>JAWXYG010000011.1:28010161-28640374 GCA_034222035.1 Acacia crassicarpa | reverse complement strand
GTTTTAAAGAAAATCTTTCTCTGATGCCACTCTGTTTAACTTTCTTTGAAACTCTGATAATCCCTTTGAAAACCACATTTTAAAAGGCGGGATGTTACAATCCATGTGAACCAAAGTTGACCAATGAGAGATTTTTCTTCTAATTCACTACAAAAAAAATTCAAATTTTGCTACGGAAAAAATCCGTAGCAAATCCAAGATTTTTTTCGTAGCAAAATCTTGCGTAGCAAGTTGCAACGGAAATGGAAAATCCGTCGTAATTTTGCGACGGGTTTTCCATTTCCGTCGCAATTTGCTACGGAAAAAAATTCCGTAGCAATTTGCTACGGAAATTTTTTCTGTAGCAATTTGCTACGGAAATCGTTTCCATAGCAAATTGGAATTTTGCTACGGAAATCGTTTCCGTAGCAAATTCGAATTTTGCTACAGAATGTCTTTTCGTAGCAAATACTCAATTTTGCTATGGAAATATTTTCCGTAGCAAACTCAAAATTTTGCTACGGAAATAATTCTCAATTTTTCTACAGAAACATATTCCATAGCAAATTCTCCAATTTGCTACGGAAATTATTTCCGTAGCAAAACTAATAATTTTTAAAAATCAAAAATTATAAAATAATTACAAAAAATTATTAAAAATTAGAAAATAATAAAACTTGTATATCATAAAAATTGCTAAACCATAATTTTATGATCCAACAATATATCCTTCCAAATTTCACAAAATTAAGATACTAACACCGCAAAGACAAAGCAAGCTAAGGGCGACAATGTATCACACATTTTCTCAAGCAGACACAAACATTCTACGGCAGGGGCGGAGGGAGGGGGTTGCTAGGGGTGGCCCCCGCCCCTCCTAATATAGCAGTTAACGACCCAAATTTTTGTAAAATTATATTTTAGCCTTATAAAATTTTTAATATTTTTACTTTAGTCCTTATTATTTCTATAGTGAAGGGACTAAAATAGAAATATTGAAATTTTTGTAGGGTTAAAATGAAATTTCATAAATAGTTAGGTTCTATTCTATAAAATTCGCCCCCTCTAACTACGATTTCTAGCTCCGCCTCTGTTCTACGGCATCATTAAACAAAACATACATGTCCTCAGTCTCATTTCACCAACAGCAGGGAATCTCAGGAGCCAGAGTGCACTGTCCGGCACACGTTTAAGAATATTGCACCTGGAATAAAATAGGCAAACATTAAAATGAGAAAGTAGCTCCATACACCACCAATTCAGAGCAAACTATTTGGTATAAACTACCAAATTTTGATACTAACAATAACAACCAAAAACAACGAACACCCAACATTACCATGTAGTAAAAATCTCAGGATCCATCTTGTACAACTGATTGAAGCATGCAAATATAAATTTACTCTCCGGCAGACCACAATCTGATCGTTTATGTTGGCACTTAGGATCTAACACATCCTGATTTTTCTGAACAGAAACAGTGGAGAAAAAAAAATTCCAAGTATCCACACTAGAAAACGACACGCATTTGAATTGGACAGAGTTTTACGTTTTACTAGTCCACAAGTCTAACCTGTTTATAATCATTTACAAAGTAACAGTGGGGGAGATGAACCAGCTTTTCAAAATAGATCTGTGCATACTGCAGTGGAGAAACAAACTGAAAGAAATTTTAAGCAGCAAAAGAACAATCTGTCAAATGAATCAATACAAAACAAAACGAAACTGAATCAGGTCTGTAAGTAGTCCAACCTCATTAGTGACCAAGTAGTCAATGCCAGAAATCGGACATCAATAGCCCTTACTGATTGTGTCGTGTAACAAGAACAAAATAGATATAATTAAATTCAAAGGGATTGGACTTTGAAAGATTATTGTCAATAGATTCACTTTAACATACATAAGCTGTGTGACCAAGATGCTTAACTATTTTCTTTAACGACAAATGACAATGAAAGTACTACTCAGTATCTTGGATCGTAATTATTAAAATTTACACACACACACACACATCTTAACAAGTGAAGTAAAAGAAACACACAATCTAAGAATCAATCACATTCGAGTCATTAGAATAAGTTCTTCTTTGCTGGGGATTACCTGGTTATGCATGTTTTATGTATATCGTCCAAATGCTAGGTTAGAGTATGTTTGCCCAAAAGACCTTGGGTAAATATCCCATCCTCAAATTAAAAACAAAGATAACCTTGACAATATTAAGAAGAAAGCCAAAGGCATTGTCCAATATAAGCGCTAGAGTGTTTGAACCGAATGTTAAAGAATTTAAATGACAATAGAATACCTTTGCTATTACTTCAGCAGTTTCCTTGAAGTCAACACATATTGAAACATTAGATTTAGCCAAAAATTCATCAATCAAACGGATTCCAATATTATAACCCCTGAAAACGAACCAAATAGTCAAATTCAAATAAGTAAATGTATGTCTTGTCATCATCAAATCTAAAAACTATGGATAAATGAATAATTATCTGCAAGACTATAACCTCCGGGGGAAAATGATCCGAATTAACAAAATGAAAGCAAATGGTGTAACACCCCGTTTTCTAAAGCATTTTCGAAATAATATTATCAGAGTTCAAAACGGTTTTATCAGAGTAGAGCATCGGAATAGTTGTGAAAATGAGTAACTGATTAACATTCAACCATGATGCATCTTTGTACTGTTACAGTCATCCAAAATATTCGAATATTCAAAAGAAAGCGGAAAATAAAATTTCCAAAAGAAGTCTCCTCATCAGCTTCGTCACGCTATTGCTTACCCTTCTCCTCGGACTGCCCTCCTGAGGGTCCTGGGACTAAAGTAAGGGCTGAGGTTCAATTACCATTGAACCTCAGGTAACGGTTAACCTCATGCTTATGTATCAAATATGTATGACAGATATCCATGGCAAAACAGTAATAATCACATACAATATTCTCATATTCACATAATAACATAACACAGCCACTGCAATATGCATGTTATTATAGTCTGCACTATCTCCAGTGCCACGATGGCCTATCGTGTCCTCAGCGCTAGGAAAACATGACGGCATTATCAAAACTATAACCCGTATCAAGATGTATGTGTATGATCAATTTTCAAAAACGATATCTCAGACTATCTATCACATATAAGCATACCATAAGCATCAGAGTTAGTGTTACAGTACGCGTCCGTACCTGAATTGGTAGTTCGGTACAAAAACGGTTGGTCAGCGGTCTTCCGGTCAGCCTATCATAGCAATATCGTGCTATTAATTTAAATAATATCCTAAAATATATTTTGGCCACTATTGACTATTCTACCCTTGGTATATTAACCCATTATTTTATTTCTTTAAAATTCGTTGAAAAAGACGCTGGAATTTAGGGCAGAATTTTGCCTATCTTTGAAAAATCATAACTAATTCTATAAAAATCGAAACGAAGATCCGTAAAATGTTCCGGACTCCTTAGGATGTCTATTCGCCAGTAAAAATATCAAACTTTACCCAGAATTCAAAGATCATTCCCAGATTTCACGTGTTCATCCTCTGCCCAGAATTTCCAGCATTTTCGCAATATTAACTTTGAGAATTTCTTTCTCACTGTACAAAGCTCATTTCAACATGTTATTTACAGATTTGGAAATCTCTATATGTCTACTTTCATTATGAATTTTCCCAGAATTTTTCAATAACATTTTCAACATGAAATATGCGTTTTTCTGTGACCCGTTCAGAAAATGCCTAACCGACGAATTTTCGCCAGAACTTCGTTACTACAGTGTTCTTAACCTGGAAATTTTGCAGAACCACTTCCTTCACTAAATTTTCAAGATGAAGCTATTTTTAACTATAAAAACATGAAACTAAAATTATTCTAGCATTTTAAAGATTAAAACTACTTCTACCTATGAATTTAAAACTCAAAACTAAGAACTTTGCTTACCTAAAGCTTGGACTCCTTCAAGCTCTTCCTCCAACTCTCTCAACTCTCTCTCAAATAAGCAGATGATGCTTTGCTTGGTGTGAAGAAAAGTGAATGACCTATGCCTCTATTTATAGTGAAAAGGTTGGGCAATTGTGTAATTCTCTAACCTACACATCTTTCATTTTTGGCCATGGGTTTAATTCTGATTTTCTACTTCCAGCTGAGCCAAAAACGTGGCCTCCTCCCTTCCCACTCTTCATCCATTGATTTTTCCACAAAGGCTTCTTGCCTTGGTGTCTCAATTGTCCCCATGTGTAAAGCTTTTGACTCCAAGAGTGCTTTGGTGGCTCTTTCTCCTTCATGCACTCTCCAAGCTTGCATTGGTGGCCTCTCCACCTTCATGCATTTCCCAACTTGGTGTTCTAATTTCCTAGTTACTCTAAGTACATTTGTAACTAGATGACTTTAGTGATTGGTTAGCAATGCTATTAGGGTTTAGTCCTTAATTAGCTTAGTCTTTGGTCATTAATCCTAAAGTGGTGTTTTAATTTAGGTGTTATTAAATTTATTTGATTGGTTACTAATTTAATCTTGATCATTAACAATCATCTTTATGCTAATCTCAATCCCCTTATTGGTCTCTGATTTTTAATTAGAGTTATACATCCCAACTTATGCCTTTGAAACATGTTATTAATTATGAAAGTTTTATGAAATTAATTTAATTAATGTAGATTTAATTATCTACTAATTATTGGAAATTTTCTATAATTGGTTTAATTATTTCCTCACCACTTTTTCATCTTCTATAGCCATTTATGCACTATGCTTTTATTTAATAATCTTAGGGCTACTTATGGTCCCTAAAATAGTATTGTATTTTTGGCCGCTTTAATTTCTAGGAAAATAATCAAATAAATTTCTAAAATTGGAGACAACATACTTTTCTATTTTAATTTAGTTAAATTTAGTGTCTTCATTGTTGTACTTTCAATTGCTCATTAATTGTTATTATTCGCCCCTTAATTGGGCTTAGTGTGATGACATCTCTTTAGGGCTTTCTATGAATTAATTATGATTTTATGCATTAGTGCGTTAATTAAGGGTATTCTAGTAAATTTAACCTCTTATTAAGTTAATGATGCTTAATCAATTCCATGTGAATCATAATTTAATTTGGTAATTACTTGCATTTTATGATATTTTATGGTTCCTAAGAGGATTCAATAATTAATTGCAAAAGTTAATGCATTTACTTTAATTAATGTATAATTATTTGCCCAATCAATTATTGACACTTTCCTCTAATTTTTTTGGGTATTTCAATAACATTTTATGTCCCTTTAAAATTTAAATATGAACTATGCTTCAATATGAAAATTATAGGGTATTTTATGATCCCTAAATGATCTTAGAATATTTGAGTCTTTTTGGTTTATTTAACTCTAGGAGAAAATTCTCTAATTTACACTAGATAAACTATAATATCTTTGAGACCACATATTCACCTATTTTAATAGGTATCATTTAGTGGTTATGCTAAATAGGGTTTTTAGGATATTGCATTTCTCCCCCCGTTAAATAAAATTTCGTCCTCGAAATTTGCTCTATACTATGTACTAGACTTTGGACCACAACTTCTGGAAACTTACCCTACACTAATTAGACTTCAGACCATACACTCTGGATATTCACTCAGTTGGATCACCTTTACGTTTAAGCCGTTTCTCTTGGTGACCGAAAATTTGCTCCGGTTTAATTACAAAGGTATTGTCAGGTCGTACCTTGACATCCTTGTAAGAAATGTTTCTGTGGTGCCTATAGTATCTCGTATTCTAGGATAAGGTCGAGGTATAATTGAGAAAACATGGAAAATGTTATCAAGATCATTCAAGTTCGGGAGTATGTCTATCTGGTAAGAGACTGGTTTACATTTAACAAGGATTTCAAATGGTCTTTAATAATGCGGACTAAATCTTTGCCCCTGTAGCGTTCGACTAACACTGGTTACTGGGAATAGCTTTAGAAACATATGATCGTCGATTTCGAACTCTAAAGGTCTTTTCCTCTCGTCAACGTAGCTCTTTTGTCTGCTTCATGCTGCTTAGGAGTTGTCTTTTGATCACAGTGGAGATCTGATCAATCAGATCCGGTTCGAGTAATTTTTGCTCAGATAAGGGTGACCGACACGTTTACTCTTGACATTTGATCGTATAAATTCAGAAAACTTTAGACATCTAGTCTATTCCTTTACTATGCATGCTTGCTTAGCACGCACTCTAATATTCAAATAATAATCTTATTTATTTTTGTACCCAGGTATAGTATCTAGACACAGGACCTTCTCGTCCATCCCCATCGTACTTGGTTACACAGGCCTTACTGCCTGCCCATCTAGCCTCTTGGCTTAATATGTATTGGCCTTCCGGCTCAATCCATCATCACAACACTAGGGATTTTAGCCTTAATACCTAGGAGATTATCCCTAGGCTTAAGGTATTTCAACTACTACCTGGTATAATAAATGTTTTGCCGAACGCAAAACATACTGTAGACATACAAGTCTAACGTCACGATATCAATTCGTATTTTTCACAGTGCTAAGTAACACTGTCTTAAGGCCTAGGGACACAGCCCTATGCATATTTATACACCTAGATCTTTGAGCAATTGCTCGACTATTTTATCTGAACCTTTTTCCCAGTCAAGTTCTCAGGTTATATTAGGAACTCAATAATTCCTTAGGTATCTAGGGTTTCACTAGTTTCTATACAAAAATAAGAATTCTTGATTGCAACGGTAAATCTCTTCTTCGCTAAAGCAGACACTATGCCGATTTCTTAACATACAATGAGGATTTTATATTCTCAACATTTTTATCAGCAGTGAGGAGGAATCAACGTACAGATCAACCGAGAAATAGTTTCAACGAAATCCAAACAGCTTGTAAGTACTATTCAGTTTCTATGAAATTCACATGCTATCACAAATTTCATGTTTATTATCTATCATAAGAGCACAACAGATGTAGATGATATGGGAAGACAAAATTCGACTTCAATTACTACTGTAGCTAACAAATTCCAATTTATGTTTTATATATCTAAAATCTATTAGTATGGCAAATTTAGTTCAACAGTATTTGTATAGTAGTGCACTTTATAATAGGGTTTCAGGAGTATCAACAATAACATACTAATTCTCAATTTAGACAAATGCTCAAGCTTCACTAAAGTGCATACTCCAAAGTTCACGTTTAAAACTTCATTTCTTTGAGTTAAAATCCAGGAAGCTAATTCTTATGGTTTCTGTTTCTATAAGCGCAACAAATAAATGCAAAATTGCCAAGTCAAATAGTTCATGTCAACTTGAAGGCGTTCATCATAAGTTCAATATGGAACATATAACGCATGGTTATCTCATTATAATAAAGTAATAAGAAATCTTTATTTCAATACAACGTATTTCAAGACAAGGTTCCTATGCAATGCATGCTACAAAATTTCACCAAGTGTCATTTTTATTAGCCAAACAGTTTATTTATTAAATTTCATCTAATTCTAGCATACACCAGTTGAAGCTAATTTTGTTTAACATACCAATAACTAACAATCAAGTTTACAACAATAGGGATTACCAAAAAAATAGCGGTCGATCTGGTATTTTGGGAAAAATGATATCAACTGCAACTTTTTGTCCAAATTTCATAAAGCGTGATATCAGAAATTTAAAGAGTGATGATGCACATACATAATGGAACTTATTATAGCATAAACCAATTTCATGAATGTAATTAGTTAAAGTAAATTTCCGAACTCAGATTTCCCAATAAAAATAAATGAGGCACGTAATATTTCAAGGATGTACAAGTCATAGCATCATTAGACATACAAACTCTTTTTAGAATAGGTTAACACAACCATTTAGATTTTCAACTAATTATTTAAGTATTATTTCCAGCATACAATTAATTCCTACCAACACCCTACGCAAGTGTCACCATTTACAGTTCTTATACACTACAAAAATTTTGAGATTTTGCTACGGAAAAATTCCGTAGCAAATTCCGTAGCAAAATCATTTTGCTACGGAAAAATATGGATTTTCCGTAGCAAAACGATTTTGCTACGGAATTTGCTACGGAATTTTTCCGTAGCAAAATCCTTCGTCGCAAATTGCGACGGATAAGGAAAATCCGTCGCAATTTGCGACGGAATTTCATTTCCGTAGCAAATTTGCTACGGAAAAATATTCCGTAGCAAATTTGCTACGGAAAAATTTCCGTAGCAAATTGCTACGGAATTAATTCCGTAGCAAATTTGCTACGGAATAGAATTCCGTAGCAAATTTGCTACGGAATTCTATTCCGTAGCAAATTCTTTTTTTTTTAATTATTTTTAAATTTATTTTTTTTCCTTTTTTATTTTTTTTATTTTTTTTCTATAGCAAACTAGAAATTTTGCAAATTTCCCCATATTTGATCATTTGCTACAGAAACAATTTCTTAGAAAAACTAATAATTATTTTGAATGTTATTTTTTTTTTAATTTTAAAAAATTGAGTACAAAAAGTAGTGATTCATGGATATAATAATAATTATAAGGAGTGCACATTAAGAGTAATCTAACAAATACCAAATACTAAAGTAGTCTAACAATGTTACAAAGGGCAAATTCTAAACAGTAGTCTAAACAGGAGCATTGTGATCATCATCATCATCACCAACATGGTCATCATCACCAGGAGCCGACCCCGAACCCTTGTTCATTAGGGACTTGAGTTGAATCTGCATCTGCCTCATCATCTCCTCTTGCATCCGCCTCATCCGCTCCTCCATCATCTCTCGTTCCTTAGCCATCCGCTCCTCCATCATCTCTCGTTCCTGAATCATCATCTGCCTCATCTTCTCTTGCTCTTCAAGCATCCGCTCCTGTTCCTGAGTCATCTGTGCTGTCAAAGCCTTCATCTTCTTCATCTCATCTGCAAAAACAATATCAAGTATATTTATTATTTGGACTTCATTTGAATGGACAAGAGAATGGAAATTTTCAATATCAAATACGTTTACCTGCAGAAACATCTTCAATGCCGGATGAGGAGCGCTTTGTTGGCTTCAGTCGGCTAGCAGCGGCACCGTATCCAAAGACTCTCCCTTTCTTGTCAAATCCACCTGCAGCCTGAATGAACAGACTATCATTATCGCACACAGAGGATGACGGGTCAGTCTCACGCTGTGAGTCTCTCTCCTGCGACAGCTTCGTATAATTTTCCTACAAAGACAAAAATACATAACAAATAAGACATATAAAATGAAATAAATATTGTGGTGCATAAAACAAGTAATAAATGCAATAAATGTCTAACCGCTACTGTGTGCGCCCTTGAGTTAATCCATTCCCTCTCATCACTTCCTTCAGACTGCCGGGAATGGGTCCGCTCAAAGGCAGCCCAACCTACCGACTCTGGAGGAACCCCAGTCTCTGCCTGCAAACGCAAATGATGATCATAGTTAATTACTTCAAAGTACAAAATATTGATTACCTAAATAGAAAATAACGTGTACTCACAAGTTTCCGTTTCCACTCAGTCATCGGAATAGAGCCGCCAACATATGACGGGCCTTCCATTTTGGCCCTATTTTGCTTATTTTTCACACTCTTCTCCTGAAACTTTTCATTGGTGGCCCAATTGTCAAATAATTGGTTTGCAGTGTCCTGTGGAAGCCAATCTCGCCTGCCTCTTCCACCATGTCTCAAGTTATAAAGCTTTTGAGACAACCACCGGGCTGCCCTGGCGTTATAAGCCTTTCTCAGAGCTGCACGATGTTCAGGCAACGACATGTCCTTCCTCTGAAAATCAACAACAAACAATTAGTGCGGTAATTTATAAAAGTACTTAATTAAAAACCACAAATAAATAACTTACCATAAACTCATCGAACCAAGCATTTCGATTTTCCGTAGGAATCGCTGTCCAGCTGGTCCAAGCTTCATTGTAGTTACGGAATAATTGGTCCGAGATGAAATCCATCACCGGATCACGAGGCACAAAGCTAAAGCCAGAGGACATCATGCAAATATTATTAGCATAAAACCAATTAGATATGGGATTAGTAACATTACTGGTAACTTGGCATGACTTACTACTCGTTGTCAGGACAGATCCAAAGCAGCCCTGTCTCAGGATCTGTTGTGCCCCAGATCGGTGTATTGGAGGAACTACCTTCTTCCCCGACGTGGCTCTGAGGCGACGGGGTGTGCTAAGCAAGAAATGTGAAATATTAAAGATGTTTGTATATAGATGGTTTCATGAAACTAAACATATGTAAATCAATCAGAATTAGGCTAGTAAACCTGTTGTCCCATTTGCTGCGGATCAGTGGAGGTAGGAGGCGACGGCGACGTATACAGCGACGGTGAAGATGCGAAATAACCCGACGGTGACGATGCCATATTAAACGGTGGCACCTCTGGGGCACCGCCCCGCTCTCTGCGTACAGAATGGGCAGATGACGACGCCCTACCACCTCTGATAGGACGGGGCCGGGATCGACCACCACCACGTCCACTACCTGAAGATCCTCCTTGATGCTCCATCTCTGAACACTTATAGACATTAGGTCAAAAAAAAAACTACAAATATATTTAGGGTTGATTACAGTAGTGAAGTAACAAAGTATGTAGTATAACAGACCGTCAAAAACAAAGAACTAACAAATCTCAACCGGACGATTCCTGTTCATCGACTTCTGCTTGCCCGTCTTCCTCTGAAGTCTCATAGTCGTCGAACTCAGATTCACTGTCAGAGTAAATCAATTCTGCCTCATCGTCTGATTCCTCATCGTCAATTTGTATAGGAATCAATTCTAAATCCGCAGCAGAATCAAAGAGATTGCTTGGTATTTCATTGTCTTCGATGTTTATGGGCAGTAGATGTTCCACATCAGCTTGGAACGGTTCAGCCATACCGTCATTTGAATCCGACTCTTTCGACTTCGGTATGATATTTCGTGCTTTGGTTTTAATAACCCCCCTCCACCCTTGGCGGGATGTGGGATATAATGTATAGTAAACTTGTTCCGCCTGTTGAGCAAGGATGAATGGGTCATAACCAACCGCATATCTCCTTGTCCAGTGGATCTCAATATTTCCATGCTCGTCCATTTTTGTCCCACGCGGACTGTTATCAAACCACTCACACTTAAAAAGGGTCACCACATTGTCCCACGGATATTTCAATTGAATTATGTCACGTAACTTCCCGTAGTAGACAGTCTCCATCCCGTCAACTTGGTCACCTCGACAACATACACCGTAATTGCAACATTGTGTACCTGCATCCGTGTCAACAGTTGAAAACCGATACCCATTGATTATATATCTGCTGCATTGAGTAACACTAATTGGAGCTCCATAAGATAAACTCCACGCAACTTCATTGGGATCTTCTCGATGTTTCGCGAAATAGGTTCGAAACCATTTTGGAAACTCAGAGTTTGTGAATTGATCAACTTGGGACACCGACATTGAAGGATTTTCCGATCGGACCCAATTAGAAAAGTAACTGCAAAATATATATATATATATATATATATATATATATATATATATATATATATATATATATATATATGAAGTTAATACTTTAATACTTATCGTAATAGTAAAACGGAAAAACAAAAATCTTACTTTAAGTACGGGGCGACCTCTTCACAGTTGTTTAGAATGTACCACTCTGCTACTTGCTTATCTCTTCCGTCAAGAGTTGATTTCCAATGTTTTCCCACGACTCGCCCTGGATAATTAAATATTGATTTTTGATCCCTTGTATCACCGGCATCGTTGCGAGGTACCCTTCTCCATCTTGACATCATTTCAGGGGGATGATAGTATGACGAAAATTTAGCGGCCTCTTCGACTAGATATGCTTCAGCGATAGATCCTTCAACGTGGGTTGGATTTTTGATCTTCTGCTTAAGTGTGCGTAAAAACCTACAATGGAATATCATAGGGTATTTATAAACTAAAGTACCATGTTTTTCAATTAATAACAGATCGAAAGACATATATATTACCTCTCAAACGGATACATCCATCTATATTGTTGCGGGCCTCCTATCCTTGCTTTGTAAGCCAAGTAAACGGGCAAATGTTCCATTGAGTCAAAAAAAGAAGGAGGAAACACCTTCTCTAACTTGCATAGCGTTATAGGCATACTCGCCTCCAGAAGCCGTAACTTTTCAACATTAAGCTCTGAAGCACAAATTTCTCTGAAGAACACGGAAAAGTCCGTTAGAATAGACCACATTTCCTTCGGTAGTGCTTTGAAGGCCCAAGGCAACAATCTCTGAAAAAAAACATGACAATCATGACTCTTCATCCCGAAGAACTTCCCCTCGTGCATGTTGACACATCTTTTCAGGTTTGACGCATAACCGTCCGGGAGTTTCAAATCTTTTACCCATTGCAACAATTCTAAATTCTGTTGTTTGTTTAATGTGTACGGTGCTCTAGGTTTGGAAATCCGTCCCCTGCCATCTTGCACCAAATGCAAAGCAGGCCTTCTGCAAATCTCTTGTATGTCCAGTCTTGCATTGACTGTGTCCTTCGTCCTGCCCTTGGTGTCCATCACGGTGTACAGAATATTGTCAAACACATTCCGCTCAATATGCATGACATCGAGGTTGTGTCTTAACAGTTGTTCTTTCCAATATGGTAGTTCCCAGAAGATGCTGCGTTTGTTCCAATGATGATCAACACCATATCCCTCAGGTTCACTAGAAGCAGCCCCCTCTTCGACACTTGGAATGTGCTTGACCCTATCCCATATTTCTTGGCCACTTAAACGAAGAGGTTGATCTGCTCGTTCAACAACATTTCGCGTGAAGTCTTTTCTATTTGTCCTGTACGGATGATTAGGGGGTAGGAATCGCCGGTGCCTGTCAAACCAACAGACCTTGTGACTGTGTTGCAAGCTATAACCCGTATTCTGTTCAAGACATACCGGGCATGCAAGCTTTCCCGACGTTTGCCAGCCACTCAACATCCCATATGCAGGGAAATCACTTATCGTCCACATTAAGGCAGCACGCATTGTGAAATTCTGACTCAATGATATATCATACGTAAGAACCCCTTCACTCCACAACATCTTCAACTCGTCTATCAAAGGCCTGAGGTACACATCTATCTTCTTTTTTGGGTTGGATGGCCCAGGGATTAACGCGTTCAGGAACAAAAACTCTCTTCTCATGCACATAGAAGGTGGGAGATTGTACGGTGTCACAATGACAGGCCAACAGGAATAATTCCTGCCCGTTTTATCAAAAGGAGCGAACCCATCCGAACATAGACCAAGACGGACATTACGGGGATCCACAGCAAAGAAAGGATTCGCCTCGTCAAATTTACGCCAAGCTTCAGCATCCGAAGGATGCGTCACAAAGTTTTCATCCCTGTGATGCTCCCGATGCCATCTCATGTGAGCAGCTGTTTGTTCTGATGCATACAATCTTTGAAGTCTGGGCACCAGAGGAAAGTAGTGCATCTTGCTTAACACTCGACGGGTAATTTTCCTTCCTTTCCTCACAACTTCATATCTGTCATGTCCACAGAATCTACAATTGGTCAGCTCAGCATCATCCTTATAATACAACATACAACCCCTAGGGCAGCAATGAATTTTTTCACATCCAAGCCCAAGCTCTTTCACCTTTTTTTTTGCTTGGTAAAAATCCTTCGGCAAATTATTGTCGTTGGGAACAACCTTGTTTATGATCTGCATCATTTCATTGTAATTCCTCTCACTCATATGGTGATCAGTTTTCAAGCTTAGTGTTGCTAGGGTAGCCGATAGCGATGAATATTCACTATTTTCAAAGTGTTCACAACCTTCCCATAACGGACGTTGCGCTTCTTGAAGCATTTTATAGAACCTATCGGCTTCCGGATGAGGGTCCTCTCCCATGTATGATGGTTGAGCATGTGTATCGGTCTCCTCTCCCATGTATGACGGTTCAACATGAGTAAGAGGATCGAAATATCGGCCGATCGACGGTCCCGCAGCGTCCATAACCAACTGCTCATATTGATTAAGGTTGTCTCGATGACTACTGTCCCCGTAATAACCACTAGGTGTCGGTGTCTGTCGGATTTCGCCATGATATTCCCAACACTCATAATCCTTCATGAATCCCCTTTTACACAAATGGATTTTGACCTCCTCAAAATCTTCAAATCTTATACACCTACATTTGACACAAGGACACCTGATCTCCCTACTTGAATTAGTTGAATGTGCGAGAGCAAAATTGATGAACTCTTGCAAACCCGCCAAGAATGCTTGAGTTAGTTCTCTTCTCTCAGTTAGGCGATTGTACATCCAACTTCTATCATGGTTGTCATCCATATTTCCTAGCTAGTTCAGTTACTCAACTTAATTAACATCTCAACATTTCACAAAGATGTATTAATATCAAATAAATAAATATTTCACTGTTTTTCTAGCAGTGGAATTTCGCCTAACTTTGAAAAATCATAATTAATTCTAGAAAAATCGAAACGAGGATCCGTAAAATTCCCCAGAATCCTTAGGATGTATAGTTCCAATAAAAAATGATAGCCTTTGCCCAGATTCTACGGTTTTAGAAAATATAGTTTCTTATTTAATTATGAATTTTAAGATTTACGTCCTCTTAATTTAATCCCTTGATTAATTATAAAAATTTACATAATCATTTTGTTTAGTGAAAATTCAAGGGTCTACTAATTCCTCTTATGCTCCCCTATTTATTTGATGTGTTTCCCTAATTTTTCCTTGTTTTCTTTGGATCCTATAAAATCCCTAATTTAATTTGGGAGTTGTTGGTATTTTTATGGTATTTTATGATTCTAAACAAAACTTAGAAAAATGAAACATTAGCTACCTTAAATTCTAAGGGAAAATAACTTAATAGATAAAGTAAATATATCTCAAAATTTGAGACCACATATTCACCTATTTTAAATAGGTGCCATCAACCAAAATATTGTGTTTATGAGAAATAATAAGTTTGGGGTATTACAAATACGAAAGATTAGACATTAATTAATTAATTAATTAATCTTTATTTGCTTCACTCAGATATATATGATCATATGAATATGAAAGATTAGAGATTAATTAATTTCGCACTCCAGATTAGCAAACCGAACATACCAATAAATCAATATGAAGTGATTTGCAACTTGATGGATCAGGCTAGCGATGCAGCACAATCTGCAAATACATTCAGGTGAAAAAATATTGCAAATAATCAATTTCAATTTTTTAATCTAAATATGTGTAGATATCAATTTACAGATCAGGTGAAAATTCTTGATGCTTTTTTAAGTCAAAATAAATACATTCGCAATGAGATTATAAATATCTTACAAGATCAATCGATTTACAACCATTTTAATTTTTAAATAAATATTATATAATGTTTATTAATCAATTATATGTTTAACACATTATTCATATTGATGTGAGGATCAGATTTGTATCACGTATACAAGAGGTGGGTCATAATTTTTATTTGATAATATATATACTAAGAATTTGAAGCTAAGAGAGGAAAATATTAACTTGTGGTTATATACATTTTTTATGTAATTTAAAGAAATATTAAATAAATTAAAATTATAGAATATAAAGAGAAAATAAATAAGAATTAAGAATTTAAGGAAATATTACTATTTATTTATTTCTATGACGAACATTCTTTCAAACTTTGAAATCTGGTATGACACGAAGAATATTATTCAAGATACATAACTACTTCAAGACCGATGATGCATGTAATGAAGTTGTTCCAACGGCAATAACTTACTCTCTTTCTATTTCTTTTTTTTGATTAATTGAAAAATATTATAATTTATCCAATGTAATTTTTATTCTTTTTTTTATGCCAATCAAAAGAATTTTTGAATAAAGTGAAACAATAATATATACACCCTTTAATATGTTCATGACTTAGAATAAAAAAATCGAACCAATCAGTCTAACTAATGTGGAATTTTTTTTTTTTAAAAAAAAAAGTTACCGCGTTTTTTCTGAGCTGAGGGCGTGGAGATTTCAGATCTGCCGGCGCTGAGGGGAGCTGGGGGCTGACGGCGACCGGATCTGGGGGCTGAGCTGTGGGTTGACGGCGGACGGAGCTGGGGGTGTGGTAGAGCTGTGGGTTGAGGGCGGACGGAGCTGGCGGTGTGGGGAGTGCCGAGGTCGAGCTGTGGGCGTGGGAATGTGCCGAGGTAGAGCTGAGCTGTGGGTGTAGGGACGACCGAGCTGGGGGTGTGAAGCTGAGGGGGGGAACGAGCTGGGGGAGGCGGACCGGCGGCGGAGCTGAGGGCGGCGTCGTCTAACGGAGCTGGGGGCGAAAATATGACATAATGACGGGGTTGAGCTGAGGGTTATGGCTTTTTTTTTGCGACGGAATCCCAATCCGTCGCAAATTTGCGACGGATTGATAATCCGTCGCAAAAAGCAGCCATTTTTGCGACGGAAAGATATTTCCGTCGCAAAAAGGCAAAAACTGGCGGCCATTTTAGCCGCCAGTTTGCGACGGAATAATATTTCCGTCGCAATATTTGCGACGGAAATATATTTCCGTCACAATATTTGCGACGGAAATATATTTCCGTCACAAATCCAATTCCCCTGACCTTTTTTTTACTTTTCTTTGCGACGGAAAAAAATTCCGTCGCAAATTTTCCTATTTTGCGACGGATTTATTAATCCGTCGCAAATTTCATAGATTTTGCTACGGAATTCATTCCGTAGCAAAATCCGTCGCAGAATACTCTTTTTCTAGCAGTGATAGCTAGCTGGTTGAAACTACAATAATTTTATGCACAAGTTCTAATGAAGTACGACAACTATGTACATTTCACAATATTTAACCTTTTAACATATTCAGAAAAATTATTATTCTTATTATTATTATATATATGTATATATATATTTTTAAACATAGTTTCACACTAACTTAGTTTGGAAAATTCAAGGGAAATACTCAGGTTAGATCTGAGTGGGAATTTTTAGAATAAAAATAAATGCTCGAAACACACGTATACAGAAATTTAGATAACACTTAGCAGTATTAATTCATACAAATTTAAAATTACGACAGTAAGTTCAAAACACAAATATCCCATGCAATTTCATAAAACTTGTTCAGCAACAAGCAATTGATCACTTTTAAAATAAATAGATTTTTTTAAAAAAAAAGCAGGAAAAATAAATAATTTCACTTAATAGGTGGAACAATCTTTAGAAATATAGCTATTCATCAAGATGCATAGCATAAGTTGTATAATATAAACTAAAAATTTTCTTTCTCCACCATTTAAAACGAACATACAAAGAACATACGATGAAGAGATGATCACAAAAGATTTTCAAGATCTAATTATATCTAGATTCTTTTAACCTTTCTCTAATAATGATGGTTCAATAAAAGCTACCAACCCAACATGCCATATTCTAGAGATTTTTCCATGTTTTGAGTACTAATAAAATGCACTTCTTGCAATTATGGCCAATAGATGGTCCTAACAATAGAAGAGAGTTCATAGAAGGCATTACTTATTTTATCACAAATTTTAGTGATACAAACAGTTGTCAAAACAAGGCATATCTTTTGTAACCACATAAAGAAAGAGATTTACTAAGACATATCTAAAACTTTTAGAAACATGATTAATAATATTAGGAAATCCAAAAATCACATTCCACATAAACCTCACTTTCCATCTTATGTGTTTTCTAGTTTCTTTATTTAAACATCAGTATGGATTTCGAGAAAATTAACTATTTTCTGGGCTTGTCTCTTAACATATATTTAGGCATTAGTTTGCTAACACTTTTTCTTCCTTGAGTACATACTCCATAAAGAGTCTTTAGTTATTCCGTCTCTCATCATTAAGATATCTTGTACTATCTATGAAGACAAACTAGCCTAGAGGGGTAGAGCAAGATGGACCACCTATACCGCCCTCAATGATGCCCTGATTATGATTATGCCCGGGTTCATAACGATAATCAAGACCCCAATGAAACATTGCTCTGGGTACTGAAATTGGTTCTATTTGTGGTTGTTTGTTTCTACCACTGTATCGATTTCTATCTCTTCCTTTGGGAAACTCTAGTCCCTTATAAACATCAGAACGAAGCATCAATCTGCACCAATCACAAACATATGTATATTGTATTACTGTAGTCGCTACGTCACAATACTTCATAATACCCAACTATTTATCAATATTTCCTTAGCTTCCCTTGACTGGTACTAGGTTCATGTTTCGTTACGTTCTTTGATGACTCGTTATCTAAGGACAACCTTTGGAGACAATATAGAAAGGTGTGGAAACTGGCTGTACGTTCTCTGTCTAAGAGTTCATTCGTATTTTCTATCCATGAATGATTTCGTAAGAGGACTCACTCTCAGAGTCATCCTGATAGCCTAGCAGCAGTAAATGTTCACGATTGTCATCAATGGATGAATGATCTGATCCTATCGGCCTCTCTGGGTCAGAAGGTACACTAGCGATTGGTTCAGGGTAGTACACTGGATCAAGGTTGTGTACAGGTTCAGGGTCGTATACTTGCTCAGGATGGTATACGTTCAAGGATTCATGGTCTACTCAGGGATGGGTACGGAAATACATGTCATGAGTTCCCCAACATGAGTCAAATACTACATGTACTTATCTTTATTGATCTCGGAGTTTCATCCGGCGTAGCCCAGCTCCACATATAAGCTCTAGGTTAGAATGGAATTAATGTCTAGTACAAACTGGAGATTATCAGAATTATCAGGATTATCAGAATTATCGGAGCCCAATTTCAATGCAGATACAGGCGTGGATACCGGCCCTGGTACACTGGTTCAGGATGGTATATTGATCCACACTGGTGTGCCGGTTAGGGCGGTACACTAGCCTAGGATTGCCTATCGCTGTTAATTTCTTCTGGACAGCCCTCCGCACCGTATATCTCACTCGTTCATTTCCGTTCATCACTTACTGCACCACACCAAGGTTATATCAGTACTCGTTTTCAAAATATGTTCCAAAACTACGGCTTAGAGCCCAACTTAGTTAATCAACCGATTGGCCAGGTAAGTGTCTATCATGGGGGTCTCACCAACTCTATGGCGACTGATTGACCGACCCACATAGACTAGCCTTGCCTTCGGCACTAATGGTTTCTTATAACTGAGCCAAGTTCTAGCCGGAAAAATACTTTTTGAAAAACTCCAAACCTAACTCCGTTACTCAAACAGTCTGGCCAGGCCGGTGTATTTGTGGAAGGCTCGCCGAATTCACGGGGACTGATTGCCACCCACAAAACCCTTTCTAGACACCAAACTGTCTAGAGTAACTTAGTTAACTTTGGGCCAGAATGTCGGCTCTGATACCAAAATGTAACACCCCGTTTTCTAAAGCATTTTCGAAATAATATTATCAGAGTTCAAAACGGTTTTATCAGAGTAGAGCATCGGAATAGTTGTGAAAATGAGTAACTGATTAACATTCAACCATGATGCATCTTTGTACTGTTACAGTCATCCAAAATATTCGAATATTCAAAAGAAAGCGGAAAATAAAATTTCCAAAAGAAGTCTCCTCATCAGCTTCGTCACGCTATTGCTTACCCTTCTCCTCGGACTGCCCTCCTGAGGGTCCTGGGACTAAAGTAAGGGCTGAGGTTCAATTACCATTGAACCTCAGGTAACGGTTAACCTCATGCTTATGTATCAAATATGTATGACAGATATCCATGGCAAAACAGTAATAATCACATACAATATTCTCATATTCACATAATAACATAACACAGCCACTGCAATATGCATGTTATTATAGTCTGCACTATCTCCAGTGCCACGATGGCCTATCGTGTCCTCAGCGCTAGGAAAACATGACGGCATTATCAAAACTATAACCCGTATCAAGATGTATGTGTATGATCAATTTTCAAAAACGATATCTCAGACTATCTATCACATATAAGCATACCATAAGCATCAGAGTTAGTGTTACAGTACGCGTCCGTACCTGAATTGGTAGTTCGGTACAAAAACGGTTGGTCAGCGGTCTTCCGGTCAGCCTATCATAGCAATATCGTGCTATTAATTTAAATAATATCCTAAAATATATTTTGGCCACTATTGACTATTCTACCCTTGGTATATTAACCCATTATTTTATTTCTTTAAAATTCGTTGAAAAAGACGCTGGAATTTAGGGCAGAATTTTGCCTATCTTTGAAAAATCATAACTAATTCTATAAAAATCGAAACGAAGATCCGTAAAATGTTCCGGACTCCTTAGGATGTCTATTCTCCAGTAAAAATATCAAACTTTACCCAGAATTCAAAGATCATTCCCAGATTTCACGTGTTCATCCTCTGCCCAGAATTTCCAGCATTTTCGCAACATTAACTTTGAGAATTTCTTTCTCACTGTACAAAGCTCATTTCAACATGTTATTTACAGATTTGGAAATCTCTATATGTCTACTTTCATCATGAATTTTCCCAGAATTTTTCAATAACATTTTCAACATGAAATATGCGTTTTTCTGTGACCTGTTCAGAAAACGCCTAACCGACGAATTTTCGCCAGAACTTCGTTACTACAGTGTTCTTAACCTGGAAATTTTGCAGAACCACTTCCTTCACTAAATTTTCAAGATGAAGCTATTTTTAACTATAAAAACATGAAACTAAAATTATTCTAGCATTTTAAAGATTAAAACTACTTCTACCTATGAATTTAAAACTCAAAACTAAGAACTTTGCTTACCTAAAGCTTGGACTCCTTCAAGCTCTTCCTCCAACTCTCTCAACTCTCTCTCAAATAAGCAGATGATGCTTTGCTTGGTGTGAAGAAAAGTGAATGACCTATGCCTCTATTTATAGTGAAAAGGTTGGGCAATTGTGTAATTCTCTAACCTACACATCTTTCATTTTTGGCCATGGGTTTAATTCTGATTTTCTACTTCCAGCTGAGCCAAAAACGTGGCCTCCTCCCTTCCCACTCTTCATCCATTGATTTTTCCACAAAGGCTTCTTGCCTTGGTGTCTCAATTGTCCCCATGTGTAAAGCTTTTGACTCCAAGAGTGCTTTGGTGGCTCTTTCTCCTTCATGCACTCTCCAAGCTTGCATTGGTGGCCTCTCCACCTTCATGCATTTCCCAACTTGGTGTTCTAATTTCCTAGTTACTCTAAGTACATTTGTAACTAGATGACTTTAGTGATTGGTTAGCAATGCTATTAGGGTTTAGTCCTTAATTAGCTTAGTCTTTGGTCATTAATCCTAAAGTGGTGTTTTAATTTAGGTGTTATTAAATTTATTTGATTGGTTACTAATTTAATCTTGATCATTAACAATCATCTTTATGCTAATCTCAATCCCCTTATTGGTCTCTGATTTTTAATTAGAGTTATACATCCCAACTTATGCCTTTGAAACATGTTATTAATTATGAAAGTTTTATGAAATTAATTTAATTAATGTAGATTTAATTATCTACTAATTATTGGAAATTTTCTATAATTGGTTTAATTATTTCCTCACCACTTTTTCATCTTCTATAGCCATTTATGCACTATGCTTTTATTTAATAATCTTAGGGCTACTTATGGTCCCTAAAATAGTATTGTATTTTTGGCCGCTTTAATTTCTAGGAAAATAATCAAATAAATTTCTAAAATTGGAGACAACATACTTTTCTATTTTAATTTAGTTAAATTTAGTATCTTCATTGTTGTACTTTCAATTGCTCATTAATTGTTATTATTCGCCCCTTAATTGGGCTTAGTGTGATGACATCTCTTTAGGGCTTTCTATGAATTAATTATGATTTTATGCATTAGTGCGTTAATTAAGGGTATTCTAGTAAATTTAACCTCTTAATAAGTTAATGATGCTTAATCAATTCCATGTGAATCATAATTTAATTTGGTAATTACTTGCATTTTATGATATTTTATGGTTCCTAAGAGGATTCAATAATTAATTGCAAAAGTTAATGCATTTACTTTAATTAATGTATAATTATTTGCCCAATCAATTATTGACACTTTCCTCTAATTTGTTTGGGTATTTCAATAACATTTTATGTCCCTTTAAAATTTAAATATGAACTATGCTTCAATATGAAAATTATAGGGTATTTTATGATCCCTAAATGATCTTAGAATATTTGAGTCTTTTTGGTTTATTTAACTCTAGGAGAAAATTCTCTAATTTACACTAGATAAACTATAATATCTTTGAGACCACATATTCACCTATTTTAATAGGTATCATTTAGTGGTTATGCTAAATAGGGTTTTTAGGATATTACAAATGGTAAAAGTATATGAAGGCCTTGCTTGTTATATCAATCCGAGAAATGTCATAACAACAATGAAAATACAGATTTTTTTATTAAAAAAAAGCAAAAAAACAAAAGAAGAAAGAAAGAATTCGAACAACGCTAATCAGACATGGAATTTCAAAAGAGGTTCTCAATTGTACATTTGGTCAAGCTGTTTGTTAACCTCCTCAACTTCTTCCAGATCTGTAAGCAATTGACGCACGATCGCCCCATACGTTAAGGTAAATAGCTCTGCATTCTGCACGACCGGCCCGTACGTTAGCGCAAATAAATTTGAGAAAATGAGTCATAAATTTATTAGAAAACTAGAAAAAGAGAAAGGCATATTGCAGCCTGTAGGATGGATTAAATTATGATCGGCTGGAAATCGAGGAAACCGCGCATTTCACCGTGCATCTTCCAGGATTTCGTATGGAAACAAATATACAGTGAAACAGAGAAGAGATTAATGCTTACCACACACTCAACACTCGCAAAAATCGCTTCACCGGATCTAGGACCAACGGGAGCCATTGTCGGACCTCACTTCGCTTGCTTGGAGGAGTATGGAAGCTACGGCTCAAAATCGATGAACTGCTTCGTTTCCAAACTGCAAAGGAGACTAGGAGAGAGCACAGGCAAGGCACGGTTTCAACCTAAATGTTGCCAATAGAAATCGCAACCTGGTAGCTAATCAAATAACTGAGAAGAGGAAATACTTGAAACTGAAAGAAAGTGAGAAATAAGCACCTTGCTGATGCTGATGGTTTGGGTCTGAGCAAAGGAGGGAGGGCGATGATTTTGGGTCCAAGCAAGGAGTGAGCGCAAGAAATAAGCACCTTGAATCCTTGATGCCGATTTTGCGAGTGGAGAACGGCGACGCCGCGAGTGGAGGACGGTGACGCCGCGAGTGGAGGACGCTGATGATGATTTGGGTCTCAGGGCATCGAATATTGGCGATTTTCGAATGGAATAGGGAAGGAAGCTGATGGTTTATGGTTTAGGTAGACATTAAAAAAAAAGATGATTTTGCTACAGAAATACTTCCATCGCAAAAAGGGACAAATCCAGCACAATTTGCTACGGATTTGGATTTCGTAGCAAAATTTTACTACGGATTTTCAATTTTGTAGCAAATTTGTGGACTTTTTCCCTCCAAGAAATCATATTTTTTTTTCTTTAAGTTTTGTGACAGATTTATTTTTCCGTAACAAAATTTTGCTACGGAATTAAAAATCCGTCACGATTTGCTACGGATTTGGATTCCGTAGCAAAATTTTGCTACGGATTTCAATTTCCGTAGCAAAATTTTGCTACAGATTTTCAATTCCGTATAAATTTGCGGGCTTTTTCCCTCCAAAAAATTGGATTTCTTTTTTCGAGTTTTGCGACGGATTTATTTTTCCGTAGCAAAATTTTTGCTACGGATTTTCAATTCCTTAGCAAAAATTTGCTATGGATTTTCAATTCCGTAGCAAATTGCGACGGATTTGGAATTCCGTAGCAAAATTTTTGCTATGGAATTGCAAATCCGTCGCAATTTGCTACGGAATTGAAAATCCGTAGCAAAATTTGATTTTTCTTGTAGTGAATATTATAAGATAAATAAAACACAAAATTAAAATAAATTATGGGGGAGGGGGTGCGGTTTTTGTAATTAAAAAAAAGGGAAGAAGGAAATTGTTTGATAAATTAAAACACCCACATGCAAAAATGAGTCATGAACCAACATTAATACAATGAAGACTTTGAAGGCTAATGGAAGAAGATAAGAGTACCCATGAAGACTTTAGAGGTTTTAGGTTTAATGCTCTTAATGAATTGGAAGAGGATAGAAAGGAAAGAGAAAGATGATGTGCATGTGTGTGCATACAATTGATGTATGAGAAAGAGAGAGAGTGTTGTGAGTGCAATTGTTGTGAGCCTAGTGTTAAAAGTCAAGATATCCTCCAATAAGAAAATTAGACACTAAATTAATTGGATTAATTCATGAAATTAACTCTAGATATAAGCAAATGAAAACCTATACAAACTAAATTATATCTTGAAATCCATTAATCATAGATCCAATATAAGAAGAGATTATGAACAAGCATAATTCAAGCTTGAGAATGAGTATACCCAAAGTCATTTCTCCAAATTTTGGAAATTGATACCAAATGAGAAAGTAAGTGATTATGGTCTCGAAATGAAGCTAAGGACTTCAAGATTTCAAAACCAATGAGAAAATGTACATAAAACTTCATTAGGATGCTCAAATAAATTCTTTCCTAGTGATTCTAACTAGTGATATGCAAGAAGGAAGAAAACTTGTTTAACACATGCACATATGAGTCACAACCCTATGCAATATGAGTCACCACCCTAGTCATGAAATGAGTCACAACTCTAAAAGATGAATCATAACTCTAGTTGAAGACTTGGAAGAGGATAAGGTGAGTCATGAAGCAATGTAAGAGGCTAGAAGGGAGTGGTGTAGGGCTAGGATTTGTGCTTCCAATTAACTTAGATCCAAGGGTTGAAAATGAATAAGAGTTGTTAGATAATTAACCCTCAAAATCACTATAAATAGGCACCTTGTGTCTTCACATTCTTCACACCAAACTCAAACCAAATAGGTGAGTTTAAGAGGAGAGTGAAGCAAGAAGGAGGAGAAAGTTCTTCAAGAGGTAAGCAAGTTTTTAGTTTCTAGTCTTTAGCTTTTGTAGATTTTGAAGTTCTAGTTTAAATTCTTAGATAGAAGTAGCTTAGATCTTAAATATTCTAGAATAATTTTATTTACATGTTTTTATGGTTAAAATCAGCTTTGTTTCGAAAATTGATGAAGAAGGGGTTTTAGCAAAATTTCCGAAAGAGAAATATCGAAGTCACGAAGTTCTGGCGAAATTTCATCGGTTCTGGAAATTCTTGAATCAATGACAAAAATGCCCATATTTTATGTTGAAACCATGGTTGGAAAATTCTGGAAAAATTCATGGTTAAAGTAGACGTATAGGGCTTTTTAAATATGTACAGAACTTGTCAAAATGATTTCTGTACAGTGAGATAAAAATCCTCAAAATTAGGCTACGAATTTCTGGAAAAATTCTGGGCAGAGGCTCAAAACTCAAAAACTGGGAGTGATTCGTGGAATCTGGGCAAAAGTTATTATTTTTACTTGAAAGAAGACATCTTAAGGATTCTGGGTAATTTTACGGATCCTCGTTTCAATTTTTCTAGAATTAGTTATGATTTTCCAAAGTTAGGCGAAAATCTGTCCAAAATTCTGGACCAGCGTTTTTTGAAGAACCAAGGGTGATAAGTTGAGAAATAATCCTACCAAGGGTAAAAAGGTCATTAGTGACTAGGATACCTTCTAGAATATTATTTGTGAATTAATAAAATGCGATATTACCATTATAGGATAATCGTGATCACAGTCCGAACAACAGCGTACCGATATCGCCAACGAAGGTACGGACACGTACTGTAACACTAACTCTGATGCTTATTGTATACTTGTATGTGATAGATACTTTCATAGAGTCATGAACAAGACTTGGTCTTGGGTCATGCACCGTGGCTAAGTTATGGGGCTTAGTTCACATGCTTATACATTCAGCTTGATACACGGGTTATAGTCTTGATAATACCATTGAGATTTCCTAGTGCTGAGAACATGATAGGTCATCGTGGCATTGGTGAATAGTGCAGACTTGAATGATATGAATATGTGGAGACTGTGGTTGTTATTATCTTGAATATGAGAATATCGTATGTGAATATTGTTGTATTGTCATGAATATCTGTCATACATAACTGATACATAAGCATGAGGTTAACCGTTACCTGAGGTTCAATGGGAATTGAACCTCAACTCTTACCATAGTCTCAGATTTTGGAGAAACTTGGACTGAGGACAAGGATAAATAGCACGCATGAGGACACAAGTGGAGAAGATAGTTACGAGTTATTATATCATTGTATTATTAAATATTCGTAGAATTGTACCACTGTAATAGTAACCAGACACACCAACAGTGAAGGTTTATCAGATACTTGCTCTTTTAAATTTATCCGATGCTCTACTCTGATTAAAATATTTTGAAAACGGATTTCGAAAATGGGGATGTTACAATCAAGGATAAGGAGTATTGTTGTCCGAAGCTTTAAGGATTTTTGGGAGTTGATTGTCAGTCTAGGAATTTACCAGGTAGTAACCTTAAACTCATATACTTTGTATGTCTTTGTATGTATGTTTTACCATGAGTATTGCATGCATTCGGTTATGGTTTATTTCCTAGCACTATGGAACCGGAGCATGTCGGGTGCATGATGGGTTGGTTGTGTGCCGTACCTTTTGTTAGTTCTCATGGTTTTTGATGTTTTGATGATAACAATTATAGTATAATTGAATATTAATTTTAGATGAAAATTTGGAGTTTCTGGTTTGCCTCTAGTCATCCAAAATTTTACCTCCGGGCATATGTTTCAGAATATCCACTTGAAAATGCAAAATCGTAATTTTGCTGAAAACTCGCTTTCAATGGCAAAAGTGTAATTATGCTGAAATTTACATGTTACCTCTAGTCACAAAGTGTGTTGCCTCAAGTCATTTCCCTTCATTCTAACATGTGCTTAGAAATCCCACTTGAAATGGCAAAACCATAATTATGGTGAAAATTCACTTTGATAGCAAAATCGTAAATATGTTGAACTTTCACTTTTTGCCTCTAGTCATTTAGTTTTGCCTCAAGTCACTCCCGTAAGTTTTGGAAAATTCACATATAATGACAAAATCGTAATTACTTTGAAATTAATTTTTAATGGCAAAATTGTAATTACACTGAACTTTACCTCATGACTCTAGTCACTACATAATTGCCTCAAGGCATCTCTTTTTTCTCCAGCACATGTGTCTTTCGAAATATAAACTAATGGCAATATTGTAATTATGCTTAAACTCTCCTTTTTGCCTCAAGTCAATTAGTGAATTACCTCAAGGCAACTTGACTTCACTTTATTCATGCCTCGACTTGGCCATTCCCAGTTATATCCAAGTTTTACCTCTAGTTAACATAACTCAAGGCATAAATATATAACTCAAGGCAAGTGCTCTTCTATTTTTCCAAAACTAACGTCTTTTACGTGAATTGCCTCAAGTCATTTATTTATTCTTCAAGGCAACTTAACTCAAGGCACTTTGTTCTTGCCTCCAGTCAAGTCGTCACTATTTCCAGTTATATCTCTGACTCTAGTCATTTATTATATATTGACTCTAGGCAAATTATCCTGTTGTTTGTTTTCACATTAATATCGTATTTGCCTCTAGTCAGAAAGATATGACCTCTAGTCATGATAACTCAAGGCATCATATTTTTGACTCAAGGCAAAATCTTCAAATGCTTTATTCTTATCTCCAGTCAATTAATGTGCCTCTAGTCATGCTCCTCCAGTCATACCTTTTTAATTATCAAATAACCGTCTCCGAAAAATCAAAACAATTGATTTTGATTTCATTGCTTCAAATCATTACTCATTATTATTCTTAATTGCATTTAATCAATTTATTAATGAGTTACAGATTATTAGAATGAGGATCAACACAGGATATCGATCAAGGCAAATCTGGCATTTATTGAACCTCCTTATTCGAGAAACTCAACAACAGACATATCTCTGCAATGTACTGGGAAAGAATATTTTCCTTTGCTGGAATTCAACGGTCATAATCACAATTACATGAATAATGACCGCAATTATTCAACGGTCATAATCACCATTAGAGGAATAATGACGGCGATTATTCCGACTCTTCTGCTTTATCTCTAACGGTCATTTTAAAGAGCCACAACAGATATTTCTTCAATCTTCAACTACTATAAATACTCAAAGGATTGAATTCATCAAGAGACACAAAAAAACGCATACACAGACAAAGCATTCAAAGCGGTCAATCTTTATTCTGTTTATATCTTTGATACATTGAGCTTCAGTGTTTATCAACATCTACTTTGTGAGAGAGTTCATTTTTGTGTATATCATTCATTGTAAGAATCTCAAGTTGTGGGACTTGGAGATTGAGTAATCAGAGTACAACTTGTAAGGGGGAGTGTTTCCTAGAGAGAGGATAACTTTCGAGTACAAAGTGTGTATCTGATTGTGTATAATTACAACTTGTAAGGGGGGAGTGAGTCCTAGGGAGAAAGGATCATCCTGAGTTACAGAGTGTGTAATTGTTCTTGAGTAATAGTAGAAAATCCCAGAGTGTCTGGGTACTAGACGTAGTTCAAGAGTTGGATCGAACCAGTATAATTCCTCTGTGTCATTTCTCTTTACCTTTCTTACTTCTTTCATCGTTTATCCATTGTACATCGAAAGAATTTTTGAGATCACATATTCACCCCCCTCTAGGTGATATTCCACCTTCACCTTTCAATTTGTGTTGTGTGCTGTTCTGCGTGCCCTGAGGGCCTTGTTGTGTGTTATGCCCTGCAGTCTGTGCTATGAATTAGTAGGACTGTTGTTTTAAGTATCCGGTGCATGGTGGGTTGTGCTATGATCTGTGCCTTGCAATTTGTGTTTCTATATGGTTTTCTTACATATTTTGAATATGAGATTAACGGTTACTCTGGGATCCTTCAAGATTCCAACTTCTGTTGCTATCTATATGTTGTACTGTTTATTGAATGTAGCTTCTAGGTGGATGTTAACAAATGGAAGTGTTGGACCAGTTCAAGTTTATTCAGTTAATTGTTGTGGAAATTTTATGTTATTATGTTTTAAATTTTGTAACCAATATTTGTAATATATTATCAGTATACTATGCCCAAACCATTCTGCCACTGTGTTGCGTTCTGAAGAAACTCAGTCCTTTGGGTGTTTTCAAAAATTTATTTTTCACAGTAGGAATATCGAAAAATTATGAAATAATATATCAAAATGAAGCTCAGGATGTCTACTTTAAGCCTACAAAAGTTCATGTCCATCCGACTTTATTTACTATTTTGAAACCATTTTACAAGCATGGCTGCCCAGAATTTGCTGTAACTGCATATTACAATTTTCCTTAAGATTTAGGGTTTTTAGGTTCGTATATCATGACCTTAACTCATTCTCATGCAAAATTTCATTTTAAACTCAATGGAACCCTAAAAAAGATCAAAATCACACCATAACTTCATATCTAAACCATTTGGACGGAAACCTTAAAATTCCAATTACCAAGTCACAATAAGATAGTTTTGCAACTTACCTTGATCTTGGGTCTTGTTTGCCTTCTTCTTTCACTTGAACTAAGGACTTGCCTGCTTACTCTCTTCCTCTTCCTTGATCAAGCCTTGGCCAAGAATGGCCTAAAGACAAATCAAGGGGAAGGAGTATATATAGAACATAGGTGCGGTCTAGAACACGCCACGTGTTTGGTCCATAATGCGCTATGTGTATGGTCTAAAATGCACCACGTGTCCTCTTTCTACTAGACCAACACAAAAGTAGCTTTATGCCTTGTCATCATGTCATGCTCTTGTGGAGTTGACTCAAAAGCTATGTCAAAATGAGGAAACACGTGTCACATTTCCATTTGACCAATAAAAGTAGCTTTTTACTTGTCATAATGGTGGACACATGTCATGTTTCTATTGGACCAACATAAAAGTATATCATAATGAGACGACACGTATCATGTTTCTATTGTGCCAACATGAAAGTAGTTTTTCACTTGTGATGATGAGTCAACATGTGTCACGTTCTCATTGCGCCAACATAAAAGTAGCCTTTTCTTTGTAATCATGATGGGACACGTGTCATGTTTTCATTGAGCCAACATAAAAGTAGTCTTGTATCTTGTCATGTTGACGAGATACATGTCTTTCTCTTATTATACCAATACAAAAGCAACTTTATCCTTTGCCATAATGAAATACATATGTCATGATCTTATAGTAACGACTCAAAAGCTATGTCATCATTATTCATTATGACTTTACTTTATTAAAATAACTTTTCGGTCCCTATTCAGGATTACGACACGTATACTGAGACCCGCCAACTAACACTAGGTTTGACTCTCTATGTGTGGGCCTCCACAGGGTGCCACATACCAGTGTCATCTCCCAAAAACGCAAGGTACACCAATGTGCTCTGAAAATATGATGTACACACTTATACCGACACATTTTTGCTAAACTAAATGTCCTATACCTTAGGACATAGTTAGGTAACATCATTTACCAACCCAATGGCATCATATATGTCTTCTGTACCTCTTTTTCATTCACACTTTAATTCCACAGCTTATACTAGGTTCACTAATTAACTTGTATAGCTGAATTTCTTAGTTCCTAATAAGCTTCCTATTTCTCGACATTATTGGGACTCTTCTTGAACTGAGTTTAGTCGTCCACCAAATTTAGGCTTATTTTACAATAACCATGAGGGTCACTCATTGTAAGAGCATGTTGCTCTTTTGTAATTATTGGTTATGATTAGTTTTGATGATGTCTTATATAGATGCCATTATTAAAAGCAAAAAGATTGAGTAATATATTGAATAATATAATTATCTCTTACATTGACTAACTACTATGTTTAATGAAAATTAGTCCAAGTTGAGTTATGGAAAATAAACAAGAAGGAGATAAGAGATTACAAAAAGAAGAAATTGCAGAGAATGTCAAGAACGCATGAAGCTATGAAAGGATTTTGGGAATAGTCAAGAAGAAGGGGAAATATTGAAGAAGGTAGAACTTGCAAAGAATGACAAGTCAATGATCAACAAGAAGATTAATAAAGAAGTATTGAATTAGAAGAAGAAATTGAATCAAAGAAGATGTGAAGTCAAATGATATGGAATGATCAAGAGAAGAGAAGGAAGAAAAAGTTGAGTTATGGAAAATGATCAAGAAGAGAAGAAAGAAAGAAGAACTTGCTAAATGGAATGAAGATATAATTATTCAAGTTCTTATATTGAAGCTAGAAGCCTCCAAGATGATATGGAAGTTGGAATGACTCAATTTGGAGTTAAAGACAGCAAAAATCAGCTTCAGGATGAGAAAACTCGAGTATCCAAGTTAATACTCGAGTTTCCTACTTCGCTACAGTGATTTGCCTCTCGGATAGGAGAAAACTCGAGTATGGAACTCAAAACTCGTGTTTAGGACTCAATACTCGAGTATCCAAGTGAATACTCGAGTATGCAACGTGATCAGCTCTTCAGCTCCACTCTGCTTCACGTTCAGCTCGGGCGAGGTCTGGTAATTCGACGATATCCCCCAAAATAGAGATCGGATTGAGACGAAACCAAAAGCATATGAAACTAGACTCCCAATGCGTCATTTTAATATAAAATTCAAACCCAAAGGAGTTAAGATCAAGGAGATATGATTTTTACAAATTGCCACAAGAATCAACGTCACAGTCCAGACCCACCTTCGGTATTTTGAATATATCTCACAAACGACAAATCTGATTGAGCTGAAATCAGTGGCATATGAAAGTAGACTCACAGAGCTTTCCATCAAGAGTTGAACGGACCAAAACGAAGCTCGGACCAGAGAGATATAGCCCTCAAAAGTTGATAGTCAGTTCAAGAAGTTGCTCAAATCCATTACACAAAGCAATACTCAAGTATTGGAAGCAATACTCGAGTATTGGAGTCACAGAGAGCAATCAAGTTTTGAACTTAAGTGCATACTCGAGTATAGGACTTGCATACTCGAGTATTGGAAATCCAGAGAGTATTCAAATTTTTCAAAACTGAGTCAATACTCAAGTATAGGAAGCTATACTCGAGTATTGGATTTATAGAGAGCAAATGAGTTTTCACCTTGAGTGAATACTCGAGTATGGCATTGGCATACTCAAGTATTGACCTTACAGAGAGCCCTCAAAATTTTATAACTGTTGGAAACTCGAGTATAGTTTTGGATACTCGAGTATTGGGCTCTTACAAAGTTTTTCAACTTAAAACATGTTCTTGGATACTCAAGTATTCATTTGAATACTTAAGTATTAACATGGAAAAACTTCACAATTCTTGAAAGATGAATCAATACTCGAGTATTGATATGCATACTCGAGTATTGGCCATACAGAGAGGTTATCCATTTGTCAATGATTTGAATACTCAAGTATTGGAATGAATACTCAAGTATTGAGGCTTTTTGAACTTAAAACTTTTCTCACAAATAGTTCCATACTCGAGTATATACTTACATACTCGAGTATTGACATTGGTTTTCAAAGTTCAAGTCACGATGGTTTGTCTCTGGAAGCTGCATACTCGAGTATCAGTTTGGATATTCAAGTATTGACTCATGTGCACAGTGACATACTCGAGTATTGATGAACATACTCAAGTATTGACTTAAGTGCACAGTGACATACTCAAGTATTGACGCAAGTATTGAACGTCAAACTTCAAAATCAAATCTGATGAATTTGCAATGCCTTCATGTTTGATCTTAATACTTCCCATGATTAATCTCTAATGTTCCTAGATATGTTTAACCACTTTCTTGGTGAACTTCAGACAAATTAACGAAAGTTGATTGAAGGTTAGACAAAAAGCAAAAGTTCTAACGGCTAGTTTCTAACGGCTATATTTCCTTATCCAACGGTCACTGAATCTTTTCAACGGTCATATATTGATCTCTACCTATATAAAGAAGATAGATTCAAGCACAAAAACGTGGAGAAACAAGCTTACATCTTCAACATGCTAATACTCTGATTTCACAACATTTACTCTCTGTTTTTCATGTTTAGACAGCTTAGAGAGTGGAATGATTTGTAATGCTCTTCAGTGTTTATCTTATTCACTTCTGAGAGAGAAGATTCATTAGAAACATTCTATCTGTTTATTTGAGAGTTACTCAAGATTGGGTAATCTTAAGAGGGAAACAGATTGTAACCTTGCATTGTATAAGGGGGAGTATCTCGGTGAGAGATTTGGCTTCACAAGTGCCTGGGTGAACTTGTGGGATTGTAAAGGCTTCTCTTGTACCCGGATTAAACAAGAGAATAGTGGATTGAAAATCTCAAGTGGAGCTTGGGGACTGGACGTAGGTCAAGGATAAGGCCGAACCAGTATAAATCAGTTTGCACATTCTCTTCCCTTATCTCTTACATTTCCAGCATATATGTTTGAATGTGTATACATATTTAAATGTATGGTTATTGCTTTTTAAACTGATTTCAGTGAGTTACGAAAAGAATTTTAAAGTTCCTAAATATTGATACTTCACCCAATTCACCTCCCTCTTGGGTTCAACCGGTTCTTACAGTAATAATACATGATTTTCATCTTCCTTATCTTGATTCTTTTTCAATTATATTTGTTAACCCTTAATAATGAAAAATATAATGAATTCAATTTTTTTAAAACAAAAAAAAAACAACAAATTTGAAGTAAAAGGAAATATATGGAAAATAATTGGTATTAATCTTGTATTAATTGTTATATTTAAATTTAGTTGAGCTCTATCAAATGAAAATATGAAATTTTTGGAGCATACAACTTATATCTTTATAAGGTTCGCATCTGTCCACCCTGGAATATGCGCGCACATGTGTGTATATGTATACATATATTAATTAAGATGGTTATTTAATTAATTGTTTTAGACGATAATAAAAGGGGATTGGTGGCGTGGTGGCATTACATTGATTGTTTGTTATTGGGGGCGAGAGTCAAATTTGGTGTTAGAAAAAAAGGTGTTTATTTTGTTGTTATCTTAATGAAATTACTATAATATCCTTATGATTCTTTTAGAGATGAATTACACCATCAGATTTTGATTTTTTTTTTTTTTTTTCACATTTCACCGACTACAAAACCAGATAGACGAAGAAGAATTCTCTCCTAGCCTAGACCTCAATCACCATTCTTCCTCCTTGCATCGGTGATGAGTGGGTAGTCGGAGCCTCACCTTTCTTTACTTTTCATTCTTCCTCTTCGCGCTGGTATGTGTGAGTGAAGGAGTCTTCTTCGTCTTCTCAGTTCAGATCGTTGCTGCCATGTCTGTGTTGGCACAGAGTTCCCTCTCCTCCTCTGTTTCTTTTGGTGTTCATGCTTCTTTCCTTCTCATTGTTGTTCATTCGCCACAGTTGTGAGAGTCCTGGACCAAAACCTGTTCTCTTCTTTTCCTTGCCGTCACCATGTGGGTGTGTGCAAAAGTCATTTCCTTTCTCCTCCTCTTATGCAGCGGTAATATTGGGTATGTTCAAAGACCATCTTCTTCCTCTGCTTTTAGAATGTTACCATTTTTATGCAGTAGAATGTTGTTTCTTTTTTCTCGCTCAATTTGGTCATGTATGAATTGGTAAAGATAATTGGTATTTAATTTAAGCTGTATCAAAGGAGATTAAATAAAGTTGGATTATAACTATAACGAATAAAGTATGAGGATGTAATTTTAAGTGAAACTCTGTTTTAGAACTTGAAAATAATTAAATGCACACTAGGTGTTCGAAAAAATGTTTGAATGGAGAATTTAAAGCTGAATTTTTGGTTTTGAATGAAATATTGGAACTTTGTGAAACTACTTTACTTTGATGCCTGAGTGTTACATGGTTGCCAAAGGGTAGAGTATGATACTTTGTCTATTGGTTAAAAGTTGTTAAGAAATTTGATTTGGTTAGCTTTGTGATTTAATAAGGATGCTTTGAAGTTTCTTGTTTGCAATGCGAGATGATATGATTGTTTTATGGGGTTAAAAGTCATTTTTGCTACGGAAGTATTGCTAAAGGAACGCCCAGAATCTGGAAGTTTTTTTGGTACCAAATTTGCCACGGAAGTATTGAAAAGGTATCAAATTTACCCAAAAGTGACGGAAGTCCACGCAAATCGTTAAAATGTGAGGTGACATGCCACCTTATCAATCAAAAGTATCATTTTTACTCTGGAAGTTTTCATTAAGGAGTAATTTTGCCCCAGAAGTTTTCATTGAGGAGCAATTTTGCCCCGGAAGTTTACAAAAGTAGCAATTTTGCCCTTCTTTCTCCCAATATTAAATTTGACTATTAAATCAGTCAAAGACCACATGCCTTGAAAAAGTGGAACTTGGAGTCAGAGAAGGAGATCCTTGACATGTTGAGCTCAAAGTGGCCAGAATTTGTGAAGCCGAACTGGTCACAGGGACTAAAAGGTCTGTTGCAAAACCCAGAGGAAGCATCACTTATGATCTAAGGAAATGAAACGCAAAACGAGAAATGAATTGTTCCAAAAATTGGTTCAATAAAACAAATCAATAGTGATAATATTTACGTTTGTATAAACTGATCATTTTCTTAGATCATAAGTGATGCTTCCTGTGACCAGTTCGGCTTCACAAATTATGGCTGCCTTGAGCTCAACATCTCAAGGATCTCCTTCTTTAACTCCAAGTTTGACTTTTTCAAGGCATGACATGTGTGGTCTTTGAATGATTTAGAAGGGCGAAATTGACACATTTTGTAAACTTCCGGGGTAAAATTGCTCCTTAGTAAAAACTTCCGGGACAAAATTGCTCTCATTGAAAACTTCTGGGGCAAAAATGATACTTAACTTTTATTGGTTGATGAGGTGGCATACCACGTGTCATGAGGTGGCATGCCACGTGGACAGTTAGTCAAACTTAACGGTCAAAATTAACGGATGGGCAAATTTGCTACCTTTTTCATACTTCCGGGGCAAATTTGGTACCCAAAAAACTTCCAGGTGCTGGACACTCCCTTAGCAATACTTCTGTAGCAAAAATGACCTTTAACCCTTGTTTTATGTGTTTATTTCATACAAAGTGCTTGTGAAATTGTATAGAAAAAGGAGTTGAGTTAAGACTGTCAAAGTTTATGAGTTCGTTTTGAGTAATGAATATGAAGTGTTTGATTAAATGCTTGACAAGGAATTATGATGGAATTGTGTGTGTGTTGTCAGATTAAGTTCTAGTATTACTATGAGAAGCGGCTCATGAAACTTGAGATAATGTTTGGATATTATATTGGTTAAGGAAAAATGATGTTATAAGGAAATATTGTTAAATTAGATATTGACGATATTTCATATAAAGTTCTAATTGAGATAGCAATGACTGCTTTGGATATTAGGGGTTAAGGAGTAAAAATGGCTTAGAAGCTATTTAATAGGAGTAAGTTGTATATTGGAAGCTTAGCAGATAAGTGAATAGCGCCCCAATTAATTTATGAATAAGTTTTTCTTTTAACATCAGTATTTTTAGTCCTTGGCGTGCCATGTTTAACTTCGAGCTCATTTGACATTCGTGGGCACAGTGCTCATACTTGATATTCGTGAGATTCGTTCTCACAATTGTTATTAATGAGTCTTGTACTTGTGCTTGTATTCATGGCTTCATGTTGCACTTTGTTATTTACTCTTGTGGACTATGTATCTATGCTTGTATTCGTGGCTTCATGTTGCGTTTGGTTAGTTACCCTCGTAGACTGTGTGTCCACACTTGTTATTCATTCTAATGAAGTCTTATGGAAAAATTTGGGTTTCAAGATTTCTTGTTTCAGATTGATTCTTTCAAACAGAGCATTTTATTATGAACTTGGTTTTATCTATTCAATTATTCATAATCGCCTTGTTATTTTACAAGGCTAATTTAAATTTAATTGTTAATTCATTGATACTTATCTCTTTTGGTTAACATATTTGCATGGAATCATTTGATTTATAAGGTATATACTCGTGCTATTTTAAACAGCTATTTAATATAAGTTACATTTATAACTGTTTTATTATTATTCCATTAATCTTAATTGGGATGTTATTTACCCGAAAATATTTTGGTCTCAAGTGATGCAGTTGACTTGTATGTACTCCTACTCATCATTGAGGGGCTTTAATGCTAATTTGATGTTGAAGCATGATACTGGGAAATCGTCATTTCAATGTAAAGTTTAAATTTATGTATTATATTTTATAAATTCACTTCTAGGAGTTCCACATAAACTATAGTTAGAATCCTTATCTTCGTAATATATTTTGTGTGATTATCATGGAGCCCTTTTTTTGGTGGAATTATTGTTGAGAATGCTATTATAGAACTCTTGGAAGGCCCCAAATTGTATAGGATCTATAGGTAGCTAAAGACTCCGTTTGTATAAAATATAACAAAACTTTATATTATGCATTGTAAGTTTATCCATAAATTTAAATAAAAAATTTTATGCATAGGTAAAGTTTAAGGGATGTGGATTTTCTCATACTCTAGTTCGTCACCCCAAAATTTTTAGGGCATCACATGCTACATCTTTATCTATCATCAAGACACTAAAAACTTGTTTTCTCGTGATCAACTATTGCACACTAAAGGCCCATTTGGTAAAGAAAAGAGGTGTGAAGGGAAGGAAGGATGAGCAAGTTTCCTTGTTTGGTACACTTTTTTTCTCCAATCTTTTCAGGAATTCAAATTCCCAGACCCACCAATCTTCCTTTAAAGGTGAGAAGATAAAATCTCACCAAAATTTGAGGAAACCGAAGTTCCCACATGAACAGTGACGTTTTTTGACATATTTACTCCTCATAAAATATTTTTTCTTTAATGCAAACAAATATGATTAAATTTGAATTTTTATGATAAGTTCAAACTTAGCAGGAGAATATTTTAGACAAATTTAAACTTAGCGGGAGAATATTGTAGACAAATTTGAACTTGATAATAGGATATTTTTAAAAAATATATATTTTTCTTTTTCATTTTGAATTAATTACTTTTAGCTGTAAAATAGGTTTTTCCCTATTCTTTATCAACTGTCACCTCTTCATTTTCTTTTTATTAAACAATTTATGTTCTTTCATCCCTCAAAATCTTCGCTTTCCTTCCTTTCCCTCCAGTAAGGGCTTGTTTGGTATGAGGAAGATTCAAGGAGTGAAAGGAACTTACAGGAGGGAAAGGAATGGAAGGGAAAATTGAGAGAGAACTTAAAACCGTAAGTTTGGTTTGAGCGAAAACCATAAGTTTGAATGTATCATGCAACTAAGGGCTTGCATTCGAACGCAAAAATTGATAGTGCCTTAAGCTATTTGTGCTTGCGTCGTCCCCAAGTGGAAGAAACAGGGCATTGGTGCTTTTTAAACACAAAGTACTCAAACAATAAAAATCCATTGCCTCTTATCTTGATTCGACCCACTCCTTCATCCACCACCGCCAGCGCCCTCTCCTTCATCCACCATTGCCGGTGCCCTCTCCTTCATCCACCATCGTTGACGCCCTCTTGCATTACACCACCATCACCGTCAAGCAGATCAGACCTTTTGGCATAGATTTTTTTGTCCTATGAAAATTTTTTCCTGGGAAGATTTTTAGATTCCACCACTTTCGGAGCAATTTCATCTTCCCACATTTAAGGGAACTGGCCCACAGGCGGGAAGTCACTTTGCCAGAACCTTTGGGTGCCAAACGTGTTTTTTGACTTGAAACATTGTCATCTTTCCTTTCCCTCACCCGACTTATGTGTAACAAACAGGGCCTAAGAGATTTGAGGAGGGAAAGGAAGATTTTGAGAGATGAGGAAAGATGGCTTAAAGGAAAATGAATTATTTGGTATGAAGAAAATGAAGGGATAGTAGTTAGTAAAGAATTAGGAAATACATATTTTACCCACAAATTCTAATCTTATGACGAAGCATTTATTTTGTAAAAAACAAAAAACAAAACAAAACAAAGAGTTTGAATTTGCCTAGAATATCTTCTTATCAAATTCAAATTTGTCTAAAATATTCTCCTACCAAGTTTGAATTTATCACATAAGTTTAAATTCATTGTATAAATTCAAATTTAATATTATTTCCTTTCCTTATAGAAAATAAATATTTTATGAGTGATAAATATATCTAAAAGCGTCACTGTTCATGTGGAAATTTTATTGGTCAAAATTATGTTAATTTGCATTTTTATAAGTCTTTTTTGTTTGTTTTTCTCTAGTAATATATGCTTGATGATTTTATTGATGTTTTTAATCATAAAAGATTTTAGTTATTTTAATGGACAATAAATACTTTTATTGTAATGCGTGCCTGGTTCCCTATTAATTTAGCATGTATGAAAAATGGTCTGATTAAATATTGGGTATGATACTCCTCTTGTTATATATATAGGCAAGAGAGAGTAGAAAATTTTTGGTCTTATATATTTTTAAGGTCGACAAAGAAAAATTTTCAATATGAATGTAAGGTTACAATGTATAATAAATAGGGGTAAAATTGGAATATTGTTGAATTTTATAGAATGTTAATGAGATTTAAGGTTTTTTTGAATCTATGTCAAATATGTTGGATATGCATTATATATAGCATCATAGGAGTATTTATATTTGTCAAACATTGTTTTTAAATTATATTAATTATTAAAAAGTGGTCTCACCATGGTTCATTGAACAATATATTGTTTTTAAATTATATTAATTATTAAAAAGTGGTCTCACCATGGTTCATTGAACATTTGAATCACTGTCTTGACCAGTTCAATGCCTGATCTGATTTTGAAAATACCGACAAATATCACTAAACAAAATAAAGAGATCTATCTTTTTTTAATTCCAAGGACTGAATTTCATAATTCTCATTCAAATTAAAGAATGCAATATATAACATGTTCAGCTCGAGATTCATTGTGCAGGTTTTAACTGAAATTAGAAGACTTGTGGATAAATTTAAAGATGAAGAAAACTGCACAACAGTAACCGGCCGCAGCTTAGGTGCAGCAATTGCAAATTAAATGCAGTTGACATAGTCACAAATGGTTCTAACATTCTAAAAGATTATCAATCTCATAATAAAGCATTTCCAGTCACTGCATTTGTATTTGCAAGCACTCGAGTAGGAGAACCAGACTTCAAAAAGTTCTTCTCAAAACAAAAACATCTTCGAATCTTACGTATTACTAATAAAATCGACATTCTTCCGAGGCATCCATTTTTGGGCTTGCAGAAGTAGGAGAAGAGTTGAAGATTGATACTGAAAAGTTAAGCTTCTTGAAGCAACCAGGGGATGTAAAGAGTTGGCATAATTTGGAGGTTTACTTGCATGGAGTTGCAGGGACGCAAGGGAGAAAAGGAGGATTTAACTTAGGGGTTAAATGAGACTTTTCACTTGTGAACAAAGGCATGGAGGATTGATCAAAACAAAGGATTGGTTCAACAACATGATGGTACTTGGACGAAGATGAAAGAACAAGAATTTGAAGATGATGATGCAAATTAAATAACGAGTTTTAGTTTCCATTTGGGTGTCTTAAGATATATATAATTGTTTCTTTGTTGTATTTGTTTCATTCTTGTATTATTTTTCCCCCTTGTTGGATTTCAATAAATAAAGCTGAGTTTCTGTAAAAATTGATTTTGTTTTTCCAAACTCAAGCATATGAAGAACCGTTCTTGTCGTAACGTGCATGTTTTATGTGTCTGGGTTCCATCATAAACTGCAACACCTACACTTCAGATTAGTTTCCAGTTTCCATGTTTTTGAATTCGCGGCGAGGAAACTGGCTTGTATTTTATCAAACTTTTGCAAACTTAAATTAGGTTAAAGTCAGATAATATAATGGGATTTATGTTTAGATTGACTTTTATAAAAAAAAAAATCATTTTGCAGAAATTTGTTTAGATGATATATTATAAAAGGCATGTTTAGATGCAAAATAACCGTAAAGAACATGAGTCTTATAATATATATATAATTTGACAACTTTAAGAGAAATATTAATTTAAAATTAAACTTATAAAAATAAAAAAGAGGTAATTTATTATTAGAAAAAAGTGGTTAATATAAAACACTTTATTAGATATATTTCATATATATATTATAAATCATTTTTCAAAGCACGCAAGTTAAAATATACAATATCTATTATTACTTCTCAAATCTAAACCATAGTTATTTCTCGTTAGTACTACTTTTTATTATTTAGAATATACAATTTTTTTCCTATCTAAGAGAAATGAAGAAAGTATATGATCGGAGAAAGTTTGGGCAAAGTGGCGCACCGAGGCAAACTCAAAGCATAAAAGTGAGTTAGGCCTCAAAAGTCAGATAACGAAAACGTACGCTTTCCCAAAAATGGAAGAGGAGCCAAAAGTTATTTTTTTTTTCATTGGTATGAAAGGAAACCAATAAGCCAAATAAACCATGATCTATACATAAGGAAAGAGACAATAAGCCAAAAGTTATTTTTTTTTCATTGGTACGTTTTCCCAAACACACATTAAACGCAGAAGGAAACCAATAAGCCAAATAAACCAAAGTTAGAGAGCTTAATTATTTATGAAAGGAACATAAGGAAAGAGACAATGTCGCGCTTTATTAATTGAACTTACATGTAATATGGATATTTTATTCTAACATACATATAATCATTATATTGAAACATTCAGAACCACAACAGTATTTTAAATATGAAGCCACCTTTTATACTTATACTACCTCTAGTATTTAATACAAGAGCTAGTTGACATTTTTTAGAGAGGTGAAGCAAGCTAATTTAGTTACTGTATATAAAAATATTTATATTTATCATTTTTCTTAATACTAATTTGTTTAACTTATAAATTCATATATAAACTAAAAATACATGACATGTGCAATGATTAACTAGTTTATTTAGCTTTTTTAACTTCTTATTTAAAAAAAAAAATCAACTAGCTCTTATAATAAGGATTAGAGGAAGTATAAATATAGAACCTTGAATTATCAAAAGGAATCCGCCTCATGATCCAACAGCTCCCACGAACCATCTTCTTTTTGAACCATTCCCTTGTTCTTCTCAATCCACCATGACGCAGGGACAAGATTTTCATCTTCCAAAGAATCATCGCTCTTATTCGTAAGCGCAACATCATGATTCACCACCAATTCAAAAGTTCCATCAAGTCCATGTGTTCCTGCAACTCCATGCAAGTAACACTCCAAGTTATGCCAAGTAGAGATCGTCCCTGGACTCCTCAAGTACGGAGATTGCTGAGTATTTATTTCCAGTTCTTCACCCATGTCCAAATAGGGCAAAATGGGATAGTTTGGGACAATATCAAGAATATTCTTAATTCTTAAAGCTCTAAGATCTTTCAACCCATTGAAAACCCTCTTGAAGTTCAGTTCTCCGACTCGAGGGCACGCGTAAAGAAAGGCTGTGACTGGAAATGATTTTTCCGGTGCCTTTGATGGTTTGTTATAGCCATTTTGAGTTATGTCCACTGCGTTTAGGGTTGCGAGTGCAGCTCCTAAACTGTGTCCTACCACAGTTATGCTTATTTCTTCATCTTTGTATAGATCTACTAGCCTTTTCATCTCACTTAGCACCTGCACATCATAAATTAAGCATTAATTGTGATTCCTCTTTCCTATTTCTGAGGCACTTCTAACATTTTTCACATAGACAAAGGAAAACTTTAAATCAACTCTGCTATAAAATTCAACGACTTTCCAATTTTACCAATACTTAATACCACATGAAAACAAAGTCAACACAATAATAAATGAAGGGTTGAGTTGTACTTTCACCTTTAAACTTTAATGAAGTGCCTTATAAATAGTACAAAAAGAAACTTCTCTCTCTCTCTAACATACAAGTAGGACCAGAGCAGTATATCAAGATGTTTAAAAGTAAGGAGATATGGTCGAATCTGAATTATCCTATGAATTTGAGGGGGTTAACTTTGACTGAATTTTAATAGACTTAATCTTCCAACTTCACCAAAGCTATCGTAAATGGATCTAAATCTGAAATCCAATCAACTGATGATAGAGTACTTCGAAATTCAAAAAAAAAAAAAAATCACTAACAGGCATTGGTCTAAGCCGCCACTAAAGCACAATAACTTGAGTTCGAATCATGCCTGTGGATAAAAATATGCCCTTATGACATCTACTCACATTTGGGGGTTTGACGTTTGGATGAGTTAGAATATAATATGAGATCACGAGTAGTTTACTATATAAAATAAAAACAAGGAAAGAAGAAGAAAAAATTCACAATCAAAATAACAAATTAAATATCACCAATAGGTCCCAACAAAAACGGCTGAATTCAGTTGAAGTATGATGACTTGAGTTCGAGTCTTCCCATTGTCTACAAAATATGCCTTTTATGACAGATACTTCGATTTGGGTTTTGATCTTAGGATTAGTTAGAATCTAACATTACTCTAGACAGCAAGAAGCTTACCAAAAAAAAAAAAACAAGAAGAAGAAGAAAACAAATACCTGGTCTCTTGCACTCGTTGTGTTGAATGGGGATTTAGGATCATCTGAAGTATACATAGAGTACCAACCCTGATGAACTTTAGGATCCGTTAACCCCGAACCGCCGAAAATTATAGGAGCAGGAAGTAACAGAAATTCGAAATTATCAATCCACTCCAATGTTCTTATTGATCCTCTCCAAGCAACCACAATATCCCTCCTTCCTAACACAGCTTTGCCTTCATCTGTGGCCACAGCAACATACCCTATCCAGTTTGATTCCTTGCTCCAAGCTTCCCTCGACAACGACTTCACTATAAAAGCATCAGGAACAGGGATTTGTGATGTTGCATATAAATACTTTGTCACACTATACTTGAAGGGATTCCCAATCTCCAAACCGACCCTCGCGAACAAGTTCTTCTTCGCGTACTTGCTTGCTCCTGCATATTTGGAATTTGTTTCTGAGATAAAAGTATCATACGTGGCTTGCGTTCTTTCTCCATAATGGATTAAGTACCTTCGTAGATCGATGTCGAGAGGGTTTAGAAGACCTTCCCAATGATCTTTTCCACTTAGGACTCTCCATCTTTGAGCAATACTCATATTTGTGTTCCTAATTTGTTTGTATTTCTGTACTGTGTGAATATTTGATTTTCCACCACTTGCAATAGAGATTAATTTATAGCCTCTTTAAATTAATTTTTTATTTCTCATTTTCGCATCTTTGAAATCTTCAACCCTTTTGTTCAATATCTCTTTTGGGTTTGACTTTTATTGGTATATGATAATATGTAAAAGTGGGTGTTTGTTGTACAGTTGAGATCATTTTGAGATAAACTATAGGTTTCGTAACCAATAACGGTTTCCATTAGTACACATTACGCAAATTATTGTTTTAATAAATATTCCAAGTTAATCACCTACCATATATACATCTTGACAACAAATTGGACATATTTATTAAAAAATTCCAACACTTCAAGACTTTAATAAGAAATTTTGGGAACAACTAGAAATTGTAAATGGTAGCTACATGTGTATGTATGTTCAACAATATTACAGCAATTGTTGAAAACTAATAATTGAAGTAAACAAAATTATTGATGTCTTGATGTAAAATGACCAATAATTTGAAGGAACATTATGTGTTCAAACGAAGCAAGCAAGTGTATGCGAAAACAGATCATCATATCCTATATAATCTGACAAAGGAATTTGGTGACTAAAGTGTAACTCATGAATTTCTGTATTAAGAGACGTGTTTTATAGGCCAAAGAGACATTAACCACACAGTGTATACGGACATGACAAAAAGGACAAATACTACAAACTTCAACGTTGACGAAGGAAGTAACTGTTTTCCTAAACTTCCTGAAGTGTTGTGTTTTTAAACTCGCGATAAATAAATGTACTTAATTGTCTAAATACAGTAAGAGAAATAAATATTAGAAAAACATGTTAGGTGAGACCTTAGCAAATTTCAAGAAAATTAATCTTGAAGGAAATCGTGGGTTGACGTTATGTGAACAGACATGGTGTTGTTTTTGTTTATTTTGAAAATATTTTTTAATATGATGGCATACGTCTTTGTATATCATCAGCAAATTAAATAAACATACCGTTAATTATAGTGGGAATCGGATAATATGATTAAATGAAATAAGAAGGAATTGAATGATGGTATTTTAATACAGGTATAGAGTAATACACCATCAGCGAAGCTTTATATCCTAAATGACACCAAACATCTCCCTAAAAGCTTTCTTAAGTAATACACCATCAGTTTCGCCTCTTTGAAATCTTCAACCTTTTTGTTCCATTTGTCATTCGGGTGTGACTCTTATAGTTATATGATAATATATAAAAGTGAGTATAGGTTGTTTATTAGTTGTTATCATTTTGAGGTAAATTAACTATAGGTATCGGAACCAATAATGGTTTCCATAAGTACATATTATGCATATTATTTTTTTAATAATTGTTCCAAGTTAATCATCTACCATATATACATGTTGACGACAAATTGAACATAATTTAATTAAAAAATTCCAACACTTCAAGAATTTAATAAGAAATTTTGGGAACAACTAGAAATTGTTAAACTATATGTTAAACTATATTACAGCAATTGTTGAAAACTAATAATTGAAGTAAACTAAATTATTGATGTCTTGATGCAAAATGACCAATAATTTGGACGAACATTATGTGTTCAAACGAAGCAAGCAAGTGTATGCGAAATCAGATCATCATATCCTATATAATCTGACAAAGGAATTTGGTGACTAAAGTGTAACTCATGAATTTCTGTATTAAGAGACGTGTTTTATAGGCCAAAGAGACATTAATCTACGATGTATACGGACATGACAAAAATGACAAAAACTACAAACTTTAACGTAGACAAAGGAAGTAACTGTTTTCCGAAGCTTCCTGAAGTGTTGTGTTTTTAAACTCGCGATAAATAAATGTACTTAATTGTCTAAATAAAGTAAGACAAATAAATATTTTAAAAAAATACAAGTTAGGTGAGACTTTAGCAAATTTCAACAAAATTATTCTGAAGGAAATGTGGGTTGACGTGATGTGAACTGACATATTATTATTATTATTATTATTATTATTATTGTAGGGCATTATTTTGAAAATATTTTTGCGTTTGATGCCCATTGGCATATGTCTTTGTATATCATTAGCAGACAAACATACCGTTAATTGTAGTGGGAATCGGATTATAGATTAAATGAAATAAGAAGGAATTGAATCATGGTCTTCAATACACCAAACACCTCCCTAAAGGCTTTCTTAAGCATTTGACTAACGAATTTGAACCTTCTATAAAAAGTATACTTATACTCAAGTTGTGACACACAAAAAAGTTTCCCTTTTTTGTCCCAGTATATGTCCCAATACAGATTTCTCGGCTGAAATGTATGCGTTCAAAAGTACCCTTTATGAAAACTCTAAATTACCTATCATACTTGATATTTAAACGGCCATTCTTTCCAATGCATGGCATTTAATCGCTCGTGTGTAGAAATATATATATATATATATATATATATATATATATATATATATATATATATATATATATATATTAAATGAATTTTGGCATTTCTTTAATTTGTGTGTTATTCATAAGTGGGACCTGGTTATGGTAAGGAAGAGAGTGGGAATATTTTATATATGAATAACAAATCCATTATATATATTATACTTGCAAAATTTAATATGGGAAAATTATAATAAAGGACATAAGAAAAATAATATTTATTAAAAAGGACCATAAAAAATGGTAATTATTTTGAAGAACCAAAACTTAAAACATTGAAATAAAAAGACTAAATTGCCCTTGGTCCTACAATTTTTGTGTAAAGGTAAGAAATCCAAAAAAAAAAACACACATTTTACTTTTACAATTCCAAGTCTTCGTGCTTACTGTACACTACCTTAGGTCTTAAAAAGAGATAATTTCATAAAAATTCATAAATTCATAGAACATAGGGGGAGGAGGCCTAGGAGATCTTTGTCAATAGAATAACCTATGGTTCCTCTACGGAAAGATAAAAAATTACCAGTAGAGACTTTAACTTACATATTCCAGATTTTGATTTGATTTGTAATTATTATTTTTAATCAATCACTTTAGATTCTGATTTAATTATATAAAATATAGGAAATCTGACAAAAGGTAATTTAGTCTTTCTATTTTAATGTTTTAATTTTTTGTCCTTTAAAATAATTACCATTTTATGGTTATTTTTAATAAATATTATTTTTCTTAGGTCCTTTATTATAATTTTCCTAAATTTCTGTTATATTGTGATGTTTGATATGCTATTGTTTTTCACGAAATGGCCGGCGCAAAAGTCCAAACATCCTATATTTGCTTGTGCTGTGGTATATAACCTTAATTCATAATTGTCCCACTCATATCCCTATTAAAGCCGTGCAAGCTTCAGTCACTATATATGGAGTTTTTTTTTTCCTTTTTTTCTTTTTTTTTTTCCCAGTTGAGCACGATGATAACGTGGGCTTGAATATTATAAATATTCAATTTTGGTGGTCCAAGACATGTAACACTTTATTAATTTCATTTGAAGTTTTCTATTTTATAAAATGTCTAGCTCAACACTTCAATTAAATCTTATTTTATAAATATTCGAAATTTTTATTTATTCAATTTTAGTGGTGCAAGACATATAATACTTTATTAAATGGAAGTTTTCTATTGTAACCCAACTACATATGACCTTCATCTTATCCTATTTTATATAATGTCTGGTTCAACACTTCAATTAAATCTTACTCCCTCCGGTCCTAATTATAAGGCATAGTTGACTTTTTTGGAAAAATTAAGGAAGCTAATTAAATTACTTTAGAGTATTTTTATTTTTATTTTTTTCTTCAAAGTAATTAGTTTGACTAATAAACTAATATATAATCTAAAGATATACAACATATAAAGTGATTAAGTAACTTATTTAGCTTCCTTAATCTCTCCAAACAAAGTCAACTATGCCTTATAATTAGGACCGGAGGGAGTATTTTATATATAGATTCCACTGAGTACGCCGATAATCGCATCTGATCAATATCATTATGGTATAAATAAACGATAAAAACATCATATACTGTTGAGCTCAAACTCTCAGCCAATGAATTATTTGATTTAGCTAGGTAAAAAAAAAAAAACGCCTCAGCTTAATTTAATATACCTTTCACCCTCCATGTTGTGAGATTCATTTATTAGGTAAAACTTGTCATTAATTGAAAATTTGGCAAATATGTAAGCATTAAAATTACTCTCCAAATCTTATAAGAAAAAACTGCTCTACAATTTATTTATTTTATGGACTAAAGAATCTTTTTAAAAAGCAACTTATATTATGGACATGTGACAAATCCCTAATTTATTATATTTTTATATTTTATTTGGTGGGTTTTTTGACATGACAATTGTGCTTAAAATGTCATTTTGTGATTAAAGTTGTTTGCATGAAATTAAGGTTGAAAAGAGGAAAAAATATCATATATTTCATACTTTAATTGATTGATTTTTGAAATATAAGATATTATATTTTAGATTTATTTTCATTAGTTTAGAGAAATTTATAGAAAGGAACCCAAAGTTTCTAGAAACTGCGAATTAATGAAGAAAGGAACCAGAGACAATTACAGAAAATCCTATAAGGTTTAAAAATTACATTTGGATTCCGAAATTGTTTTAAAAAATGCATTTTAGTCCCTTCTCGAACTTTAAACTTTCCAGTTAGATTCCTACTTGAAACACAGTGTTTTTCATTGACAGATTAGGTTAGTTTGAGTTCAGACCAGAAGCTCGAGACACAAGTGAGAACGAAGAAAAGCGCCGCGGCACCATTATCATCATCTTCGGACCTGGGAGCTTAAAAGCTTCATCCACTTCAACCATTTTTCTCTTTCCTCCATCACCAAGCATCACCTTCTCCGTCGCCAGTGACTCTCGCTCTTATCACCATCGTCGACGACAGCGGAGCTTCAACCCTTCTGCCCTACCTGAACAGAGGCGACTTTCAGATCGGCAACCAGAGAACGAGCAACGCCATGGGAACCTTCTTCAAGCTCGAAAATTTGCAGAGAGATCGTGGCGACCTTCTTCTTCCTTCATCTTTGCCATCCAACACAGCCATCAGTGAACTATTTTCAAAGCAGAACAAAGGCGCTACAAGACTTCAAAGAAGGCCATCGTTTTCTTGCATCGTCACCTTCTATCACCTTCTTCAATGCTGTCACGCTTCCTCTTCATTCAACCACGTTTCAGATCAATGCTTTCAGCCTCCTTTGTTCTCTTCTTCCATTATCAGTTGTCACTAATCCATTTCCATCATTAATTTCAATTGTCCGGTGGTGTTTTATGGCTGTTGAAAAAAAAAAAGGCCTTGCATCTTGATGTTGTTTCTATGAATCGCAGCACGTAAATGTCTCTTCTCGTATATCAATGAATTGATTCTTGTTCTAGGAGCTTAAAGGGAGTGTTGTTAATCTAATCTCTTGCTCTAGCCATTTTAATAATTGAATTCTAGGTTTAGGTTTGATTATTAAGATAGTTTGATGTTTTGTATTGAAGTTTCGTAAAATTTTTTGGGAGATTGTATGTATTTGGATTTTAATGTTATGTATTTGGCACTGTGAACTTCATTAGTGATAATTTACTGTATATTGACTTGATTAAGTTTATAGTCTCTTTAGTTTTAATTATAAGGCACTAACTAGCAATTGTATTTGGTCCTTTTTATAAGGAATTTGTTTTTTTTTTCCAAAATATATTTAATTATTTGGGAATAAATTCATCTAACTCAAGACAGCTAAAGAGTCTTTTAGGTATTTTTTGTAATATCCCGAATTTTTGGCCTAGAGACTTGAGAATATGCCCGTATCCAGTGGACGACTAGACTTAGTTCAGGATATGTGACAATATTATGAAGGGAATTTTCTTGATATTTTAGTGGAATGAAATAGTAGAATTTAGCCGAATATGTGATTTTCCGAAATCTTGAATTTTGGGATATAATTCAATATAAAAATATTTGTCATGGGATTAATATTCCAATGGCCAAATGAGGTCATAAATTTGGCCGAAAGAAGGTTAAATGAATTTTTTTTTAACTAAATATGCTTGAGGAATTAAAATGATAATAATGGCTTCATTTTGCCTAATTTGGAAACCATTTGTTGATTTTGGTAACAAGTGAAATTTTAATAAGCATGTGGCCAAAGACAATATGTCATAATTCTGGAACCCTTTTTTTCCTAAGGGCATTTCGGGGAACAAGGGCAAGGAGGGACATGAGATAGTAATTTCATAATAGCATGTATAAAGTCAAGTAGTGTAAGGGATAAGTCATTATTTTAAAGGTCATTTTGACACATAAAAAGGAGTCTTTATGGAACTCCCTTTTATTTCCCATTTCGTGCAACAAGGGAAGAAAAGGAAAAACTTGGACTCAACTTGGAAGTACAAATCGATAAGAAAAGATTATACTGGGTTTGAACTTAATGTCATGTAACACTGTTAGAAACTAACCAAGTTAACCCCATAATGCCACATATCATGGTACGTGAAACTTGTGGAACAAAATGCAATATAATTAAATCTAGATCTAGCAAGACACTTGTCATCAATAGATAAAAGGGTTGACTTCACTAGGGACACCCAAGCCTTGTATTTAATGACAATTGAAGATCAAAATTCTTCCTTCCCAAGCAATGGGATTTCAGCTATAAATAAAAGGAAAGAAGAGGAAATTGGTCAAACATTGACACCTCACCTCATTCTTTTTCTCATTGCCGCCATATGCCCATTAATCAATAAGTTGGAGTGTAAGAGTGGTCACTCCATTCGGTCAACATATACATACACACATGCCATAAAATCATGCCACCCTACCCTCTCTTCTTTGAAAATGTTGGTTATTTTAAGGACACCTCAGCATTGATAATTAATGTTAATAGATGACCCAAAAATCCTTCTCCTTCAAGCCTTAGAATTTGAATCAGCCAAGACAAGGGAGAGGAGAAGCTGATTTAAACAAGCTTTAAGCCAATTGAAGAGTCAAAAGCTTAGGGAAAAATTATCCAATGAGAAGGGGCCAACAAGGATCAATCAAGGCTTAATTTTTAAGCATTAATGAGATAAAATCAGACCTCTCTCTTCAGACTTCAGCCATTCAATTCGTCCAGCCTAGCCAAGAGAGAAGAAAAATGATCTCAAGCCAATATGAAAGCTCAAAGCCAAGAGGTTAAAAGCTTGTAACCAATGGCGAGACCAACAAGGACCAAGAAACGACTTTATTTTGTATTAAATAGAGACAAAATCTGAATCTCCTTCAGCTCTTAAATGGCGCAAAAGAAGAGTAAAAGGAAGCAAAGTCAAGCCATAATGATAGGAGGAGAAGTCAAAATGCTTATAGTTGAAGCCAATAAAAGTTCACCAAGATTAAAACCTAAACCTAGGTTCAAAGAGGCTTATGGAATAAGCCAAAATCATGCCAAAGGGATCAGATTTCGTGCAGCCATAATGACCCAAGGAAAAATCAAGGAAAACTTAGAGAAAAAGGAAGAAAAACAAGCCAAAAACCCAAGTCAAACTATGAACCAATAAGATTTAACTTGGGGAAATATTTTGCATGGTAATAAGTCATTATTCAAGGACTCTTTTACCCTTATTTTGGCTGCCCATTTCGTCCAAGAGAGAGAGAGAGGAGAGAGTGAAGAGAGAAATTCATACACAAAAAAGAAGAAGAAGGCACACAATTGAAGCTCAAGGTAAGAAGTCATGGTTTAGGTATCAACTTCTTTTCTCTATTATTTATGAAAGCTTTAATGATTGAAAAGGCAATTGTATGTGGTATTTTAAAGGGAGGCCAAAGGTTTTAGGAGGTTCAAGAAGGAGATAAAAGTTTCCAAAGTCCAAGATCAAGCCTAGTGGTAAGAACATCCATTTCTTCTTCAAATTTTTGAAATCTTAAGTTTGAAACCCAGATTTTGTAATCTCTGGTAAACCTAAAGAAATGAATGGATTGTGGTAAATTTGAGCTTACCAACGTGTTCCTCATGGAAAATGGAGTGGGAATATGTTGGTGAATGGATCTCCAAAGGATTTTCAAACATAAAATAACAAGCTCTTTAAATAACAACCCATCCATTTCGAATGGGTTGCTTTTTGCCCATGTTTTTAGAGAGGGGAATGCTAGTGCAGATGCCCTGGCGAATTTAGCAGTTCTACAGGAAATTCCTTCTGCTGTTTTTGATAGACCTCCTGAGTGTTTACATAGTTTCCTGTGTAGGGATGTAATGGGAGTTGCACTTCCAAGATCTATTTTGATTCAATAATATAGATGGGCTTTGGCCCCGATTTTCACCAAAAAAAAAAAAAAGAAGTGAAAATCACCAGTTCTGGAAAACCTTGGGCAGTCGTGTTTAATAAATAGTTTTAAAATAGTAAATGATGTTTGATGACAATGAAATTTTACAGGGATAAAGTAGACATACCAAGATTCATTTTAATATATACTTTTTGATATTTTGAGATTCTTACTGGAAGAAAAGAATTTTTGAAGATAGCCCAAAAACCTGGACTTTGACTGTGACCAATGAGAAAAGATTTTACACTGAAAAGTCCTACGAATTTTTGTGGCCTCTAGAATTATTTTTAACAAAAATTAGACATGTTAACGGTTCAACGGCCACTAGAATCATGCAAAAAATATTTTTCTAGAATTAATTATCGAATTTTGAAGTTAAGGCATATTTTCTAGAATTCTTGGAAAATGGCAAATTTCATGAAATTAAGAGAAGAGTTTGCATAAGTGAATAAAAAAGGAGTTTATTTGCTTTATTTAGGGTCAACACATGTCCAGAGTAAATTTCCAAGCATCGGGGAAAATTTATTGATTTCTGATAGAATTGCCAGGTAGTAACTGTTTACTCGCATACTCTATGTTACTTTGTAATTTGTGGTGCCATGATTGAGGAACATGTCTTGTGAGTGGGACATGTGTTTAGGCTGTAGGGCCTAGTGGACTGTGTGTCCTTGGGTCACTACCGAACCTGTGATGCATTCAGTGTGGCTAGGATTTGAGTCCCTGGCTACAGTTGTTTTCCTAACGCTATGGAATTGGGGCTTGTGTTATAGCCTGTCAGGCATTGTTATGTGTTCTGAATGCATGTGGTATGTTTACCATTGTTGTTTGTGATTTTCCTAATACTAGATTGGATACATGCACTGCATACATATTGTATATGAGTTTAACAATTACTCTGGGGTTCAATTTTGAACTCCAGACTGTGCTAGGTGTAACATCCTGCCTTTTTAAATGGATTTTCAAATGGGATTATCAGATCTTAAAGCTTCGAAGAAATTAATCAGAGTGGCATCGGAAAATATTTTCTTTTTAAAACACAACGAGTAACTGACATATATTCCCTGCTGTTGAATCTGGGTACTTATACATACATTGGTACAACTATCCGAATACAGTGTCTAAATAACGGAACACGTCCTCTGCCCGTGTCGTGTTGTCTATCCTTGCTCTTGGTTCTAGCTCCTTTGGACCCTCAAGCTATGGTAAGAGCTGAGGTTCAATTCTCATTAAACTTCAGGTAACGGCTAACCTCATGCTTATGTACAGTTATGTATGACAGATATTCGTGACGCTATAATGATAATCAAGACAAAAGCCCATAACAGATGTATGATTAGAAATACATAACCACGTATGTAAGATAATAACAACGTATGTAACATAACCACGTATGCTACAACAATAATTAGAGCATAACCTCGTATGTAACATAACCATGTATGTAAGTCTTAGTCGATGAGCACAACCATCATATACAACCATACAATAAGCATTATGCGAACGCACCTTCGTTGGCGATGTCGGTACGTTATCGCTCGGACCGTGATCACGTTTACCCTATAATGGTAATATCGTATTTATTAATTCACAATTAATATTCTAGAAGGTATCCTAGTCACTAATGACCCTTTTACCCTTGATAGTATTATTTTTCAACTTATCCACTTTAATTCTCAAAAAACGCTGGTTCTGAAATTCTGAACAGATTTTCGCCTAACTTCGAAAAATCATAACTAATTCTAGAAAAATAGAAACGAAGATCCGTAAAATTTCCCAGACTCCTTAAGATGTCTAGTCTTGAGGAAAAATATCAGTTTTCACCCAGAACTCAAGAAAAATTCCCAGATTTCATGTGTTCATACCTTGCCCGGAAATTCGCCTAAAATTATAGCTTAATCTTCAAAAATTCATATCTCCTTGTCCAGAGATCAAAATGTTACATATTTTATATATTTGGAAAGCCCTACATGTCTACTTTATTTCTGGAAAATTTCGTGATTTTTAAAGATCCTTTGATGCATAAAATAATGCTCCCTATCCAGTTAACTCCCATAATCCAGAAATTCCAGAATTCTTTTATCTTACGCTAACTTATTCCCTTAATCCTAAAAGTCACTTCCCAACATGTTCCCACCTTGTCAAACATCTTTCGATGCAATAAGGCTTGAGAACAACTATGGGAAATTACTTTACCTATTTTCTAGATTAAAACTAACAATTCTACTAAAAACTACCTAGAATAACTATTAAGAACTATAAAACTAAAAACTAAAAACTAAAGACAAGCTTACCTCTTGAAGACTCTTGCTCTTCCTTCTTCTTGCTTCACTCCACTCTTTGTTTAGAATGGTTTTTGGTGTGAAGAATTGTGAAGGGAGAGCTCTCTATTTATAGGCAAGGTTCAAGGGTCAAATGGTCATTGTCCAAAGTCTCATCTTTCCTCTCATCTCTTGGATCTAAACTTAGCATAGAAGTTTTAATCCCATCCCTTCATTGTAAAACATGATGTCATTCTTGTGATGTCATTTGGATGACATAATCAAGACTCAAGTGTCATTAACAATTTTAATTAACTTTTAATTGTATTTCACTAGACAAAAATTCATTTGGGGTTCTTAATGAAGTCTTAGGCTAGTTTTCTCTTTAGTTTTGTACTTTAGAATTTCTTGGCTTCATTTTGAGACCAATCTTGCCTATCTTTGCTATTGGTTCCAACTCTTAAACAATTAAGAAAATGACTTTGGTTATACTTGTTTTCATGCTTGATTTATGCTTGTTATGAATCCCAACTTAGTTTTCATAATTAGTTCATGGATTTCAAGATATAATTTAGTTTGTATAGATTTTCACTTATTTTATGTTTAGGATTTGTTTTCTTGAATTATTCTAACTATTTAATTATCCAATTTCCCATTGGTGGACTCTTTGACTCTTCCTACACACACAACAGTCCCTTTTTCTCTTCCACACATACACCACATACACACACCTACACGTTACACACACACCTCACCATCTTCTAGCTTTTTCTATACTCTTCTATCCTCTTCCAAAGGTTTAAAAAGTCTTCATGCATTTATGTTGGGTTATGACTCATCCTTGCTTAGGGTTGTGATTCATCTCTTAGGTTTGTGACTCATGTATATGTAGATTAATGACTCATACAAGCTAGGCTAATGACTCATCTTGCATTTGTTATTTAGGAAATTCCCCCCTCCCCTTTATTTTGTTTTTAATTTGTGTTTTAACTCTTTAATAATATTAGGGGAAATCTCTAATTGGCTAGCTTTGGTTCTCATGGATTCCACTTTATTATATTTAATTTGAACCATTGGATAAGCTTTATGAGGGCTAATCTTGGCCTTTGGTGTTAGTTGACTTTTCAAAGCTTAATTAGAGTTTAATTAGTATTTTAATTAAAAGCCTAATTGTCTCTTGATTAGTGCATTATTAGTGTTTAAGGTATTTTTTGACCATTGGTAATATACTTTATACTAATCTCAAACCCTTATTGGTTATTGAATTTTAATTAGCCCAATACACTTCTAATGGATGACCATTAATGTTAATTGTAAATAATTAGCTAATTATTCTATTAGTGGTATTTCAATTGCTCATTAATTGTTGGTAATTGTTCAAGTGTTTCGGTAATTCTTCATGGCCCTTTATGAATTAATATGAGCTATGTATTGGTTCTAGGGTTTTAGAATCTTTGGTCTCTTATAAAATTGGTGTTTAAGACCTTTTGATTAATTATGAAAATTAATACAATTATTCCAGGTATTGTAAAGTTAATGGTTCCTTAGTTGTTAGTAATTTCTCCTAACTGGTATTTGCATTTTCAGGCCATTTAATTATCTCTTATGATTAAATGAGGATTATTCTTGGTTTTAGAGACTTTAGGGCATTTTATAATGTTTTATGCTCCATCATGTAATTTTTAAAATTGGGCTTTGCCCTATTTAAATTCTAGAGAAAATTTGCCCAACATATTCTCCTATTTTTAATAGGTATTATTTGCCAAAATATACTATTTTTAATGAATATGAATTTTAGGATATTACATTCCTCCAATTTTATTTATGTATTTTCATAACTCCTTCTTGCTCTTCTTGATCATACAAGAACCCTAATTTAATTTGATAATTATTTGTATTTTTATGGTATTTTATGATTCCTAAGAAAATTTTAATCATTGGTCACCTTAATCCTAAATAAGGATTTCCTAGAAAATAGATTAAATGTACCTCAAAATTTGAGACCACATATTCACCTATTTTAAATAGGTGTCATTTATCAAAATATTGTGTTTATGAGGAATATTAATTTTTTGGGGTAGTACACTAGGGATACAGGCGGATCTAGCTGAGCTAACCTGAAGATCTAAGGTAGGGCTTGGAGTTGAGGGTTGAAGAAATAGGGGATGCCCTATCACTTTTGTATTTTATATTTTAGATGATTGTATATATTTATTTACTGCACGGTACTTATTTTTGGATTACTGTACCCTAACCTTACAAGGACTATTTACTTTTGATTATCGCACTTTTACCAATATTACATATTCGTCCAAACCGATCATATGCTTTGCTGCGTAACACTCTGATGTATGCGAAAATGGAATAATTAACTAAGGGAAAGGTAAAAAGTAAAAGGATCCCTCTAACCCACCACCCAAAAAAGCGAGGCCGGTAGGGGTGTAACATTTTTTATCAAACTAGCATTCTCCCATTATCTTTTAAAACAAGTACAAATAAAATTCATTGTTCTAGGAGATTTTCATTATCATTTTCTAAACCAATTCCGTTTCCTTCCTTTTTACCCCAAAAAGTATTTATTTTAAAGCATTTTAGTTGAATTGCAACCTATATAGCTAGTTGATAGATAAAAAGTTTGAACCCATTTTTATTTCATGCCAAATATTTCACTTAATAAAAGGCTGCTCAAGAGATGATCCGGGATTGCACCTATATTGCAATCTTTGATTAATTTTTCAAGAAGTTATCAAGCGTAAGCCGACACGCTCCTTCAACTGGATAAAGTAATTTCAGTTTAATATAATTTTTGTTTAACAATATTTAATAAATTTTGTTTGAAAGACCTATAAAGTGATACTTTTTAACCATGTTTTGCAATTGGAATAACAGTTTCAATTTCCAATTTGAGACTAATTAACTAGCTGGTGCATACATTATGCTTCTAATTTCAATGCTCCTTCTATAAATGTGAGTAGCTAGCTATTGTAATTATTGATTTCTAATTTCCATGCATGATCTACCTTAGCTTTTAATAATTGAACTGCATAAACGTCAAATGAACACTCTCCGGAAGGAAGTGGAACCAATTAGCCAGTAAACATATAAGCCAAAGTATATATAAATTACTTATGAAGAACAAAATGTAAGGAGACAATGTCAAAACCGTATCGAACGGAGTCTCACACGCAATAAAGATATTTATTCCAACTTGCAGAATATTCTTAGGATACAATATAAATGGATTCCACAATTAACAAAAAAATACAAATCACACGCATTGTTGATAATTTAATAACCTTGACGAATCAAAAGGCATCCTCCTCATGATCCATCAGCTTCCAAGAACCATCTTCTTGCTGAACCATTCCACTGTTCTTCTCAACCCACCAAGACGCAGGAACAAGATTTTCATCTTTCAAAGCATCATAAAGCTTGTTCGCAAGTGCGATATCACGATTCACCACCAATTTAAACTCTCCATCAAGCCCATGTGTTCCTGCAACTCCATGCAAGTAACACTCCAAGTTATGCCGAGTAAGGATTGTCCCTGGACTCTTCAAGTATGGAGATTTCTGAGTATTTATCTTCAGTTCTTCACCCACATCAAAATAGGGCAAAAGAGGATACTTTGGAACAATATCAAGAATATTCACAACCCTTAAGGCTCTTAGATCTTTCAACGTATTGAAAACCCACTTGAATTTCAATTCTCCAACTCGGGGGCACCCAAATAGAAAGGCTGTGACTGGGCACGATTTTTCTGGTGCATGTGTTGGCTTGTTATAGCCGTTTCGAGCTATGTCCACTGCGTTTAGGGTTGCAAGTGCACCTCCTAAACTATGTCCTACCACAGTTATGCTGATTTCTTCATCTTTGTATAAATCTACTAGCCTCCTTATCTCACTTAGCACCTTCACATAAAAGCATCTCGTCAAGATATTTACTTTGCGTCTCGTAAGCTCTCAGAGATATGTAGATATTGGATCTAGACTAGAAAAGGATTTATAATTCCTTCAACAGTTTTTTTCCATCACTATGAAATGGCTAACTTCATGTAGGACCCGACCTGATTTAAGCAAATTGGACAAATCCAATGGGACTATGAAATCTGAACATTTCACAACCATAGGGGAAAGGAAAAGGAAAACATATACCTGGTCTCTTGCACTCGTTGTGTTGAATGGAGATTTAGGATCGTCTGAAGTGTACATAGAGTACCAACCCTGATGAACTTTAGGATCCGTTAACCCCGAACCGCCGAAAATTATAGGAGCAGGAACCAACAGAAACTGGAAATCATCAATCCACTCCAATGATCTTATTGTTCCTCTCCAAGCAACCACAATATCCCTCCTTCCCAACATAGCTTTTCCTTCATCTGTGGCCAGAGCGACATACCCTATCCAGTTTGATTCCTTGTTCCAAGCTTCCCTTGACAATGACTTTAGTATAAAAGCATCAGGGACGGTGATTTGAGATGTTGCATACAGATACTTTGTCACACTATACTTGTATGGATTCCCATTCTCCAAACCCACCCTCGCGAACAAGTTCTTCTTCGCGTACTTGCTTGCTCCTGCAAACTTAGAAGCTTTTTCTCTGATAAAAGTATCATATGTGGCTTGTGTTCTTTCTCCATAGTGGATTATATATCTTCGTAGATCAATGTCAAGAGGGTTTAGAAGATTTTTCCAATGGTCTTTTCCACTTAGGTCTCTCCATCTTTGAGCAACGCTCATATTTATGGATCTTTCTTTTTTTGGGTTTCTGTGTAAGTTATGCACCTCTTGAATATTGGCTTTATAGATAGGTATTTCCGATCTTCATCCGCAGAATTGATTTTCAGTTGTCTGACTTTTGTCTCTTTGAATCCATCAACTCATTTGTTCGATTTCTTTTGGTACTAAATCTGATCAATGATAAAATAAGACTAGTGTTTGATTCTTGTTTAGTTCTTATCATTTTGAGATAAACTATTGGTTTGGTAAAGAATAATGGTTAACGTACACATGCTGCATGCCGTTTTTTAATTGTTCCAAATTATCAGTCTTAACCTTGACAGCAAATTGAAGATTTATAAACACATTGATTCTAACACTTCAAGACTATATATTAAAGAAATATGATAAAATTAGGATACGACTCCTCATAATATTAAAGCAATGATCATTATTAACAGTTGAGGTTGATGAAATATATATACCCTCTATGTAATAACGTTGAGGGTTTTGTTTGGACTAAAATATGATTTTTTTTAAGCACTTTATCTCCAATATGTATCATTTTTCCCAAACTACCCTATTGATTTTCCCTCAACAAAAATGAAACGAATCAATAATTCATATGCATCAATGTATTCACATAGGGCCATTTTAAGTAAATCAAAGTATGCTTTTTTTTTTTTTTCCTCCCAAGTAACTCAATTGTCTAACCTCCTTACCCTATGTGAATTAGTCAACTATCTTCTACCTACAAGACAGGATAGAGTATTTTATTAATATATTCTATCTTCAACAACATATTATCTTTTGGGTGTGAATATGATCATTGATAATATAAAACTAGTGTTTATTGTTTAGCACTTATCATTTTGATATAAACTATTAGGTTTCGTAAGCAATAATTGTGTCGGCGCATGCTACGGAGCATATTTGAAAACTTCCAAATTATCAGGCTTAGATCTATACAGCAAATTGAACATTCATTAACACATTAACTCCCATTACACTTCAGGAACATATATTAAAGAAATTCTGATAACAACGAGACATTGTTTTGATCAGAGAGGATTAGAAATTGTAAAAGTTGACTCCTTATTATATCAATGCAATGGTCATACATAATTAACAATTGTAGTTAATAATATAGTTTATTAACAAACGTGCGTTATTTTCAACAGGATGTTATCTGTCCAGACGATGCAGATCTATGTGCTCTTTTTAATGATTTTGTCCTACAAAATCACTTTGAAAGACCTTAGCTTGCGAAGTCTGGTCCTATATTGTATGAGACAAAAATATAGATTTTTGGGCCTGGAAAAATGGAACGGTAAGCACCACCAAAGAGGGAAAACAGTGGAAATCAATTATGAGTTTTTACAAGGATCATACTTACATTAAGTTTCTTATATCGCTTTAGTACGCTTGTCGCAACTATGTCACGTTAGTGTTGTTGTGCGTGTCGCTGTCAGCAACTCGGCTGTGGCCAAACTGTTTTGAGCCGCAGTTGAGTTTGCCTGCGTTCAGAGTTTGGCTGCAGCCAAGGTGTAGTGGGCTGCAGCTCAATCCTCCTTATTTTTTATTAGGCTGTAGCCAAGGTATAGTGCGCCTCAGATCGTTTTGCTTCTGAAATCTTTCCAACTTGAGATTTTTCCCAACTAATTTTTTCATCAACAATTTTTCCATACTAACCTGAAAATCAATACAAGCCAAAATAAGCTTCCATTTTATGAAAAACCATTTCAAAATTAAGCTCTAAATTGAAGTGAAACTATGCTAAAGAATATGAAATTCTTAAAGTTATCACACAATATCACCTACACGATCAAATACACAAAGATAATATCACATGTCCACAATTAAAGAATAATGGGAATCACAAAATTAACAAAAATATAACCATTTAATCATTTTAATTTTCAAAATACCCTTACACTTAAATCTCATATAAGAACTTAATTATACTAAAATTACTAATTAAAACCCTCAAAAACCTAAAGTTACGACTAATCATTAAAAGATACTCTAAATATCAAGCTCTAACAAACAATTTTTTTTTTTTTGGATCGAAACAAACAGAAATATTCAACTCATGACAAAAATAACAGTGATCCATTCATTTTCCAGCTTACAAAGACACAGTGATCCTTTTTTTTTTAATAAAAAAAAACATTTTGAACTATCGCGTAGATCTTTGAATATAATTAAACTAAAAACCTTTTTTCTTTTCCTTACACAAAAACCCTTTACGCTTTAAACCTTATACCCTAAACCAAAAAAAAAAAAAAATCTAATCAAATCATGCTTCTGATTGACTCAAGATTTTTCAATATCATTTCACATAATTTATAGTATTACCTAGATACCAAATGTAACATCCTCGTTTTCGAAATTTGTTTTCAAAATATTTTAATCAGAGTTTGAAATAGTTTAATCAGAGTAGAGCATCGGAATAATTTAAAAGAGCGAGTATCTGATAAATATTCCCTGTTGTTGAGTCTGAGTACTTATACAGTGGTACAATGATCGGAATACAATACATTAATAAAGGTTCAAGAGAAAAAGTCCTCTGCCCGTGTCCTCATGCGTGCTTCTTATCCTTATCCTTGGTCCTGGTTCCTCCAGAATCTGAGGCTATGGTAAGAGCTGAGGTTCAATGCCCATTGAACCTCAGGTAACGGTTAACCTCATGCTTATGTATCAGTTATGTATGACAAATATTCATGACAATACAGCAATCATTATAATCACATATTCAAGATAATAACAGAACACAGCCGCTGCCTATGCATGTTATTATAGTCTGCACTATTCACCAGTGCCACGGTGTACATCCGTGTCCTCAGCGGTAGAAAAACTCAACGGAATTATCAAGACTATAACCCGTGTGTAGCTGTATGTGTATGCACAACTTTTTTAAAAACAGAGTCTCAGACTATCTATCACATATAAGTATACCATAAGCATCAGAGTTAGTGTTACAGTACGCGTCTGTACCTTCGTTGATGACTTTGGTACGTTCGTTGGTGATCACGTTTATCCTATCATGGTAATATCATATTTATTAATTCACAAATAATATCTTAGTAGATATCTTAGTCCCTAATGACCCTTTTTCTCTTGGTGGAATTACTATTTTTCTTTTATTTTTCTGAAAAACGCTGGTCCAGAATTTGGACAGATTTTTGCCTAACTTCGGAAAATCATAACTAATTCTAGAAAAATCAAAACAAGGATCCGTAAAATTCTTTGGAAACCTTAGGATGTATATTATTAAATAAAAATAATAAATTTTTCCCAGATCACCTGAGTCATTCCCAGTTTTAACGCTTCAACCCTCTGCCCAGAATTTTTCCAGTAATTCGCAGTCAAACTTTGAGAATTTTTATCTCACTGTACAGAGCTCATTTTGACATGTTCTTTACATATTTGAAAATCTCTATATGTCTACTTTAACCATGAATTTTCCCAGAATTTTTCAATATCATTTTCAGCATAAAATATTGGCACTTTCATTACTGACTTTAGAAATCGCCTACCGACAAAATTTTGCCAGAGCTTCGTTACTTTGACTATAAAAACATGATATTAAAACTACCTTCGCCTATCTTCCAGAAATTTTGCTAAAACACCCTCTTCATCAATTTTTTGAATTAAAACCAATTTTGACTATAAAAACATGATATTAAAACTACCCTAGCATATTTAAGATTAAAACTACTTCTAACTAAGAATTTAAGAACTAAAACTTAAAGAACTTAAAGCTAGAGCTAAGAACTTACCAAGAACCTTGCTACTCCTTCAAGAAGCTCCTCCCTCTCACTCTCTACTCTCTATATCAGCTTGTTCAAGCTTGGTTTGGTGTAAGGATTATGAAGATTAAGGACCCCTATTTATAGTAAATTGGTGTGGCAATAATGGTAAATAATTCAAACCTAATCTTCTCAAATTTGGACCCTTGGATCTAGGTTATTTGGGAACTCAAATCCTCACCCTACACACCCCCAAAACCACCCCCTCTCTCTCCCTTCTAGCTTCTTCCATTGCTTTATAACTCATCATATCCTAAAGTACATTATCCTCTTCCAAAATCTTTAAAGTCTTCATTGCATTTATGTTGGTTCATGACTCATATTTGCATGTGGGTATTTGATTTTTAACAATTCACTTCTTCCTCCTCAAATTGCAAAAACCGCCCTCCCCCCCTTTGTTTATTTTTAATTTGTTTTTGTTTTTATCTTATAATATTTAGAAGAAAATCTTCCATTGATTAGTTTTGGTTCACATGGATTCCACTTTATGAAATTGATTTTAAAGCCCTTAGATTAGCTTTATGAGGTTTAATCTTGGCCTTTGATCTAAGTTGAAATTGTTGACTTTTCAAAGCTTGATTAAAGTTTAATTAACATCTTAGTCAAAAGCTTAATTGTCTCTTGATTATTGCATTATTGGTGTTTAGGGTAATTCATGACCATTGATAATCCATTCTATGGTAATCCTAACTTCTTATTGGTTTTTGATCTTTAATTAGCTTAACATACCTCTAATTAATGACTACTAGCTTTAATTATAAAGAATTACCTAAATGTTTTATTAGTGTATATTTAGTTGCTTAATAATTGTTGGTGATTGCACCTTAATTGTTCCAAGCATTTTGATAATTCTTTATGGCCTCTATGAATTAAAATTGAACTTAGGTATTAGGTTGGTAATTATAGGGCTTTAGAAAATTTAGTTTCTTAATAAATTATGAAAATTGAGGCTTAAGTCTCCATTAATTAATCCCTTGATTAATTATGAAAATTTACACAATTATTTAGTTTAGTGAAGACTTATTTGTTTATTAATTCTTATTCATTTCTCCTATTTGTTTAAGTATTTCAATAACACTTTCTTGCTCTTTTTGATCATAAAAGAACCATAATTTAAATTGGTAAATATTTGTATTTTTATGATATTTTATGATCTCTAACAAAATTTAGAAAATAAAACATTGGTTATCTTAAATCCTAAAGAAAGATTTCCTAGAAAATAGAATAAACACATCTCAAAATTTGAAATCACCTATTCACCTATTTCAAATAGGCTTTATCTACCAAAATATTGTATTTAAGAGAGATAATAATTTTTGGGGTATTACACCAAATAACACAAAAAAATTTGGTAAGAATGTCATAAAATTAAAATTTCCCAATCACCCAATTTTTTTGGAAAAATAAATAACACAATAAATTTTGATGTTGACAACAATTTACGTTAATATATTACATGTGCCTAATTAATGTTCATAATGAAATATGTCAATAAGAAGTTTACCAAAGCGATTGATTTTATATGTAGTAAGATTCTGTAACATATCCATATGTGGACAAATTTATACATGTTTATATACATCTACAAGGTCATATGATGCTTATAAAATTGGGAGAATCCCATATAGACAGTTGAAATAGAAAAATTATATATGAGGCTAGTAAACTCAACAAATCTTAAATTAGGTCAATGACCCAATATAGAATATTTAAATATTGGTTATTTTTCAATAATACTCCTAACCCATGATCCAAAGAAAAGAAGAAAGGAAAAGCCAAGTCGGGATGTTGCACTGTTACCATCGTGGTTCTCTCTGGTGTACCCTATAGAGCATGAACGACTCCATAAAAATGTCTGTCCAACCGCAGAAGCTCCAGAATCTGAAGCCAAAATAAAATAATAATAATAATAATAATAATAATAATAATAATAATAATAATAATAATAATAATAATAAAAGAATTTAAAATAGAAAAAAAAAACCTAACAATGCATAACAACGTTAGATTTTGCCACCAGTGCAAGGCGCCACCACCGCCGTCTCTTTCGTCTGCCCGGAGATGCGGTTCTCTGAAGCATTTGACTGACTGCAAACACTGTGAAGCGATGGTAAAGGAAGACAACAACACTGATCTTCCCTAAGCGACTTCCCATAAAATCTCAAATCTGATTTCTATGCGTCTGCACATATATAGGAAACATCTTTCGAAAGATCCATTCTTAATTTTGGGTCACCCCCACCACTCCAGTAACCGACCTTCTCCTCTCCTCCACCTACGCAATCTCATAAACAAACCGTTGCAGTTATGTTCATTTGATTGTGAGCTTCAAACCAGTGAAGTATTTGACGAACATTTGATGGATTTTTTTTACTCAGAACATTTGATGAATTACTTGTCGAGATTTAAGACATCCTCTTATGTGAGGATTGATGTTGGTTCCATCAAATTTAACATTAAAGTATTTGGGATAATATTAGTGTTATTGGGAACCAGTAGTTATAAATTGAAGATTTAACATTAGAATGAATAACCTTCATTACTGATTGCCTCCAATCTGTCAGTGTAACACCCCTTGATATATCAATTATTATCAGAGTTGTAGCGCATAGCCTAATGAGCATAGTCATTCTAGCATAGTAATACTGATATTAAATTCTGATTACATAACAAAATCCACATAGGGCTATACAAATAAATTTCTACTCTAAAATAGGCTAATAAAAATAACCTATAGCATTTCTCGGTCCGTCCCAGCATCACTATTCAACAGTGAGTACCGCCTTGCCTTGTGAGCCACGCTGTCTAAACTGAACAATCCACAAGTAGCAACAAATACTGGGACCCCGAAGGTTCCCAGAGTAACATGTTAATCTTACATTCAAAGTATAATACAGTATATGACAGATAACCATCGATTATACATTCAACACATACAGCACAAACAATTCATACGGTACATATAATACATATTGAATGGTACATACAATCATATAAAGACATACAAAGAATGCAATATTAGAGTTACTACCTGATAGCCTTTCAAATTCCTGATCCGGTTCTCTATCCTCTGGTCATCTCAGATAAATACCGAATCCTATATTTAAATATTTATGGATGGCAAGTTATTACTTGTCCAAATTCTCTATTTCTTATTTCTGAACAAATTCTATAATCCGGTAGAATTTTCAATTAACTTAGAAAATTCATATTTAATTACACAAAACTCCAATTGATGTGATTCCAAAAATCACGTGTTCCTTATTATGTCTATTTTCAGAGGAAAATACATTTCATTTCCAAATCGACAGACACTTTTCCAGATTAATCAATAAATCCTTACTGTTTCAGAAAAACGTTCAGGTTTAACGTTGAACTTGAAAAATCCATATCTGGAGTTCTAGGTGTCCAAATCAGTTGGTTCAAAAATCCATGAACTCCTCGTTAAGTCTAGTTTCTAGGAAAATTGGTTTCAACATTTAACCATATGCCAATAATTCCCAGATTTCAAAAATATAAACACTGTTCAGAAAATATTTCAGAAAACGTCCCAGATTTCATACTTAACTTCAAAAATTCATAACTCCCTGAATATAAATCCAAATAAGGCTTGTGACCTATCAAATTAAAGCTTGATAAGTCTACTTTTATTCTGGAAATTTTCATAGAAAAACTCAAATGTTTACTATTTTAAAAGTGAATCCGAAAATCACTGTTCATTTCTGGAAACCAGCGTTTTTCAGTGTTCAACTTCTAAATTTGAAAAATCATAACTAATTCTATAGAACTCCGATTAAGGTGATTCAAAATTATATTTGAAGTTCTATAAGTCTAGTTTATGAGAAAAATATTCATCAAGACAATTAATGACTGTATAATTCCCAGAAATTCGTAAAAGCAACGTTATTTGAATATGAAAACATGAATTTCCAGTTTTTCTGAACAAACTTTGAAAATTCATAACTAGAGTTCTAGACGTCGGATTAATACGTTCTAGCACTCATTTGAAAGCTTAAGAAGTGTACTTTCATCTTACCAAATTTCACGGTCAGAGGATATCATTTGCCTAGTTAAACTGTCACTTGAGCCCGACTGACTCCACAGATTTTCCATAAGTGACACTGGTTCCTTCTTCCTCTTCCGATGACCTCTTTCTTTTCTTTCATATTCTTTTCTCCAGCTCTCTCTCTCTCTCGTTTCTCTTACCGACGGAAGTGTATAAATGAGAAGGATACACTTGCATATATTAATCATGAGAAGTGGAGGTTACACTCATGAATAAATAAATCCATCGTGCACCGGTCCATGAATCAACAATTGCCTAAATTATAAATCATTTTCCTTGCCTACCGTCCTTTTGATTGAATGGTAGGGCATATGTCATATGGAATAACCAAATACAAAGGAAGATAGTATTATATCCAAGAATTATTAAACAAGGTGGGAGACAATCCGAAAGGTAGTGGGTGATTGATTAGAATGGAATGTGAGTTGGCATTTCATTTGGATTATAATGAAGGAAATCTTGCCAATCGGATCCCTTAATTATTCAAAGATAGGTAATGTGAAGGAATCCATCATGCTGTCCATCCGCATAAATGAGAGAAGAAGATTAAAATATTGGGTAGATATTTGATTAGCAATTATGATGAGACTAGTGGAGTGCTTGATTAAAATAGCTTGTCTTCTTGCATTCACGGGAGGAAGAATGACTAGTAATGAATATGTATATAATAATACTGAAGGCAATGAGTGTATTATTTAAGACTTTCAAAAATATGGCCTAGTAGTCTTCCAAAAATAGACTAATTTCAAGTCTATAGGCCCAAAATTCGGGATATTACATTTCTCCCCCCGTTCAATAAATTTCGTCCTCGAAATTTGAACATCCATAACTCGAGAAATCATTCTTGATTTTCAATTTATCCTCTTCTATGAATGCTTACTAGCACACAACTTTTTTTTTTTTTTTTGCATCTTAATCAGTATATACCCAAGTGTAGTATTCAATCTCAAATCTTACTGATTCAATGTTACCGTACTAGGCAACAAACACAAGTCTTACAGCCAAAAGACATCGCCCTTATGCAAAGTTGCATACTGGGTTTTACATCCTCGAGTCTCAACTCGTTTATTATCCCGTGTCTGAGCTTCTACAATTAACGCTTACAGACTACTTTCTCTTTCTCAGCTCCATAGCTGGCTTTTGCTATCTGACCTACTTGGTTCAGATCTCAAGACCATTCTAACAGTTTCTGTTCCGGTATTATTACGATCACCAACTGCACCGCTTTTATTTCAACACATCAGTGATGTTAATCACATCACTGCTTTTTATTCATCTATGTTGTCTCAAATTCAAATTTTCGCACATTGAAAATTTTTGTGGTTGCAATACATTTCATAATTCACACTATACCAAAAAGTAATAGTGCTATCACATTTTCAAACTTCGTCGCTGCCAGATCAAATATTCATGTAAACACATTTACTGCCGGATTGGTTTCAGAAAACATTTACTACCGGCACACACTTTTGAGCGGGATAACTTATTTCAAAAAGTTTTCACAATCGAGAGCACATGGCACCATTTCAACCTTTCAGTACAGCGACACATCCCAATCCTTTCATACGCAAACCACTGAAGTGGTGACATACCTGTCGGTCAATGTGGGAGAGTTTCCGTCCACAAGAGACCCAGTGTCCGCACTGGCACAAATAACGGGTCACCCACCGGAATCCCATACCCGGGACAAGAACCATAATCCAGGAGCCTTGCTCCAAACGCCTGCGTGGGTACCGACCAGACAAGGCAAAATGCACGCCCTCACAAGGCGGAACTACTCAGATTGAGAACATACATTGCTGGTGCGAGTGTCAGCTCTACAAACTAATCCCCTCAAAAGAATTTTCAACAATGGCCAGCGATTTTAAAATTTTTCAAATTCATCTGGCAAGACCCAGCAAACCGCGTACATCTACAACAGTTTCTGGCCTCTTCCAGTTCCGTAGTGCATCTACCACAACAAAGTTGAAAACTCAGTTTCAAATTCTGGGTTATAACAAAACCCCCTTTTATGAGACAACACATTTCATAAACAGACCATTCAAATTGGTCTCAAATTCGGTTGAAAAATATTTCATTCAAATACTTTATTTTCAAAAATTCACAAATTCGAAAATTCAATTCCGCAAATCCACAAATACTGCAGGTGCATTGGTAAATACAAAATTCAATTTTCAACATTACCAGGAACAGACAACTATTACAGAAGGTCTTCACTTCTAAATACACTTCAGGTTCTATTTTTAGCTACTTGAGCAATTCATAGAACATACCATTCATTCCAAGGAGACTTTTTGAATCAAAATCCAACACTATGCTAGATCAACATCTAGTAACCGCAAAATACCTTATACACATTGGTACCATATTCTAGTGCCTTAATTCATTTAAATCAATCGGTACCACATTCTAGTACCTTTGTTCATTCTGGTCGATTCAATGCCTAAAGAATTAGTTCCATTACCAAATTTCATTCTCAAGCCTCAATTCAGTTGGTAACATGCTTTAGTTGTCTCTCCAACATTCAGGTTTATCAACCTAATTCTAAAAATTCGACCATATTCCATAAACCTGCTAACATTTCCAAGATTCATATCTTACAATATTCAGGCACTATCCTCAAACATTCAAATAAAATTCAGCAATTTCTACGAGGTTCTACCTCTACCTCATTTCTCAATATCATCAAAACATGTTTTAAATATCATTCTTATACCTCAGAGGTAATAACCATTCATACACAAAACATTGTTGACAATGCAGCACTAATCACAAGGTTCACAAGATTTACTTTATCACACACTGACCTAAACATTGTTTCGGCTCAGAACAAATTCAAACTTATCTTTAATCATACCGCATTCGTTCTTATATTTTCTTAGCATTTGAAAAATTCACCATTTTTCATACTTCAAGATATTCAGATCTTACACCGAGATATTTCAAATTCCCAATACTTCCAGAGAGTCTCCTTTCTCGAGATGGCTTTAACTGATCAGACTTCCATTTTCAAATGCCAGTCTGACATCTCGAACCAACTACACGCTCCAAGACAAATTTCTAGGAGACACAATCTTGAAATAATCTTCATGCAACGTGTATTTGTCAAACTAAATTTCTTGAAGATACAACCGGCAATAAATGCTACACTGTCTTCTATTTGGTCCGAAAGTCTATAAGACTTCGACCTATAGAGGTGGCTAGTGCGTGTCAGATTGTATTAGGGTGCGGTGCCATAAAATTTCCACATAATAACAAAGTCTGCACTATTCTGAGCCAACGACAGATGAGAATCCGATGCTGCTTAACAAAATCTAGATGTTACTAGCCCAGCTATAAATCGAGTAAAGAAAAAGTAAATGTTTCACGTTCTCTCAAGCTTCACAAAACTTCCACATATTCATTTCCTCTCCGATCGTAACCTTCACTATAACCTTTCACATTATCCTTAAACATGGCCGGTTCAAGTAACTCTATTCCAGTCTCCGATTCATTCAACCCTTTCTTTCTTGAAGCCTTACTTCATGACTATCAGACTAACATATTGTCTGACTTGTCAAACAATGTATCATACCCTTATTCTTCTTTACTTCCCCAAAATCCCGTAAGTATGAACGTTCATTCATCTGCCTCAACGATTAACATTCCTACTCCTCCTCCAAGGATACAAGATTCTATTTTTACAACTACTAACAGAAAGGAATCTGAAGCAGGTCCATCAAGGCGACCTGTCCAAAGGTGTCGTAATGTGGCAGAACTTATGGAGTCTACGGTACCTTCTCAACCAAGGAATCCTGCTTCTACCTTGACTGAGACTACTAATCCATTTTCATGTGGTTGCTGCCATGTTCTACGAGAGATCATTCATACCAATGGACTTCAATACCATAAACTTGAAGTTCATGGGAGGATTGGTATGATATGCCACGCTGTCTTTCACCAGGACGTACAAGGAGGTTCTTCCAGTCCTCAAGTATTTGACTTTGGTAAGAAAAATTTAGATGATGTCAAACATTTTCTAGGAAATTATTGTTTGAATCAAAGATCTTTAGGGTATGTCCTGGTGTCAGATCCCCTATCAGCCTACTATGAAGCCCTCTGTGTTGGTTTGGAATGGACTAAAAATCAAAATGAACTCCCTAATAGTTCATTTCCAACCAATACAAAAAATATATCCAATAAAGGAAAAGAGCTCGTAGTTGTAAATAATAATCCTTCAGTCCCTATACCTAGTGATTCATACCGATCAAGAGCTGAACAGAATATTAGGGGTGAATCAATGTCAATAGATGATCTTAGAGACTTATTCCACTTACCTCAACAAGAAGCAGCTAAACAAGTTCGTCTATGCAAAAATGTCTTAATGAAAATATGCCATAGGGAAGGAATAAGGCATTGGCCTTATGTAAAAATTCGAAGCACTATGAGGCAAATAGCTAGATTGAGAAAAACAATGTCTTCTGATGGTCCTCTCTCAAGTGCAGCCGCTCAGGAAGAAATTAATAGACTTAAACTTGAGATGGTCAAAGCTTGTGGTGGGATTATGCCGACTGTTGCTCTCAATGCTTGAATTCATCTTGTCTTTTCTTCTTAGCATTCTAATTTCTGCTTGTACTTTTATACTTAGATTCATGGGAATTTCCAAGTTTGAATATTTTTCTCACCCATTTTCAATTAATCACATAAGTTCAAGCTCCAGCAGATCAATCTAACCTATTGTCAGAACTTATGTTCTAACCGGACTTCGAAATTCTGAGTTGATAATTCTATCATCAAAATTTATATTCTAATTCCAACTTGTCACTCAGAATTATCTAACTTTCAATAAAATCTGGGGATCTAAATCACAATCTAACTCAACATCGAGAGCCCTAGAGTTAGCAACAGAATCCTTATTCTGTGCTATTTCATTTGTTTATGTAATCCAATATCAGTATACTCTTCCAAAAATGCCAGAACCTTTGCTCTGATACCATTAAATGTAACACCCCTTGATATATCAATTATTATCAGAGTTGTAGCGCATAGCCTAATGAGCATAGTCATTCTAGCATAGTAATACTGATATTAAATTCTGATTACATAACAAAATCCACATAGGGCTATACAAATAAATTTCTACTCTAAAATAGGCTAATAAAAATAACCTATAGCATTTCTCGGTCCGTCCCAGCATCACTATTCAACAGTGAGTACCGCCTTGCCTTGTGAGCCACGCTGTCTAAACTGAACAATCCACAAGTAGCAACAAATACTGGGACCCCGAAGGTTCCCAGAGTAACATGTTAATCTTACATTCAAAGTATAATACAGTATATGACAGATAACCATCGATTATACATTCAACACATACAGCACAAACAATTCATACGGTACATATAATACATATTGAATGGTACATACAATCATATAAAGACATACAAAGAATGCAAGATTAGAGTTACTACCTGATAGCCTTTCAAATTCCTGATCCGGTTCTCTATCCTCTGGTCATCTCAGATAAATACCGAATCCTATATTTAAATATTTATGGATGGCAAGTTATTACTTGTCCAAATTCTCTATTTCTTATTTCTGAACAAATTCTATAATCCGGTAGAATTTTCAATTAACTTAGAAAATTCATATTTAATTACACAAAACTCCAATTGATGTGATTCCAAAAATCACGTGTTCCTTATTATGTCTATTTTCAGAGGAAAATACATTTCATTTCCAAATCGACAGACACTTTTCCAGATTAATCAATAAATCCTTACTGTTTCAGAAAAACGTTCAGGTTTAACGTTGAACTTGAAAAATCCATATCTGGAGTTCTAGGTGTCCAAATCAGTTGGTTCAAAAATCCATGAACTCCTCGTTAAGTCTAGTTTCTAGGAAAATTGGTTTCAACATTTAACCATATGCCAATAATTCCCAGATTTCAAAAATATAAACACTGTTCAGAAAATATTTCAGAAAACGTCCCAGATTTCATACTTAACTTCAAAAATTCATAACTCCCTGAATATAAATCCAAATAAGGCTTGTAACCTATCAAATTAAAGCTTGATAAGTCTACTTTTATTCTGGAAATTTTCATAGAAAAACTAAAATGTTTACTATTTTAAAAGTGAATCCGAAAATCACTGTTCATTTCTGGAAACCAGCGTTTTTCAGTGTTCAACTTCTAACTTTGAAAAATCATAACTAATTCTATAGAACTCCGATTAAGGTGATTCAAAATTATATTTGAAGTTCTATAAGTCTAGTTTATGAGAAAAATATTCATCAAGACAATTAATGACTGTATAATTCCCAGAAATTCGTAAAAGCAACGTTATTTGAATATGAAAACATGAATTTCCAGTTTTTCTGAACAAACTTTGAAAATTCATAACTAGAGTTCTAGACGTCGGATTAATACGTTCTAGCACTCATTTGAAAGCTTAAGAAGTGTACTTTCATCTTACCAAATTTCACGGTCAGAGGATATCATTTGCCTAGTTAAACTGTCACTTGAGCCCGACTGACTCCACAGATTTTCCATAAGTGACACTGGTTCCTTCTTCCTCTTCCGATGACCTCTTTCTTTTCTTTCATATTCTTTTCTCCAGCTCTCTCTCTCTCTCGTTTCTCTTACCGACGGAAGTGTATAAATGAGAAGGATACACTTGCATATATTAATCATGAGAAGTGGAGGTTACACTCATGAATAAATAAATCCATCGTGCACCGGTCCATGAATCAACAATTGCCTAAATTATAAATCATTTTCCTTGCCTACCGTCCTTTTGATTGAATGGTAGGGCATATGTCATATGGAATAACCAAATACAAAGGAAGATAGTATTATATCCAAGAATTATTAAACAAGGTGGGAGACAATCCGAAAGGTAGTGGGTGATTGATTAGAATGGAATGTGAGTTGGCATTTCATTTGGATTATAATGAAGGAAATCTTGCCAATCGGATCCCTTAATTATTCAAAGATAGGTAATGTGAAGGAATCCATCATGCTGTCCATCCGCATAAATGAGAGAAGAAGATTAAAATATTGGGTAGATATTTGATTAGCAATTATGATGAGACTAGTGGAGTGCTTGATTAAAATAGCTTGTCTTCTTGCATTCACGGGAGGAAGAATGACTAATAATGAATATGTATATAATAATACTGAAGGCAATGAGTGTATTATTTAAGACTTTCAAAAATATGGCCTAGTAGTCTTCCAAAAATAGACTAATTTCAAGTCTATAGGCCCAAAATTCGGGATATTACAGTCAGGGGTTTTCATGTTGTGCGGAAATAATTTTGCTTTTTTTTTTAATAACTAAGAGATATAGAGGTAATTTGACCCAAATTATAAATCTCTAATTGTATTATATAACCTAATTAATAATTTATTAAATTTAGTAACCTAAATTAGAATTTGGGTAATTCAACGGTTTTTATATGGGATTTTCCATATAAAATTTCTCCTGTATTGTGATGTTTAATATTCTATCTTATCTCAACAAATATTTTTATTTTTAGATCATATATTCTTATCGAAAAGTCCGACGCACGTGCTATGATTGTGATATATGATATTAATTAAGATTAATGAATTCATAATTGTCATACTCATAACATCGTGTAAGGTTTTTTTATCAGCACATATTGAGCCGTTCATTCATGGAGTCCCACACACCCCAAAAAAAAAAAACCAAAGACAAAGGAGTATTGGCGAGAACCATGATGATAAAGTCGGCCGCAATATTGGAAGTTTATTTATGCAATTTTATTGCCGCAAGTAATGTTTGCAGTATTTTAATAAAGAGATATACTATTTTGCAGATTTCCAAAAATGGCTCTGCCATTTAACCTTGTCTTTATCTTCATATTTTATTTTGTTCAACACATGCATATTTTATAAATACCAATTCACTTCATTCACATGAATGGTAAGATCTCTTTCCCCCAAATAAATAAATAAATTGGGAAAAGCTTGCAGAAGAAATCAGAAATTCTCAGCTCTGTTTAGTTTTCTAGGTTCATTTTTTGATGATATCTTATCTTTCTCTAAATCAAGATATAGGTATCCAAATCATCTTCACTGGAGCAACTTGTTTCTTTTCTAGTTAAAATAATAATAATAAGACCATACATCTTATTGCGATGCATACAGTATCATGAAAAAACATTAGCACAAGTTAAGAATAAATAAGGTGAAAGATGATAATCGATTATTGGCAAAATAATGTCGATATTAAAGTCTGAGCTGTTACGTCACAGATTTTTTCACCTATACGGATATTAAAACAGACTTTTCAGAAAATAGAAGTTTTGCAGCTCAAAATTATAAGATATTGGTGTTAGAAACGTTTGTATAAGAGAAGAACAAGATGAGAGAAGTGTAACGTCTAGTGCACTGACGAGAGTTAGCCTCGATAGTAAGTACTTTGGCCCCTTAACCACCTAGTTTCAAGTTCCATCTTTGAGTATGGAGAAAACTATCACTGGGACACCACTGCCCAATTATATGCATGACAATTATAGGATCTAGAAAAGGTGATACATACCGGTGGTTTCATCAGAAATATAATGGCTAGTGTCTCCATCAATTGACAATATTAGAGTGCGCTCATGCATCCAGGTGTATGTATATCAACATGAGTCTTTTAGTGGATTAGGCGTTTTTGATGACGTAATTCTCTCTTAGATTTGGTTGGTTCTCTTCATTCAAGAAAAGATTTGGTTGCCAGTAATTAAGAAGAGGGCTGATTGTAATTGCTTGACGGTAAATGTGTCATTGAAATTGATATAAATCCATTTTTTCCAGGCTGATTGCTCCTCTTAATAGTTGAAGTATGTAAAAGTCAAAAGAATACATAAGAAAATGCGTCGAGTAACCAATTAGCCTAGATGAAGAAGACAAATTATAGAACTTATTTATATATAAATGAAGGACAAAACCAAAAGATACATCAATATCAATTTATTGCAAAATATCAACAGTAAACTCATGCATTGTTGATATTTTATTAGAACACTCAGAAACATAAACAAATTTCAAAAATACAAAACCACGTTTTCTTTAGTTTATTATTAATTTATTTAACCTTGACGAATCAATCAGAAAGCATCCTCCTCATGATCCATCAACTCCCAAGAACCATCTTCTTTCTGAACCATTCCTTTGTTCTTCTCAACCCACCAAGAAGCAGGAATAAGATATTTATCTTTCAAAGCATCAGCACTTTTGTTCACGAGTGAAATATCACGATTCATCACCAATTCAAAGTCTCCCAAAACTCCATGTGTTCCTGCTAGTCCATGAAGGTAACACTCTAAGTTATGCCAAGTAGCGATATTTCCTGGACTCTTCAAGTACGGCGAGTTCTGAGTATTCATCTTCAGTTCATCACCAACTTCTAAAAATGGCGGCATAGGAGGAACCTTTGGAACTATATCAAGAATTTCCTCAACCCTTAGGGCTCTCAGGTCTTTCAAATCATTGAAAGCGTTCTTGAAGATGATTTCTCCGACACGAGGGCTCGCATACAGAAAGGCTACGACTGGACATGATTTTTCTGGTATGAGTGTTGGCTTGTTGTAGCCGTTTTGAGCTATGTCAACGGCGTTTAGGGTTGCAAGTGCACCTCCTAAACTGTGCCCTACCACAGTTATGCTTATTTCTTCGTCTTTGTATAGATCTACAAGCCTTCTTATCTCACTTAGCACCTGCAAATCATTAAGAATTAATTATTATCCTCAGATATTAGATCTACACAAAAGTCAACTTCCATATGATTTGTATGATATGATCACAGGTTTTATTTTATTTATTATTTTATATTCTGTATTGATCTGTGCAATAATTATGAGTAATTAACTAAATTCAACTTTTGTTCCTTCTGACAGTATGAATAACATATACATGTAATGAAAGTACGAATTAAGATAGAATCTTATGAACACTTTTGAGAAAACATAACAACAGGTGGAACTATCAAATTAATATACACATACACAGAGACAGTCAAATCTAAATCCTATGAATTTGAAGGTGTTGAATTTGTGTTTATTAAATATGCGTTTCAAGGAACATAAGTTCACTGGACCTGAATTGCAAAATTGAATCAATTGGCAAACATCACAAATTGGGTATACTGGTCTGAGCGAAAGAGGCTAATTTCCTCTTAAGCATAATGATTCAGGTTTGAGTTTGTTTGATCGCAGAAAAATGTTTTTAAAGATCTGCCTTTCATTTTGAGCACAACTAGATTCAATCAGATTAGTCATAATCAAATATGACTCTAGAAACACTAAATAGTTTGCTACAAAAATAGAAGAAAGCAAAAAAAAAAAAACAACAACAACAACAACAAAATACCTGGTCTCTTGCACTGGTGGTATTGAATTGAGAGTGAGCATTACTTGAAGTGTACATAGAGTACCAACCTAGATGCACTTTAGGGTCAACCAAACCCAAACCGAGACCCTTACTACCAAAAATTTTAGGAGCAGGAACCAACAGAAACTGGAAATTATTAACCCACTCCAACGTCTTTATGGTCCCTCTCCAAGCAACCACAATATCCCTCCTTCCCAAAACAGCTTTGCCTTCATCTGTGGCCACAGCAACATACCCAATCCAGTTTGATTCCTTGCTCCAACAATCCTCTGGCAATGGCTTTATCAAAAAACCATCAGGAACAGCGATTTGTGAAGTTGCATACACATACTTCGTAACACTATACTTGAAAGGATTCCCATTCTCTAAGCCAACCCTCTTGAACAAGTTCTTCTTCGCGTATTTGCTCGCTCCGGCGAACTTGGAATTTGTGTCTGAGATGAAAGTATCGTACGTGGCCTGTGTCATTTGTCCATAGTGGATTAGGTACTTTCGTAGATCGATGTCGAGAGGGTCTAGAAGACCCTCCCAGTGATCTTGCCCACATAGGACTCTCCATCTTTGAGCAATATTGTTGTCGTTCATCTTTGTGTTTCTTTGTGTGAAGTGGGAAGTGTGAATTAATCCACCTGAAGTCTTGCTTTATATAGATGCATCGGTGCTTCTCCATCTGAATAATTTTAGTTTTTTTCTATTGTTTGATGGATTTTTGCATCTTTTGAATTCGTCAACCCTTTAATTAATTCGATTTTCTTTTGGGTGTGAATCTTTTACCAGTGATAATATAAAACTACTGTATATGTGCTATGTAAATTTTTTTTTTTTTGGTGATAATTAAACTATAATAACTTTCGGTAGCAACAATCAATGGTTTCCACACATGATACATGATGTCGTTTTTAAAAGGTTTGGTGATTCAGCTTCCTAAATATTTTTTCACGTGCGTCTGGTACACTAAAGTGTTTTTTCATATGCGTTGACAAGTCTCTATTTATTATATATTTTCCTACTCTATTTAGGGATTTTGTCATAGTTATTGTTATTAAAATGCATTTATTAACCCCTCGTTCTTGGATTTAACTGGTAAAAGAGTCAGACACTCTTATCAAAAGGGAGGGGTTCGATCCTAGAGTTAGTAAAGGCGTTGGGGGAAGTATCCTAGAGGTCTACAAAGCAACGATAACCTGAATTCCTTGCAGGGTGAGCTCCAAGCGTCATATCCTTGAATTGTGGGTAAGCCCAACCCCTCTCCTAAAATTTATACTGCAAAAAAAACATTTATTAAGATAAATTGAGATTAATAATGATTGCATTGAATTAGAATTGAAAGGGGCCTAATTGTCATATTATTGTGGTTGTTCTTAAATAATCGCTTTTTGGAATATATTCTACTACAATATTTTAATTTGTATTGTAGGTTGTTTTGAAAAATTGGAGAAAATCTGGAAATGACAGCTAAGAACCAGAATTAATAGCTATGAAGGACCCTAATGTCAGAAATGTCAGAAAAAGGACCCAAATCATTAATAGTTAAGAACCTGAATTTCAAAATCACCCCAAAGGACGAACACGAAATCAGCGTTTTGCTAATTGATATTTAGGGCAGAATCATATCGAGGAGCAGGGAAGCCGACCCACTCGCACCTCCACCTCCATGTCCTTTCGGCTTCAACGCTCTCCACCTCCACCGCCAATCATGGGCAGACCCAGGGGGGCCACCCCCTAAAATTTATATTTAAAAAAAAATGATGTGTGTGTATATATATATTCATATGGAATTATGACATATATGTGTGTCTATATATATTTATATGTGTGTATATCAACTCGAAATTAAAAAAATTAGTCAGGTTAGCAAGAACTGGAAAATCAATCATTTACCTTCTTATTGATAGAGTCATTAGACTTATACTCACTCTTTCAATTTCTACGGTAACTACTGAAAAATCTTTCTCTGGTATGAAGATAATCAACGATAGACTTCGAAATAGAATGAAAGACTAATTTCTTAATGATTATTTGATTATATACATTGAAATAGAAATTGTTTTAAGTTTTAGCAGAGATTCAATTCTAAATGAGTTTAACAATATGAAAACACGTAAAGTAAAAGTCAAGCGAAGTGATGTTAATTTATGTAATAGATTTCTTTCAATTTTTGTATATTAAGTCTATATTGCATTTCAAGTACTTTTACTTATGATATAGTAATTTAATTTCCCCTTATTAAAATTCTTAGGTCCGCCATTGCTGCCAATCATCTTCACCATTCCTCTCATGGACACACCATTCTTCCATATACGTTCATCTCGGAAAAAAATCTTCCCCTTATCTTGTTTCTCATGTTTTCTCACTTGTTTCATCTGGGCCTTTGACTAAGAAAGTGAGAGAAAAGTTAAAATAGTATTGTATTGATTAAACGGATGTAATTTAGAGATTATGTGGGATAATAAGAAAAAGATAATGAGAGAAACTCAACCCGTTCATCTCCTCGTCCCTGTTCAATGGCCAAGCTTGTGAGCTGATTTGGTGAGGCGACTCTCAATGTCATGAGAAGCTGATCGTTCGATTCCTTGGTGAGGCGACTCTCAATGTCATGAGAAGCTGATCGTTCGATTCCTTGGTGATTAATGAATCTAGCTGGAGTTCTTCGTGCTTCTAGGGAGTTTCTTCTACCTTAATTTAAATTTCGCTTTGTATGATTATAAATTGTTAAACCTGAGTTTCTAGGAATTACAATTTGTGATTGTATATAATGAGTAGTATTTTCGGTTGTTTTACATTGAGACTGAAATTTGTATTAGATCTTGTACTTTAATAAAAAAAAGATCCAATAAAAAAGGATCTAATTACTTTTAAAACAACAATGATATGATTAGATTAAGGAAACATAGATCTCTCTTGTTATTCAAGGGTTTTTTGGGTTGTCTCTCGTCCTTCAAGAAATAATTTGATTGCCCTTAAGAAGAGGGTTCATTGTACTCCTTCCAATCCTTATAATATAATATCTATTTAGTGCCCTTTCATAGGACACCAATGAAAAGATAAAACTAGCGTGACGTGTGTTGTGTAATTATCATTGTTTTGTAATAAGTAAAACACAATAGGTTTCTTCAGCAACATCAATGATTTCCACACATGATACATGATATTGTTTAAAAAAAAAGAAAAGAATTCAGGTTTAATGAGCACCCTAAAGTATTTTTTCTTTATATATCTAGCACACCCAAAGTATTTCTCAGGATCGATCTTGCTTTTAAAGTATTTGTTCAAGAACATATTCAACCTTACTATTTACTCCTCAAAAAGTCCGTTAATTTAAAATGCATCTGGCGCCTTAAAATATTTTTTTCAATATTTTTAGGGTGGTGAACACCCTTAAAAAAGCACTTTCCAGGTGCTCTAGATGAATATTAACCCTTCTTAAATATTCCAAATTATTTGTCTTAAATCTTGACAGCGAACTGTACATTTATTACACATCGTGCATATCGTTTTTGAAATGTTCGAACTTCCAAATTGTATTTCATAATTCTTGACATCAAATTGAACATTTATTAACAGAACAATGCTAATTGATCTTTAAGCAATTCTTATAACACAAATTGTAAAAGTCGGCTACAGCCTGCCGACAATATTTTTAAAGCAATGGTCATAATTAACAATTGAAGTTAATTGCTGTACTTGTCTTGATGAAAGGGAAACTAAAGTTTAATATCATATCCTTCAAGATGGTATATAATCTATTAGACGATGCATACCTTCTTCGTTTCTTTCAATGGCTCTATATAAGGTTAACAAACTAATGACAATGATGTAAACTTTATATTGTAATCAATAAATATGTAATAATAGTGTATAGTTAAATAATTAAAATATAAAAACGACGTATTGATTTAAATATATTTTAAATATAAATAATTAATATTAAATCCATTAACATTTATAATTTATCGTACTTAATAAAAAAAATTCTATAAATTAAATTCATAAAGATATTAAGCCTGATCAAATCTAAAAAGTTAGCTTGAGTTGAGAGTAGTTAATATGATTTTATAAGCTATAAATATAAAAACAGCAAACTATGATAGTCATCAACTCATGAGTTTCATATCAATAGCTCCATGTTATAATTTTTTTAAGTAAGATATTATATATTTTGCAAAATATAGATCATCGTATCTTTTATTATACTGCACATGTTTGAAAACATGTTGGCCAAACGGAATTCGGAGGAAAAATAATGTTTATTACGAGTAACATATTCTGCAAGAGAACATTACAGATGAAGCATTTTTTTTTTTTTTAAATTAATGGCTCAACACTATATTTTTTTGAAAAATTCTAAGAAAATATCACTTGAATTTCAAAATCTCGAATAAATGATTTCACAATAAAACGAGTTACTAATTGCTCTACTATTCTTGCTAATCCCATTACTGTTGTTGTCAATAGGATTTTGAGCATGTGGCATTTTTCTATTATTTTTCCTATATTTTTTAACAAAAATATCTTATTTTGTGAAGTTTGATCAACATATATATGTGTGTATGTTGATGGACAAAGGTAGGGTCTAACGGAAGGGAGTGACAAATCAGTGTTTGAATCCAACTAGGAGGTATATCTACATTTAATGTCCGACCATATTTTGAACAAGATTTTAGAGGCTATAATATATATATGTGTGTGTATCGCATATATGTTGTACATATTTGAAAACACGTTTGCCGAGGCTAATCTGGAGCAAGAAACAAAATCTGAGGCTTTTTCACAAGACATGGTTTTGGTTTTGACAAATGAATTTCTAAACTGTTGATGGACAAGTGTACGATGGATGGAGAGTGACAAACCAATGTTTGAATCCCACTATATGGTATGCCTATATTTAGTATTCAACCATGTTTTTAACATGATTTTAGACGCAATACTATATATATATATATATATATATATATATATATATATATATATGGTACATATTTGAAAACACGTTTGGCAAATCCGAGGCCAATCTTTGACCAAGCCACAAAATCCGAGGCTTTTCATAAAACGTGGTTTTGGTTTTGAATATATATTATACAAGTTGTACATATTTGAAAACACGTTTGGCAAATCCAAGGCTAATCTTTGACCAAGAAACAAAATCCGAGGCCTTTCAAAAAACGTGGTTTTGGTTTTGACAGGTGTATTTCAAACATGTTTTTAATGGGCCTGTTTGGTCTGACTTTTTTTTCAGCTTTTATGTGTAAAATTTTCAGTGACTTATAAGCCAACCACCCAGTGAAACAAAAAAGCCAAGGGGTCCTGTTTGGAATACCCAACACGTTGGCTGGACTTATCCAAATAACTGAAACGCCAACGAGCTTAATAAACGCTCCAATTTGAAGCTTTTCTCCTAACGTACTGCCTCTTGCTGTGCTCACTCGTGGGATACTCGTGTTGTCCAATCACTCCATCAGCCCAATGCTCATCTTATTTCTCTGCGTGGCCTGCCACTAATTCCTCACTCCCTGCTTCCCTCCTTTTTTGTATCTTGTTCTAAATAAAATTTTCTCTTTTTTTTTTCTTTTCTGTACTATACCCGTTCTTTCTTTTTATTTATATATAAAAAGACAAAATAATATTAAAGCACTCCAAAGTTGAAATTATTGTTTATTAATTTTTTAATAATCATTTAATTTTTTTCTAAATTAAAATTTTTATTATCCTAATATATACAACTAATATATATAGTAGTACTCAATATGATTCATGCCCTTTTCAGTTATTTTTCATCTTAACTGACTTTTCAAATAACAATCCAAACACTTATTAGTTAAGAAAAAAGCTACTTCTGTAAAAAGCCAAACTGACAATCCAAACATAAATCACCATTTACAACCTAACTTTTTTCCTATCGGGCTTTTATAAAAGTCGGATAGCTTTTAAGCTACCGCTCCTACCACCAACCCAAACAAACCCAATACATAAACATACACAAAACGTGGTTTTGGTTTTGACAGGTTTGTTTCAAAACAAGTTTTTAATACATAAATATATAGATTACGAAATTGGAAGAGTAATAATTAAGATGCGTATGCATTAAAAGGGTGTTTTGTTCAAACAGAAAAGTGTTTAATTTCATTGACCGAAGAGAAATTTATTAGGCTAAAGTATACATTTGATCTTTTATGTCTGTTTCTGGTATCATTTTAATCCCTTAAGTTTGTAAAGTGCACATTTGGTCCCTTAATGCTAACACCGTTAGTTTAACTTAACGGAAAATACTGACTCAACAATTTTAAGTGATGACTATATAATTAAATGCTGACTAAGCATGCTTATATATTAGTATTTTAATAAATTAACATTTTAAATCTTATTAATTGAAAAATATTTAATTTTCTTCGAACAAAAAAAATATATTTAATCTTCACAAATTGTGAAAAACCGCAAAACAGTCAGTAAAGATTAATTTTTTCCCCAATTAATAGGATCTAAAATATTGATTTATTAAAATACTAACATATAAGCATGCTTGGTCAACATTTTATTGCACAGTTATTGTTTAAAATTGTTGAGTCAATATTTTCCTTTGAGTCAGACTAACCGTGTTAACATTAAGGGACCAAACGTATACTTTACAAACTTAAGGGACTAAAATGATACCAGAGGCAAATATAAAGGATCAAATGTATACTTTAGCCAATTTATATCCAAAACGTTCGGAACATGGAAAGGGAAAATAGTACAAGTTTGACGTTAAGAAAGGAAGCATTGTTTTTCCTACACCTACTGCAGAATTATGTTTTTCAAACTCGTAATAAACAATTGTAGTTGTTCAAAAGAAGGGTTAATACAATTTTAGTCTTATAGTTCATCTTTATTTTGGTTTTAGTCCCTTAAGTTTAAGTCTTTGGTTTCAATCCATCAAATTTATTCCGTTTAACGCTGTTAGTCCCTATAATATGAAAATGACTTAAAAACAAGCTAACGGTGTTAAATTTGCCTATGTGTTACTGACACCGTGATCGAACCATATTTTTATATGATTTTTCATAATTAAATTGGGATTCTTAATGCATTTTTTGGGACATTATTGCATGATTAAGCACTAATTTAAGGTATGGACATTTGTATTAAATTAAGTGAAATCAGAGGTAAAATGGTCATAATTTATTAATTATTTATGCAAATAATTTCTTGGACTTTTGATTTTACATTATGTTTAATCTTGTATTGTAGGTGTTTAAGAAGAAAAGTTGAAATTTTGGAAAATGTCAATTGAGGTTGGATTTAATATTTTTGAGATCAGGGAAAATTACAGAAAAGCTCCCAAGAATTCCTGGAAATTGCAAATTAAGCAAGAAAAGGAGCCATGAAAAATTATAGAAAATACCCAGAGTTTTTTTAGAAATTTCATTTATGCCCCATAAACATTTTACAATCTGTCATTTTAGTCCCTTCTAGAAAGTTTCAATTCTTACATTTAAGTCCCTTGGTCAAAACGCACGTTTTGACCAAGGGAGAGCTAGGTCGGACGGACCTGAGAGCTGGGAATTGGAGATTAAATGGAACAAGGGAGAAGCAGCGCCGCGAGAGACTTGGGAAATCGATCATCGTCACCAACCTCCACCTTCCTTCATCCCCCTCGCCGGCGAGACCATCTTCCACCGCCAAGTCCGCAGGAGATCGACCATCTTCCACCACCGTCCCTCACCGTTAGCAGAGAAGCGATATAGAGCAGGCGGCGGAACCAGCAGACCTTGGATTTCGACTTCTTCTTCTTCTTTCCTCTCAGGATTTTCCCTCTCGCCGGTGGCACAACCACCTCCTTCGGTCGTTGGCGAGCAACCATCCTCCAAATCATCACCTTCAACCATCCTCCATTAGTGGCTGAACACACAAATCTGATTTATACAGATCAGCAACGCGAACAGAGACCGAGGGAGGGTAGCACCGAATCTGGGATATATTCCTATCATCGTCACCTCCTCAGTAAAACACCACCCCATCCTCCCACGTTCGTTTCTCTGTTACTTTAGTCTCTGAATTTTCTGGCGGATTTTCCAGATTCCGGCAAGGTTTTGTGTTATTCCGGCGAGTGTTACAACTTTCCGGCAAAGCTCTTTTTGCAGATTGTGTGGATTCTCCAATAGCTATGTGTGGCTGATTCCTTACTTCTTGGTGATGAGGATTTGTTCTTGAGCTCAATGAACTTCACGGGGGGATTATTCTATTATTCTGTTAGTCTAGATTTATATATTTAGGTTGCCTAGTTTTAGAAATTATTGTATATAAATTCTAGAACTAAGATTAATGTTCATTGTCTCTATTTTTTTTTTTTTTTTTTGTTCAAATGATCTATATATTAATACTCCAAAACAATACAATACATAACAGTAACCACAAACAGATCTAAAACAAATACAACCAACATAACAATAACAACAAAAAGCACTGGATATAATATTAGTCAAGCACCGTACATTAAAAATATAAGAGTAGAAGTAGAATCATGAACATCATCGGCCTCCTCGAAACCCAAGGTTAGAAGTGACGAACAAGAGAGTGTTGGTTGAAAAACCCACCCTGAAGGGCACACAATCTTAAAAGCAATAGCTGTAATTAAATCAGCTAACTGGGTACCCCATCTTGGGGTAAAGAAACCAAAAAACCCAACCTTGGAAGAAAGAAGGTTCTTGATGTCTTGAAGAACACTTCTGCTCCTCTGACCAAACAGATCCAGTGACATCGACCACAAACCAGACCACACCTCTTTAGATCTTCCCCCAAGAACGCAGATCTGGGCTACCAAGAGGTAGTCAGACCTCATAACGTCCAAACAGCCATCCAACCAAGAGGATTTGATCTCAGATCTGACAGATCTGTTCATTGTCTCTATTGGTTTGATAATTGTGATTGAGATTGGATTTTGCAATGTGAAGATTATATTTGTTTTAATTTCTTGTGGTTGCAATGAGATTATATTAATTAGCATGTTATTGTCTAGTTAATGTAGTTGATTTATGCCTTTTGAGAGACTGCTATGTACTCAATTTCAAGAAGACTCATGTTACATTATTCCAATTTTAATTGTACATCAAGTGGTTTTTAATAATTTCTCAAGAGGTTGTGGTTAACTATGTTTGTAGAAGCTACTATTGACTGAGAATATTGGACTCAAGTGTTATCTTAAGGTTTTTTCTTAAGACTTGATGAATCTTAACTCCCATAATCTTTTATGAGCAATGATAGTTATTTCTTTATTACCAAGAACATTCATCATTCATATTTTCACTCCAATACCATTTCATTCACTCATTCACTATTTTATAAAGAAAATACCAAAAAATAATAGTTTAGTATTTAATTAAATTGCATTTTTCTTTACTTTACTAATTTGAAAAGCCAAAACCTACTTTTCCCCTTGTTTTAATTACATCTTTATGGCATTTAGATTATTTAGGATTCAATAAAAGGTTCCTCGAGAGAGAGAACGATCCTAGATTTATCTATACGTAATCCTTGGTTTATTTTTTATTGTGGACCCCAAGACTAAAGACAAAAAAGCTCTCATCACACGCATCCGGTTTTTCTCCTTGGCAGATTTCTACCCATCCCTCCTCATCCTTTATCCTCGCCGTTCAAATCTTGATCCAAGGGGTCAGAATGATTTTTCAAAAAACCACGCGCGGTAAAAATTACCACGTGTGGTTTTTGAAAAACCATTCTAGCCTCTTGGATCAAGATTTAGATGGTCAGATTGAGGATGATAAGGGATGGGCAGAGGGAAGACGAGGAAAGTATCCCCTTCGCTCATCACACCGTTAGTTTGTATTGTCGGGGTGAGTTGATGTGGCAAAATATGTGTTAGCCCACACATCACGCAAAGCCCAAAATGCTGGAGAGACCACAAAAATGTGAGTGACTGCAACACAGACGACGCCATTGCTAGAGAGATATATCCAGCAGCATCTAATTGAATAAGAGAAGAATGAGGCTGAGATTTAATCCCAAAAAAAAAAAAAGAATTAGGCTGAGATATAATCCTTGACATGGGTTCCTTTTATTCAAACTCAATAATCTATTTCAAGACGCCAATGAGAGTTGGCATAGATAGTAAGGGATCTAGGACTAGGTCCTTGGGTCTTGGGTTCGATCCCCTCTGCTATCACTAGGACTCCTTTGGTAGGCGATCTCGTAAGTCCCCAGTAAGTGATCATAGAACCTGGGGCCGTACCCTGGCCTTGGTGGGGGACTGATGCCAAACCTTTCCAAAACTTTTTCTTACAAAAATAATAATAATAATAAAAATCTATTCCAAGACACCGCCTTTGACCTAACCCTCTCCCTTTTCATCTTACATTTTCGTGGCCTCCTTTATTTTCTTTTTCTTTTTTTTCATGTCCAGGTCAGCACTGACTGATATATATATATATATTTGGCCACTTCATCTCACCTAGTCAGCACAGACTAACGTCATTAGTGACATTTAAGCAATTAACACTGTTAGCTCGTCTCCAAGTCCTTTTTGAACTGTAGGAACTATTGGTGTTAAACAAAGTCAACTTGAGAGACCAAATCAAAGGTTTCAAACTCTAGTGACTAAAAAAAATAAAGATAAACTATAAAGACTAAAAATTGTACTAACCCTTTGAAAAGAAAAGAAAATCCAATATCAAAAGAAAATCAAGAAATGATAATATTTCGGGGAATGTTTTCACATGATGGATGTGAACAAAAATACTGAACTCATTTACAATAATAATACATTATTTTGAAAATCTTATCGAACCATTATATTATATTGTTATGTAACGACCCAAAAATTTTAGAAATCTCAAAATCAACAATAATTAATTGATCAAATAAGTTAATAATGAACAAGATAATTAATTCATTTTAAAAAAAAACAAATATCAACAACAAATTTGAAGTAAAAGGAAATATATGGAAAATAGTTGGTATTATTCTTGTATTGTTATATTTAAACTTAATTGAACTCTATCAAATGAAAATGTGAAATTTTTGGAGCATACACATTATATCTTTATAAGGTTCCCATGTATCAACCCTAAAATGCGCGCGTGCGCGCAGAGTGAGATAATTAATTAATTGATTGTTGTAGACTATTATTAAAAACGGGGATTTGTGGCATGGTGGCGTTATATTGATTGTTGACAAATTTAGTGTTAGGAAAAAAGGTGTTTATTTTGTTATATTCATGAAATTACTATAATATCCTTATGAATTTTTAAAAAAGATACACCATCAGATTTTTTTTTTTCCACATTTCACGAACTATAAAACTGATGAGAGACTTTTTGTCATTAGCCTTAGGATCTACAATAAAAAATTACCAAGGATTGCATATAGGCAAACCTAAGATCGTTCTCTCTTCTCGAGGAGCCTTTTATTGACTCCTCGAGAAGAGGAATACAAGGGGAAATATTGGTTTTGGTTTTTCAAATTAATAAAGTAAAGAGAAATGCAATTTAATTAAATACTAAACTTTTTTTTTTGTATTTTATTTATAAAATGGAATGGAGTATGAAATGTACAATGGATGTTCTTGGAAATGAAATAGTAACTATCATAGTTCAATAAATATAGGAGTAAATTTTCACTAAATCTAGATGAAAAACCCCAAGATACTACTTGAGTCTAATATTTCTAATTAACAGTAGCTCATACTACCATAGCTAACTACTATCTCTTGAGACATTGTTTAAAACCACTTAGTGTGTGATTGAGATTAAATTAGTGCAACTTGCTTCGTTTTGATATGAATGTGATACCACGCCACTCAATTAATCCAATTCAATTATACTATCTAACAATACCACGTAGAAAGCACAATATCATTGAATCAATAAGGAAATATATATATAAATCCAACAAACTAAAATATTCAATCCAATTACATAGGTTCAATCCACAAAGTTATCCAACCGGATAAATTAAGTCTCAACAATATAAATCAATATTCCTAAAACTAGGAAATTAAAATGCAATTAGAGAAAATATATTGAAATAAAATAAACTCCCCTATCTGTTTAAGCTCTGAAACTCCAGCACAAATCCCCATCTCCAAGAGGTAAAGGAATCAGCCTCTCATGAATTTAATTATAACCACAGCTCACAATCTTCAAAACTGAACCACACATGAAATTGAACTCGGGAGCAGGACGCTGGTTTAAGGTGATTGGCGTTGATGGCTGTGGTGTTAGAGTGAGAGATGAAAATGGAAGGAGTGAGGATGATGGAGAAGTGAGGGACCGAGAATGAACGAAGTAGACAGCACTGGTGCTTGGTGGCGTTGAAGTTGAGAATAGAGACATAGTCAAAACTGGTGAGGCTACTGCGATGATACTCGCCGGCGAGGGTGGTGGGATCGTGAATGAAGGATGAAGGTTGACTTCCCCGTTTGAAGGTCGAAGATGAAAGATGGATCTCCGTCTCAGCTCTGTTGGATCTCGCGGCTGTGGTGGAGGGTGAAGGAAGGAGGTCGCCAACGGTGATGTTGGTGAAGATGAAGACCGCCGGCGACTTCAAGGAAGTGAAGGTAAAGATGAAAGATGAAGGTCGAAGGTGTTGCACGTTCAGGTCTTTTATTCTCCAATCCCCCTTCTCTGCGGCGCCAGATTCATTCTTTTATATCCAGGTCTCTCGGGTCCCTGTATCTGAATATCTCAGCTGGCCCTAATTCATTTGTTACGAATCTGGATAAAGCTCATATTCAATATATAGCCCAGTAAGGAGTATATTGCATATCAGGATCTGCCTATAATAAAGGGGGATTATATCTTATCTACAATCCAGGTATATCTAAACATATATCAGGTAGTTAGGATATCAGGGCCTCGAATCACAGGGCCCAAGCAACTCAACCTAAGGTAAACTCTATAAATGCATAGGTCAAACCTTAAGATACACACGTTTTAACTTTGAACTATTTACATACAGTCACACAGAACACACACACACCCCTTTGGCTAAACGCCTTTATATGTCTCGAACTACGTGGACTTTGATCCCTCTACAGGGTACGTAGGCCCTAGGCATTGCTCCTAGGTCAAGTCCGATCTATCTTGTTCTTGAACAGAACATTGGCGCCGACCGTGGGGAACCGTAAATTTTGATTCCTGCGACCAAAGATGGTCAATACCAAAAGCAGCAGTCAGATGCCTTTGCACGAGTAGTTCTTGAAAATCCACAGCAGCAAAATCAAAAACCGTAGTAGCTTGTGAAGAGATTCAGAGAAACAATGGTTGTTTGAGCAATGGCTTTGCTTTTGAACTGCTTCACATGGGTTTTCTTATAATTCTCCTTGTATCCACATGAAGAGGAGATAGTTGGAAGGATCGCCAAGTTCTCTCTTTGGGAATTCTGTTAAGAGGGGGTGTGTATAAGGAAGCACGTAAACCATACGTTTAATCCTTAAACGAGCACTTTTTCAATTCTGACATAAATTTAGATGCTCTATTTAGACCATAAGCTTCCACATGACGAGAAGATAGTATGAAGATCATCATCATCTCTCCTCGAGAACCCAGGATCGTCATCCTCTCTCCTCGGGAACCCAGGAGCATTATCCTCTCTCCTTGGAACCTAGGATCGTCATCCTTTCTCCTTGAGAACCAAGTACAGTTGACTCCACGCGCGCTCCTTAAACGGACTCAGGATAAAAAATTCCTCAGTGGAAATTCAAATGCTTTACTATCGATAGTCAAAGATACTACACCGAGGTCATTACACCTGGTTAGAAATAAAATACACCGAGGTCATTACGCCCGGTTCTAAATTTTACACCGAGGTTGTTAAGCCTGGATAGAAATAGAACACAATTTAAAGGAATTACACCAGGGCTAACAAGCCCAGGTCCTGAAATGTTCAAAACTTGCTCCTAGATAAGAAGATGAATTGTATTCAGGCCCTGATCAGGTCAAAATGTTTAAATGTGCGTTTCCACACCACGGCTAAACATGTGACGATTTGCCCTTATCATGGTAAACATCCCCGACAACAGATCTGAAACTCAATAGTACGGTTTATTTACACCCGCTATCATGACCGATATCGAAAGAATAACATTAGAAGATTCTACATAACCAAGACCTTGGCCCGGTCATTTAAAAGAACTTTGAACATATTTTCAAGTTCATATGATCAACTTTTTGTTTAAATGAAGATTAACCTCGGACATGAGATCCAGGTTAAATAGTCAATGCACCCCGAAAGCCCAGAGCCCTTGACTGCCAGGCTGGGGGCAACAAGACAAGTGTGGCACTGTAAAGCTGTCAGCGACATAAGCAAATGTAGTAACAAACAAACCCGGAAGCCCAATTTGTTCCTTTTCAAGATAATTCGGATTGGGGGATTCGATGTTGCAGTAAACAAACCCAGAAACCTGGATGATTGAAGAAGAAGAGATCCCGGCGATCACAAAAAGAAACAGACGAAGTTTCAAACTTCAATTAACCCGGACTACATGTCTAAGGGCAATTTAATCAGAATACAAGTAAATCTAGGGTTCGTTGAAACTCGAATAGAAACTTCATCAAAATCCAACAAGTTGTAGCAACTCGGATACGATTTCTGGGTTCAATAACAAATCCACCATGGCAACCCAAAGCCATTGACTACCAGGCTGGGGGGCAACTACTATACAGTTGTCAATGGTGTAAGAAGAACTAACGGAAGCCCTCACAGGGTTATTTGAATTTTCAAAAAACGACCCGGTTGCTTGAACGTTGCTAGTGAAAAAGCATGGTCACCATCAACCGAGATCGAGGAAACCGAAAACAAAGAACGAGGGAAAGACAAATAGATTCCGCCTGGGAAAAACCTATCGCCTAAACAAGCAAATCGGTAGCAGAATACGAATGAATCCGAATTCGTCAAGACTCGGACAAAAGCAAATCAAGATGGAACAATTCGAATACGAAATTCGGGTTAAACAATAAACGCACCTGGGCAGGGTCAAACAATAAATGCATCTCGACAGTTTAGAGACCTCTAAGCCCAAAAAGCAGGGTTGATGTACACGACATGATGGCTACATTAAATGTGCACAGAAATCACAGGTGGCTAGGCATGGTGGTTGAAACCCTTCGCTGATCCAGGGAAGCCAGGTGTCAGTTGGCAATGATGGCGAATGCAAAAGGATCCCGACCTCGAAGTCGAGCAAACTCCTTGATATTACCTCGAATCCTTCAGACATTACCTTGGATCTTTGAGCAAATGACATCGGTAACCGGGGCCAACATGACATAAGCTGGCAATGTGCAGAAGATAGGCAAGAGGGTAAGATTCACAGCAATCTACCCTAGATAACCAAAAGAAAGATCCCAACCTTGAAGTCAGGCAAACCACCTCGACATTACCCCGGATCTTTGAGACATTACCTCAGACCTTTGGAGTAGACGACTTCGATAGCCGAGATCAACATTTGGATTCAAATGCAGGCAAACCATCTTGGCACTACTTAGGATCTTTGAGACAAAACCTTGGATCTTTGAAGTAAGCCGCTGTGACAGCTAGGATCAATATAATTCAACTTGGCAATGTAAGGCCCACGATAGCAAAGCTCGGCTAGTAAAACCGGCTGGGGGCAAAATACATCCCGGCAGTTCAAAAGCCTGAACTACTGGGCTGAGGGCAACTGTTACGGATCTGGATAAAGCTCATATTCAATATATGGCCCAGCAAGGAGTATATTGCATATCAAGATCTGCCTATAATAAAGGGGGATTCTATCTTATCTACAATCCAGGTATATCTAAACATATATCTGGTAGTTAGGATATCAGGGCCTCAAATCACAGGGCCTAAGCAACTCAACCTAAGGTAAACTCTATAAATATAGAGGTCAAGCCTTAAGGTACACACGTTCTAACTTTGAACTATTTACATACAGTTACACAGAGCACACACCCCACCCCTTTGGCTAAACGCCTATGTGTGTCTCGAGTTACGTGGACTTTGATCCCTCTACATGATACGTAGGCGCTAGGCATTGCTCCTAGGTCAAGTCCGATCTATCTTGTTCTTGAGCAGAACATCATTAATTCCTGGTCAAAACACAGAGTTTAAACTTTTTCGCAGAGGGACTAAACTGAAACTTTTGTAATTTTGGTTCAAATTTTCATTTTCAAATTTGATCTAATCTTTTCAAGCATCTATAATAAAAAAAAGAATTGGGTTAAGAACCAAATTTACCAACAAACAATTAGGCCAAGAGCGTTGGGCACAAATAAGTTTTAATTGGACCAAAACTGCCAACAAACAATTTAAATTGTTAAATCATCACAAAACCATCAGGAGCCCAGTCACGTCCGTCTAAACCTCCATCCACGTTGGATTTGACTTCCACCTCAATGGCCACCTCAATGCCAAGTAATGTCTCTCTCAACTCTCAACTCTCAATCACAGACGGTCAGAACTCAGAAGTACGAAGAATCAAAGAATCGAAGAGAGAAAAAAAAACACACTCACAGTCTTAGCAAACACAGACGCACGAAGCATGGAAGAGCAAAAAATCAAAGAATCAAAGAGCGGATAACACACTCATAGTTATAGATGGTCAGATGCACGAAGCCAAGGAGGAAGAAATAGAACCGAAGATCACCGACGGCGTCGTCGTTTGGGAGAGACGGAGGCGACTGTTGTCTGGTCGGGAGAGAAGAATCATCGATTTAGGGCATTTTTTTGCCAAAATTCTCAACTGAAAAATGCCCAAATTTTTGAAAAACTGCAGAAATGGACGCACGAAGCCAAGGAGGAAGAAAGAGAGCCGAAGATCACCGACGGTGTCGTCCTTTGGGAGAGACGGAGGCAACTGTTGTCTGGTCGGGAGAGAAGAATCGTCGATTTAGGGCATTTTTTTGCCAAAATTCTCAACTGAAAAACGCCCAAATTTTTGAAAAACTGCAGAAATGGCTTTTGAATGTTTGACCATTCCAATTCGCGATTTTGGCAAGTCATCAGTGTGTTGTCCCAGACGCGCATCAAATTCATTGCAATTGAGAATTTTATCATGTCGGTGCACCATACAAGTGGCACCGTAGTCCAAAATATGCGTTTTTCGAAAAAGAATGAAAAATTCATTTCAAAAGACTACTTTTGTTTGGTGGAAGTCAGATCCAACGTGGATAGGGGTTTAGACGGACGTTACTGGACTCTGACGGTTTTGTGATGATTGAACAATTTAAATTGTTTGTTGGCAATTTTTGTCCAATTAAAACTTATTTGTGTCCAACGCTCCTGCCCTAATTGTTTGTTGGTAAATTTGGTCCTTAACCCAAAAATAATTAATCTAACATCAAATATTCTCATAAAAATCAATGATTAAGAGTAATTACAATTTCTTTGACACTTTTGCCCTTTTTAGTCATAATTTAATGTTTTTACTCTTAATCACAGTTTATCACAAGAAAGGCATTTTAAGCGCAATAACTATAATAAAATGCATTAAGAGTCCCAATTTAATTATCAAAAATCATGTAAAATTATGGTTCGATAAAAACCAAATAGAAGAAGAAATATCTCGATTCCCAAACCTCAATCACCATTCTTCCTCCTTGCAAAGCGAGATGATATGATTGTTTTATGAATTGATTTCACACACAGTTTTTGTGAAATTGTATAGAAAAAGGAGTTGAGTTAAGATTGTTAAAGTTTATGAGTTAGTTTTGAGTAATGAATATGAAGTGTTTGATTAAATGCATGACAAGGAATTATGATGGAATTGTGTGTGTGTTGTCATATTAAGTTCTATTATTACGATGTGAAGCGCTCATAAAACTTGAGATGATGTTTGGATATTATATTAGTTAAGGAAAATTGTTGTTATAAGGAAATCTTGTTAAATAAGATATTGTAATTGATATTTCATATAAAGTCCTAATTGAAATAACAATGACTCTGCTTTGGATATTAGGAGTTATGGAGTAAATATAGCTCAACAGCTATTTCATAGGAGTAGGTTGTATATTGGAAGCATAGTAGGTAAGTGAATAGTTCCCCAATTAATTTATGAATAAGTTTTTCCTTTATCTCAATGTATGGTTTTAAATAAATTCATATTTATTTTAACATAAATCTTCTTATCATCTTAATTATTGTGTCATTTAAAGTATTCTAGTTATTCTAGTTTGTTTTTTAAAGGAAGTTCATATTTAAACTTATGACCTAGTTAGCAAAGTATTTGATCAATGTGTTTTAAACATGGATATGGTGAAAAGATGTTCTAAATGAAAAATTTGACAGGTTATGATGAAGAATAATGAATGTTAATGTACGGAATTTGAAAGGTAAAGTTTTGAGATACTATTTTTGAAATTTTCATGTTAGGATCTTCTATTACGAAATATTTTTTACGAGCTTTCATTTTTGAAGAAGAACCTTCATAACTAACCCATGCAAGCTTGAAACGTTTTGAGAGGACTGAATTCAAAACGATTGTTACTAACATCAGTATTGTTAGTCTTTGGCATGCCGTGTTTAACTTTGAGCTCGCTTGATATTTGTGGGCAAATGCTCACGTTTGATATTCGTGGAATTCGCTCTCACACTTATTATTCATGGGTTTTATACATGCGCTTGTATTCGTGGTTCGTGATGCGCTTGGTTACTTACCCTCATGAACTATGTATCCACGCTTGTATTCGTGGCTTCGTGTTGCATTTGGTTAGTTACCCTCATGGACTGTGGGTCTACGCGTGTTATTCATTCTAATGAGGTCTTGTGGAAAAATTTAAGTTTCAAGATTTATTGTTTTCAAATTGATTCTTTCAAACAGAGTATTTTATTATCAACTTGATTTTATCTATTCAATTATTCATAATCGCCGTGTTATTTTACAAGGCTATAAATCAATTTGAATTTAATTGTTAATTCATTGATACTTATATATCTTGTATGGTTAAAATATTTGCATGGAATTATTTGATTTATAAGGCATATACTCGTGCTATTTTTGTAGGAATCTAATCAGAAATGCGGAAGCGTATCGAACCACGTGATGTAGGAAAAGATTAAACCGTTCATCGTTTTGATTACCTGGATATTGAAGAGTGATCTGAAAGATTCTCCGCGAACAATTCTTGTCTACGAACAGTCCTCGCTCTGTGATTGATCTTCCAGACTATCTCTCGAGGGGGATGAGGTGGTTGTGTGGGCAACCGTTCAGATGATGAACGTCTGCCTCTAGGTTTTTGTTTCTGATGACAGCCTCCTGACTATTTGTGCGGCCGTCTATTTTCAAGCAGGTTAAAGTGGGTTTATATAATGCTCCACCCAAGACCTAACCCTAATCCACATGGGCCTTAGAGTTCTTGGGCTTAAGTGACTAAAGAGCACATTAACCCAACAATCTCCCACTTGCTCTTTAAGACACAAACTTGAGTTCGCAAACCCAAGACCATGTAGCTCATAAGCCATCGTCATCTAATAATATACCTCATCCCTTGTCTCAAGCTAGCCTGGGGACCTACCATTTGTCATTCATCAAGGCTCATGATAATCTACAGAAGATTATCTAGTTCGGTGCTACTCCACTAAAAGCCCGAACGTGATCTCCAAGAATAGTGACACTTATAACAGAGATATGCATTACCCCTTTATAGAATGTCTATAATTGATTGACTATTTTTCTGTAACCCAATCAATTATTTATTCCCTTAACTTTGACAGTTTCTCTAATGGATTGCATGCACTGGCCAGTGTCTTCAATATCCAGGTACCGAAACATATCAAGGGGACATTTCCTATAAATTCCATGTTGTTTATCTCATAAACACCGATAGCCAAATAGTCTCAATCCCAAAATACCGAGTTGTTGGTCGTCATATAGATCAGACCTCACCCGTTGGTAAATCAAAGAATGAAAAAACTAATTGACTACCTGTTTAAAATAAACTTAGGATTAAGAGCAACTACATAACTATAGTTATCTGGAGATTTGATTCCTGATGACAAAAAGAACAACCTTAATCAAATCTCTCCTTGATCCATTCAATGTAAGCATTAACTCACACCAATGTTTTATAATGATTCGGACAAAACCATTTCATAAAACATTGCAGCCTAAATAAAGTGCCCAACTTAATTTAATAGCTGTGAACTAATTCATCAATTGTGAGAACCTATGACCATGTCCTCTATGAACGTATTCATATGATCATATACTCCACAATTGATCCGGACCTTCTAGTTTTAAATAGTGTGCGAAATAAATGAAAAAACACTCCATTTATTAATATTCAGAAAAGAAATGCAATGTGATAATGTCTTGCTTAAAAGCACAAAATAACAAAGTGAAATAACAACTGCCTAAAGCTGTAGCAAATCTGGAATCCTCCTAAGACCCATAGATAAAACATGCCTCTCGAACACACGCTCAGGCAAACTCTTAGTAAAAGGGTCAGCGAGATTCTCGTCTGATGCTATCTTTGCCACCACTGTATCTCCTCTTTTAATTATTTCTCGGATCAAGTGGTACTTCCTCTCTATGTGTTTTTGTCTCTTATGACACCTTGGTTCCTTGGATTGTGCTACTGCCCCACTGTTGTCACAATAAAGTGTGATAGGACAATCAACACCTGGCATCACCTGAAGGTCCGTCAGGAACTTCTTTAACCATGGAGCTTCCTTTGCAGCCTCAGAAGCAGCTACATACTCAGCCTCATTGGCAGAGTCAGCGACACATGATTGTTTTACACTTCTCCAACAAATGGCACCGCCATTAAGGGTGTACACATATCCCGAGGTGGACTTTCTTGAGTCAATATCTCCTTGGAAATCTGAGTCCGTATAACCAATGGTTTCAAGACTCCCACTTGAGTAGACCAACATATAATCTCTCGTTCTCCGTAGGTACTTGAGTATATGTTTAACCGCTACCCAGTGTTGCTCTCCAGGGTTCGATTGGTACCGGCTTACTACTCCCACTGCATAGCAGATATCTGGTCTAGTACATAGCATAGCATACATGAGACTACCTACTGCTGAAGCATAAGGTATCCTACTCATGCGTTCTCTCTGCTCAGGAGTTTGAGGAGATTGCTTCTCAGAGAGATGAATCCCATGCCTGAAGGGTATAATTCCCCTCTTTGAATTTTCCATGCTAAACCTGGCAAGTATTTTGTCAATGTATTGAGCCTGGGATAATGCCAAAACCCTGTTCTTCCGGTCTCGCAGGAGTTTAATACCAAGAACATAATTGGCTTCCCCCAGGTCCTTCATATCAAAATGTTTGCTCAGCCAGGTTTTTATGCCCAACAATACCTCTGTATCATTTCCGATAAGGAGTATATCGTCCACATAAAGTACCAGAAAAGATACCGCATTACCTTGGATTCTTTTATACACACACGGTTCATCAGGAGTTTTCTCAAAACCATAAGACTCAATGGCTTGATCAAATCTGATGTTCCACGACCTGGACGCTTGCTTAAGTCCATAAATGGACCTTTGCAACTTGCATACCATTTCTTCTTGCCCTTTGGCTATAAACCCTTTTGGTTGCTGCATATAGATTTCCTCTTCCAAATTTCCATTTAGAAAAGCAGTTTTGACATCCATCTGCCAAATCTCATAATCAAGATTGGCTGCAACAGCTAAGAGAATTCGGATGGACTTGAGCATGGCAACCGGCGAAAAGGTTTCATCATAATCCACTCCTTCTCTTTGGGAGTACCCTTTCGCCACCAATCTAGCTTTGAAGGTTTCAACCTTCCCGTCCGATCCTCTCTTTCTCTTGTAAATCCACTTACACCCAATGGGTCTTACCCCTTTAGGTGCATCTACAAGAGACCAAACTGAGTTGGAATACATAGATTCCATTTCACGATTCATAGCCTTGTGCCATTCCTGAGCATCAACATCTCCTAGTGCTTCGTCATAACTCGTGGGATCACCATCTTCTGCGATGATGTCATCCTGATTTGACTCACCCAGCAAGAGATATCTTGCAGGTTTACGAATCAATCTCCCACTACGACTTTGTCGCATTTGATGTCGTGCATCTACAGGGGGGTCCACATTTTGTGGGTTAACAATTTCTAGATGAGGACCCTCATTAGGTATATTAACCAATTCATGATTTTGTTCTTCATTTAGTTCAACATCATGCTGAACTTCTGGTTCTGTCTCATGTTGAACTTCTGGTTCTGTCTCTGGTTCCTGTGTATGTTCAGGTACATTTTCCCCTCTTTGAACAACCACAGGAACAAAAGCTGGAACCCCTTGAGGTTGTGGTGAAACTTGATTTGAGACTAGTTCATCAAGAATAACTTTACTTCTTGGCTTATAGTTTGTCATATAGTCCTCCTCCAAGAAAGTCGCGTGAGTGCTCACTATGACCTTCTTTTCTTTTGGACTATAAAACAACCAACCTCTGGTTCCTTTAGGATAGCCCACAAACATGCATACTTCAGTACGCGAGTCCATCTTGTCTGGTTTCTGTTTCAAGACATGTGCCGGAGCACCCCAAATCCGAATGTGATTCATGGTGGGCTTAGACCCTTTCCACAATTCTATTGGTGTCGTTGAAACTGACTTCGACGGAGCTAAGTTCAATAGATACATAGCTGTTTCTAAGGCATATCCCCAGAATGAATCAGAAAGTGATGAATAACTGAGCATAGATCTTGTCATTTCTAAAAGGGTTATATTTCTCCTTTCAGCAACTCCATTCTGCTGGGGTGTCCCTGGAGAAGATAATTGTGAAACTATCCCCTCTTTGGTCAAGTAAGACCTGAACTCTCCAGATAGGTATTCACCCCCTCGATCAGATCGAAGAGTCTTAATTTGAACACCTAGATGCTTTTCTGCCTCAGCCTTGAACTCTTGGAATTTTCCAAAAGCTTCAGACTTGTGACGCATCAAGTATACATGTCCAAATCTAGAGTAATCATCAGTAAATGTGATGAAATATTGATACCCGCCTCTGGCTTGGACATTTATTGGTCCACATACATCAGTATGTACCACTTCCAGCTGAAGTGTGGCACGTTTTCCCTTGGCCTTGAAAGATCTTTTGGTCATTTTACCCTCTAAACAGGATTCACACACTGGTATTGGTTCAAAGTTCAGGGATTTTAAAATCCCACTTTTGACCAAACCTTGGATCCTGTTAGAGTTAATATGACCCAATCTCAAATGCCAAAGATAAGTTTCATTGGAAACTTTTCTTTTCTTTGACAAATTGATATGCTCAACATTTTTTAATTCAACATGATTAACTTCACAGGGAACAGGACTAAGGAAATAAAGACCATTAAACTTTACACCAGAACAAATAAAAGAAGATGAACTTCTTATTGAAACTGAGGAATCAAACTGAACTGTCAAACCACGTTTATCTAAACAACTAACAGAAATTAAATTCCTCTTAAAGTCTGGAATATATAAACAGTCTTCTAAAACCAAAGTTCTGTAATTATTAAAAGATAAAACAACTTGTCCCACTGCTAGTGCAGACACAAGCTGCCCTGTTCCAAGCTTCAAATCTCGTTGTCCTCTGCTCACAGGCAAGCTATGTTTGAACCACTGCAAAGAGTAACAAACATGGTTAGTGGCTCCTAAATCAACGATCCATTTATCATCGTGATTCTCCACTAAACAAGCCTCAATCACATTTAAATTACCCATACCTGGTTTATTCATTTTTGGGCAATCTTTCTTCCAATGCCCCTTTTGTCCGCACTTGAAGCACTTGCCTTTTGGCTGCTTCATTGCAACTGATTTGGCAACTGGAGTACCTGATTTCTTCTTTTTCTTGTTCTTGTTCTTTCCCTTGGGTTTCCCCTTAGGTTTCACAGAACTTTCACTAAATAATGCACTTCCTTGCTTGACTAGAGTCTGTTCAGCACTCTCAAGCTCGTGCATTAGTTGAGTGAGGTCAAGATTCATCTTGTTCATATTGTAATTCATCTTGAATTGGTTGAAGTATTCAGGTAGTGATTGTAAGAGAAGGTCAACTTTTACTTCTTGTTCAAACTTGATACCATGGTCATCAGCCTTCTTGAAGTTTGCTATCATTGTTAGACAATGATCCCGCACACTTCCTCCATACATTACTGTCTTGGTGACTGCACTCAGCGCATTTTGCCTAGTAGAACTGCTAGGTGTAGCAAACATGGCATCCAGAGTCTGGAGCATGGTTGCTCCACTCTGAATTATGTTCATTTGCTCCTGAAGGTGACTGGCGAGACTGGCCAAAATGTAGCAGCGAACTGACACATTTGCCTTCTCCCATCTATCCTTCTCCTGCTAAAAACGAGTCCGAATTACATCAGACGCATCCGCAACAGGCAGCGCTGGCATAGGGGTAGTAAGAACAAAGTTGAGCTTTTCATATTGAAGAACAATATCTAAATTGGTTCTCCATTATTTGTAATTTGTACCATCCATAGGTTTTTGGCTCAAGATTGTAGCTAAAGGATTGAAGGAAGACATTTTTCTGAAAAAAAAAACACACTAATTTCAAACTTTAAAAATTAACAACAAACAGAAAAATTGCTAGTAGATTCTAATAACTACTATTCGTTCATTGTTTAACAATCCATCAGTTATCTTTACAAGACTTACGATGGCAAGATTCTTGTAAAACTAATATTGTTAATTTGGGCCTTTAGTTCCATTGCCAGAGCCTCGATGGGAGGGTTAACAATTTTACCAAAGTTGAATGTATTTAACCATTGTTTACTTTCAAAAAATTATCTTTAGTATCTAGGTGTTGCCGACGATGGGCCGTACAAAACTTTACTAAAATTTTTGAAAATATTGAGGTTTAATCTAGCGAAATCCGATCATCCTTATCCGATGGGGCTTCAGCGACAACCATTTCACTAATAAACCCACAATGGAGCTCGTAGGTTTTAAAAATTAATTTAAAACCTTCACCCATTCAATATTTTAAATTTAGAATTTTCAATTTCCAAGAATTTGTTCAATTTAGAGTGAATTATTAGGTATCTAAAATCTAGTTATGACCATTCTAAATAACCCTCAAACTACTATAAAAGGTACAATTCTCTTAGGAAATTACCTGGATTATTCGTCTAGATCTTAATTCTACAATTATTATTCTAGATTTTAATTGAAAATCATAATAATTGATAATTAATGTCTAGATTTTAATTCCACAATTAATTAATCCAATTATTATTCTAGATTCCAAAAATCATAATTAATGTAGATATTTTAATTTCACAATTAATTAATCCAATTATTATTCTAGATTTCAAAATCATAATAAATGATAATTAATGTAGTGGATAATCCAAAAATTCTCGCATAATAACTATCATACTAGTCGAAAAACATAATAGTTATCATGCATTTATGACATGTGATTATGCAACAGTATGGCATCTTCCTATTCTATATGGCATGTTATTTCAAAATCACGCTAATTGCACATATAATTCATACAATAAAGGCATTAAATTAATTTAAACAAATAACTTTAATCCATGGCTTCCTAAAAAAAAAAAAAATTTTTTTACAACTTTGGAATTTCTCTTTTGTCCATCCATAGGATTTATCTGAAGCCCCTTTAGAGTATCTTTGAGCCCAAAAGCCCAAAAACCCAATCCTTGGCTAGAAACCCTAGGACACAAAAGAGGAACCCTAGCCTTCGCCTCTGCCACGCAAGCATCCGAAGTCATCTTAGCACGAAACTCCAGGGGAAGGACCGCCACGGGGAGACGATCAAACGGCCGCCAGAACGACCCCAATCTGAAGCCCCACACGCCCCCACGCGCCGCCACAAGTGGCTGCGCGTGGCCGTCACGCGCATGCAAATAACAGGCGCGTGTGGGCGCGTGGCTGAGTTTCTGGGGAAGTTCCGACCGCCACGTTGTTCGTCTTTCCGTCCTCTTTCCATCCATATATGGCTTGTCGAAATCCGAGGTCCAGAGGTCCACGAAAGGTGTCGTACAGTGTTGATCGCTCATATTCTTTGCGTTTCTTGATCTCCAACTTTTACAAGAATTCGAAAAAATACATAGAAATTCGAAAAGAAATAATAAAAGAGCAAGGAGGAAACCTAATCATATGGGATTAGCCTCCTTGTTACAATTCAAGAAATACACGATATAAACTATCCATGGATTAAAGTGCTTGTATGATTTATAAACAATTAACCACCAAGAAATCGATAACAAATATAGAAAAAAGATGCCATCTTTTCCAAAATTAATTTTCGAAAAACAATCACATGAAATTTCAAAACTCGGTTCTTTTCCTCATCGCTACGGGCTCTGATACCAATTGTAGGAATCTAATCAGAAACGCGGAAGCGTATCGAACCACGTGATGTAGGAAAAGATTAAACCGTTCATCGTTTTGATTACCTGGATATTGAAGAGTGATCTGAAAGATTCTCCGCGAACAATTCTTGTCTACGAACAGTCTTCGCTCTGTGATTGATCTTCCAGACTATCTCTCGAGGGGGATGAGGTGGTTGTGTGGGCAACCGTTCAGATGATGAACGTCTGCCTCTAGGTTTTTGTTTCTGATGAGAGCCTCCTGACTATTTGTGCGGCCGTCTATTTTCAAGCAGGTTAAAGTGAGTTTATATAATGCTCCACCCAAGACCTAACCCTAATCCACATGGGCCTTAGAGTTCTTGGGCTTAAGTGACTAAAGAGCACATTAACCCAACAATTTTAAACAGCTATTTTATTTAAGTTACATTTATAACTGTTTTATTATTATTCCGTTAACCTTAAATTAGGATGTCATTCACCGGAAAATATTGTGGTCTCAGATGATAGAGTTGACTTGTAGGTACTCTTGCTCATTATTGAGGGGTTTTAATGCTAATTTGATGTTGAAGCGTGATACTGGGAAATCATCATTTCAATGTAAAGTTTAAACTTATGTATTACATTTTATAAATTCACTTCTAAAAGCTCCACGTAAACTATATATATGTTGTGTGATTATTATAGAGCCCTTTTTTGGTGGAATTATTGTTGAGAATGATATTATAGAACTCTTGGAAGGTCCCAAGTTGTAAAGGACGTATTGCCAAAATACTCCTATAACAAAACTTTATATTATATATTGTAGGTTAATCCATAAATTTAAATGAAAAATTTTATGCATAGGTAAAGTTTAATTAAGGGATGTGGGTTTTCTCATATTCCAGATCTTCACCCCAAAATTTTCAAAGCATCACATGCAACATCTTTATCTATCATTAAGACACTGAAAACTTGCTTTCTTATGGTCAACCATTGCGCACTAAGGGCCTTTTTAGTGCATTGAATTGGTGGGAAGGGAAGGGAAGATGAGCAAGTTCCCTTGTTTGGTAAACTTTTTATGTTTAATCTTCCCGAAAATTCAACTTCTCGGTTCCACCAATCTTCCTTTAAAGGTGGGAAGATAAAATCCCACTAAAATTGGTAGGAATCCAAGTTCCCATGTGAATAATGACGCTTTTGGACATATTTTTCCCTCATAAATTATTTTTTTCTATAATACAAGAAAATAGGATTAGATTCAAATTTATATAATAAATTGGAACTTATGCAATAAGTTTGAACTTGGTGGTAGAATATTTTAGGTAAATTCGAAATTGGAAGGAAAATATTTTAGACACGTTCGAACTTGGCAAGAGAATATTTTAGACAAATTTATAATTGATAAGAGGATATTTAAAATATATCTTTGTCCTTTTCATTTTGAATTAATTACTTTTGAGGGTAAAATAGGTATTTCCAGATTATTTATCAATTGTGACCCCTTAATTTTCTTCCCACCAAATAACTCATCTTCATTCAAGTCATCTTTTCACATCCCTCAAAATCTTCACTTCCCTCCGTTTCCTTCCTTTAAGAGATTTTAGGAGGAAAAGGAACTTAAAGAAGGAAATGGAAGATTTTGAGGGATGATGGAAGATGAATTATTTGATAGGAAGAAAATAAAGGGGCGACAGTTGGTAAAGAATCAGGAAATACATATTTTACTCTTAAAAGTAATTATTCAAAATGAAAAGGCAAAATAATTTTTTTCCTCATAATTCAAATTTGATAAGAATGTGCTAACCTTAAATTCAAATTTATGGACCAAAACCTAATTTTATGAGGAAACATTAATTTTACGGGAAAAAAAAAAGTTTGTATTTATCTAAAATATTCTTACGCCAAGTTCAAATTTATCAAAAATATTATCCCGCCAAGTTTGAATCTCTCACATAAGTTCTAATTTATCACATGAATTCAAATTCAATCCTATTTTCTTATCTTATAGAAAATAAATATTTTATTAGGAGTAAATATATTCAAAAGCGTTACTGTTCACGTGGGTTCACAGCAATTTTAGTAAGATCTTATCTTCTCATCTTTAAGGAAGATTGGTGGGTCCAGGAGCTTGAATTCCCAAAAAAATTGGACACAAAAATATACCAAATAAAGGAACTTACTTATCTTCCCTTTCTTTTTCAAATGTTCTCCGTACTAACCTAAAAACTCAAATATCGATCACACTTAAATCAAAAAGAAGATTTAAAAAAAAAAGGATTTAATTGCTTTTTCACAAAATGATGAGTACAGGGCGTTACCGCCTAACTTTGACAAGGACCACTCACCAAACTTTCATCTATGGCTTTTTTTTTTTTTGATCGAACATCTATGGCTTTATCTTTTATCATTTTTATCACTATAATTTGAATTTAATTTTCTAAGTCATTGAACATATGCTTTCTCTACATGTATATACGCTTTGGTTGATTTTCCGAGAAAAGGAAGAGACTTGGCTCTGCATAGGGAACATAAAGTGGGAAAGAAAAGACTGATGAAATTAGACCAGTACTACGGTATCTTAAATATATAATGCTTAATAAATAATGTTGCCACGAATCACCGTCATATATGTTATGGTAGAGTTTACATAAGAATATCTAATGCTAATACTTAATGGTTTAATATATCCATAGTCACGTATTGAAAAGCAGAATTCGCGAAAACAAAAGGGTAATTGTTGTAATTATTATCTATCATGTATTTATTGACAAAAATGACAATTTTCACAGAACAACCATCATGAAACACTTTCAAATAATTTGACTTTCAATTTATATCAGCAAAAACATATACATAAAAGTTATAATAATTAGCTGTAAAGTATGATTGCTAAATACTTCCTCCATCCCTAAATATAAGCTGCAAATAATCAATTTGTGGTTATCCAAAAAAAAAAAGTCATTAACAAATTAATATTGTAGTTTTTAGAGAGAGACGATCCAATTTCTCTCTTCTTCTCTGTCGTGTCTCTTCGTGATATTCTTCTCCTCGCCGGCGGCTTGTGATGCAGGTCGCCGACGAGCACCCTTCTCGTTCCTGGGGCGAGCTTCTCCCTCTCATTCTTCAAATCTAATCTGCCGAGGTGAAAGTTTTTCTGGTTTTCTGTATTTTTGTTTCTTTTTTTGTAGTATAGAGTTTTGTGGTGGTGCTCTTGTCTCTAGAAATAAACAGATCTGTCAGATTTGAGATTAAATCCTCTTGGTTGGATAGCTATTTGGACGTTATGAGGTCCGACTACCTCTTGGTAGCCAAGATTTGCGTTCTTGGGGGAAAATCTAAAGAGGTGTGGTCTGATTTGTGGCCGATGTCACCGGATCTATTTGGTCAGAGGAGCAGAAGTGTTCTTCAGGACATCAAGTGTCTTCTTTCTTCCAAGGTTAGGTTTTCTGGTTTCTTTACCCCAAGATGGGGTACCCAGTTAGCTGATTTAATTGCAGCTATTGCTTTTAAGATTGTGTGACCTTTAGGGTGGGTTTTTCAACCAACACTCTCTTGTTCGTCACTTCTAACCTTGGGTTTCGAGGAGGCCGATGATGTTCATGATTCTACTTCTATTCTTATATTTTTAATTTACGTTGCTTGGCTAATATTGTATCCAGTGTTTTTTGTTGTTGTTGTTGTTATGTTGGTTGTATTTGTTTTAGATCTGTTTATGGTTACTTTTATGTATTATATTGTTTTAGAGTATTAATATATATATCCGTAGTTTTGTTAAAAAAACAAAAACAAAAAAAAAAGTCAAAGTTTGTTAAGAGCATTAATTGTTTTTTTTTTTTGAATAAGTATCATTTTTGCCATGAAAGTTTTGGCTGAGGAGCAATGGGTACCCGGAAGTTTTTTTTAGAGAAAAATTACCCCAAAAGTTAACAAAATGTAGCTATTTTGCCCAAGGTAGTTAGAAGAGGGATAAAAAATCGTACAACGTAAAATCATAATGTAAAAAAATCATAAAAACATAAAAGTGTTTGGAAAATTAGTAAAATCGTTTTAATAAAAAAAAATCGTAGAAACGTAAAATCGCAGTGATAAATCGAGATTTTAACTACCATAATTTTGCCTCTCTGTTAATTTTGACCGTTAAGTTTAACTGATATGCACATGTGATCCAATGCTTGCCACCTCAACAGTTAAAATATGGTTAAATATCATTTTTGCCCCGGAAGTTTTAGATAAAGAACAGTGGGTACCTGTAAGTTTTTTTTTTTTTTAAGAGCAATTTTATCCCTGAAGTTTACAAAACGTAGCAATTCCAGCAATTTAGGAGAGGGTGGCCTAGATCAATCTATACAAAGATAAATATTATCACTATTGTTTTGTCTTACCAAACCAATTTGGGAAAATTCATATCTCATTTTGCGTTTCATTTATTTAGATCATAAGTGATACTTATTCTAGGTTTTGCAACAGACCTTTCAATCCTTTTGATCAATTCGGCTTCACAAATTCTAGCCATCTTGAGTTTAACGTTTCAAGGATCTCCCTCTCTAACTCGAAGTTTGATCTTTCGAAGGTAAATTTCTTCATTTGTACCCTCGATTCCTGGCGATGCGTCCTTTAGTAAGTCAAATAAGATGAGATTTCCTGCATTGTTCAACTCAATCTATTGAGTCTGTTTATCTCTTTAATTCCCTCAATACCGATGATTCCTTCAACAAGAAAGAAATGACGAGGTGTGATGCCACGTCATATTGGGCTAAATGTTGTGGATGATGAGATGGCATGACATGTGTGTTTCAATCAAATTTAATATTTGGGGACGGAAGGGTAAAATTGCTACGTTTTGTAAACTTCTTGGGCAAAATTGCTTCTTAAAAAAAAAATAAAAACTTCCTGATATCCATTGCTCCTCAGCAAAAGCTTTTGAGCCAAAAATTATACTTAACCCTATTTTGATTGATGAGGTGGCATGTCACGTGTGCACATCAGTTAAACTTAACAGTCAAAATTAACAAAGGGGCAAAATTGCTACATCTTGTTAACTTTCGAGGCAATTTTGCTCCAGAAAAAACTTTTGGGTATGTAGTGCTCCTCAACCAAAACTTTATAAGCAAAAATGATACTTATCCTTTTTTTTTTCTTTTAAACTATACTCTTATTTGTAAGGGGATAAGTAAAAGAGACAATAAATGAAATAAATACAAAAAAGGGTAAAATTGGGGGAAAAATTCAATAAATTCTTTAACAAGACTAAAAAGAAGCTTAACTTATATTTTGGGATGTACCTATTCTCAAATTTAAAGGTTATATTTAGGGATAGAATGAATACTGAAAAATAGAATATGATAACCCTTATGTTCATACATACATATATATATATATATGTGTATAATTACATTATTATCTTAACATATTGTATTTATCTCAACATATTATTATCTAATATAAGGTGAAATTCTGAAGAATATCAAGTATAAAAGGCGGGATTCTATATATATATATATATATATTATTTGACAATACATGCCAGTTGTCAATAAAAAACCGTTAAGTAATATAAATTATTAAACAATCTAATAAAATAACTAGGATGTCGTTAGAGGGAGTAGTGGTGCCTTTAGAGAGAATGGTGGTAACCAATATCCGGTTATTTCTAAGTCCTATATTTTTTAGTTTTCAAAAAAAAAAATCAAATATATGATGGTGTATACTTAACTAACTTCCGGTAATTTTTTATGATAACATATATCTGGATTATATTAATATATTCCTTGTTGATATATTAATTAATATTATGGTAGTATAGATTTCAATCATGACGGTATATCATGTAACAATACATTACGGTTAAGTATTCTTTTGTGACAATGCATTAGCCTTTTAATATGAGAAAAGATGGGATTCTAAAAAATATCAAATATAAAGAGAAAGAGGTTGGATTCTAAAAAAATGTTATTTGATGCAACTCTTCCAACTCTTTCTCAAATGTTCTTTTGAGCTTCGTTTGGGTCTCATACTCTTTTTTTCATAGGTTTTACTCTATCGTTGTAGATCTCATCCTCAACAACTAACATGGTTATTCACTTTTTAATTCCTTCCTCTCGTGATTCTTCCTCAGATAAGCTTTCAAGGTATAAGAGAATATTGTGGAATTTTTTATTAATATATTTTATTTTATAATTTAAAAAATTATAAGATAATGTTTTATTGTGAGAGTGTTTAAGTGATTAATTTCTTTTAAATTGTATGATACTTATCTTCAATGTATTGAATTTTGAATTCAATTAGAACTCTTATGTATATCTTTTGATACATTACGGTTTGAAACCATTATGTATATATATGTACTAAGTATATATAACGCCTTCACATATGATGGTTTGGAACCACCATGTATGGTCGATAGTAACCATCATATATGTGTTATTATGTAGTAGTGGACACTTAATTAAATGTTTTAATTTTTTGAGTAAATATCCTTTTTGGTCTCTGAAAAAAAATATGGACCCTATTTTGGTCTCTCATACTCCAAAAACTCCTTTTTAGTCTATGAACAGTACGAATAAAGATCGATTGATGAACATTTTGATTCCTCGTAAATTTCTAAAAATCGTCCATAAAAATGTCCTATTTTAGTCACGAAAATGGGGTCCGTGTTTTTTTTTCAGGGACCAAAAAGGGTATTTACTCTTTAAAAAAAAAAAGAATTACTATAACATTATAAAACTGACCTTAATTATTATCACTTTAACATAACAACTTCCAAGCCAAGGATATTGGGGAGAGAATATATTTAACAATTTGAACATTTTGGATAATGACTTCCATTTAGAATCATACAAATTTTCTTTAATGTCAGTACGTACTAAAATAATTACAAGAAGTAATATGATAACATTAAGAAAAAGAAGCGTCAGACACATTTTAATACTTGTTAGTGGGGAATTTTTTATTTTCAAAGACTAGTCTATGTATATTTTTAAATAAATAAATATATTTTTGGACTCCCAAAAAAGTTTATGATTCAGTGTAACCCAAACCCACATTCAAAGAACCCATACTAGAAGAACAATTCCAGCCCAAAAAAACTCACAGATTGGGCTGATTGCTAAGTATCAATTGATACCCACATTCTGCATCAAAAAAATTGATATCTTTATATCAAAAACAAAATTGATATCCACATTTTCAGTGTGAATATGTGTCCATATTTAGCTTGGACCCACCACTCGCCACACACTCGTATTTGAGCGAATCATTGAAGAATGTTCAATGTGTAATGTACTAATGTATATCAATTTGCTGAAAATTAGACATTTTTTTGGCTTTTCGAAATTTGTATATTTCATCATTCTTTCTTTTCTTTTCTTTTTGTACAAAGGAAAAATTGTGGGCAACATATTTTATTATTATGACGATTTTTCTTGAATTGTTGGTGTATTGAGAAGTCCAAACTCATAGCTTAAAGGAGCTAAATAACTAATCTATATAATTTTGAAAATTGTTTAATTTATTTAATTGTAAAACAATATGTGTTGATTTCCTTAAAATTTCATTTTCAATCATATCATCATAACTATCTATAATGAAATTAAAGCTCTTTAATATGTTCAATCAATAAGAATAGTTTGAAGAAGTGAGAAGAAAATTATATTATTGATATCTTATATTTAAGATTAAAACACAATTTTTAACTAATTCTTAGGGAAAATGTATATAAGAGCCCTTTTTGAAGAAAAAAATCTCAAAAAAGGCCCTAAGATTCTGAAAATCCCAGAAAAGGCCTGGGCCTTTTCTGGGATTTTCAGAATTTATTTGAGTTGTTAATGGGATTGATATAGTTGTTAACTGGAGCTGATATTATTGTTAATGTGACTGATTTAGTTGCTAAAATATTGTTATTAATGTGACTGATTTAGTTGTTAACGAGTATTGATTTTGTCGTTAATTTGGCTGATTTAATTGTTAAATTTTAATGAATTTATCCCAGAAAAGACCCTTGGGCCTTTTTTGGGATTTTCAGAATCTTGGGGTCCTTTTTAGGATTTTTTTTTTTTAAAAAAAAAAGAGCCGCCATATGGATTTTCCCTAATTCTTATCTTCAAAACTGGAGTTAATATATCCACACATATTATATTCATATGTTTTTTGATTGAGAACTCCAAATTCCAAACCCAAGCATTTTATTTTTCCTCCAAGGCATCGAAAAAGATTTTTGAAAGAAAAATCCAAGACCGATCCAGCCCCTGGACAGATCTGAGGAGGAAAAAAAAATACAAATTCACTTTATATGTTAGGTAGCATCAGTTGCAAAAGAGAGAGCCAGTCAGCAAACAAACAAAAGGACAAGTTCAATAGTGAGTCTCTTTCATTTGTGTTATGAAACCAACACAGAAAAAGTGGTCCATCAAGTCTTAATTACTATTTTGAATATGCATGGGTCCTTTTTTCCATCACGCCCGCTTTCATTGAAAGGTCTGATCAACCTTGGCAACACATATCTTTTATTCTTACGTGGTCACAATGAGAAACTTTTATTAATGTAAATTATTATTGTACATGAATTGTGCAACAATAGACAGTAAAGTTCAACATCATTGTGTGACTAAATTACCTTTAGCCTACAATTTTACAACAGATCAATTCACCCATTTCTAGCATCCACCTTCCAATATATCAATGAAAGAAAAAGAAAAAAAAAACTTAATAAAGTTCAATCTTAATTTTCACGTATTCACTAACAAGTTCTTCAACTAAATTGTAACATGTGGAGAAATTTTTGTAAAAAGAGAATCTCTAATCCAATACCAAACATCCACATGCTACAATTTCATTAAAACAACTTGATAGTAAATACACATATAATAATAGTTTAATTTACTTATATTTTGTCAAGTGGGAATCAAAGAAATCACTCGGAGACCTACATAAGACCTATCTTTGTATTCTTCTCTATCTTTCCCTGAATGCATCGATCGGTTCATGATCTCTGTCACTATTGGTAGGTCACGTAGTGATTTGAGCGGCGTAGAGGAGTTGGTTCCATGTATCTGGGAGGCCCGGCAGGCACCAGTGGCTACAATCATTGCCGGAGCGGCCGGCGGCGTAGACGGAAGGATGAGCATCCTTCCGGAACTGGGAGAGAAGAGTGATGTCAAGAAGAGAAACAGGAGTCCTCATGTTCTTCAACACGTTATTCACTATTGTTGTTGCTGGAGGTAGACCTGCTGGATATGTTGACCCTGATAATGGCTCTTGTTGTCCACTACAACTTTTCTTTGGTTCATTCCACTCCTTTCCTCTGTTTTTAATAATTAAAAAATAACCAAAAATAATTTTTTGAATTAATATAATCATCTGATTTCTAATATATAATGCTATCATATTTGAGTATTGCTATCAAGATTAATTGAAGATAACTTCCTACATGATTTCTCCAACAATCTACAAGGTTCAATTAAGTCCTACATTAAAGACCGGAAGAATAGTCATTTGTTTGGGGGGAGGGGGTTTCTTGAGTCCTAAATACGAAAGTTAGTAGAGAGATTTATTTTGATCGTAAATATAAAACTTCAATATATTTGTATCTCAATTTATAATTTTCTTCATAAATTCTCTCACTTAATTACACATATTAAGGGACTTTTCACCAGCAAGTAGCATTCAATTCAAATGATTAAAAAGAGTATTTTAGAAAAATAAACACATTTTTTTATATAAATAACTAACTAAACTATTTTTTTACAAATTAGTTATCTATTACCTATATTTAGAATTGGATAGTGTATTATAAAGAGACAAAAATGATGCATTTAATGAATGAAATTAAGATTATGAAATAGGGAAAAACTTACTGATAATGAGTAGGCGAAATGCCTTGGAAGAAGACTTTAGTTCTGGAAGGATCAACATTAAGGTCAACCCATTTGGCCCATGTGGTCATTCCCTTTAAGTATGCATCAAAACGATCCATGTTCTTCACCAGCTTTGAGCCATCTCTTATGTAATCCCATCTGATCAATACATACAATTACAACCAATTAACCCCATCTGATGTGTGTAAATGGTTTCAAAAGTAAATAAAATGAAGTAAAGCCAAATGGTCTTTCACTTATAACCTCAAACCATTTGTATATGCCTTTCTAAGAAAAAATTTAAAATAAAATGAAGTGAAACAAAGGGTAAAGTAGAATACAACAACAACCAAATGTGTATTTTTCATTTGCATCAGTCACCCTAATCTTATATATTATGCATGGAACACTCTGATATTATTTTTCTGATGCTTCCAATACCCTAATCTTATTTATAGTGTATCTAGTATCTTAAATTATGAACAAGTTATGATGCTAGATGTAACTATAAAATAATAGGGAAAATGACAGCCAGGTCCTAAGGACTATAAAAAATTATTTAAAAAAATCCCAATAGAAATTCACATATTAAAAAAGTCTCTAAGAACTTTTTTGATATTATTTGTATTGACAACAGGAAGTGATATATTTACAACAGAAAGTGCTATATTCACAACAAAATTTAAAAACATGGTCATTCATAACTGAAAAAGCTATATTTACAACAAGAAGTGCTATATTCATAATAAAATTTAAATACCTGGATTTTTTTCAAACTCAAGTCTCTAAACGTACAGAGGCCATTTATAACGAAAAAATGTTAGATTTATAAAAAGAAGTGCTATATTCACAACAAAATTTAAAATATGGTCATTCACAACAAAAAAGACTATATTTACAACAAGAAGTGTTATATTCACAATAAAATTCAAAAATATGAATTTTGTTTCAATATAAACAATATCAAAAAAATCCCTAAGGACATTTTTTATATGTGAATATATTTCTATTGGGATTTTTTAAATAATTTTTTATGGTCCTTGAAACCTAACTATCATTTTCCAAAAACAGTATCAGGATTGCCGGATACTTCCCAAGAATAACACCAGAATGGTGGATGCTACCAGAAATATAATATCAAAGTGTTGGATGTTTTACCCTAAAACAAAAAAGAAAATAAAAGGGTAATTATGGAAGGAGTGAATAAAAATGTATATACCCTTGGGATTTTCCAGTGTGGACCCACCAATGCCAAGAGTTGAAGATCAACACATCCATGCCCCTCCACGCATCACCTTCCTTTATTGAGTCCAGCGTTAGAACTCTGCCCACATCTTCTTTCACTATGTCCACCAAATAAGGCGTGCGAAACAGCATTATCATTACTCCATACTCCTGCCCACACACAATCACAATCCCCTCCACACTTCAATTCATATCCCAATATTAATATGAACACAAAAAGTAGAAAAGCACCACACATTGGACATTGAATTATGACCATTTAATTATGAGTCACGAGGGCCTGTACTGTATACAACTCACCAGAAAATAAAATAAAATTTTTTTGGGGAGAATGAAATCTAAATATCAACCAAGAAAAATAATATATTGACAAGTCTCACAAATTAATGATAACTGATTCATTTGTTAATCCCTCTACTCAATTGTAAGTGAAAACTTTTTTAATATTATTTTCTTTAGTTGAGACTTAAAAGTCATTCTTCCAATTTTTTTTACCTGCACTGTGTACAACTCACCATAAAATAAAATATTTTTTTTGGGAGAATGATATCCAGCTCCGAACCAATGGAAATAATACATTGAGAAGTTTTATAAGTAACGGATTCATTTGTTAATCCCTTATGTTCACTTGTCAATGAGAATTTTTCTGATATTATTTTTCTTAGTTGAGATCTAAAAGTCATTCTCTCAATTTTATTAGTGTGCTGTATACAACTCCCCATAAAATAAAATAATTTTTTCAAAAAAAATTAAAACAAAAAGAGGAAACGTTGTTGTTCAATAGAATGTTCACGTGGGAAGAAGTAAGAAATAATCTGCAGACATGCTCAATGTTCTGTAATATCAATCTCACTTTTCTGTATAAATCAAGCATATTAATTTGCTTGTTCTTCATAATTTTTTGCATTTAATTTATTCTTCATTCCACTTTCACTATTGCTTATCTTCATTTATTGTGTAGATAATTTCTATACTTCACTCTTATAGCGACATTAATTGAATTTGTACCCCACTCTATTATCCTCTTTTATTAGGCAGAACAATCTAATATCCTCCTCTCTTTTTTTTTTTGGATACAGCCAGTGGGGGAGGGGAAGACAGAGCTCGAACCCTGGATAAAAGGAAATGCCAACTCCTCAGGCTAGCCCTAGTGCCATCGCGCTACAAGGCGCTTGGCAGAACAATCTGATATCCTCTAATTTAACTTAATTTTACGTGTTTGTTTTCAAAGCCTTGTTTTTTATTTATTATTATTTTTTTTTAAAAAAAAAAAGAATATTACCCAACTAGCTAAATGGTCCCGACTCCTATAAAAACTAGAGGAATTTGTGTGTTGGTGTGAGCTTGGCATGGCAGCCAAGATTGATTTCATCACCCAAACTATAATTGTATTGCCTTGAAGTTCTCGATAGAAAAGAATATCCATAGTAAAATAAAAATAAATCTATATTATTCATATTAAATATAAAAGTACTAAACAAAAGTAAGAGTATAGACAACCATATCAATTTATTTTGTTATTTTATTTTCAAGTTTATGTAAATAAATATACATCCTCAAAGTTTATCCCAGAACACTTGTTAAAAGCACACGAATATCAAGATAATAGGACCAAAAGGAACACAGTGTATTTTTGTCTGAAAATGCGGGAATCTTGGTTCCTATACTATTTTAGATTATCTTCTATTCTGAGGTAATAATAAAATATATAATTTAAATCCACAGAACAATGAAGTAGCATCCTAAAGCAAGATCTAAAATTTGTCTTTTTTTAATTTTATGAGGCATGCAATGAATGGTGATCAAAATTCATGAAAACGATCTGCTAAATAGATTTCTTTTAATGTCTAGAATCTATATTAAAATAGAGTTTTAATTTCACTACAACGTTTAAATGTTATTATTAATTAATTATTAATCTAATTTAATTAACCATTTTGAGGGCATGTGTTGTGCATAAACTTTGGTGTTCTTGGGGAATTGAAAGTGACATGTAAGGTTTAAATTAAAATAAAATAATTTTAAAAAAAAAGTTTATAGGCCAAGTTGACGTGTTGATACTTGATAGTGATTAAACACGAAAGAGAGAAATATGATAATATGATTGAAGAGAGGCTTCCTGTTGTCAATAATCACAGGTTGGCATCTTTTCTGCTTACAGCCTGTTCTTTGACGCCAAGCCATCACTTTGTCTTCTTCTATTTTCTTTCAATGATATACTCGTGGAATCTATACTGTAAAACATATTTATTTAATTTAATTTGATTTAAAAAAATTAGTTATATTAGTTAATATGATATATATTTTCTAAAAATCATATTATCTTCTTTAATTTCTTTATTCTTTCACCCCATCAACCATTATTGAGAGAGCATAACTAAGATAAGTTAGGAAAAGATTAAAAAATATTATAACTATATATTATATTTAGGATCAATGTCAATTCCCTAAATATATAAGGTCCTAAAGAATGGATTTAATTACTAAGAAGTATCAATAACAAATGAAGTATTGTCATTTATTACACTCCTCAATTATTACGTAGACTTGTTCAGTAATTAAGTCCCTTCCTTAGGACCTTAAATTAAAGTAATTCATCTTGTTTATCTATCAATATCTTCCTAAATTTTTTATGAACTTATTGATTTAGTTTTTTTTTTTTTTTAAGATTGGGGATCAAATGGTTTTAGGTAGGGTCGAATCCTGATACAAAGGCTGGATAGACCAACATCATACCACTGCACTATCTGAGCGCTGATTGATTTATTGTTATTATTATTAATATGCATATTGATTAGAAGCAATCATATTTGCTTTTTTTAGAAGTCTCCATTGATGTAACTCCATATTCATCAAACCCCACCTTTTTGGACTTTTCTTTAAATAACAATACAAACCAAGCCCTTCTCTGAATTCATAAGTTATATTTTCAAGGCATATATTTTGGTCCATTCTCATCATATCCTATATATTCATATATTAATTACCTGCCTAAATTGCCTTATATGTGTTTTTTCGGTTTCCTCAAAGGGTTTTAGTTTTGAATTATACTGTATCTCAACTGCTTTTTTTGAAAAAGGAAATGCAAGATTAATAGCAAGAAGACTCTTTTTTCAACCAAATCAACTATTGGAAAGTAATATAGTAGTATTTTAATATTCTTTACGCTTTACTTTCTCCCCAACATTCAACAACTTCCAATGTCTGCTTTTCCCTCCGAATCCAACTCAAACTTGGGCTTCATTAGTTTAGCTATATTTTTAAGAGTAAATACTCTATTTAGTCCCTGGAAAAAAACACGGATCTCTTTTTCGTCTCCGTGGACTAAAATGAGACATTTTTATGAACTAAAAAGGGGTTTTTAGAAATTTTTGAGGGACCAAAATGTGATCCTTTTTTTTTTTTTTGAAAATTCATCCTTTACAGTGACTAAAAAGGGGATTCGTTGTTTGAGGGATCAAAATGGGATTCGTGTTTTTTTTCAGGGACCAAATAGGGTATTTAGTCTATTTTTAATTTTTGAGATTCATTCATTCACACACACATATATTTGAAGGGAGCATAATATAGAAGAATTTACAGCATATTCATTTATTTTTTACGACAAAAAGAAACCTAAGTTTCTATCAAACAATTTAAGCTTGACCCCTAAAGTAAAAATATGAAAAAAAAATTACTATGATCATAAATAACAAAAAATTTGAGTGTATGCATGAAACTCATTGTTATTTATTTATCTTTTTAAAAAAAATATTTCAGAGACTAAATTGAGAAATCTAATAATAGGTAATAGCAGCGATAAATGGAACTAAAACAAAGGAACAAGGAGATAAATTATTAGGTTTTTTTTCTAATATATATATATTGAGCGAAAAAAACGAGTTGATTTTAATAAAATTAATAAATGAATCAAATCATTCCCATCAAGACAACAGAAAAGGAAAAGCAGAGAGAGAAAAAGCAAACCTGGAATATCACAGTGGAGAGTGGCTGTTTCCTGAGAAAACTTATCTTGGCATTTGGTACAGACGCGTGAATCATACACGCCAACGATTCCCACATATTCAAACTCAGTGAATCTCCCACAAACATTATCTTCTTCCCTCTCCATCTGTTCAACAAATCCTTCCCATCGAACCTGTAAACACATTCACATCACAAAACAGAGCACAGCCAAAAACTCACTCTGTTTGGTTCAGAGGAACAAGAAGAAGAAGAAGAAGAAAAACAGAACACACCTGGGTAAGGAACAGGAGTCAGGCTTCCATGAGTATTTGAGATATTGTTTATCGGGTCTTTTGGCACAGTTAAACTCAGAATCAATGAAGGGACAATTTGAAGCATCATAGAGAGGAAAAGAAGAGTCAATGACCCAATTGCCTAGGAAAATATTACACCCACTTGTTTGTTTTCTTCCTCTCAAAACTTCACTCACATTGTGAAACCTCACTGCATCAGCTTGTTGCAGAGAAAACAGAGAGACCACAGACAGGAGCAGAGCAATACTCTTCTTGAATCTAAAGCAGAGAAGACCCATTTTGGGATTTTGAACGTATAAGAGTAAGACTTTGTCTCTGGGTTTGAAGGTCCTATATATAGAGAATGAATTGATCTAAGATGGAAGAGCGTCCGCCACGTAATTTTTTAAAAAATTTCTTTTGTGGTAATGTGATTTTTTTTTTTTTTTAAATATCAGGAGTGGTAATGTGAGTTTACTTAATATAAAAAAGATGATGCGGAATCATAGAGAGGTTGAAGAGAAAAAGGAACGTAACAGAACAGTACGTGGTGAGATCTTGTGGTGGTGGGTACTAGGGAGAGGACAAAGACGGATATTTTCCCTCGATTTCTAAGATACTACATTCCGGTCCTAATTATAAGAGCTAGTTGACTTTCTTTGAAGAAATTAAAGAAATTAAATAAGTTATTTAATCATTTTATATATTAAATATTCTTAGATTATATATTAGTTTATTAGTCAGACTAATAAGTTTAAAGAAAAAAATAAAAATAAAAATACTTTAAAGTAATTTAATTAGTTTCTTTCATTTCTCCAAAAAAAGTTAACTAGCTCTTATAATTATGACCGGAAAGAAAATATTTGTTTGGTTAATATTAACAGTTGGTCTGATTGAGGTTTAGTTTCAACAGTTCCAAATCATAGTCTTTACTAATCATATTTGTATAAGGATTTAGTTTAAGGCTAACGATGTAAAGTATCTGAATCAAAACTATTATTAAAAGTATCTCAATAAAATGGTCTAGGTTTTTCTTAAATTAGGATTAATACAATTTTTATTCCAAAGTTGTATATTTTGGTTTTGTTCCATGTATACTTTTAATTAGTTGTATATTTAATATAGGATTAATATAATTTTTAGTCCTTAAATTTATTTTAATTCTGATTTTTGTCTCTCAAGTTCAAAATCATAGATTTTGGTTCTTCTAGGAATAAAATGGTCTCTAAATTAAGGACTAGTGTTTTGAAATGAATTAAACTTGAGAAGCCAAAACTAAAATAAAGGTAAATTTGAGAGTTCAAAAAGTATATTAACCCTTCAATATAATTTATATACTTAAGGGCCCGTTCGGATGGGTTTTTTTGAGAAAAAAAATACTTTTTAATTAATTTATGTGTTTAGATGATTTTTTTTAAAAGTAAAAGTCACAAAATAAAGCCAAAGTGCTCCTTTTTTTAAAAGCTTTAATTTAGGGCTTAAAAAATAAACACTTAAAAAAAACATTTTTTTAAAAAAAAACCCATCTAAATGGGCCCTAATAGCATTAACTCAAACCGCTAGGGATAAAAATCACAATTTGAAACTGTGTGGATTAAAACCAAAATTTTATTAAATTGTAAGAACTTATAATGTTATTAACCCTTCTTTTTTCTTAAACCAAAAAGAGTTTAATTGAGTTGGTCTTGGGGACTCACTAAACAACGCCTTCATGCTTAAATTAAATAAACACTCCAGGGCTACTTATAAATAAGGGAAGATTTCTAATAAAACCACTGCATTAAATTAATTCCCATTACCCCTAAAGAAATCTAAAATTTCACTGCAATCCAATGGGATTGAAGTGAAATTAATTTGTGAGGGGAAAAAACAAAAATAACCCTTTCAGAAAGAAAGGACAAATGACTTGATTTATAAGTGACAAACATATCATAAACAAGTTGAATTGTCCTATGAACAAGTGAAATTAATTCCTTAATTAAAAACAACACATTAAAATATAATCAAGTCAAATTTCATTTGCAAGTAACGAACATATCATGAAAAAATGTAATAATCCTATGAACAAGATAAGTTGATTTCTTAACAAGAAAACATTTGAACATAATGAATTCAAATTCCATTTGCAAGTGACAAACACATCAAGTGGAATGGTTCTAAGAATAAATATGAATATGTAACATAACTATGAATATTAGGAATTAATTTCTTAATAAGAACACATTTGAGCATTATCAAGTCAAATTCCATTTGCAAGTAATGAATATATTATGAAAAAGTGTGATAATTGTATGAACAAGAGGAATTAATTTCTAAGCAAGAATAAATTAAAGTATGAGCAATTCAAATTTCATATGCAAGTAGTGAATACATCATGAACAAGTGGAATAGTCTTGTGAACAATTTCAAAATGGTACATGGTAAGTGAAATTCCACTAGTTCATAAGACAATTGCACTTGTTCATGATGTGTTTGTCATTTGCAAATGAAACTTGACTTAACTTTTTGTCAAGAAATTAATTACACCTGTTCATTAGAGCATCCCAATTATTCACAACGTGTTCACCACTTACAAATTAAGTTGTTCCTCCTTTATTTCTAAAAAGGAGGAACAACTTAATTTGTAATGGGAATTAATTTGCTAGAATTTTTCTTATCTAAGTTTTTTTTATAAATAATCTATCGATCAATAAAATCCTCACATCTCACACATCAATAGTGAGATGTAAACTTCATGATTTTGTGATCGCTATGAGAAAACTCTGAACCTAACAAGTCACGGAAGTTCTTCACGCTAACTCTCCACGACTAGATCAGATGGAATCTCAATGGTAATGTAGTTGAATAAGACAACTAGGGCACTTTGTTTGCAGTCGTTTGCTAGGAACTGAACTATGGCGCCGTCGAAACTTGCTAGTTTTTGAAAATAAGGAAGCTCTGATCTACAGCAGTGTCATCCATAGCACCAGAGCAATAATTGAATCCATTAAGATATGAAAGAGCAGTGTCATACTTATCTTACAAAAAGCATAAGTACAAGTTATGAGGATATGAAAGATATTATTGATAAATAATTTAAAAATAACGACAGCATATTTTATTTCATGATATCTGTCCTAATTCTAGCCCTAGCGCAAGATTGTAATACCCTAAAATTTCTACTTAGCTTGACCATTATATTTTGATAATAAATACCTAATTCTAGCCCTAGCGTAAGACTTAGCTTATTTATTTAAATTAATTTATTTTAAGTGATGTTTTATTATACGAGATAAACATATGAAAGAAATTTTATCTTGTAAAGTATAAAAACACTTTTATTTAATTTTAAGTACTCCTAGATTAATTTGATTATGGCATTTATATTTGCGTATTTATGTAGAAACATGATGAGGTGCCAAATTTTTTCCTTTAAATGTTATGATATCATGGTGGAGTTGTTAATAATGTGAAAATGAAGACAGTGTGCTTAATTCCTTCCCAAAATATGACAACTCAAGACCTTGATGTTAAGTCAAGGGCCTCGTAGTGTGAAGGCACTAGTACTAGCCTTATGAGTTAGTTTTCCCTTTGTTTAGGGTTCGAGTCATGCCTCCCCCTCTCCCTACTCTACTAACTATATCAAAAAAAAACCTTGACGTTAAAATCACAAGTTAAAAGAGTGAAAATTAAGTGTTTCGTGGCGTATTATCTCACTTAATTTGGATTATGAAGTGTGAACAAAACCAAAAAGAATAATTATAGCAAAAAACTCTCCAAAAGTAATATCAAATCAAAAGGTTCGGGTTAAAGACAAAGAAGGTTAGTTATGCTATATTGTCAATGACCAATATCCATCAATCATCCTTCATTAGTCATCATCATCTCATTGGCACCACCGTGTGCCACCAGGCGAACTGGTGGTTCGGTGTCGGTCACAGATCTGAAACTTAAGCGACAAACCAGGGTGCCCCATTAAGCCATAAAGCTGGTATGGTTCATTATTCAACGCATAAACCCACTTCCCACACTGTAGCTAGCCGCCGCAAGGGACATCCTCTGCTTCTCCACACACGACCGTGACGACCCCACCCACCATTGTCCAAAACCTTAAATCGAAACCAACCCCACAACCCCCTCCCCAATATATATGCATGCCGTTTTTCTCTCCTGGCAAATAAACTGTTTGTCTTCTCTTTTCTTTTTTTGTGAAAATTATATTCAGCTCATGGAAGAGACTTAATTTTTAGTCAACTAAAAAAGATTTTGAAACTTTACTATAGCCCTTGGGTTAAAAATATTTTGATCATTCATAAGACAAATGAGGAAGTTCACAAGATAAATAAGGACATTATTGTCTTTTTATACACAAAATTTAATTTCATTTTGACCTAATTGGTGCAATGAAATTTTAAAATCTTTTAGTGTTGATTGAAATTATTCTATGGGGGTTGAATGGAATCTTCCCCTTTTACCCCTTCAATATAAGTCACTTCAGTAAATTTAGGAAAAATTGGGGAAATGCCTCCTATTAACATTTTGGTGTGAAGGGTTTAAATCAAAGTATTGGCACTTTGTGTATCCCAAATTTGTATAGCACTAGTATTTTCAGTGTATAAAAGTTTTCTCAGGCCATCCTTACTTATAAAATTTTCAATGAGGGCTTTCCCCCCCAATTTTCACTAAAATTATTATATGAATATATAAATTTACACGTAATTTATTATTCTTGAACTTCTTAGACGTTCTCACTTAATCCTTAGAATTAAATTGGGGTGAAATTGACATTTACTAAATTTTAATATAGGGTTTTTGATTCCCTTCATTGCCCTCTAAAGCTGACTAAGGGATTAATGATATCCTACTTCCGGTGGGAAAACCATAGACTGAAGTGAAAATGATTGTAAGAGAATTAAAAAGGCACTATCTTGTTGAAAGGTTACACACATCTTCCCTTTCTAAGGCACTTTTTAAGACAAAAAGACTTCATTTTTTTTTCTCTTCTTAGATGGTATTTCTCAATACATGTGGATCAAATCCATGTTTGAATAGAAATTGAGATAATAGTCAATGGTGCAAGTTCTTCCCTTCTGAATGAGATAGACTTGTATCTGGAAGAGGTTGACAATAAGTTTTTTTTTTCCCCCCAAAATGCACTATTTGTCCCGCTGTTAGAATTGTTCCATGTACGTGATCGAATAAATAGCTCTATGAAAGAATGGGCCATATTGAATTGGAAAATGGAAACAATAATTATCTAAGAGTAAAATTAGAAAATAATCACTAATAATTCTTTAAGTGAACTTATATTTACAACTGAAAAATTCTTTTACTATGGATTTATAATAAGAAATAAAATGGTGTGTATCTCATGAATCACATTTTAAAAAGTATTCCCTCCGTTTTCATTTATAAAAGAATTATTAAACTCTTATTTTGTCCCAGAGTATAAGAAAAATTAATGTGTAACTCTACTCAATAACTTCACTAGGGGTATTTTATTTAAAAAATTGCGGCATGTTAATTTAAGGCATTTAACTAACAAATTAAAGTTTTCTTAGTACTAAGAAAAGTATTTATTATTATACTATTTTGAGATTAAGGGAGTATTTTTGGCTCCAACACAAGTCACCTATTTTTAGAGCATTAATTATTTTTATATATTCTATTGGATTCCTATTATAAGTCATCTCCAACCACATCACTAAACACTAGTATAAAAAAGAGCTTTAAGACTGCCTCATTTAGACCGGATTATAGAGGATCCGATCTAAAAAGTATGACTGGTGACAATTTCCTAAATATAAAGAATTTTTTGGGCCGGATTATAAAGGATCCGGTTTTAAAAGTATGACCGGTGGCAATTTTGTCAATATGTAGAACACTTTTAAAATCGGATTATAAAGGATCCAACCTTAGAGGTATGACTGGTGGCAATTTCGTATATATAGAACACTTTTAAGACCGGTTTATAAAGGATCCGGTTTTAAAAGTATACTTTTAAGACCGGTTGTTTCAAACAACGGGTCTTAAAAGTGTTTTAAAAAAAAGTATGACCAGTGACAATTTCGTAAATATATAGAACACTCTCAAGATCGGTTGTTTCAAAAAAAACTGGTCTTAATACTTTTAAGACCGGTTATTTCATAAAACCAGTCTTAAAATTGTTTTTTAAAAAAAAAAAAAACTAAATTCGTTGAACCTGTTAAGTTCGTGAGTCTGCTTTATCTTCTTAGTGAAGACAAAGCAGATGAAAATGAAGACAATGTACTTAATTTCTTCCCAAAATATGACAACTCAAAACCTTGACGTTAAAATACAAGTTAAAAGAGTAAAAATTAGGTGTTTCGTGGCGTATTGTCTCACTTAATATGGATTACGAAGTGTGAACAAAACCAAAAAGAATAATTATAGCAAAAAACTCTCCAAAGGTAATATCAAATCAAAAGGTTCGGGTTAAATAAAGAGGTTAGTTATGCTGTATATTATCAATGAACAAAATCCATCAATCATCATTCATTAGTCATCATCATCATCTCATCGGCACCACCGTGTGCCACCAGGCGAACAGGTGGTTCGGTGTCGGTCACAGATATGAAACTTGTAAGCAAAGCGACAAACAAGGGTGCCCCATTAAGCCATAAAGCTGGTATGGTTCATTATTCAACGCATAAACCCACTTCCCAAACTGTAGCTAGCCGCCGCAAGGGACAACCTCTGCTTCTCCATACTGGACCCCACGCACCATTGTTTTCTTCACTGGTCCTCATTTGCACCCAAAACCCTAAATCTAAACCAACCCCACAAACCACCCAAAAAAACGATCCATCCCGTTTTTCTCTCCTGGCAAATAAACTGTTTGTCTTTTTTTACTTTTCTTTTTTTGTGAAAATTATATTCAGCTCATGCACTACAAGAAAATCTTATATTTGCGACGGAATTTGCGAGGGAAAGAAATTCCCTCGCAAAATTTAGCAATTTTGCGAGGGAAAAATAGTCCCTCGCAAAAACGCCACTTTTTGCGAGGGAAAATATTTTCCCTCGCAAAAAGGCCAAATTTTGCGAGGGATAAAATATTCCCTCGCAAAAAGGCTAAATTTTGTGAGGGAAACAAATTTCCCTCGCAAAAAGGCCAAATTTTGCGAGGGAAGGATATTTCCCTCGCAAAATTTGGCTATTTTGCGAGGGAAATTTGTTTCCCTCGCAAAATTTTAGGAAATTGGGTGGAAATATCCCGCCAATTCCCCAAATTTTGCGAGGGATAGACAATTCCATCGCAAAATGCCCACTTTTTGCGAGGGAAAAAATATTCCCTCGCAAAAAGGTGGTCATTTTGCGAGGGAAATTTGTTTCCCTCGCACTATTTTAGGAAATTGGGGGGAAGTATCCCGCCAATTCTCCAAATTTTGCGAGGGATAGACAGTTCCGTCGCAAAATATCCACTTTTTGCGAGGGAAAAAATATTCCCTCGCAAAAAGGTGGTCATTTTGCGAGGGAATTTTTTTGTCCCTCGCAAATTTGGCTTTTTTGCGAGGGAAAATTTTTTCCCTCGCAAATATTTTTTTAAAAAAGAAAATTATGAAGGCTGCTGGACTGCTGGGTGAACCCTAAAAATACAAAAGTCCAATCTCTACATTCACAAATCCATTCGACCCTTCCTTCTCATCAGCGTCTCACTCTCGCTCGGCCGCACTCCTCCTCCTCCTTGATCTCAACTCGTCAGTCGTCAGGAGTTCTCTTCTTTGCTGAAGCGCCAGTGAACTCCATCGCCTTGCACATAGGTCAGAGATCATAGAATCTCTTATACCCAGACACCATTCATCGCCGCCGCCGATCGTCTGTGGTTCAGTCGTCGGATGCTTCTTGTTCCATTCGGCACTGGTAAAGTTCCCCTTTGATCTTTTTAATTTTCTTATTTGAATTCCCGATCTTTTGGAGTTGGAAAGATTCATTTGAATCATGGCCGATCACTGTGCAGAAATATTCGTGTCTTTGTCTAGCCGGCGGACTATTGTGGCTGATCTGTGCATTCAACCAAGGTCGAGCTAAGGAAGCTTGGAGTGTGGATCTGGGCTTGGATCTCCTCTGCTCATCCAACATTGGACATCTTGGGTATGTATGTTGCTCATCCTCTGCTCATTTGAAGTTTATTTAAGTGCTAATGCGTTTTTTTTGGGGTCCCTTCACAGAGGATATCTGTAGAAGCTGCTCATCTTCATGACTGGTTCCATGAAGCCCCTCTTCCAAATTCTGACTTCAATATCAGATTACCTACACAGCGCTGCTAGGACTGAAGGACAGGTACATCTGCTAGCTGCATGTGAGACATCTTTAGGAACAGTGCTATTTTTTCCTCATGTTTGTTTGTCTCACCTAGTTTACGAGTACTTGTGTAAAGATTGATGTGATTGCAAAGGACAGGGCAATGGTCTCTCTGAGTCTTTTAGTTAGCATAACTGGAAGCAACGGATTGATGTGTTGGTTGTGACATAATTGGAAGCAACGGATTGATGTGCAGATGCCCAAGGTGGGACATTATACTTCATTTAAATGTTAAGTTCAAACTCTGATGAGTCCTCTCTCTTCCAATACATTGTGTTTGCTAAAAGATGTACATATATTTCAGGATCTTCTGCAGCAAATGATGAAATTCTTGTGATGGTGATATTCATATTCCCTTTCCTCCTTTTTCCTTGTTGGTTTTCCATCAATGAGATGTAAATAATCTGAGAATTTAGTATATGTGTTATTACCTTCTTGGCTTATGAGGAGTGCCTTTTTTATCTTTGCATTACCGTGTATTAATGTAGTATTATTATTGCCACATGCCATTCATCTCAGCCGTCCATTTTGTGTGTGTACTGTTGAATTATTTACATGAAGACAAGGATGGATGTCTTTGCTTCTGTCCAACCTCATCCTCCTCTTTTTTTGCTTTTCACAATAATTTATTTCCCTTTTGATGACCATCCTCATCTCCATCACCTAACCTGTCTTTCTACTCCTGACCGACCTTCAAATTTATACTCCTTTAGTCAGTCTTCTCATACCAGAAAGTTACTTTTGACTATTTTTAGATTCCATTCAATACTAGGAGCCTGGTTAGCTTGTATGTTATGCCTTTTCTATTTTGATTAGTGGATAATCTTCTCTCTCTTTTGTAAAAATATTTGTCCAAATCATGAGGGCGCACAATTACATCATGGGGAAAAAAATCCAGCTTTTTGTACTGCATAATTCATACTGGCCTCAAACATCATGAGATGTTCCATGGTTCAAAGATATTTAACTCAAGCTTAGTAAGAAAGGAAAAAAGCAAGAAGCTGCAAAAAAGACCAACTTTCTCATCAAGTTCCACATTGATCTAAATCATTTTCTCTTTTTCCTCTGCCCTTCCTTCGACATTTCATAATGTTTCTTCCTATCTCCTTCAGGCCTCTTCGTTGGAACCTTCTTTGATTCTTTCCTTGGCCTCAGTATCGCAAGGTCTCTCTTCACATATTCATATGATTTTACTTAATTCTTTTCTTTCTTTTGACATTGTGTCTTTCACGTATCTCTCTTTTCTTCTTTCCTCAAAATGATTCACTTGATTCTTCTCTTTCTTTGACTCTCATGCCTTTCACTTATCTCTCTTAATATGGTTTCACCTAATTCTTCTCTTTCTTTGGCGGTCACGCCTTTCACTTATATCTATTCTATCCTTTCCCAATATAATTTCACTTCATTCTTCTATTTTTTCAATTTTTTCCCTCCAATAATGCATGGATTCTACAATGCCCTGTTCTGTCAACGTCATCTAGTGTACTACAATGTTCAACTATTTCAGCGTAGAACCCTTCATCTCAGCCATTGGCAAGCTGTTGGACACCCATTCTCCAGCTTGCGGGGTGTCAGAGAGGACATTATTAGGATATTAGATATTATTTTGTATTTAAGTGGTGGCACGGTTAGGATTATGTTAGTTGCATGTTAGGATATTTTCAAATATTATTTTGTTATTCAATTAGTTCCACGGTTGGGATGCGTTGATTTTACTATCTCACTACTCAAAGTAACAATATATATATACAGACACACATATACAAATGCAAAAAAAAAAGGCAATATGCATTTTGGGTCTATGGTTTTTTTTGGTGAGTTTGGAGCAAGCACAAAACTTTATTTTTTAAGCATGTGTGTGTGTGTGTGTGTTGTGGTCAATTTTCACATGATTTATGAAGCCAAATATTTATATTAGTGTGGGTGTGTTGTATTATGGTGCCCACTCACAATGCTACTTAAATAAAGCATGCCTTTGATTTTATATGAAAGTGGGACACCAAAAACTGCCACTTCCCTGTATTTGTGTCGCCTGCTGTTTTGCAGAAGGAAAAGGATCATGTTGAGGGCTTTGCACTGAAGGTGAGATTCTTTTAAGTTGTCATTTGTCAGTTAATATAATTAGACTATTTACTGCATGAGGTCAAGATTGCCATGCCCTTTGGTGTTTACTGTGAATATGAAAATTCTCTGTTTCTATCATGGAGATTGGTTTGCTTGGATGCTTGATGATCCGTTTTACAATACAATACTAAATTTAGTTGAAGTTTGTGTCTGATTCAGCTAAAGGAAGCTTTGTGCTTAAAGATGAGTTTATGTGAGTAATGAGAAGTTTTGAACTTTTGATTTGATTACTGTTTGGAAATATATTTTCATTTTCATTCACCATTCCTGTTGCTCTTTCCTTTCCCCCAGATAAATATGATTGCTGTTCCTCTAATCTATTGGTCTTTTATTAGGTTGCTTGAGTGACAAAGTTTGGGGAAACCGATTTAGAAGTTCCTATTGCTATTCGCCCAACCAGTGAGACTGTAATGTATCCATACTACTCTAAGTGGATAAGGGGACATTAGGACTTGCCTCTGAAACTTAACCAATGGTGCAATGTTGTTAGATGGGAGTTCAGCAATCCTACACCTTTTATCAGGTATTAAATGAGATGCTTCAAAGATTGAATGTCAAGCATTCTTAAGTCTGTTATGTGATACTTTACAGTCATCTTTGTTTTCTTTATGATTAGTGGAATTCCTATAATGGTAAGTTGGTTGTAACGCTTTTGCAAAATAATGTTTATTTTGTGTGTTTGTGTTTTTAAATATTAATTTATGTAACCAATAAAAAAATTTTAAATACGCTGTGATTAATGCTTTAAAATATGTTGTAATTTTTAAATATTGATTTTCAGATACACTTATTAAAATTTGGATTTACTTTATTTGAGTCATGACGCCATTAGCAGATTCTAATTACATACTCTGAATACAGGAGTCGTGAGTTTCTTTGGCAGGAAGGACAAAAAAAAAAACTGATTTTGCAATGTTGGTTTTGCAGAAGATAAGAGGGTAAAGGCATTAGAAACAAAGGTGAAGGAGCAAGAAGTGAACATGGAGGATCAAGGAAAAATAATTACTGAGAAGCGGGAACTTCTCTAGTCCATATTGAAGAATAAGGGTGCCGGCTTGCCTCCTTGTGGTGGTGGTGATGATACTGGTGGTGATCCTAACCAGACTGCTGCAGTTTAGACTTTGTTTTAGTTCATTTTGGTTGAAAGATTATATTTTGTAATATTTTGTTTTTGCTATGTAAATTTTTATGATTGTTACAATTTCTTTTTAAGATATGCAAGTTTTTTTTTTCTAATTTTTAACATTTTTATTTAATTATTTATATCATTTATATTTTTTTTAAAAAATTAATTGAAATTTGCGAGGGAAAATATTCCCTCGCAAAATCCTGAGCATTTTGCGAGGGAAGTATGATCCCCCGCAAAATATGAAAATTTGCGAGGGACATCTGGTTCCCTCGCAAAATCTGAAATTTGCGAGGGAAAAAGGATCCCTCGCAAATTTGAAAATTTGCGAGGGAAACAGTTCCCTCGCAAATTTTCGAATTTTGCGAGGGAAACAGTTGTCCCTCGCAAAATATGGAAATTTGCGAGGGAACTATTTTTCCCTCGCAAATTTCAGATTTTGCGAGGGAAAAGTGTTCCCTCGCAAAATTTTGGATTTGCGACGGAAAATGACAATTTTGCGACGGAAAGTTGGTTTGCGTGGGCGATTTTTGCGACGGAAATTTTTCCTCCGCAAATTCCGTCGCAAATCAGTTTTGCGACGGAAATTTGTTCTTTTGCGAGGGAAAAATTCCGCCGCAAAAAACTGTTTTTTTTGTAGTGATGGAAAAGACTTAATTTTAGTCAACCTAAAAAAGATTCTAAAACTTTACTAAACCCTTTGGGTTAAAAATATTTTGATAATTCGTAAGACAAATAGGAACGTTCACAAGACAAATAAGGACATTATTGTCTTTTTATACACAAAACTTAATTTCATTTTGATCTAATAGGTGCAATGAAATTTTAGAATCTTTTAGGTTGATTGAAATTATTCCATGTGGGTTGAATGAAATCTTCCCCTTTTACCCCTTCAATATAAGTCACTTCAGTAAATTTAAAAAAAATTGGGCAAAAGCCTCCTATTGACAATTTGTTGTGAAGGGTTTGAATCAAAGTATTGGCACTTTGTGTATACAAAATTTGTATAGCACTAGTATTTTCTGTGTATAAAAGTCTTTTCAGGTCATCCTTACCAATAAAATTTTCAATGGGGGCTTTTCCCCATTGAAAAGGCACTATCTTATTGAAAGGTTATATACATCTTCCCTTTCTAAGGCATTTTTTGTAGACAAAAGACTTCATTTTTTCCCTCTTCTCAGATGGTAATTAAGTATTTCTCAATACATGGAGTGTGGATCAAATCCATATTTGAATAGAAATTGAGATAATGGTGCAAGCTCTTCCCTTCTGGATAAGATAGATTATATCTGAAAGAGGTTGACAATATTATATTTTCAAAATTCACTATTTATCCCTCTGTTAGAGGTGTTCCATAAGTGTATGTGATCAAATAAATAGCTCTATGAAAGAATGGGTCAGATCGAACTGGAAAACGGAAACAAGAATTATATAAGAGTAAAATTAGAAAATAATCATTAATAATTCCTTAAGTGGACTTATATTTACAACTAAAAAATTCTTTTATTATGGATTTATAATAAGAAACAAAATGGTGTGTATTGTCATGAATCACATTTTAAAGGTATAAGTATTCCCTCTCTTCTTATTTATAAAAGAATTATTAAACTCTTATTTTGTCCCAGAATATTTAAAAAAAAAATTAATGTGTAACTCTACTCAATAACCTCACTAGGGGTATTTTATTTAAAAAATTGCGGCATGTTAATTTAAGGCATTTAACTAACAAATTAAATTATTCTTAGTACTAAGAAAAGTATTTATTATTATACTATTTGGAGATTAAGGGAGTATTTTTGGCTCCAACATAAGTCACCTATTTTTAAAGCATTAATTATTTTTAATTATATATTCTATTGGATTCCTATTATAAGTCATCTCCAACCACATCGCCAAAATCAATGAGATGTGATTAAGTTATTAAATTTTTTTGAAAATTGAAAAATTATTTCTGAATGTACCTATATTTAAAACCATAAAATACAAATTAAGAAATAAAAAATTGCATCAAACTTTAAACAGGGACAAATTTAAAAAATGTAATTGATACCACACTCATAATGACTTATAATAAGGACCCGTCATTTCTTTCAGAAAGCGTTTTACAATAGAAACAGAAAAAAAGTGTCTCCTTAAATATTTTTTATGTCACTTAGTTTTTTTGACTTGTATATGCGTATGTTAGAAATATCTTTTTTCCTCCAATATCAGTGGCAGTTAGATCATGTAGAAGAAATTTGATATTATTTAAAGTTGTTACGGATCTATACCAGACCCAACAACGGAAGGGCCCAGCGGTGAATATCATATCTGGCAGATATATCGGGATTTATCTACAATGAAGAGGTATCCCAACTCTCCCAGAATAAAGGGATATCTCCATATATGATATAATGACGAAGATACTCGGACCAAAGATCACGCATAGCCCAAGGCATCTTACCTAAGGTAAACTCTATGAATACAGGGATCAAGCCTTAAGGTACATACATTCAAAACTCTAAACTATTTACATACCGTCACATTGTGCACACACATCATCCCTTTTGGCGAGAGCCTAGTTTGTGCACAGTGATCCTACGCTCTCCTGGATATCTCCTCTGTAGATACTCAAGCAAAGCCCATCAATGTAAGATCAAAGTACCAGCTCAAGGCTGAACATTTATGTTCTACACCAAAACAAAAGTAAAGTGTTAACATATTCGAGTCTTGGGGATTATATAGAAAAAAGAATTACACCATACGAATCGCATCTTTTTAAGGCTAGAAAATCTTTAGTTTTAAATTAATTGAAAATTGGTGATATACTACCATACTATATGGTTGTTATAGGAGACTTCTCCAATAATTGAAACAAGCTTCATGTTTAGAGGGGTAAAAACTTGGTACGTATCTCACAAAATATCATGACGACGATGATAATGACAAACGATGGACGTTGTTTACTTTCTAATTAAAGATCAATTACCCCAATTAAACCTCCTAATTGGGTAAATTAGTTGATAACTATAAAAACAATAATTTGTTTATCAATGATCTAATTATATAAAAATATTGAGTAACCACGACAAAGTGCATTTCCATGATACATGTTGCAGGTGAAGTAATAATGGCAGTAATTTTCAATATTTCAGGATATATAACAACTAACTGTTTGTCACCGTCATGGACAGCAACATGAAAACCTAATGATACTTACGTAATATTTTAAGCGTAACTAATCATAATTAAATTTCTTTTTCGTCAAAATTATATGTAAACAAAATATTGATTTTTTTAAAATACACAGGCAGTATATTGATAACATATAGCATAATACTGAATATAATATATATATATATATATATATATATGTGTGTGTGTGTGTATATATATATATAAATAATTAAGATATTCTTTTAACACTAATAAAGACTTGGTCTAGCGGTGTAAGGCCCCGTTAAATCCTTATGGATATTGAGTTTGAGTCTTAGATAAGATACTTGTATTGGGAGAAACAGTTACAAACTCCGAAACGATTACAATAAAGATATTCTTTACCACATTCTGTTTTATAGCACTTTGGGCCATTCATTGTTTGGGCCTTTTAAAGATTTTATTACTAGGTATCCTAGTAACTGACTAACCCATATGAAATCTTTATGATGAAGATGCCTCTCCTCGAAATCTTTTTGAACAAGGTGGGATACAAATCCAGTTCTCCAACTTTATAATTTAGCTGATTTGCTGCTAGACTAAGAACCCTTAGGTTCTCTTTTGTGTGTTTATAGTTAGTTAATTATTTCAATTTTCTCCCGTTGAACGGGTTTATGCTTATACAATTATATCATTTTTCATGATATATATATTCCTCGTATAATTTGATCTTTATCAATAAATCATTTTTCTTGCAAACAAATATCACTCTCATGCATTGAAGAGACCCAAAATGTCGAATATTATAATTGACCATCAAACCATTAATTTCTCTCTCATTATGAAAATAAAGAAGCAACTTGAAGTGGGACACATATTGAAGAAGCTGGAATGATAATAACAATGGAAGAACCACTTGAAAAAGCTAATGTCTTCACGGAGTTGCATGCCTGCTGGCCAGTGGTAACGACCTTATCTTTTCGTTGCCCTTTCTCCATCTCAATCATTACAATATCATACTCGATCCCTTGGGTTTTTAATACCCCTCCGTCCTTATCATAAAATATATTACTTAATTTTAATTAGATTAAAGAAGTTAGTTAACATGACATGTATTTTTTAAAATATCATAGTTATCTTTTTTAATTCTTTCATTCCTCTCCCTCTTTATTATTATTGAAGCATCAATTAAGAGAAATTGGAAAAATATTGACAAATGTGAAAAATATATCTTATATTTTAGATCAAGATTAATTTCTTTATACACTTTATATTAAGGACAAGAGGAAGTAAGAGTTAGGTATGGATATTAAAGAAATCAGTTAAGTTAACATGTTTAATAAATGTGTATTGATTTCCCTATAATACATTTTATATGCATTGTTACTAAACTCCGATGGAAACTCCTTTACAATCCATAGGAATACTTTTAGAAAAAAACTTTATAGATCTTGAAGACAAAGTGTTTGTGTGTGTGTCTATATACATACAGACATATATATTTTATATGTTTAACACCAAAGTTATTGTCTAACTCCTATATTAGAGCTAGAGGTAGTATTATTATTATTTTGTTTTTGGTTGGATCAGGTGTATCCTCCATTAATACATAGTAGTAGGGACTAATTTCCCTCGAAGTGTGCAGAGGGTAAAGGTAAACATCTTCCAACAAGATTTACTTTATACACAAAGATTGATTAAAAGAAACTGAACCCTCAACCACTTACTAGTTAATTAAAGGATGGGAACTTATATCATCTACTCCATGCATCAATCCAGAAATTTTTACAAGAATTTTTTTTTGGAAAAAAAGAAGCAAAATCACACTCATTGTCAAAAATTTAATATTGACCATTGACATTTTTTAAAGGGTTAAATACCTAATTTGCTACGGAAGTTTTGCTAAGGGAGCATCCAGCACTTGGAAGTATTTTGGGTATCATTTTTGTCCTGAAAATTTACAAAATGGAGCAAATATGCCCCGGAAGTTTTTTTTAGGAGTAAATTTGTCCTAAAAGTTTTGTTTAGGAGCAAATTTTTATAAACTTCTGGAGCAAAAATGATACCAATCCAACGGTCAAGATCAACTGTTGTGCAAAATTGCTATGTTTGTAAACTTCCAGGGTAAAAATGATATCCAAAATACTTCCGGGTGTTGGGCGATTCCTTAGCAAAACTTCCGTAGCAAATTAGGTTTTTAACCCTTTTTAAAAACTACTGGAACACTATTGATCCAAAAACATTGCTCATTTCTTAAAATCTACTGGGACACTATTTTTAAAAACTACTAGCTAGGACACTATTGATTCCAAAAACACTTCAGGATACCTACAACTCCTACACGAAAGTTTTCGGGAAAAAATTAGACCTAAACCTTATAATATATTAATTTATTCTCTCACACGTCTGTATCTGTATATATCACATGGTCAATTTCACTATGAATTCCCCACTCTTGTATTTATTTTGATTTTGATTGAGGCCGGCGTACATGCACCAGCTCTCCACAACTTGAGGGTTTCATTTTCAGTATTTAATAAGTAGAAGGGTGTACATTAGCTCATTCGAATTCAGATTTAATACTCTTTGTTAACTTGTGCTGTTCTTTAGATCAAGTTATTCTGTGTAAGGTTTACTGTATGATCTTAAACGATCTTAACAATAGAGAACTTAATTAACATTTTTTCTCGCGTTTGAAATATAATTACAAATTCAAGTTAAAATCTATTACTACCTTATGCCTTAATTAATTAAGAGGTGTTTTTCAGATCAGAACTAAATATACATACAACACATAGAAGTACGTAATAAAGTTTTACAATCCTTGGTATCCAAAAAAAAAAAGGTCTTACAATCCCACACTACAATAAAAAATGGGCTTATTTTGATGGCTATTTTAAGCTTTGTTTAACCGTTAATAATGGTCAAATATTCAGGCATAATTTAAAGTACTCACTAATGAAGTGACCTCATTTGATGGTTGTTGTAAAACAGCCATAAAATAAAGCAGCTTTATTTATTTTATTTTATTTTTAAAAAAAATACATTGTATAGAACAAGAACTTTTGTGGGGATAACGTAACTGTTGAAAAACAAATATTACTTCCTATTCTTAAAATAAAACCTATTTAGAGATTGAATTTGATCCTAAATATAATACTTCAATACACTTTCACAAGTATAAAAAAGAGCTTTAAGACCGCTTCATTTAGACCGGATTATAGAGAATCAGGTCTTAAAAGTATATCCGATGGCAGTTTCGTCAATATAAAGAACTTTTTGGGCCGCATTATAAAGGATCCGGTCTTAAAAATATGACCGGTGGCACTTTCGTAAATATATAGAACACTTTTAAAACCGGATTATAAAAGATCCGGTCTTAAAAGTATGACCAGTGGCAATTTTCTAAATATATAGAACACTTTTATGACCGGATTATAAAAGATTCAGTCTTAAAAGTATGACCAGTGGCAATTTTATAAATATTGTGAGAAGACGCTGATCAGAGATGAGTCCGAGAATACGATGATTTATTCCTTCGCTTAATTGGAATTATATACAGATGCTAATAAGTAAATAATCTTTTGACTTCGGCAGTTTCTATAATCTAGGGATCACAATCAGGAATATAATTATGAAATTCAAAAAACCATAATCTGCTAACTTAATTCCTAAAATCTCTCTAACAACTTAATTAAGATAATTGCATAATACAATCGTATATTCTAACTAATTAAATCTGAACTTCCAACAAATATATAAAATACTTTTAAGACCGGATTATCACAGATCCGGTCTTAAAAGTATGACCGGTGGCAATTTGTAAATATATAAAACACTTTTAAGATCGGATTATAAAAGATCCGGTCTTAAAAGTATGACCAGTGACAATTTTGTAAATATATATAACACTTTTAAGACCGGATTATAAAGAATCCGGTATTAAAAATATACTTTTAATACCGGTTTTTACAAACAACCGGTCTTAAAAATGTTAAAAAAAAAAGAAGCTAAATTCGCTAAACTCGTTAAGTCCATGAGTGTGCTTGTCTTTTTGGTGATATAACATTTTCTTGGCTTTTTTACCAATTTGCCCCTTATTAAATAAATATTTAGCAAAATGCCCCTATCTGAAAACTATTCATCCATATGCCCCTGTTTAGTCGACTACACCTCTCATGTAGTCGAATAAAATGTGAGTCAATTTTTTTTTTAAATATCCCTGTGATTTAGTCGACTAAGCTACAATCCTTAGTCAACTAAATCGCGATAGAGGGGTTTTTTAAAAACCTAAATCGCGACATTTGGAACCCTAATCGACTACTAAACCTCCCCAAACCTCTCCCCCTCTGTTTCTTTCTTTTTCTTTTTTCCCACCAAATCCTTGCTGAATCCGTTGAGGGTTCGAAGATATCATGATACACAACAAAATCACCCAATGAAAGCATAAACCGCAAAAACGCAAATGGGGGTTCACATAAACGCAAGAACAACGGTAGTAGAAATTCGAAATGGAGATGAGAACATACCAAAATCGACGCAAATGATATTAAAATGAAGTTTCCTTCGCTACCCACCAACAGATTCAGCAAGGATTTGGTGAAAAAACAAATCTGCTTATCTACATAACATTAACATCATTCCCGAATATCTCTCTTTTTCCTATAATATGGAATATTCAAATATTAGTTAATAGTTAATATCTCAATGCCATATATTTTGCTATCATCCGATATTCTCTCTATAATATCGCATATTCAAATATTGGTTAATGGTTAATATGATAATATATCCTATTAGATATTTTATTAAATATGATAATATATCCTATTATTTGTTTAGATTATATCTAGACATATTTTTAAATTACTGGCCGATCATATAAAGGATATACTAGATATTAATAGTTTATTATTTTGATCAATATTAAAATTTCTAGATATTATCTGATTATTCTAAATATTATATAATTATTTTTTCGAATAAAATATTTGATTGTGGCTAGCATGTAGTTTGTATAGAGATTTGACTTTGATGGAGGGCTAAAAAAGCATAGAAAATATATACATCAAAATTTTCCATTATCTAAATTGGTCAATGAAGTCAGTTGAAAATTTGTTATCTTTTAATAGTCAAAGCTTATCATTTTAAGTTTAAAAAAAATCTATCTTTTCGTTTTTTAAAATAATTGTGATTCAGTATTTGAAATTCTATATAGAGATCCTATTCTTTCGTCTTCTTTACCCTTCTTATTCTTCGTCCATATTCATCTTCTTTTGTGGTGTTCATTGTGATTTTAGAGATTCAAACTTCAAATACATATAAAACTTTGTTTCAAACTTCGAAGTTCGATCAATCAAAGAAATAGTTGCCAAAATTGGAAAAAAAAAATTAAAAAAATCTCCTAAGGCCCTGAGCTTAACAAGGTTATGAAAAACTCAAAGTTTCCAAATAAAAAGTGTACAATGGAAGAAGAAGAAGTGAGGGACAGAATTAGTTGTTTTCCAGACGCATTGCTTATTCATGTTCTCTCTCTTCTTCCTGCTCAAGAAGCAGTTGCCACAAGCCTCTTATCCAAGTCATGGAGACACTTTGGATTTCCCTTCCCACTATTAATCTTAACAGTAACGACTTTAAGGAGGTTATATTCTTCCATCAATTTGTAGACGATCTGCTTAGATTGATAGATTTGAAGTATGTCGAAAAGTTTGTTCTCCTGTGCAACTATAATGATTACAAACCCCCTAATCAGAAGGTTAGAAAGTGGATTAATGATGTGATTCATATTAGTAATAAGTTTGGGGGCAATTAGGGTTTTTTAAAAACCCCTCTGTGGCTATTTAGTCGACTAAGCGCTGTGGCTTAATCGACTAAATCACGGGGATATTAAAAAAAAAATTGACCCTGTGTTTTAGTCGACTACATGAGGGGTGTAGTTGACTAAATAGGGGCATATGGGTGAATAGTTTCCAGACAGGAGCATTTTGCTAAATAGTTATTAATAAGGGGCAAATTGGTAAAATAGCCCATTTTCTTAGTTATGATTCAACGAGTGTCCCAAGAGCCTCACGGGTCAAATCCTCAACAAGAATGACATCCTCTTCCTCTAACCTACTTGCAATCTTCGTAAGTCATCCTAAGAGCCACATAATCAAATCCTTGGCAACATTGGCAGTGAGATGCTTCGAGGGTTTTGCGATGGAATCAACTCTAATCCTCAGCAATGGGACAAGCATACTGCTTCGAGGATTCTGGACAACAGCGGCTCCTTCCTCTTCGATCTATGGCTCCTCCAACGCCGCCTTCGCACAGATCCGGCTTAAAATCAAACCTAGATCTCTTCTTGCTTAAGTTTGTTTGCTCCTACCTTGACCACTCCTACTCAGATTTGGATTTTGATTTTGGTTGCTTGAAGCTTTGCCAGCATCAACAAGAGGATCCTGCTCAGATTTGGTTGCTTTAAGCTTGTGATTTTTTTGTAGATCTCGATTCAGTTTCTCCTTTGATTTTATATTAATTAAAATTCGATTTCCATGGTGAATGATTTCTATTTCTTGTTCTATTTTCTTATTTCTGGACTTTGTATTCATCTTTTTTGTTTTTCTTATTGGTGTTGCTTCGAATCTTCTTTTCTTTTTTGTTTTTCTTGTTGGTGTTGCTTCCAAGCTTCTCTTGGTTCTTCGTCGCTGATGACAGAGGGACATTCAAAATGTTTGCCAGATCTAGTGATTTGGGACCAGTTGTTTCATTTGGGGTTTTTTTTAAAAAAAAAAATCATTTTGAAACACTTTTAAGCCCGGATATTTCAAAAGTTCGGTCTTAATTTTTAAGATCGGTTGTTCATCCAGTCTTAAAAGTTATACACTTTTAAGACCGCTTGGAACAAGATCGGTTGCAGATCCGGTCTTACGATACCTCTTTCGTCCGGTCTTAAAAGTGTTTTTTGTACCTGTGTTTATCTCCCAAATTTTGTTTTTTATAAAGTATCCCTATTGATTATACATATTAATGAGTTTTTATTTAGTTTAGCCATGATAAAATATGGTATTTTAGGAAAAACAACCTATATTATCACACATAACCAATATATCTAACTTTCATAATTTACTCGCAACAGTCCACTAACTTTTATATTAATGAAAAAAGGTAGTAATAAATTGTGACAATGAGTGGTTCGGAGACTGATAGATCACCTTTCTACATGACCAAGTTTAACAAACAACACAAGTGAACAACTTAAACCCAATAACTTAAACCCAATAAACCCTAAACCTGTCAAATTGCGAGGGAACCAGAGCCTAATAAGAGTGGGACTCAAAGAAGAGTGTTCGATTGCAATAAGTCATCATTTTATTTTCTTTGGGCAAAGCTTGGGGCATTTAAGCTCTAGCTGATGATTCGTACACCAAAGTCTTTCCTCTACCAATGGTCATTCCAGAATCTTGTTGTCAAATCCACTGCTGATAAAAATGCATGTTCTCATCTCATTTTCATTTGGTCAAGAAAAAAAAAATTTTATTTCATTTCCATCCATACATAGGTCTTATTGTGGGGTTAAATTGAATATAATTGTTTGGTCAGGCAACAAAATTCATTTTTTGGAATGGTTGAGAATAATGATTTGTTGGAATTTTGCTGCTATTGAGATATATTTATTTTAGGGTTTAGGGTTTATGTATTATAAATGTTGAGAGTTAATTTTGATTGAATTATATTTATGGGCTGACTAGTATATTTTCTCTTTTCAAGTGTTCAAAAGGGGTTAGAGGAAGAAACTATACACTTTTACCCAAAAAAAATAAAAAATAAAAAAAATAAACTGGTTATAATCCAACCTAAAAGGTCCAACATTTAGACTATTTTTTTTTAAAAATAAAAAATAAAAAAGAATAAAAGGGATATGTACTAAAAGTTACAAACGGGATCAAACCCATAGCCTTTCACTTAAAAGGAAGCTTTCATGCTACTAAATTATAAGGTCTTTGACTTTAGATTAGTTTTTTAAACTGGTTAATGATGACTGATTTAAAAGGCTATTGATTATCTAAACTTCTCTTGTCTAGGCTTCTCTTGATTTGTTCCAAAACCAATTTAAGAGCTCATTTTTAACTGGATATATAGGGACTCTTTTTATGCTAGTGCCTATGATAGTTTGCTTCTTTAATTTGCTTAAGAACTCTTTTTTTTTTTGGCTCAATTTGCTTAAGAACTCTCACACTTTGGAAAGTACAACAATCGTGACCTATCCTTAAGTTCCTACAAAATTCTCCACCCAAATTTAGTGATCAAAGCAAGACTATAAGTTTAAAAATCTTTGAAACCAAGTCCTCCCCTTGTGTTTATCACTGGTTGACCTTTTCTAAGAATTAGACATGATTCTATCTTCAAGAATATTTCTGCAAACACCCCCTACCAAATGAAGGCACAACATATAGGGAATATTAGTATAATGCATTCAAGTCGACTTGACTAATATTTCATGACCTTTTTACCTTCCAATTCACTATTATATATGCAATTTTCAAAATAATAATTCCAAAATATTTTCTTAACTTTTTTTTTTTCAAAACTTTTTTTTTCTCACATAATTGTTTTAAGAATATAAAAATAGAGACTGATTGTTTTAACCAAGACTCAAAAAAAAAAAAAAAAAACACCAAACAAACATAAAGGAGAAACTTTCTGTGGTAAGAAAATTTTATCTTTGTTTCAATGAAATTTGAATATTTTGGCCTAAACTATATTTCTCTGTTCCTTAATATAAAACACATTTACTTAATTTAATTAAATTAAGTTAGTTAATATGACATGTATTTTTTAAAGAGAAAAACATTTCTCATGTTGTAGAAGAAATGTTTTCTCATGCCACACACACATAAAATGGTGGGATCCGCATATATATATAATTAGCATTATATATATATGTGGGTCCCACCATTTTATGTGTATGTAGAAATCTTCTTTTTCTCATGCAACATGAGAAAAATAAACCCCTTTTTTAAAACACCCTAGATACCTTCTTTAATTTTCCCTTCCTTCCCCTTCTTGATCATTATTAAGGGAGCATCAATAAAAGTTAACTTGTGAAAATATTAACAGATATGAAAACTTTGTCTTATATTTAAAATTATGATTAACTCTTTAAACATGTCTTATATTAAAGATCCAAGGGAGTATGTTAGAATATAAGGTTTTTTTTACATATTTCTTATCCTATAAATAAATCTTGTTATCAAAAATTTATAATGATTTTTACATTTTAAATTTTAAATTTACTTACTTAAATTCAAATAAAATTTAACTATCCAAATTTTCACCTAAAGATAATTTGTGACCCATAAAGTGATAAAACTAACAAACAAGCCCGCTTGCACTAAGAACAAAACCTAACAAAACTAGAACAAGCCCGATACATAAGGGAAACACAAGCCCAACCCAACACGCTTCCCAGCGAAGCAAAGCGAACCCTATGAGGCTATGACGATGAAACACACAGCATCGATCCGTCAGCAATTCCGCCGGCTCCATCACCGGCCTCCGTCAGCGACGAGAATCCGACAAGATCGAGCCTAGCTGATCATCGGGTAGACCGGACCAGGTTGGGATTTTAGATTGAATTAGCCGGATATATTATATAATTTTTTATTATATTTCAATTCAATTGATTTGTTCTGTACTGTGTTCATTTCTGTTTTCCAGAGTCCCTTCGAACTTCGAACCCTAATCGCTCCTGTGTTTCGTTTCTTCCTCATCTTGCCACCGCCTCCTCTTCTTTCACTTCTCTTCTTCCTCGGTCTCCATTGTTGTCCGTCTTCCTCCATCCTCATCGTGCATTCTTGAGGTTCACCTCGTCAACGTCAATACTCGGTCCTCGCTTCCAACCTAAAGGTGAGACATTCTTGGCTCTTGAATCCCCCCGTTTCTTTGATTTCTGGTGGTAACTCTGCGCTTAAATCCTCCTTGAGATGATTAAAATATGTTTTTGGGATTTAGATCTGGTTGGAGTAACTGAAACTGAGTGGAATTTTACTTGTATGCAATGTTTTTGAATATGATGCGGGTGTCGTATACGCGTTGAACATGATGAGACTTGGGGAATTTTTTTTTTCCTCCCATTATTTTGTTGATCGGGGAATTTTCGCTTGATGTGTTGCTTGACTTTTTTACCACTTAACTATATCTGTCTTCTGGCGATTATTCTATAATATCCTGCGGAGAAGTAGTTTAGGTCACATAAAATCAATAAGTACTTAACAAAATCTGTACGCATTTTCATTTGGTGTTTTCACCTTATACACTATATCAAAAACCCACTGAAAGAAATTTCGCCATTCCTGTATATTCTAGTTTCCATTCTCAAGGACAAGTGAATTCACCTTAGGACAAGGATTTATCAAGTGAACGTTCTTGTCTCCTAGGGGGATAAGGGGTTCATCGAAAGGGTCCAGAGGCCCTCCAAAAAATAGTTATATAACCATCTTTGATGTTCTTGCCAATCCCCTTATAAAATATTTCCCACACAGAGGTAATACTTTTCCAGATATCTGATTAGTTCATTTTCTTGGTCACCAGAGGATGTATATCTTCCCCACATCAATATTTATCTTTTAACACTTGTTCCCATTGGGCGCCTGGTTTAATGAGCAGACCCCAACAAAGTTTCATGATGAAGGTTTTATTCTGGCATTGTAAATCTTTAATTCTAAGTCCCCTTCATTTCTGTCTTTAGCCTTATCCCATGCAATAAGATGCTTCTTCTTCCTATCTTGGCTTTGATTCTATGGAGACTTCTGCTTTCCTCAATGGTTTTTAAAACACATTTAGGAAGCAGCACTTTTTGCATTTGGTAACTTGGCTGGTCGAAGTATAGATTTGATAAGCATAGCTCTCCCCGCTATAGTTAAGAATTTGTTCTTCCATGATGCCAATCTCTTCTTAACCTTTTGATCTATTTGAAAATATGTTGATCAGGTCACCCTTTTGTGTAGGAGGGGAACCCCAAGATATTTTTCTAGATTAGCTGTTATACCAATTCCCATAATCTGCCTCATTTGCTCTGTTGAAATGGATGTTATTAGAGAAAAAGATTCAGATTTTGCAAGACTCATCCTATGTCCTGAGGCATCACAGAAAAAGCCCATAATATCTCTCATTGTTTCAATTTGATGTTCGTGTCATTCCCCTTATATTTTTTCTATTACCTTTAGACTGTGATGTATGATGTCTCTTTAAGTTACTAAAACAAGAAAGTTTGTGTTGCATTTGCAATGTAGAGAAGATATGATTGAATCTTGGCTGTGGATGATATTTTGTGTCTATTTGTTTGGATTTAATCTCTTCTGGGAATTCTAACAGATACGCTGGTTCGTTAGTCACCCTCTTACTTTCCTGTCCAACTATCCCATTTGTAACATGAATTTTCACAATGACTGTTGTAACCTGCTTAATTTATGCTATTTTTATAATTACTTTGATTTTCTTTGTCTAATATTATCTTTTTATTTTTTGATCAGTTCCCCCTTTATGAATAAGAAAAGAGGAGGCTGAATTGCTGATGTCTAAACAAAGTGAACCCTATGACAGAAACCATTGTCTGTCACAGATCATATTATTTGGATAGAAAAGGCTTCAACTCTGAGATCAAGACTTCCAACACAGAATGGACCAATCTTTTTTGGTTATGCTCTCAAATCTCCTTCACCTCCATAATTCCTTAGATCCCACCACCTCCCTCCTCTCTGACACACTCTCCTCTGCCACTACCACCGCCTCTGCCACTGCTTCCTCTGCCGCTGCCTCCTCCTCCTCCGCCACTTCACCCACATCTCTTCTCTACTCCTCCTCCATCGCCCCTCTTCTCTTTTTTACCATTGCTTCTGTTCTCTCTTACATCGCCTCCTCTCGTCCTGCTCCTTCCTCACCCACCTCAACTCCTCCTGCTTCCTCTGCCACAGCCTCTGATTACTCTGTTTCAGCTTTTCGAGCTCTCTCTACAGAACACATTTGGTCCCTTGATGCTCCTCTTCGTGACGCTCACTGGCGCTCGCTTTATGGGCTTTCCTACCCTGTTTTCACTACTGTTGTTGACAAACTCAAAGCCCATATTGCCAGTTCCAATCTCTCGCTCCCTTCTGATTATGCTGTAGCTATGGTCCTCTCTCGTCTTGCACATGGCCTGTCTGCTAAAACCGTTGCTACCCGCTACTCCCTTGAGCCTTATTTAGTCTCCAAGATCACCAACATGGTAACTCGACTTCTAGCAACTAAACTCTACCCAGAATTCATCAAGATCCCAGTTGGTCGTCGCCGGCTTGCTGATACGACCCAGGCTTTTGAAGAACTCACCTCACTTCCAAACATGTGTGGAGCGATTGATACAAGCCCAGTGAAGCTCCATAGCCTTCCTAATGACCAAAAAATTCCTGCAAGCTATAGATGCAGATATGGGTATCCCTCAGTTCTCCTTCAAGTTGTTGCTGATCACAAGAAGATCTTCTGGGACGTGTGTGTTAAGGCTCCTGGTGGTACTGACGATGCCACCCATTTCAGGGATAGTTATCTGTACAATCGCCTTACCTCCGGTGACGTCGTGTGGGATAAATTTATCAATGTGAGGGGACATCATGTTCGTCCTTACATTGTTGGAGACTGGTGTTACCCATTGTTGCCGTTTTTGTTCACACCCTTTTCCCCAAATGGCATGGGCACGCCTGCCCAGAACCTGTTTGATGGAATGCTTATGAAGGGAAGGTCGGTGGTGGCTGAGGCAATTGGATTGCTGAAGGGGAGGTGGAAGATTCTTCAGGATTTGAACGTCGGTCTTAGTCATGCACCACAAACAGTCGTTGCTTGCTGTGTGTTGCATAATTTATGTCAAATTGCGAGGGAACCTGAGCCTGAGCTGTGGAAGGAGCCTGATGAGACTGGGCCTCAACCAAGGGTGCTGGATAGCGAGAAGGCCTTATATTTCTTCGGGGAAAGCTTGAGGCAAGCTCTAGCGGATGATTTGCACCAGAGGCTTTCGTCAAGATGAGGGTATATGGAGTTCTGCGAAGCATGTAATATTTGTAGAATGCCAACGAGTGCGTTCCAGTTTCAAATAATTATAGTTTGTGATTATGAACGCAGTAGGAGACGGTCTATGACAAGATCAATCGTAATTGTTCTCTCGTGAGTAGGAATCCATCTGTGACAAGATCAATTGTAATTTGACTATGACGTAGTTCAGGTAGTTGACTAGTTGTATTGCATGAGATTTCTACAAATTTGAGATAAGGTTTGCTTGCTTACTGAAATCGTGAGCAAATTTGTCAGAGTAGTTTATTAGCTTTTTCAAACATGTATCGTAGGTGGTATAGGATTTGTGTTCGTTCAATCATACAACCCTATGTTCTATAAGTTGTACTGCATAAGATTTTTACAATCATGAATTGCTTGTGCCCCCATCTACGTGGTGAGCCAATTTGTCAGAACAACCATTAGCTTTTCTAAACATGTAATCATAAACGACTCACTGATTGTGTATGAACACATGAACAAATAAAAAATTAAACAATTCGGTAAAAAAAAGCATACTCAGCAATGTTGATTTCCAAGTTTGCACATACCATCTTCAAATAATCGTTTGGTTAGTTTGCATATCTCATATTCAAATAATCATATGGTTGCTCCACACCCTAAACGAAATTCATGATTCTACCAATGAAAGTTGGTCCAGTTAGTAAAGGACTTGGCTTATAGGATTTGGCTTATAATTATAATGTTGTGAGTTTAAATTTTACTGATTTAAAGATTATATTGATAGACAATCTGTAAATACTTGTATAAGTATTTCTTGAATTTTGAAGCATGTTATGGTCTTGATGAGCTATTAAAATCTGGCTCACCCTTTTTTTTTTTGAAAAATACAAAAGAAATTCTTGATTATTTTGTCCCGAGTACAAATTCACTTAACCTCCTACTTGATATTGCCTTTTGCATCGTTTTGTATAGCCTCAATCTCATTAAAATTCAACCATAGGCGCGCATGAGAAAAATCCCAAGTTCACAGCCCTCCCTCTCTAACACTTTGGCGACTTCATATTCTTAAACTCATTGAAAGGGATCTAGTGAGCCAATAGCCTTATAGGCCTAGTGGTATGAAAACTCTCCTACAAGTAAGAGAATGTGAGTTCAATTATGTTTGTGACCTTAGATAGATTATATATAGATAGTACCTCACTAATTCAATAAGATAAAAGGACTTGACCAGAATTTTGTTTTTAATATGGTAATACAAACGGGTGTTCTTCCTTCCAAAATTGTTCTCCCTTCAGTTATGCTTACTTCATACCTATGATTAGGAGTGGAAACATCTTAGACCAGATTTTAGTTAAATAGACTTGAACATGAAACAAAGACATTAAGTCTGAGACTAGGCCTAAATTTATGTGTAAGCTTTTTTATAGTTTCAAGCTTGAGCCTTTGAAAAGCCTCATCAAACCTGAAACATTTCTAAATGCCTATTTAAAATAATGTAGTCCATTAAATTAAATTAAAGAGGCTCTTCAACATCTCGTATAACACTTCAAGCCTGTTTAGATGCCTATATTACGCCTTAAATAAGCTTTGATGCTATAAAAATAACATATAATTTAATTATTTAGATAAATTTAATTTAAACATATAATAAAATAAAATAAAAAAGTTCTATTCATTATGAAATCTTTCAAAAACTTGATACGATCACAATTTTACATTAATATACAAACGCTAATCTGTTCATTACAACAATATAAGCCATAATAAGAATCTATCATTGTCACACCAATAATCTAACACTTCAATACAATTTATTTTTCGTTAGAGGGCTCTTGTAAAATGAATCAAGTCCTTAACAAATTCTAACAGTGAGTGCAAGGAACGGAAGCAAATCCTCTCCTCCTCCTCCTCCTCCTCCTCCACCTTTAGATAAATAAAAAAAAAAATGGATGATTCATATTTAATATTTTATAAAATTATAATAATTATTATTATAGAAACTCATTAATCTATGAAATCAATAAAGATATTTTGGGAAAAAATTATAAATTTGGAAAACAAAGTGAATTGAGATTTTTCATTCAGAACCAAATCTACTTTCTAACTAGCTTTTTTTATTAACGACCAAAGATAACTAGTATTAGTGCCTTCGTGACATGAAAACTTTCTAATAAGTGAGAAGTTATGAATTCAATTTCACAAACCGTTAGTACTTTTCCTAAAATAAAGAAAAAGAAGAAGCTAAATTATGGTTTGTGTTTTTCATAGATTAGCCATCGCTGTGCTGGTTATATAGTCCGTATAAAAAGGCAAGCAAATCCGCTCTTAATTGTTTTTTTTTTTTTTCATTTTCTCAGAAAATAGGAAAAGCAGAGGAGGGATTTTGAGAAGATCCAGATATTCTCATAAATAAAAAACAGTGCGAGAATAAACCGGTACGCAAAAACCTTAACTATTTCTGCTTTACAACAGCACGATCGTAATGATTTCTAATTAATTTGCCGTTCGCTGAGTAGTTCTTATTATGTAGTTATTAATTTAAGCTATATATGAACTTCATGTGTATGAATTTTGAATCCAAGCACAAATTTGTAAGAACCAAAGTAGGGTTTGGTTAGAGATTAGATGGCATAGTTCATATTACGCATTGGCCGGTTCTAATAGTAGAACCTAAGGCCCAATATAATTAAGAGCAGATTGCATTAATTAGCCTATTTTTACCTTTGTCCTTGTGGGAATGATGCTTATACTTCTTACGACCCGTATACTTGTGGTAGAAAAAGGCAAACACTGGTGCATTGAGCCGAGTTATTTAGGCTTTGATATCAAAGGGGACAATTCCAAAAACAAAATATTGTGATGTTATAGGTGGCCTGAGCGAAAGTTGGGTCAATGTGCTAGCAATGACGTTGGTTGTGGATTGTGAAGTCTCACATCATCTAGAAAATAAAGAAATAACATTATTAAACCTATGCATTTTAATGTCATTTTGTCTCTTTTTTTTTTTTAAAAAACATTTTTAGATCTTCATTATCCATTACGAACCATTAAACCATAGACTAGAGGTTGACAGATATGTGCCCGTTTGGTTCAATTGCAGAGTCTCTTGGTAATGCTATGCAATGCTTATTACTTTTGGCATGTTTGGTTTGTTATTAACAAGTTGGGGAGAACTTTTTATTTATTTATTTATCTTTTTTTTTTTAATGTTTGATTGGAATTGGAAAAAAAGTCTAAAACGTCCCCCAGATAAAAAATACTCTCTCCTCAAATGTCTTCTTCCTCATCCAAAACCCTTAGAATTAGCATCAATCGCCTTGGCAAGACCCCCGCCTCTTTGATATTGGATACAACTAAGGTTGTCAAACTCATGAGTCTATACAAACTCGTGAGAATGATGTAAACTCGTATCGTAAACTCGAATCGGTAAACTCGTAAGAGTTTACTTTTATCATTAAACATATATTAACAGTGTATAATTAAATAATTATAATATAAAAATAACGACAATTTAATTTAAATATATTTTAAATCCAAATAATTAAAATTAAATATATCAACATTCATAATTTATTATACCTAATAAAGAAATTTCTTTAAAATTCATATATAAAGTTGTTGAGGATGACAAAATTGAAAAAAAATTAACACAATTTTGTAAGCTACAAACGTAAAAACGGTAAATTCGGTTTGTAAACTCGTGAGTTTATATGAGTTTACAGTTAACACGAGTTTCTTAGAGACTTGACTCGATTTAGTAAGGTAGAAACGTAAAGACGGTAAAATCGGAGAGTCAACTCGCGAGTTTGACAACAATGGTACAACCATTCCTCTCATTTTCTTATATTTTTATAATAATGTTTTCCCATTTTCTCAGTAAACATGAAAAGCTGATCCAAATATTAAAGGAGATCCAAATAGGAATGATGTGAGATATGTTGGAAATTATGTCCTAGGGTGCAGATCATTGTACTTTAAACATTATTGTTGTTTAAAGTATTGCTCTTTTTACTTATCATATCATTTGCATGTTTATTATGACAACTGTATCCTTGGACATATCATAAAGATTATCCTAAATGTCTCTATTCAGTCATCTATGTGGGAGCAAAGATGAAATAAGACCGGTATGACTTTGATGAGGTATGGAAATACGAATAAAAGTCATAGACACTTGTAAGAGTGCAAGGTACTGGACTAACCCACTATGAGAAAGTTACATGGATTAAGTCATAAGCTTATTTAATATATAACCATGTCAAAATGCCTTTTGACTTGAGATTATCATGGATTCCTATATGAGAGTTGCTGATTTTTGACTTAGTCAAAAGTCACCTTTGACTGGATGATGATAAATGCTTCGATTGAAATTAGTGATTTTCATGCAAAGGCATGTAAATGGTCAAGATGTGATTTGTCTCTCACATTTGTAGAGAGATAATACTGGGCCCCTCGATGAGTGAGTTTAAGAAATGTATGGCCATACTACGATGGAAAAGAGTTTTCATTTCAATTGTTAGACTACTAAAGAATCGAGAAAGTAGTAGTCAAGAATAGGAGGATGACACTTTTTATGCTTCATCCCTAACCAAATTATCACGTGACAAAATGGATGTAGTATGGTTGTATGATAGGTAGCATCGTATCACTGATCCTCATATGAATTGGGTAGTCATAATGTCTTACTAGAAGCCATTTACGACTTGTGGGCTGGTACAGTATTGGCCCGCTGCTAATCTCATGTGGGCCTACAGGGTCGCATACAAGAATAGCCCAACACAAGTAATAATGTCCAGATTCATTGAATCTTAGATGTGTCTAAGATTTAATGAATACAATGTTTAATCTTGGATATATATATATATATATATATATATATATATATATATATATATATATATATAAAACTTCGTAAATAATATTATTATTTATATAGATCATAATATTATTATGTAGTATTTAATTTATTTGATAAATTAAATAATTAAAACAAATAGAGATATCGTATCTCAGATTTAATTTTAGAGGGGAGATATCATATTTCAGATTTATTTCAGCAGGCTTTTAATTTGGATTCAATAAATATATTATATTAGATCTGTTGGACAAATTTAATTAATATTATTTTTAATCCAAATTCGAATTTCAAAATCAATTGAGATTAATTTTAAATAGTTTAATGCGGACCAATTAGTTTGGAAAAACCCAATAAGATAATGATTAAGTCGTATTAAAAGGAGGTGAGTAGCGAAAAAGAAAAACCCTAAAGAAGAGCATAACGCTGAAAGTGCTAACACGCTGCTGTCTCTGTCTGTGTCAGAGTGCTAGTAAAGGGAGTGGATTCGCTCAGTCGGCTCGTATCAAATAAGACGCACACGAATACAAAAGGTACGACTCTATCTACCCTAGTTTAAACGCTGTTGATAGATCCTTCTATAGGATTCATAATTTTATTGGATAAAATAGACTTGATCATTTTCTTAGTAAATATGAAAGGCAGATCCAGATAGGAATGATGTGAGATATAGGTAAAATCAAGGGTTTTCTTATATTATAAGAATGATGTGAGAAATAGGGAAAATCAAGGTTCAAACTTTTGACTCTTTTTTTGGTTAGAATCCGGGCATGTCTAGAGGGCTCGTATCTACCCATTTTTCCTGGCTTTTTTGGTACTTTAAACTCTTTTGATAACTATATATATATATGAGTAAATCATTTGTGCAGTAACCGCACCTAACATTATATGCTGTGAACTGAAACGGCACCGTTTGGGTTAGTGATGGTACCAAAATAAAAGGAAAAAAAAACGACAAAACTATGAATCAATGGGAATAGCGAGAATGAGAGTCTCCTTCTATCGACCTTCCTCCTCTGCTTGATTCGGGCCATCGTTAACGACCATGACAGCTGCTCCTACGACGGCAGTAGCACAACTCCGAGGGAGCACATGTTTGCGATCGGAAATTATCTAGAGAATCTTGATATATCCGCAATTTGCTTTGATTGATTAGCTGGAGAATCTCGATAGATCCGCAATTTGCTTTGATTTTCACAATATTTCGCGATTGGAAATTATCTGATCATGGGTTGTTGTTTTTAAAAAATAAAAAATAAAAAAATTAAGGCGCACTATCATATTGATTCTCCCTCTCTTTCAGATTCATGATAGCGTTGGACTTTTTTTTTTTAAATTAAGGCGCGCCATCATATTATCGTTATTAAAACCTAAATATTAGTTCGCGATATCCTAGGGATCTTCAGAATCATCCGGGATATACATTTATGCATATCTTAACCAAGTTGGGTTGAACACAAATAGAGAATTATCTCATGAAAATCTCCGGTATTTAATTAAGGCGCGCTATTCCTATTCTTCTTCACGATAGCGCTAGATTTTCCAACTGAGACATGGGTGTTTTGATTTTTTTTTTTTATATTAATCAAAACGGTACAGTTTTTATGGTTCACCGTATAGAAGCTTAGGTGCAGTGGCTGCACAAATAATTTTTCCTATATATATATATATATATATATATGCACAGCATTGGGTAGCAATTAATTGATATTTCGTATTATTGAGTACATATATTAAATTCTTTTATTGAAAAAAAAACTGCTTATAAATCAAATTATGAATAAAAATAAAATTTAACAAATTGAAATTAAATTAAATAAGAAAAATGATCGATGTTCAGGTTTTGATCATTGATACTGTTTAAGTGTTAATTAATATCGAACTTCTTGATTGAAAACAGAGAAAAGCCTTCCACGGACAAATATTGTAATTTATTAACGTATTTATTGCTTGATATATTGATGATTATTCTTAATAAATTTGACGATATCATCTCAAAGTTGATTATCACCTGATTTACTATATGTGGAAATACCTATCCTCATCTCAGTTTCAATTCTTTATGCCTCAGCGATAATAAAAAGGGTACGCAAAACCCTAACTATTTCTTCTTTATCGGTCTTTTCTGCTTTTACTCAGCATGATCGTGATAATTTCTAATTAATTTGCTGTTCGCTGAGTAGTTCTTATATGTAGTTATTCATTTAAGCTATATATGAATTTCATGTTTGTGAATTTTGAATCCAAGCACAAATTCTTGATAACCAAAAGTAGGGTTTGGTTAGAGATTAGATGGCACAGTTTATACTACTCATCCGGTTCTAATAGTAGAACCTAGTTTATACTCGGTAACCAGTTATCTATTTTTTTTATAGAGTTCCAAAATTTTTTGTTTTCAGAGATAAAAATGGAGAAAAGTCAATGGTCCGATCTGCACTGGGATCTTATCTTAATAATCACAAATCAATTAGGGTTGATTGATCTTCTCAGTTTTCGTGGTGTCTGTAACTATTGGAGATCAGCTGCCTCTTCTTTGAAAGCTTCAGCTGAAATCGAATCCTTAGAACCCCGACCCTGGTTCTTGTTGTATGGTGAAACTGCACAATGTTCTTTATTAACTGGCGACCATAGGATGTACCGGATTGAGATTCCAGAGCTGGCTGAATCAACATGTCTCCAATCTTTCGTGGGATGGCTTCTTTTGTATGGCAAGAATAGCAAATCACTCGCCTTCTTCTGTCCGTTTTCTGGGGTAAAAATAGAAATCCCACCATGTCCATTAATCTCAGAACAATCAGAATCAGACCTTTATGCTGCATTTTCATCTTATCCTACAGACTTGGATTGTACTGTCGTCGTCGTTAAGCATAATAAAGATTTGAAAAAGATGAACCTTTGTATGCTTCGTCGTGGTGAATCTGAATGGACCTTTCATGAGCATAATATAGACAGAATCAGATTTGCTGGTAAGATCAAAAGTATTGCTATTTATCAAAGAGCTTTTCATTTTTTGGATGAAGATTCTACGTTAGTGGAATTTAAGTATGATACAATGAGATGGATTAATTATAATATTGTTGCAAGCGGTTCTAGTACTAGTGCTAAAAAATTGAACTATTTGGCACTGGAATGGATTAATAGAGATTCTTTCTCTTCCAAGCGTAATGAGATGAAGCAACTTCTTGGAATAGATCGTTGTTCTATATCAATATGTGGGGCTATGATTCTTCAAGGTGATGCTAATCATCATTTGCGTTCATATGAGTTTGTTGAGGAGGATGAGGAGGAATCTAATAAGCCACGTAGGGAATTGAAAGGTGTATGGTTGCAACCAAGATTCCATCAAATATCAGAAGATCAACAAAGATGGTGATTTACTTTATTATTGATAGCACTTTTTAATAAATCTGGATTGTCTGATCCACATACCATTTATTCATGTTTTTTATTTATTCATTTGAACTTGCTTAATTTAGGTTTCCCTGTTGCTTAGATCTATGGAGATTTTTCTCAATTTTTAATTTATATCTGTTTCTTTTTTTTAGAGACTTCTCATCTAACCTACTTAAAAGGTTATAGGTGCAAAAATAACATTCACGGTTAGGGGGGCTTTGACTGAAATAGGCTGACATGGATGCATATATATGTGGCGACGATAACATCCTAGTTGGCAGATGAAGGAAAAAATAAATAAAAGTAAAGATAATCCTACTATTCCTCTAGCTAAATCACTTCTGATACTCTGTCAAAGTTCAATCCTTTCTGACTTTTCAATACCCCACGCAATTGTTCATCTGGCTAGTTTTTTGTTTTTATATAAAAATTTTAGGAAAGAGGTCGGGCTCACTCACAGTCTAAAGGGCAGTGCACTTGAAACTTAGTTTGTAGGGCATACTGGGGTAGAGAGTACACATGTCTCCACCTCTTCCCAGCTTTTCCACTGCTTCTTAGATCCTTAGGATGCCTCTTTCAGCGTCTTGGCCAACTCTAGAATTGAATCCCCTCCCTTTTGATGAGAAAATCCGACCTTTCACCAGTTGAACCCAAGAACGAGGGGTCATCTGGCTAATTTACTTCCTATTCTCTCTGCTGCTTTCTTTGGATGCTCCATAGTTACAGGGGCCTAAAAATATTCATGATTTTAGAAAAGAAACGTAAATCAACATAGTTTTGTTCTTTTGATTATTCTACATAAAATGAGTAACTTTGTGATATCTTATTAGCAAAAATGAGAGCTATTTAAAATTTTTATGATTTTTCAAATATAGACGATTCTGTTTTTTTTTTTTTTCTTTTTATAAAAAGGCTCCACAATTTTAGAGTCTTAAATATTGAAAGAATCATAAAAACTGTAAATAGCTCCGCTTTTGGTAAGATATCATAATGTCACTCAGGTAGAATTTAATGATCAAACGAGAGAGAAAAAACATTTGGGAATGATATAGGAGGCCATCTGTGACGAGATAAATAGTAATTGTTGTCTTATGAGTAGGAGACCATATGTGACGAGATCAATTGTAATTGATTATGACGTTGTTCAGGTAGTTGTATTGCATAAGATTTTTTAGAAATTTAAGATAGGTTTCCACGAGCACCAAAATCCTGAGCAAATCTGTCAAAAATATTTATTAGCTTTTAAACTAGTACATCATAAATGGCTGTCACAAACATATATAGGATTTGTATTCGTTCCATCAAACAACCCTATGATTTATTATTAGTTGTATTGCATAATATTTTTACAATCATGAATTGCTTGTGGCCCTACATGGTAAACAAATTTGTCAAAGCATCTATTAGCTTTTCTAAAAGATATAATCATAAATGTGTATAAACATATGAGCAAATAAAAAAATCAAACAATTTCGGTAAAAAAACAAGAATTCATACAATTGGACCAGCATACTCACTACTCAGCATTGACGATTTCCAAGTTTGCATATTTCATTGACGATTTCCAAGTTTGCATATTTCATCTTCAAATGATCGTTCGGCTACTAACCCTTAACGAACCTCATGCTTTTTTTTTTTTTTTTGGTAAAATGACTCAAACGATCGTTTCCGGACCTCATGCTTTTTTCTTTTTTTTTTGGCTATACCCACCGCATGACTCAGAGAACTCTTTGCCTGTGTATCAACCACGCTATATATTAGACTCGCCACAGTACCACTCCACCGAAACATCCAAGCTCCTTCTACATTGATTTTTATCCATCCAACATAGGGAGAAGCTTCCATACAATACGCCTCTCTGACTCTAACAAGGTTTTATAGAGTTGTGGATCAGACCACCTTGTCTGTGCACGAACCTGAGCTATTATCTAGTTTGTTCCTGAAGCCTTTCCATGAAAAATACCTGAATTACGATTCATCCAAAGTTGTCTACACGAAAGTGCAAACCACAGACCATTTGATGCCCAGGTACTCATCAGGGACGGACTCAGGAATTTTAGTTACGGGTGGCGAAAATAAAAAATGTTAAATCATAAATAAAAGTATTTAAAATACAATAAAGACTTGACATACAAAAAATTGAAATAAATCTATTATATAAATTAAGTTTATTTCACTTGACTCTTACTCTACATGTTTCTATATTATTAAACTCATCTATAAGTGAATCCATAAAAAAAAAAAAAAAGAGAGTAATTTTGAGTACGTTATTGATTCTCAAAATTTACAGTTAAGCAATTGAAAAAATGTTGAACGAGCCGCTAGTAAAAGCAAACCTGTTTTCCATGAATATAAATGAAAGCCACGGTCCGTGAAACAATGAAAGCAAACCTGGGCCAGCATATATATATTTTTTATGGTATACTTGTGAGCCAACAAGATGGAGTTACAAACCCACGCTTTATTGCATCGTGCTTTCTCTCTGGGGTAGCGTGTGTGTGTAACTATATATTTTTAAAAAAAAAAATTAGGGGGGGGTGGGGGCCACCCCTAGCCCCTCCCTCTGTCCATCCCTAGTACTCATACTTGTAGCTCAGATTCCAGTTTATGCATGTGCAAACATAATTTATACCATAGAATCGTGCCCGTTGTTAGTGTTCTAGTGTGGAACACAGATGTCCAGCTCAAGGCTGGTGCTTTGATCTTAGATTAGTAGGCTAAGCTTGAATGTCTATGGAGGAGATATCCAGGTAGGCTTGGGATCACTGTACACAAAATAGGCTCTCGCCAAAGGGGGTGGTGTGTGTGCACAGTGTGACTGAATGTAAAGAGTATAAGTTAGAACCTGTGCACCTTAGGTTAGGTCCTCTGTATATATAGAGTTTACCGGGGAGGAGATCTCAATCCTGGGTAATACGTGACGTGAGTATCTCGGGGAGGATACTCCTATATTGTTGCAGGATCAGATCTCCCTATGATGTAGGATATGTCTATATTATAGGTCGATATCTGACGTGTCCCCGGTTGGACCCTCCTGGTGTTGGGCCGGTGTGCAGGTCCGTAACAGTTGCCCCCCAGCTCGGTAGTTCAGGCCTCTGAGCTGCCAAGATGTACTTTAACCCCGGATTCTGCCGAGGTCTCTTATGTTGCCGAGCCGGCCCACATGTGACATGGTCGTGAGAGCGGCTTTAGATCCAAAGTCTCGTCTCACATATCTTTGTAGTGTTTTGTTTCTGACGTCGTTCCGAGGCGTTGTGCCTTGGGTCCACAATAACACGTGTTTGTCCGAGGCGGCGTCTTGAGTTGTGTCGGTCCGAGGTGTTGAATGTGGCCTCGGCTTTACGGGTCTAGTCGGCCACGCGAGGGTTTGGTGACGTCGTTTTGTCGCCAAGGGTTTAGTGTACCTCCGAGGTGAAAAACCCTTTAGCATTCGCCATCATTGCTACTTTACACCTGGCTTGCCATGATTAGAGAGAGGCTGCAACCGGCACGTCTAGCCACGCACCGATTCTCGTGCGCATTTAATGCCTGTCGTGCATCACATCTAGGTCTAGGGTGAAAAGACTCTTTGGTCACTGACGTTTCAGCAACCCACGACTTGTATGCCTATAGGATTCATATTTCCCTCCATTTTCTTCACTTTGCTGCTTCTGCTATCCTTCTCTTGTTTCTCTGTCCTCTGTTGTTTCTGCCATTTTTTGAAGTTACCAGTTCCGGCGCTATCTACAGATTTGTTGCTCATCCCTCGGTCCTTACTCCAAGTATATCCCCCCTCTCTTATTGCTTTCCTGGTGTAAATTGGAAGTTCATCTCTGTTTTATTACTTAGTTCCCGTTTTCACGATTTTCTGGGTAGGGGATTTTTTGGGTAGGCCTTCTTCGTAATTTCTAGGTTAGTTCTTACGATCAAACCTCTTTTCTGTCACACCTTTTAACCCCGAAATACCTCTTGTTCATCCTTCCCCTTATTTGTCCTTCTTCACCTACCCTTTTGTGCCTGTCTTTGTTCCTTAGCGATGGATAGGAGTAATCGCTTACCACCTTCAAACCAACCATTAACTCCTGAGGAAGAGGAAACCTTATGTGCCCCTTTTCCCCGTGTTTCCTATTGGATTTTCGGTACTGAACTTACTAAGGAGGAGAGGTCGGCTGTCGTGCTTTAGGGTGGGTGAAAGTTGGAGCTTGATACCCAAGAGGGGGGGTGAATTGGGTATCTTTAAAATTTTCAAAACTTGTTTTGTATTTAAACACTCAAAACAGAGCAGAACAGAGGAGATAAGAAGAAAAGCTTGACACAGTGCAATTTATACTGGTTCGGTCCTTTCTCTGACCTACATCCAGTCCCCAAGCCTCATTTGGGATTTTCAATCCACTAACTCAACAATAATGATTACACACTCTGTACTAAGAGTTGTTCTCTCACTAGAACACACTCCCCCTTACAAGTTGTAATCAATACACCCCAACTACCAAGTCCCCTGACTTGTAGTTATCACAATCAATGAATGATTTACAAGTGAAAAACTCTCTCACAGAGTAGATAAGATAATCACTGAAGTGCTTGTATCAAGTATGATACTTTACAAGTGAAAGCTAATACACAATAAAATGAACTTAGTAAATTTTCGCTCTGAGTTGGTGTATCAACTTGTGAAGGAGTTAATGCTCTCTATTTATAGGTAAAGGGCATTAAATGACCGTTGCAATGAAGATTGAACCGTTGGAGATCATCTGCTGAGTGTTGGTTCAAGCTTAGACATCTTCTCTCTCTTGTTTATGCATAATACAGCTGGTCATTAAGTCTGAGTTGACTTTCTGGCAATAAATCCGTTAGAGAGGATGTTTCTTGTTGTAGTAATCTTCCTTTTGATCTTTTGTAGCTGTGTACCAATGGATTAACCAAAGGAAGCAAGTTTCTGGGCTGAGCATTAAATGTTCTGACACACTTTTTGATTTTGCTCTAATCCTTCAATAAACCTTCGTTAATCTGTCTGAAACTCACTAGAAAGATGGTTAAACATATCTAGAATCAATATAGAATAATCATGTAAAGCATTGAGATCAAACAAGAAGATATTACAGATTTCTCAAATTTGAATCTGCAGTAACGGTTAGAAACCTTGAGGTTTGCTTCTCAAACCTCGAGGTTTGCTTGAACATCTCAAGCAAATTCATTTCCAGAAACACATAACCTCGAGGTTTCCTTGTGAACCTCGAGGTTTCCTTTGTAAAGAAACCTTTTGAGAAATCTTTGAAAACCACAAACCTGGAGGTTTCAAAAGAAACCTTGAGGTTTGAAACTTGGTTAAAAATCCATTTTTCTTCTGGAGCCCGATAACCTCAAGGTTTTAAAACCATACTCGAGGTTTGGCTAAAGTATTTCAAAAACAAAACTTTGAACCAAAGGCACAACCTCGAGGCTTCAAACTGAACCTCGAGGTTTTCATTTCTTTGAAAACCTGTTTGCTCTCGGTATGCCAAAATACTCGAGGCTGAGAAACAATACTCAAGGTTTAAGTGTTTTTCATGAAATTCCAAGTTTAAGACAAGATGACAAACCTCGAGGTTGCAAGAGTGAACCTCGAGGTTTCCATACTTGATGAAAACCATAACCTTTCTGGATGAAGTAAAACTTGAGGTTTCATTCTAATACTCGAGGTTTGCTTATATTTTTCAAAAGATTCAGTTAGGTGCCAAACTACAAACCTTGAGGTTTCCAACCAAACCTTAAGGTTTCATGTGTTGGTGCAAAACTGAGTATTTCTGAGATATGCTGAACCTCGAGGTTAACTTATCAACCTTGAGGTTTCACATTGTTTTTGTGAAACCAAGTTTTGAACCATGAAACACTTAACTTTTAAAGCCTTCTGTAAGGCCAAACCTCGAGGTTTCAGTGCAAACCTCGAGGTTTGCTCTTACTCAAAGTTTTAAGACTTTAAGAGCAAAACCTCTTTGATTGTTTATAGTTGTTGGCAATCATCAAAACCATAAGAGAACTAACAGTGGGACCGGTCGACGGAGCACAACGGTGTCTCGATCTGCTGTTGTTAGGGTTCCAAGTTCGACGCCTGTTCGTGTTGGGCCACATGGTGTTCCAAGCGTTGTGTCAACCTCTTAGTTTCTACAAGGCTCCCCTTCGAGTGAGCTCGAATGCCCATCCTAAAGGGTATCTTGGCCCCTACTGGGATTGTCTCACTGAAAGCTCCTATCATATTGCACACAGTGACGATTCCCGGGCTTCCACCATCCTAGGTTCTTGCCGTCATCGGCTTTCTTCTAGTTCTACTTCTGGCAGTCTTCATCACCTGAGTCCGCTTGTTTTTTCGCCTGCTACTATGCTTCAGTCAGGTATTTCCTCACTTGCTAACCTTAGTATTTTTTCTTTCTTGTTTTTAGTTAAATGGTCTCGAAATCCTCTCCACACAACATTCAATCTGAAGCCGAGGAGTCAAACTCTTTTAGTCCTCCCGAGGCTCTGTGTAGGAAATATAAGTGGGTAGCACATGAGGTTCTAAAGACGCGGTTGCTGATGTCCGATGCCGGCATTGTTCGTCTTCGCCTCCCAGAGTTGGACGGGTGCTTTGTCAATCCTCCCAATGACGATGAGTCTATTTGTTCTACCCGAAAGCTAGGGCATACTAACTTCTTCTTCTTTCACCAGGATTGCTTGACCCGACTCAACGTCCGCTTTCCATTCATAGAGTTTCAGATGTCGGCCTTAAATCACCTTAGCATCGCACCTTCGCAACTTCATCCCAACGAATGGGGTTATTTAGTGGCGTTTGAACGCCTGTGCGCCTCCTTCCCCCGGCCCATTCCTTGTACAACAGCCCTCTTTTTCTATTATTTTTGTCCCTTTACCTCCCGAACTTCCAAATAGGATGAGAGATTGAAGGGGTTGACCTCCCTCTGTGATGACTCGGATAGAAAGCTCATGACTACGTTCTCGGACTCATTTAAGCACTTCAAGAACGCCTTCTTCAAAGTCGTGGCTAAGCCTAGAGAGCAGCCCTGGTTTTTGAAAGGGGCCGAGGGCCCAGACGTGGAGTGGAGGTTTCCTCAGTACTGGAACGAGAAACATCATAACATCAACTGCCGATGATCTTCTGCTAGAGACGGTCCCCTCGATAGATCGATTGAATTCATTCGTGGAGAAGTATGACGTTCTGAGCGCGCCCTTTTGGATTAGCGGGCCTGGTGCCAGGCCGGTGCCTTTGGATTGTATGGTCCCCACGTTTATTAATTTTTCTGCCTTTTGCCTTGTCTTTGCTTTATCCATGCTTCGAGTTTTATGGCGTATATTATAAGTCTTCTTCTTTATCTTTTTGTAGCTCAAGACATGGCGGAACTTCCCAGCTATTTGTCCCGTGTGAACCCGACCGTGGCCGTAACCAACAAGGGGAGCAAAAAGCATGCTACCTCAAATGCCAAGGTTGGGAAAGCCGCGGTGCCTTCTGGTTCAATGAAGGCGAAGAAAAAGAAGGCCCCGGTTCCTTCGGGAACAGCCCTTTCTGCCCCTACCGGGACATCGCCTGGGCCGGCCGTAGCTGGCTCCTTTGCCCCCGCTGGGTTGTCGCGTGGGTTGAACAATAAAGAAGTTGCTACTTCCGGTTCCCAAGCAGCTCCTCTTCCTTCGCTCCGGACTTCTACTCCCCCTGTTAACCAAATTGCCCGAGGCCTTACATGGGAGAAAGGGGTGACAGAAGAGTTCAGCTTCGCATTCCTCCCTCCCACTCGGTTTATGAATGGCGTACCTCTGCCCCTGTAGATGAGACGGTGGTTCACGAAGCCCAGAGATTCCTCTGTAAATCTATCGGTTTGCACCAGGCGTTGCTTCATTTGAAGGGTAAGCACGTGGTGGCCGAGGGTGAAATCCGACGCCTGAAGCTCGCCCAAGAGGAGGCTGTGACAAAGGTGAAGGCTATGGAAGTGGAGGTGGCCGCTGCCAAGGCTATGGCCGGGAAGGCGAAGGCCCTGAAAGAGGAATTGTCTGTTGCCAAGGCTTAGGCCGGGAAGCCGACTGAGGAGCTTGTGATTTCAAAGGAGGCATTGGAAAAGACGACTTCAGAGTACCACCGTCTTCAAGAGGCTCTCGCTAAAAGCCTAGATGTTGTAAAAGTTGTTCAATAGCAGCGCGGTGATCTGGCCACCGAATTGGGCTCAACAAAAGAGTCTCTTGCTGCGGAGCAACAAGCCCACCTAGACAGCCTCAAGTCTCTCAAGCAAACGACGTCAGATTGCTTTAAGATGGCCTTGGTGTAAATCCAGGTTCTGAACCCCTCTGTGTCCTTAAACCTCGACGGGTATGACTACCAAGCTTATGTGAAGGGTGGTGTGTTCGTTTTGGCTCCTGCCTCTCTCGATGACGAGTCACTGTCCTTAAAGGAAGAATAGGATGAGGAGCAGATCGTTGATGAGGGGCAAGGTGATGAAAAGGCGCAGCCTGTTGTTGACGCGGCCGAGCAGGAAACCTCTGATGCAATTCCTCCAAGTTGAGTTCTTCCGAGGAGCTTTTATCTCCTTTTCTTTTGTTGGGCGCATGTGCCCTTTTGACTTTGTTTTTGCTGTCAGCGTCCGTGCTTGGCTATTTGCAAGTCTGAATAGCTCTTTTAATGATGAACATTCATTATTTTATTGCCATATTTTGCTCTTCTTGAATCTTCAAGTTTTGTTACAAATTTTTAGACCGGGCCAGGGTCTTTAGTTATGTAGATCTACATTTCATTCCTGACGTTAAGTCTTGTAGTCAGTGGTAGGGTCTTCTTTTTTAACCTCTGAGGGTGTTGATTCATATTGCATTAGGTTTTGAATCTTAACCATAAAGGGTGTTAGTTTAAACCGCGAATGGTTTTTGACTTTGACCTCACTACCTGGAGTCCGGTGCCGTTAACTGGGATCGTAACCGAGCTAAGGGCAACATATCACAATGTCTAGCTGTGGTGTCCGAAACACAGCGTTTAAACATTTTGACCTGATCAGGGTCAGGATGACAAATCACCTTCTTATCTCGGGCGAGCGTTGACACTTCAATTTCGCGAAGGCCACATATGGCAATTTCGCCGAGCTCTTAACTTGGGCGCGTCGAAGTACAACGACCAGTGTCATCCATCTAGATGGGTTTTATTTGTGACCGGGTTTAGGGACCACAATGTATTATCTTTAGCTATCGATAGTAAAGCAGACGAACTTCCGCAGGGGAATCCTTCATTAAAAGAAATTGCTCCAAAGAGCTAACAAGCTGTCCAATGAAATCTTTAAAGGACATAAACATAAAATTCTCTAAATTAAATATGGAAATTAAATAAATAACCGAGCTCCAAACAGGGCGTGTCTGGTGTTGTCATAAATTCGGCGCTGAGACCTAACTATAATAGATCTTTAGCTTGTCGACGTTCTAGGTTCTCTTAACCGGCTTCCTTGCCAAGGTTTTGAGTATGTAGGCTCCGTTGTCGAGCTTCTCTTTAACCTGATAGGGGCCTTCCCAATTTGTAGCTAGTTTTCCATCTCTAGCGTTCTTGTTGCTGATGTCGGCTCGTCGGAGTACTAGGTTGCCCCGGTTAAAGGAGCGGGGTCTGACCTTCCGATTATACTTTGCTGCCAGAAGTTGTTTGATGGCTAACTCTCGACAGTATGCCGTGACTCAGACCTGCATTAATCATAGGACGCCTCAAAAAAGGCGTCCTGAATTAAGCATAGGACGCCTTTTTTAAGGCGTCTTGTATTAAACATAGGACGCCTTATAGATTATTTTTACAACTACCCCTGGTCAGACGTCCTTCTAAAAAAGAATGTTAATTGCCTCTAATTCAGGAGGTTAAAACGCATATTTGTAGTAGTGAATGACGGAGCGAGGGAACACCGAGCACCAAGCTTCCAATGGCAAATCTGCACAACTGATGATGACGTGATGGGGAACTTCACCTTTGAGCTTTAGCACCACATGAGAATGGTAGCACTTGGAGGATGCCACCGTGGGGAGAGGAACTGAAAGGGCGAGAGAGAAGAGAATGAGATCTGAAAGGGTGAGAGAGAAGAAAGATTTGAAAGGCATAGGCGAGAGAGAAGACATGTATGAAAGGGCAAGAGAGAAGAGGGAAACTTGATCTGTGATCTGAGATAGCTGCGTGTTTTTTTTGGGGGGGGGGGTTGGCGTCTAAGTTTTCTACTTAGATGCCAAAAGTGTCCCTTTTGGCGTCTAAGTTTTCAAATTAGACGCCAAAAGTCAACTTTTCTCACATATAATTACAAAAATGCTACCGCCGGAAGTAAAAACCCCTTTTTTGTAGTACTGTCTTCTCCTTCCGTTACCCCTTTTTTATTAGGTTGAGCTGAGTTGGAGTCAATTTTATGACTCATTCTTGACACATAAGATGATTCAGTATTAGTTGTAAGCAATAAGGATAATAATATTTTAAAAAAATGAAAATTTGCGGGATTGGGTTATAAGCAAATCAAAAATTAAGGGATCAAGTTATCAGTAAGTTAAAGTTGAAGGATCAAAAGATTAATTTTCCCATTTAAAAAAAAAAAAAACTAAAGTGTGGCTAGACTCACTCACTCGAGTGATATTTCATGGTTAGAAGAGACTTTTTTCCCTGTGTTTACTTCACATAAAATCAGAACTCAAATTTCTAAGATCCTATTTGTAGCAAAATAGGAGAGCACCCTTATTTTTTCATCCTGATTGAGCTATTAGCCATTAAAAAGTCTAGACAACAGCATAATATGATCTGAAAAACATTCACAGCTTATAAAAGCCATAGTCCTTAAGCTAAAAGTACTTAACTTCATTTGAGCTCTCTAGACTTTTGAAATATTCTAGACGTCCTTCCTTTTTAAATCTTTATACTTTTCAGCCTTTACCATTTGTAAGACATCATTTAAAGCATAATCATTGACTTCTAAATATACTCTTTACTCATTTGGCCAACTACATGTTGTCACCCTGAAATTTTTAGCTTCAAGAACAATGTTTAAACCCTTATTTTAGGGTCAATAGGCATGGTTTAAACATCTAAACCAATTATGTAGCATTTAGGGACATTAAACAGTAATCTGTAAATAAGTCCGATAGGCTCCCTATGAGCTATCTCTGGTTGACACTTTCTTGGAAGTGCTAGCAGTCTCTCTTTCTTCTTGCCCTTCTTTTTCCCCTGGGTGTAGAGTTGGAAGAGTAGAGGTGTTTTTGGTTCTGTGTTTGCGATATGGAGGAAGGAATGTGTAGTGGTGTTAAGCAACCGAAACAGGTGATCGGAAGCTGGAGACGAAAGGGGGGACTTTAGTGGGAAAGATTGAAACTAGTAAGAAGCTAAATATCCCAACGATTGTTACCATGATTAAGAAAGTTGGCAACTGGATGAGGAGCTGAGGGTGCACGACGTTGATCGGAGCCACCTTGTTTTTCTGTTTCGATTTGATAAATGTGAGGACTATGAGAGGATCCTCAAAGGTAGACCTTGGTCGATACAAGGCCACCTGTTGAACCTTCAGAGTTAGGAAGATTATATGGCCCTTAAAGATGTTGATTTCAGTTATACTCCCTTTTGGTGCAATTCCATGGTCTCCCTTTTGAAGCTTTTGCTGGTCCAAATGCAAAAATTCTTGGAGATACAGTTGGGAAAACGATGATGTTCGAGAGTCCAATAGTGGAGGGGAATCTAGTCCAGCGCTTTGTGAGAGTTAGAGTCCTTCTTCGGCTGGACGCTCAACTCACTGCTGGTTTTTAGGTTCCAAGAAAAGGGAAGGCACCAGTCTAGGTTTCAGTTAAGTATGAGCGTTTACAGAATTTTTGTTACAGATGTGGTTGCCTTGGGCATGAGGAACTGTAATGATGCTAGTTCTCGGTGAAGGGACTGAATATGAGTTTGGTAGCTGGATGAGTACTCCTGCTGTGTGTATGTTTGATGATACTCTGGAGATATGTGAAGGGGAATGGCCAGAAGCTAATTTCACCGCTAGGAAATCTCAGAATCTCTTATGTCAAAATGCCTCGCCGGTCGGCATATTAGACCTTCACATGGTTTAAATTTAATTGGTTTCTCTGATGCTGACTGGGCTACACTTGTGGATGATAGAAAGTCAATGTCTAGTATTTGTGTTTATTTTGGGTGTACCTTAGTGTCATGGTCATCAAGAAAACAACGTGTAGTATCACGTTCTAGTACAGATTCTGAGTATAGATCGCTAGCTGACTCATCTACTGAAATTTCGTGGTTGTGTTCTCTTCTTCATGAACTTGGTTTTAAATGCAAAAGACCACCAGTTATCTGGTGTGATAATATCAGTGTAAAGGCCTTAGCCTCCAATCCGGTTCAACATGCTCGGTCTAAGCACATTGAGCTTGACATTCATTTTGTAAGAGATAAGGTGCTAGATGGTCAATGGGATATTAGGTATATTCCCTCTTCAGATCAGATTGCATATGGGTTTGCTAAAGCATTAGCTCATCCTCAGTATTTAGTTTTTCGACACAAGCTCAGTTTAGTTGTCACTCCCTCAAGCGTATGTTAAGAATAAATGATTATGTAATTATTTATAAAATGTTCTTGATATGAGCTGTAAGATTCTCTGTATTATTTGTTATTTGTTTTGTATACATGTACAGTGATCATTGGATTCGCCTTTCTATAAATAACAGAATGGTGTGCCTCAGATGTTTTACCGAGGCCGTTGCATATTTTCTGTACTGAGTGCCTGATTTATCTAAACATTTCGACTCTCTTCGGATCACTATGGATCATAATACCGATATCAGCGCCCCTCATTCCATGGGAACCACCATTATCGGCGTCACTTACAACGGCGGTGTCGTTCTCGGAGCGGACTCTCGAACCAGCACCGGTACTTTCAAATTTTCCCTTGCATACTTTGCGTATTTTATCTATTTGTCTGGACTTGGAGATCTTGGGGAAAAATTAGTCGTAAGTAGAATTTAGATTTGTGACTCCTGCTCCGCAACCGTCTTGAGTTATTCTGAAGCCTACTAACTCGTGAATAAGTTCTTTCATCCACAGAGAGCTTCTGGTTGTTCTATTCTTTGTTCTCCCCCTTGCTCAATATCTATTTTCCTTTCCTATTCACTTCCCTCTTTGGGTTTCCCGATGGATATTTGCATTATGTTCTTTATTCACTAATGGTTTGCCAATTTTAGTTGGAAAGTTTATTGTTCCTTTCCTTTTGGCCACTGCTGGGATTAATGACTGATCTCTTTTCCTATTTCCTGTGGATTTGGTTTATAATAAATGTGGGCTTTTAGCTTAATGCTTCGAGATTATCGTTTACAACGTGGTTTGTATGTTTTGATTTATTCCATGTTCCTACCAAAAATAGAAGGGGCAAAAGCTGAATTGAGGGAGGCAGAGGATGATTTTGTTAAAGCATAGGGAGGTACATATTTAGTTTGGCTTTACAATCTTCATTTTAATTCAATGGAAATTTCTTGAGTAAATTAATGTCTTGCATTTTGCCCAGTAAAGAATCAACGTGTTGGTGTAATACATGAATACAGAGAAACTCAAATATATATGAAGAGCTTTATAACTGATGCCTTCCGAAATGAGGAGATACGTTGCTTTATTTTTTAGGCACTTGTCTAAATCAAGAGGTCAATGCCGTAGTGGTTTGATATCAGTATGGTAATGGGAATGTCACTCTGTTGTGGCTAGAGATGTTTACATCTTCTTCAGCTTTCTATGTTGAACTAGGAATCAGACACTGAAATTCAATGCTGAAGATTTAGTAAATTAAGTGTGAAAAGCTGTTATGAAAAAACTAGAACTGATTATATCCTTGGTTGTTGCTCAAGTTGGGTCCAGTCGTGGTAGGGTGTCGGTTGCCTTGAGAAGAGATGGAGTGGCTTTGTTTGGCAGTTGTAGTGGTGGTGGTGTTACAGTTCTAGTGGGGAAATTGAACTCAAAGAATCAAGGTGAATAGACAATGCAAGCGGCTGGTGATGCTGGCAATAGAGTAACATGGATTTGATCATAATGGATAATTAGCTTATCCATAAATACTGAAATTATTTATTGCTTTTGAAATGTTCTTTCCACTTGTCCGTCTGGATCGTTCATTTCTTCTTTTCTGACATGATTGAATTATTTTTCCTCTCTTTGTATCACTTTGAAGGGAAACCTGCTTGAAAACATTGGCAAGATGGATTTTGATGGTTATGTTGTTGAAGTTTCAAGTCTATCCCCAAAAGCCACTGAGAAAGATGTCTACAATTTTTTTGCTTTCTGTGGTGTAATTCAGCATGTTGAAAAGTGAAGATGGAGTCCAATATACTCAATCCACAAGTCCTCTAAAGTTCTTATCCAAAACAATAATTCTTTCTTTCTGTTCGTTTTCTGCTAAAACACTGATATTATATAAATTAGCCTGAAAATGCTGCCTTAAAGGTAGACTGCAACTGTTTGTACGGGGCATGTTGGACATAGTTGCTTATCTTAATTCTGCTATTTTTCCTTGAGCTTTGCATTATCGTTACACACACACATCTTGTGGCATTATTTTATGCATGAGTGTGTTTTACCTTTGCTAGCTATTTCCTCTGTTAGTATTATTACTATTTCTCTTCCTCCTTTCTTTAGGCTTGCTAGTTCAAATATTAGTGCTCTTACTGTTCGCAACATGTAAACTTCATATTTTAATATCATTTTGTCTTCCATCAAGAGAGAGAGAGAGAGTTGAGAAAATTTAATTTGTCCAGAGAAAAAATGGACTTCTCTCTTCATATTTTAACGTCAGGTTTTCTTAATGCTGTTTTTTTTCTCCCCATGAAATTTTAGCATGTTTTTCTCACCTACTTTCTAGTGATTTCATTGATTCATCAACTGAATCATTGGTAGTATAATTTACATCAAGCATCTTTCAGGCTCTTTTTATCCTTTTGAATTCGCTGCTATCTTTCTTCTCTTAATGTAATTCAGGAATGTAAGTAGAGCTGCATCACTTCGACAACTTTCCAACAGTTTTGCCCAGTTCAATAATTTGCATGTCTCACTTCGATCAAGGAAGCCACTGATAGAAAGGTGCTCAGATAAACAAATGCTTGTTTTAGGTTAATTTGTTCTGTGTAGCTATATAATTTTGGGAATTGTCACAGGATGCTGCAGTTATCAATGAGTGGAGACTTTCCAAGTTAAGGGAGTACAAGGAGAGAAACATTGAAGTGGAAAATGAAGCTTTTGACCAATGACCACTATATGCAGATGGTAGAATTACTGAAGGAATTATTGCTTGTAGAGTCCATGGAGGACAACACACCCTCTGTTTCAGACTCTAATCATATTTCAATGGAGAATGACAAAGGCTCTTGCGCAATGGAACTTGAAGATAATAATGAAACACCAAAGAATCAGGCTTATTTATGATTCTTGTGCATTTTAGTTTATTTTATTGGCAACATTGTTATTTATGTTTCATTTTGTTTAAATATAATCTTTAAGGATTGGTACTGTACATATATATTTCTTCATATACATTTTTTTAACACATTATTTAATATTGTTTATTTCATAATGTTTTTGTATTTATTTGAGTGGTTGTTGTGGAAGAGCCCTAATAATTATAATATTTTTGTATTTATTTGAGTGGTTGATGTGAAAGAGCCCTATGAATTATTAATAATTTTTTCTAATTCCTCAATTTATGATGGATTTTAAATTCCGTCACAATTTTTGCGACAGAATTGAAATCCGTCACAACTTATGATAGAATTTAAATCATTGCAATTTGCCATGGAATTTAAATCCATCACAATTTGCGATAGATAGAAGTTCTATCGCCTCCACCGCAAAAATCGTTTACAACGAGGATATTTGCAATGAATTTTTTTTCCGTCGCAAAACATGTTTGGGACGGATTTTCTTTATTTAGAGATCGATTTTATTGGTCGCTAAATCTTTTTTTTTTTTTTGGGTAGTAAACCTCTTCAAGAGATACAAAGATACTTAAACTCTTTTACACATATAAAATGTGATTATAGTATACTCATTTTTCAGATCTTTTCGTAACAATATATGAGCATATGGATATTTTGTATCATTATTTCAATAGACATTTACCGAGTCAATAATATCACATACACCTTGATTGCTTCAAACCATATAAAGATCTTGATTGAATTGGGTGCTTCTGCCAACTTGAATCCATTAAGGAGTTTCATTTACTTTGGCCATATGCTTCTGGCAACTTAAATCCTTCATGGAGTATCATATGTTTTGATCTAAATCCATACATGTAGATGATCTTTTTTTTTTTTTTGGGTCAAATGTACATGATCTTTTAGGGTTCTTGTAAGTATAACAGTTTTCTATATATGCATACTCCTAGCGTTCTATAAATCCTTTTAGAATTCACATATAATTCATAATATAGTGAGTCACAGGTTATAATCATGTTCTTGAAACGCATATCAAAATTTCATATACTACCAGACTTTTAAATTAGCAAAACATATGAAAACTTAATCCACCACAAGATAATGAGTTTATTTAGGATACCAGTGGGTAAAATGACTTGTGGAAAAGTCGGAAAAGGACCGAAAAGAAACTCTTGTGAAATCTCTACAAATCACTTAATATATTGATTGAAAAGAAACTCTTGTGAAATCTCTACAAATCACTTAATATATTGATTATAGGATATATGTTATATATGAGTTAAAAGTAATGTATTCATATTCGATATTTGATATTGTAGTAATAATTAGATGAGACATTTATCTATGTGGTTTATGGCTTTATGAATATGAGCCCTCTCATATTTTGTGTCAATCACCCCTAAATTTTTAGGACGTGACATTAGAGCCACACCTTTAGGACACATACGTCCATAAACTAAGGGTTCACTTTATATTTTCCTATTAGCAATCCAACTTTGAAAAACCATAAACACTTATTTCACTTCATTTCAATGTGTTAAATCTTATTTTTATTAATAATTTAATTTACAATCAATATTTCCTCCAACAAAAAAATTATTAAATGCTTAATAATACGAATTATCAATTAGTTGTTTCTCCTTGCTTTGAAAGTTTTTTTTTTCCCACATTCGAAAAATTTAAAGTATGAGCGGGCATGTAGAATTGAATTCCTTACCTCTTATTATCAGAATGTTTTCATATCACAAGGCCGCCATTAATAATGTTTTTAACGTAGAGGCCATTAATATATTTTAATTTGTACAAAATATAATAATAAAATTCTTATATTCTGAAAAAAAAAAAAGAGAGAGAGAGAGAAAATAGCTTTCAAATCATAACTAATTTTATAGAATTCGTATGAGGGTGCTCTAAAATATGGTCGAACAGATTCATATGAATCTAGCAGGTACAATGTCTCACAATATATTATCACAAATAAAGAGAAAGATATGAGAAAGAGAGAGAATGGAAGCTAAGACTGAATAATTCTTATTCACTATTCAAGAATCAAGATGTCTATTACATAATACCTACCTGCATAGCCGCGTAGGTTTATATATAAGCTTACAATTTCAATAGAACCTATATCTCTTATGGAATCAGTTCCCTACTTGGCTTTTGGTCGACCAGGAAGCGCTCGTCCCAAGAGATCTAGGCAGTCCAGATCTCCAGCTATTTTTTGCTTTTTTTTTTATAGTTTTTTTATTATTTTTGAAGTTATTTTTTAAAAACCAATTAGTATCTTGAAATATGTTTTTAATACTCGTCAATATCCTGAAATATTTTTTGAAGACCCTAAAAAATATTTTAAGATCATGAAGTTTTTTTCAGTAGCAGTCAGTACCAATTAACTGGTACTATAAAAGATATTTCAGGGTATTGACTGTTATTGAAAAATACTTCATGCTCTTAAAATATTTTTTAGGGTCTTCAAAAAATATTTCAGGGTATTGATTGGTATTAAAAAATATTTCAGGATACGAAGTGGTTCTTAAAAAATAACTTCAAAAATTAAAAAAAAACTATAAAAAAAAAAGCAAAAAATGGACGGTCCAGATCTCCCTCTCCAAGGGAGATCTGGACCGCCTAGATCTCTCAGCGCTCGTCCCAAGAGGGAGGACCGCTCCCTAACAGGGAAACTGGTTTCCTATCTCTTATCTACATATTTAATGAAAATAAAGATATAACTGTAAAATACTAAAGATAATATTAGATAAGAGAGATATATGGATATTTACACAAATATTATATTCATAATATTATAGTATTTATTGCTTGATATATATATTGATGATTACTCTTAACAAATTGGATGATATCATCCCGAATCTTTACTCACCTAATTTTTTTATATACCGGAAAGCAAGTTCTCTCCAGATTTACCTGATAGAGAAATACCTATCCCCTTCCGTTCCAATTCATTATGCCTCCGCGAAAATCAGAACGGTACGCAAAAACCCAAGTGTTTTCTGCTTTATACATCACGATCGTCATAATTTCTTATTAATTTGTTATTCGCTGAGTAGTTCTTATATGTAGAGTTATTAATTTAAGGTATATAAGCATAAACTTTTAAGAACCAAAATTAGGGTTTGGTTTAGAAATCAGATGGTACAGTTCGTATTATATACTTGATAACCAGTTATGTATTCTTTCTAATACAGTTCTAAAATTTCTTCTCATGAGATGAAGATGGAGGAAAGACCATGGGCTGATCTGCAGTTTGACCTTCTCTCAATAATCTCAAATCAATTAGGGTTAATCGATCTTCTCAGTTTTCGTGCTGTCTGTAACCACTGGAGATCAGCTTCTTCACAAGCTTCAGCTGAAATCGAATCCTCAAAAGCCCAACTATGGTTCTTGTTGTATGGTGAAACTGCTCAATGTTGTTTTTTAACCTACGCTGGTAGGTACCGGATTGAGATTCCAGAGATGTTTGAATCAACCTGCCTCGCATCTTTTGTCGGATGGCTCCTTTTATACCGCAAGAATAGTAATTCACTCTTCTTCTTCTGCCCTTTTTCCAGGGCAAAAATAGAAATCCCACCATGCCCATTAATCTTAGAGCAATCGCAATCAGAATCCGACCTTTACGCCGCATTTTCATATTATCCTACTGACCCAGATTGCACTTTGGTCGTTGTCATCAAGCGTAAGAATGACGCTAAAATGAAGCTTTGTATGCTTCATCGGGGTGAATATGAATGGACCTTCCATGAGCATATAGCCTCGGACCAATTTGTTGGTCAGATATCAAGTGTTGCTTTTCAGGAAAGAGCTTTTCACTTTTGGGATGAATATTCTGAAAGGGTAGTGGTCTTCCAATATGATACGATGACATGGGTTAATTACTTTGTTATCCATGGAGAACAACAAGAGATCGCTGCTTCTATAACATTGGACTATAGGGTAAAGGCTGAGGCCAATGAAGAAATTTTCTCTTCCAAACGTGTTGAGATGAAGCAACTTCTTGGAATAGATCATCATGATCTTTGTTCTATATCAATTTGTGGGGCTACAAGTGATGCTAAGCATCATGGGACTTCACATGAGTTTCTTGAGGAGGAGGAGGATATTGCCAATAAGCCACGAAGGGAATTTAAAGGTGTATGGTTACAACCAAGATTCTATCAAATATCTGAAGATCAACAAAGATGGTAATTTACTTGATAATAGCATCTTTTGATGAATCTGGATCATCTGACCATTTATTCGTATGAACTTTATTTTGGTTTTCTCTATGGTCTGATATGATACAATTTAGAGATTTTTCTCAATTTTTTATCTATATTTATTTCCTCTTTTTTTTTTAAAGATTCTAATCTAAATGCTTAAATTAAAATGGAAAAGGCACACCATTAATTTTTGCCCAAACTGCATTTAACACCATTTCTCTTAGGAAGGTGCAAAACTACCAACATTTATGTTAACCTTGTTAAGTTGACCGTGAGAGAGAGAGAGAGAGAGAGAGAGAGCACGCTTTTGTCTTAAAAATGCTCATATGGATGCATATATAGCTATATTAATGTTCTTTTTGGAAGATGAAGAAAAAAATAGAAATAAAGATAATCATAGTATTTCTGCAATGAAATCTGGTGGAGTCCTCGTCAAGAACCTTGGCAATGTGCTTGCCCATGAGTTAAAGAAATTGAGGGAATTTGAAGAGGGTGGAGAGATTGCTGCAATTTTGAAAATTTTTAAAATTTTGATGAGTGCATAGTGAAAATTTTGAAGAATTTTTGAAGAAAATTGTTAGAATCTTTAAAATTTCTTATGAAATGAGCTGAAATTTTGGGTTATTTGTCAAAGATGGCTTAGATGATCCAATGATATAAATTATTCCACAAGCTTTTATATTGGATAGGAAATTTTATCATGAATTGATGAGTACATTGTTGTGATAAATCATGCTTCTCAAGAACTTTTAAGCTAAAAAAGCACTATTTGGAATTAACTTTATTTTGGATGTTCTTATTGAAGGACTTTGTTGTAAATTAAGTTATATGCCTTTGTTTCAAACGGTTAATTTTAAAATAATTTTTCAACTTCTTCAAAGCTTTTGATTTATTTCATATGATAAAGAAATGATTTAGACACTTCATAAAATGTGATTGAGCCTTTCAAGCTTATCTAATTGATTTTATTTCCATGTGAATCTTTATTTTGAGCCTAATTGAAAAAACAATCAAAGATTTTTTTTTTTTTGAAAAAACCAAACATCTACCTACCTTAGCCAATACGAAAAAACCATTTGCGAACTTAGAGAAAGGAGAAGTTGTGGAATGTAATTGCAAAGCGATAATGGTTAGAAGAAAGGAACAAAAGGACCGCCACCACCACGGTTTCTCAATTTTATTTTATTTTCCTTATTTTTTAGAGAGAATCACATATAAATACGGTTAAAAAAAATTATTTAAACCTGGTAAACTCAACAAATCTTAATTTAGGTCAATGACCTAATATAGGATATTTAAATGTAAAATATAAAATATTTAAATGTTGATTATTTTATAATAATACCCTAAACACGAGGTAAGGAAAAAAAGAAAAGAAAAGTCACTAGGTTGTTCTGTGTTTTCCGTTACTGCTTCCTCGAGTTTAGGGACTCCGTTGAAGGGCGACAAGAAAGCACAACTCTGATCTACAGTGTTCATCAAGGGTGATTAAGGTTTTGCAAATCCCTACATCAGAAGAAACAAAAATGTGCGCGAAAAGAGGAGGAAGCTTGGGCAGTTAGGCAATCATCATGCTAAAAAGGTTGTTTGGTATGAGGGATTTTTTAGAGTTAAATTGAAAACAATTGAAAAAATGGAGTTATAAGATTTTAATAAGAAAAAAAGATGTACCATAAAATAGTAAGAAAATTTAACTAAAAAATGTTAACCCCATTTCTTTTCTAATGGTGTCCATGCCTCCAATAAATTTTCTGTATGTCATTAGGGTTTTTATGTAACATAGTGTGTAAACAATATTGTTTTGTTCCCAATTTTGCTTTTTTCAAAATAAGTAAGAGATATAGAGGTCATTTGGCTCAAATTCTAAATTCCTAATTGTGTCATATAACTTAATCAATAATTTGTTAAATTTAGTAACCCACATTAGAATTTAGATCATTCAACCGTCTTGATATAGGATTTTCTCTTAAAAGTACATTTTATTTTTTATTGATATTGGATGTATAATAATATTTAATATATTAATAAATGAGTTAACATACCTTAGTCTATCTAAGATCTACTTTGCAGTTCAAATTTTGAACCAGAGGTAGTACAAATTCAGGAAGAATTAGGATCGCAGGTCCCAAGCTAGAGATTTTATCACTATAAATTTCCATGAAATCGTCAAATAATTCTGAAGTTCCCAGGGACCAATTGTGATTAAATCTAGATGTATAATTACCAATTTGATCTCTTTTAAAAAGAAAATGAGTCTAGTAACATTCATTGTTAATACATGTGCCACAGAGTTGCAAGTGTGTGGTGCACATTGACATTGGTTGTTAATGCAGTTAGTTTAATCGTTAATAACAAGTGTGTGGTTACAATGACATTAGTTGTTAATGGATTGCGCACTGTTGTTGATATAACTATGTTAGTTGTCAATAGGTGACTTGTCATAACTTGCTATATAATGTGTTATAATTCTAATAATAAGAGCTAGATGACTTTTTTCGAAAGACTAATGAAATTAAATAAATTACTTAAAAGTTTTTATATTTATCATTTTTCTCTAAACCAATTCGCTTAACTTATAAATTAATGTATAATATAATGATAAATAATATATACTATGATTAAGTAATTTATTTAGTTTTATTAATTTATCCAAAAAAAATTAAATGAGCCTTATATTAAGGAACAGAAGAGTACTTTGTCACCTTTTATATGAATTTCTAAATTGAGTTTTATGTTATTTTACTATATTTATTTTACAAATATTATAATGTGATGTTTTTTTTTTTTTAATACAGATAATGTGATGTTTTGATACAAAGAGAGTTGTCAATCTCGCAACAAAAAGTGTCAATGGTGGCACATAGGGGTGTTCATAGGCAACATTGGGTAAAAATTACCCACGGAATTTTGTGGGTAAAAATTATCGACGGAATTACCCACAGAATTTCCACCAGTAGCCGAAATTACCGACGGAATTCCGTGGGTAATTAAAATTACCGACGGAAAATTTCCGTTGCAAAAAAAGCCGTGGGAAAAATCAATTTTATTCTGCCACGGCTTTTTTTGTGACAGAAATTTTAATTATTGACAAAATTACCCACGAAATTCCATCAGTAATTTCAGTTACCAACAGAATTTCATGGGTAATTCCATCAGTAATTTTTACCCATAGAATTCCGTGAGTAATTTCCGACAAAATTTTCTGCGTCAGTACTTCTGTAGGTAATCCGCGTTTTTTTTTTTTTGGTAGTGGGGTGTGTGTGTGTGTGTTAGGGATATTCATGAAGCCCATGAGTCCAGTGTGAACCAGAATAGCCTAGCTAGTACCCAGTTCGCTGGCCTGAATTGGCCAATCATAGTCCAATTTTTCGAACCATACTTTGTATTACTATCAATGAGCCCAACCAAATAAATCACCTATGGTAATGTGATAAAGATAATCATCATGTGCAATGCGATCAAATCAAAAGGACCTATAGGAAGACTCTCCCACCATAGCTAGATGCATGATGCGAGTCGGATCCGGATTAGTCGGGGCGAAGCTCTGATAAACCGGGTGGGCAACTAAAAAACAAAATCAAAAGGACCCATAGCTATAGCTTGACAAAGAGAATTTATCATGTATGTTTTTCCAATATAATTATTTTATATGGGATCACCCCGGCTTTAGCTAGTTCATAATAGGTCACAACTTTTCCAGTACATGGTGCGAACTAGACCAGACTAGCGACCAGTTCGCGGGCCTAAATTGGCCAATCATAGTTCAGTTTTTCAAACCATGATAAGTAATAAGCCCAACCAAATAAATCAGCTATGGAAATATTCTAATTTAGTTTCAACTAAGCCGATGTTTATTTATAGGGGAAATCATTTCTGCATTTACTGCAGAAAATTTTCTGCAGCAGGACAAAAAACGACACAGTTTCGTCGAACATCTACATACAAGCAAAGAAAAAAGAAATGTAAATGAACCAAAGAACCACGAAGGGTGGAGCAAAGAAGAGACAAGGGGCCTGCTCATTCGTCTTCTTTCCACTTCCTTTGACCACGGTCTCTCTCTCTCGCTGTGTGGCAACGAAAAGGAAGTGATCGATAGAGTTGTGTCTAGTTGATTGAACCCCAAATGACTACGACACTTCCCACCAGAGAGAACAGATTTACTTGCCCAGATCTTCTTCCTCGTGGCATTGTCCTATGAATTAGTCTAAAATCTCTTTTGAGTCTAAATCACTAACCCAGCCTTTCTTACTTTGGAGGACTGTGTTTTTTGTGGTGTGGTCATAATGGCGGAAGTTGCAGAGCCCAAAGTAGTGGCTGAGGCAGAGAAGAAGAAGGAGCAAAGTTTACCCTTTTATCAACTATTCTCTTTTACAGATAAGTATGACTGGTTGCTCATGATCTCTGGGAGCTTGGGATCTATCGTTCATGGCTCCTCCATGCCTGTTTTCTTTCTTCTTTTCGGTGAAATGGTTAATGGGTTTGGCAAGAACCAGATGGATTTGAAGAAAATGACTGAAGCAGTATCAAAGTTGCTCTGTATTTTGTGTACCTGAGTTTTAGATTGAACCTTTAGACCGTCTTCTCCCCCTTCGCCAGAACCTTCTTCCATCACTGTCGGAGGAGCTTCACCGTTAGACCTCTGTCATTTCCGCTTGGGGATGGAGATTTTTCAGCAGAGCTTCTCATGATACTTGCCCCATTTGTCGCGCAAATCTGAATCCACATCCTGGCGAAGACGCCATTAAAATGCCGACTCAGTTGAACGCTAATGAATTGAATGAAGAAAGTGCAGATTCGAGCCCTACTTTTTGATCTTCTTTAAGTGAGCACATTGAGGAAGAAATATTTGGAGGTAGTGCTTAAACAGGACGTTGGGTTCTTCGACATAGAGGCCAGAAAAGGCGATATTGTTTTTAGTGTCTCCTAGATTAAACTATGTTGCTCCACCCTTCATCAAAACTGTGTCGTTTTTATCCTACTGCAGAAAAGTTTTTCTGCAGTAAATGCAGAAATGATTTCCCCTTATTTATATATATAAAAAAAAGGGGGAAATCGTTTCTGCATTTACTGCAGAAAAAGTTTTTCTGCAGCAAACAAAAACGACACAGTTTACTCCCTCGTGATTTCACACACATAGCCCACTAAAGTTCTCTTCCTTTATACATTAATGCCTATTACATCATCTTCCCTTCTATATATATTTAAAACAACAACCTTCCTCGTTGCTTCTCTCCAAGTTGCTTTTCTCTCCCCTACTCCCTTTCTCTCAGTGATTATTTTCTCCCCATAGCTTTGACTTAGGTTCACTCAACATGGCCTTTGCCAGAATGCCCAAGGGCACAACTAGCCCAATTATTTGGCGGCAACACAACCAATGCCGCTGCCAGCTTCATCTATGACAAATTCATTGTCGTTACCAACAAGTTCTTCGACACCACCTTCGCCGTGGACAGCACCTACCTCCTTACGAATCAATCCAGGTTCGTTCACAAAGATTCCCAGCGCTTACGAATTAGGAATTTATTACGGCCAGTGGAGTGTGGTGGGTCGAACTGCCGTGACAACCACATTAGCTGGTTGCTCCGTTGCTTTAACCACACTCTTTGGCAAGCAGATTCTCTCCGGCCACTGGAACGTGATGGACGTCTGCAACGGTTTGCTCGGTGGGTTTGCTGCCATCACTGCTGGGTGCTCCGTCGTGGAGCCATGGGTTGCGATTATTTGTGGGGTCGTGGCGGTTGCTGTTTGGAAGGGGGGAGAGAGAAGCAACTTGGAGAGAAGCAACGAGGAAGGTTGCTGTTTTAAATATAGATAGAAGGGAAGATGATATAATAGGCATTAATGTATAAAGGAAGAGAACTTTAATGGGCTATGTGTGTGAAATCACTTAACTATGAGGGAGTAAACTGTGTCGTTTTTGTCTGCTGCAAAAAAAGTTTTTCTGCAGTAAATGCAGAAATGATTTCCCCATTAAAAAAAAGGGGTTTACTTTTCTCATGTTGCATGAGAGAAACAAGATTCTTACACACACATAAAATGATGGGACCCACATATATATATAGTGCTAATTATATATATATGCGGGTCCCACTATTTTATGTGTGTGTGACATGAGAAAACATTTCTCCTACAACATGAGAAATGTTTTTCCAAAAAAAAAATAAGCCGAAGTTTAAAAAGAAGAAGAAGAAGAAGGGGGAAAAAAGAGAAAAAGACTTCTTTTATATATATATATATATATATATATATATATATATATATATATATTATATAAGGGAACAAATTCTAGATTCGAAACGCGCACCTCTTGCCCAAGAAATTTTAAAAGCCGAGAAATTTCACAATCATCTTAGTGGTACTTATTAGAATACTTATTAGAATACTTACTACATGTTTTTTGACATAACTTTGGCCAATAGCCGTTTCAGGATAAGATGTTGGGATGACAAAGGGAGGAGCGCGAGACAGACCAGAGGCAAAACAAAGATAATGGCTTCTTCGACGACAATGGCGTTAACGCTGTCTCCTTCGGTAACCTGTGGAGGAGGCATAAGAGCTCGAACTCCTTCAGCTTCCCTCACATACCTTCCTGGTTCTTCAAGACCAAGGTCGCTTTCCTTGAATGTTTCCCACAATTCATCAGCCTCCTCTTGCTCTTCACTGCTTCACTCCTCCTTCCTCTGCTCTTCTTCCTCTCTCTCTTTCCCCTCCTCTTTTTCTGGTAATTATGCTTAAATTCCTTTAGTTTTCCGCTGATTGTAATTGTTTCCGAATCTTACTGTGATTTGTGCTGAAATTTGTTTGCATAGTTTGGTTTAATTGAAATTTCGAAGTTTTTTAGCAATTTTGGAGTGGGCTTGCTATGTTGATTTGGGGAGATTTAAAAATTGAACTGAACAGAGGCTAATACGCGAAGGGCATTGGGAAAATGGTGGTTTTTTCACTTTAATTTATCGTCGTAACTATTTTTGAGATGTTTTGTGAGTGATAATAGTAGTAATTAAACAAAACGAAGAGAACGGAGCTGATTTAATCTTTCTCTGAACATTTACTCTGTTATTACAATGTTAACTGAATAATTCCTGTTCTATCTCTTTGAGGTAGATATCAATGAAGTATATACTCTCAATAGTGAGAAAATGCTGTGCAGAACTTTGTTTGATTTTCATATTTTCTGCCTTTTGACATTCTTAATTGTGTATAATTTCAGGAAATATGTAAGAAAAAGCTTTCTTCAGAGTTAGGTTGACTTTCTCTAAGCTGATTTTCAATTTTCAGGTTTATCATTGGGTCTGGATTTTAAACCCAATGTTGGTACTAGAAGGCGAAATGGTGGCAGACTAGTTGTAAGGGCAGGCAAAGCTGCTCTTTGTATGACCAAAAGGAATAGATCACGAAAATCACTGGCACGGACTCATGGTTTTCGCAGACGGATGAGAACCACAAGTGGAAGAGCAATACTTAGGCGCCGACGTGCCAAGGGACGGAAGGTCCTTTGCACAAAGTCTAATCCAAATAGTGGCAAACGTTCTTAATTTTGTCTATTTCTTTAGGTAAAAGCATTCGTTCCTATGAACTTATTTAAATTCCTAGTTTCCCCCTTGAACTATTGGTATCTGTAATCTCTATTATTTGAAGATTGTTATTCTTATGATCGACTGATCTTGTTAATTTCATGTTAGTTGTTCGGTTGTTCCAAAGATGATTGCCATTGGTCACCGTTATTGAAATGAAGAAGTCAGTCACTTTAGGCAATTAGTCATGCATGTATGATGTTCCCCGTTTTGCTATATTGGCCTTGTAATCATTGGTCTTTACAATTTGTGTCTGAATTCTACGAGCTGATTGTGTACGTTTTCTTATACATTTAAATTCATCTTTTCTCAATTCGTTTCAATCTCATCTTGTCTATTGCAAAGGATCTGTTCCGTGTTAAAACTGAGGCATCACTCATGAAAAAGTGTCCGCGCATTCCTTTACATTAGAGTATACTACAGACTAAAAGTTTGAGACTGTGCAATGACATTTCCTTCCTTCCCCTTATTTTAGTGGAGTGATCTTAATGGTGCTAGTTGTTAAGCCATTTGATTTTTTATTCATGTTTGTCTGCTTCATTTATAGTGATTGGAGGTACAGCTAAGCCGTAAGATTCACTATTTTATTGAATTCTGATCAATCTTTACCGTTTACACTCACCAAGTGATATAGTTTTTTTCTTTGAACTTAATTTTAAGGACCTATCAAAAGGCACTAAGGGGAAGTTTTCTGCATAGTTGTTTTGTTGTGGTAACTGCTACTCCCTCCAATCCTAATTATAGAAACACTTTTGCGGTGTAAATTACTCTACAAAAGTATTCTTATAATTAGAACCGGAGGTAGTATCTACTGTGCTAGAGGGGATTGCCAGAGGCAGTGGATAATAGTTTGAAAACCAAATCAGTTGTCAAATTGGTGGTGACATTGGTTCTAACTTCATTTGTCTAACCTTAGTTGAACTATGGTCAAATCAACCATAGTTTAATTAATATATTTTTATTTTGTTAAACAGTATTATATAAAAATAAATGACCAGTTTTTTACTGGTTTTTGTTCAATTTTACCAATTTCTGACTAATTGTCTTTTCAGTTTCCACTGGCCTGAATTTTGGTGTGGTCGAGACCAAACCAAAATATAGTTCACTTGCCCACTGTCAGATTGTTCTTATCTGGTTCAATTTTGTACAACCATGATGACCGATATGAATCTAGAGCGGTGTCCTTGGATTGTTTTGGTGTTCACTGATTTTGTGATGTCTACGGTAGATAACATGTCATGGGGCTAGAATTGAGTTTATTCCATTGTTGATCAGAAAAGAAATTTTTCCTTTTCTGATATTAAATTTTTGGTGTCTGAATCATTCAGTTGCGGTGATCTTTAGTTGTATTGCCACCTCATACATATCCTGCATTGTAGAATATTGATCATTAAGTCAAGAAAATGTTTGATTTTAGCTTGTAAGTGAAGTTCCCTTGGTTAGACTTTTCTGCAAATACCAGATTCCCTGAATAGATGCAGCTGTTTCTTCTGATCTGATCATTGATACATATCTTGTACAGATCCGGACAATAAGATATTAAGATAACGTTGGAAGATGGCTGTGATGCCCAATTAAAAATTGTTTGTATTGGTTATTCTTAAAGTGTGAAATCCATTATTCTAGATGCTTAAAGAAGACTTGTGGTTATTGCTTTGACAATCTGAGATGCATGACTCATTTAAATTATCTTCCATATGTTGGGTGTCAGTATTGAGGATTTTTATTGTTTATTTTCGGTCTCCTAGAGTCAGAAAACTATATTTAGGTCATTAATAGAGAATTCTGCTGTCTATAAGCAGATTGGATTACAAATGGATTTTATTTTAGTTTATAAGCACAACTATGATCCCATTAGAGGCACTCTGTTCGTTGTAGTGTCAGGCATTAAATGTAGACTTCTCTCCCAGCTGTATGAGGGATTAGCCCCTTTCGCTAGATCCAACCACCAATTGGTATCGCAAATGGAGTTTAGAAAAAGTAAGATGATTCCTTTTTCGAAAAGACAGCCCAGAAAGAAATTAAGAAAACAACTTGTGCATATTTTCTGGCCTTGGACTGTGATCTCTCTCTTCAGGACTAGAATTACAGATTGGGCCCAACTCAGGGGAAGGCTAAACTATTCAAGTTGAGTTTCAGACCAGTGTATTATACTATTATCCTACAAAAAGAACACCTAAAGGTACACAAGTTCTTGCGTCTGAAAACTTTTCATTGATACTGGTCAAGAACAAATTAGATTGAAAAGTCCTAGAAAGAAAAAGGGAGGGAAAAGAAAGTTCAATCAGTAAGGCAAACTCTTGGAACTTGTACTGATTATTAAAGACTTGAACTTAGAAGAAGATTTGAACTTAGAAGAAGATTCTGCAGCATCGGCAGCAATATTTGCCCTCTCTGTAATTGTTTCCATGTTCCTATATAAACTCTCTTTGACCAAACTCTTCATCATTCTCTTCCCTTCTCTTGCTTCCATTTGATTCATAGGTGAACCCATGGACATGACTGTCCTTGATGTTTGCGGGCCCGAATGTGGGCCCATTCTCACTTGCCTCTCATCCTTAAACCACTGCAACAGTTTTGAAGCTCGCTTCTGAGCCAAAGTGCTTCCCAATAGAACAACTTCAAGAAGCACATGAACAATCCCTGCTTTTGCCATTTTCTGTCTCTGTGATGAGCTTTGATGAGCAAGAATCATCAAAATATAAACAGAAATCTCTTGACATTTTGGCTTATCTTCCCATGACAAAATCTCTATCAAGCTCTCTGGTACCATTGAGCTTTCTTCCACTGCTTTCTTCCCCATTAAGGTAACAATTAAGTTACTGAGAGACGCCAGTGCCTTCTCTGAAACTTGTTTCTCTGAGGAAAGTTCTAGAAGAATAGGAACAAACCCACTAGAAACCAAGGGCCCTGCATTCTCTAAGACAGTTGAGAGATTGTATATGGCTCCTAGACACGACTGTTTTGTGTCAAAGGTTGAGTTTGACTGAAGAATGTCTCTGAGAAATGGGAGAAAGTCCAGTGATGCAAAAGGGAATTGTGTGGTTGCTAAAGATGATAGTGATAGAAGCAACTCTGCCATTTGACTTCTTGTTGATTGGTCCATAAGTTCAATCCTCTTCGGTAACTTTGATAATGTTCCTGCCTCCACTATCATGGCCTTGTTCCTAAAGAAAGAAATACACACAGAACAAACTCTTTAGGTAAAGAAACAAAGTCAAAGTTAGGTTCGAATCAAATATCAAATATATTGTATTGAATTGTATAAGCTATTAAGTGAACTTCCCACTAAATCTCAATAAACTCCATTTTTATCACACATGATATTTTAAATAAACAGTTTAAGGGTGAGGGAAGTCAATCAGAATCTGACATCAGGATCAGTGTTGGAAAGAGCAGGTCAACAAATTTGACTTGACAGTATAAATTTAAAGATTATTATATATAGGAATCTTTTTCAGCTGCCATATATTTTATACTGTGAAGTTCATGAAATCTAAAGACAAAATACTGCCTTGATAAATACTTTTGTGATTAACATAGCTGGCACTGCCAGCTGAGGTAGCATATACATATTTTGGGGATTTTATTATGATTTATGTTTATTGTTCCAACTAATACTACTGACATTGGACATGGAAGAATGGGGTGACAGTGGGATTTTGAGGATCCCAAAATAGTGGCAAAATTTATATTCTCAGATTTATTGCCATCTTTGGAAGTTTAATTATGTTGATCCCTTCTTAAACGTTTCACTAATTCACTTAGCCTATAAAAGATCATCCTGGATTACATCTTGTTTTGGTTCAACAATCTATATCGCCCCTCTAAATTAAAGAAATCAACCAAACACTTGAATTATCGATTTAAGATAATAATAAAAACAATAAAGAAGATAACATAAATGAGCAACCAATATAGCCGACCTTGAACTTTGAGTTGAGTAATACAATATAGATAGGGTTAATGGTGAATTTTGTCCAGGAAGTTTTAAAAAGGGGGTAATTTTGTCTTCCTCGTTATCTCAATTACTTTTGATCGTTAGCTAATCAAATATGCTGAGCTGATAGTCCACATGTTATCCACGTCATTTTTATTAAAGTACAAATTTTTAAATCTAACTTCAAAAAAAAAAATGAAGTAGATGATATATGCTTTCTGGCCGGGACAAATTTGTATCTTAACAAAAATGACATGGATAACATATATACAGACAGCCCAACATATTTGATTAATTAAAGATTATAATTAACCAAAATAATGGTCATAGCAAAATTGCTCCCTTTTTAAAATTTCCAGAGCAAAATTTCCCTTTAACTAATATAGATATCTTCTTTAACTTTTATATTTATGCAAATAATGTTCTTATGTTTATTTTCCATTTATTTAATTTAAAGATTATAATATGATAGGATTTTATCTACTCATATAATTCAAAGATCAAGAGGTTATTTACGCTTAATTTAGTCTAATTTGATAATTTCTATAAAGTTTAAAGGGATATATGGTCAATAAAACATTTTTGTTCCAACAGTGAAATAACAAGATAATTTATATGACGGAGTTGTTTGCCCCCAAAAAAAAAAAATAGAGGATTTCTTATCTAAACACAGTCTAAGGAAGTTTTGCATAATTTAGTTTTTTTTAATCTCAAAATAAAATTTTGAAAGTTGACACTTGACCCATAGCAGCCAAAGACTACTCCACTACTTTGAAATTCTTAGGCATCATGATTGTATATATGAACTCTAATACATTATTGGAAAATGTTAATGTTATATTATTTACATAAACAAGTTGATAAGAAAAAGACAATAAAAACCATGAGAAGATAATATGTAACACGCATTCATGCGCCTTATAGTGGAGATTGACTCAGACAAATACACTTCTCTCAACATGAAACTTTAATTAAAATTTATAAATAAATTATATTCCTTATAATATATATTCAAAAAAAAAGTTACATAAATGAGTTAAAATTTAATATTTTGTATTTTTTAAACAAACAATTTTATTTAAAGATAAAATGATACATAAAAAAAGGGAAAAGAATTTCTCCTGTCACTGGAGACAAAGTTATCTCCAGTGAACCCAAAACTACGTCGTTTTGGATTAATGAAGGGTGTGTTTGTAATTTTAGATGAATTAATGAATGTTGTTTCTGTAATTTTGTTTATCTTTTTATCATATGAATTTTACCAAAACACCCTTCATTAATTCATCTAAAATTACAAACACACCCTTCATTAATCCAAAACGACGTAGTTTTAGGCTCACTGGAGATAACTCTATCTCCAGTGACAGGAGAAATCATTTACCCATAAAAAAATTAGAAAAATCCTAAGCTAATACCATTTAAATTTCAAAATCTTAAATTGGTGATTTTTTTTAACAAAACACGAGTTTTCAATTGCTTTACTGTTCTTGTTAATCTTTTTACTGTTGTTGTTGTCAACAAGATTTTGAAATTTAAATGGTATTTTTCTGTTATTTTCTCGGAAAACAATATAAATTCTTCAACTATATATAGTTTAATTTCTTAAAGAAAATTAAAATCAGAATTATAAACACTAGCTCATAAGTTGTGAGAATTATAAAGTCGCACGGAACTATTTAACTATTCATTTTACTGCCCGCCCACTTTTGAGAAACCTTTCCATGGTATGATTTCAAAACCATGAATCACACCGAAGAGAGCACCATCTAAATCGCTAAATAATGAAAAATATCAACCACAAAATCACATTTGAATTCAAATCGAAATTTCCGATTTATGTATAAGATCAAAATTTCAATGCCAAGCAACAATTTGTTTTGGTTAGAGAAGTGAGAGGATTCAGAATTGTAAAACTTACCTGAAGCTTCCATCTGCGAGATGAATTAACGCCGTGACGGCAGAACTCCGGCGGCTGGATGCATCGGAAGCCACCATAGAGACGAGCACCGGCACGACGCCGAGCTCCATGAACAACTTGCGAGCCTTGACATCGCGTTTTGCCATAGCTTCAATCTCTTTCGCTGCAATCTCCTTCTCCTCCCAATCACCAAAGTGAAGCTTCTTCACAGACCTCTGCAACAAAATCTCACAACACTCCTCATCCTCCTTCTCCTTCTCCTCAATACTCTCACTCTGTTTTTGCACAACTTTGATCGTTTCAGGCTTTTCAACCTCCGCCTTCTCGTTCTTCTTCTCGATGTGCTCTGATTTGGATTTTGATAGGTGAAATTGATCAGACCCGTGGTTGCGCTTCCGAGAAGATTTGGATTGAAGAAAGCGTTTGATCCGGTTGAAGAATTGAAGGTTTATGGAAGATACAGTCCAAGAAGAAGAAGAAGAATAATGAGGCATTTTTGGCTTGTGACTGCGAGGCACAGAAAGAAAGAGAGAGAGAGAGATTGATGAAACTTTTTGAATTGGAGAAACTTTTTTGCGTTTGTTCTCTTTTTATAATTCGTTCCTATTTAAGACAAAGAAGAGAGAGAAGAGGAAGGAGGTCTGTGAGTTCCAGAAACATGAGAGGGCAAAGGGCACACGAGAGGGCACAGGGCACACGAGAGGGCACAGTATAATTCACTCGCATGATTTCTGACAATCTCGTATTTATTTATACTAAAAAATACTCCCTCCAGTCCTAATTATAAGGCATAGTTGACTTTGTTTGGAGAGATTAAGGAAGCTAAATAAGTTACTTAATCACTTTATATGTTGTATATCTTTAGATTATATATTAGTTTATTAGTCAAACTAATTACTTTGAAGAAAAAAATAAAAATAAAAATACTCTAAAGTAATTTAATTAGCTTCCTTAATTTTTCCAAAAAAGTCAACTATGCCTTATAATTAGGACCGGAGGGAGTAATTATAATCATATTTATAAGTAAGAGGAAAAAAAAAGTGAAAATTCCACATAAATACCGTTTCAATTTGTAAAACTCTCAGAAATCCGTCGAATTTGTAAAAAGACTGAGAGGTAACAAGGGCTTTTGAGGGATATGCAAATTCGAGCGAAATTATTCTTTTGCCCTTAGTTTTAAATAATTAAATAATAATAATACCCTTGCGGTGGGCCCCACCGCCGGCGGCCACCACCTCTATCGCTGGCGACCGCCTGTCACCGGCGACCACCGCCGGCCGCCACCTCCACGGGTGCTCACCGCCTCCGCCGCTGGCCGCCAGCACCCACCGCCGGCTAGCGGTGGTCGCCAGTGGAGGTGGTGGCCGCCGATGGTGATCGTCGGTGGAAGGGGCGGCTGCCAGCGGGGGGCCCACCGTCGGGGGGATTTATTTTTTAAAATTATTTAAAATTAAGGGTAAAAGAGTAATTTCGCTTGAATTTGTATATCGCTTGAAAGTCTTTGTCACCTCTCAGTCTTTTTACAATTTAGACGGAGTTCTAAGGGTTTTATAAATTGAGACGGTATTTATATGGAATTTTCAAAAAAAAAAAATTGTCCAAGAGAAATTTTTATATCAATACAATTTTGCTCTTCATTTTTTATTATATAAACTTATATTGATGTTGTTCTTCATGGTTATAGTATATATTAAATAAGAGTAGAGTTGAAAAGTTGTTGAATTTTATAGAAAATTGATAAAATTTTAGGTTTTTTTTTAATATAAAATTAGTTAGAAGTGCCTTATAAATAAGACTACCATATGAATATTTATATATAATGAATAGGAAGAATTACATATAGAAGAAATAATTTGTAAGATTTTACAATAAAAATGACTTTTACCCATTTAAATTACTGAAAGTTTAATTTGACATGAGATGAGTGGATAAAAATGTCCTTCTAGTAAAATATTTAAAACTTTGAAGATGATCATGATAAATTTTCTTATAATTACATAAAGTCTTGTTTATAGGAATTTGAATTATAATCCCCTTGATTTCTAGCCATATATTAATATCATTTGCTCATTATGAAGAGTTTTGATGGATGAAAATATATTAAGACCACAACTTGTTAAATACATTAAGGCTTGATTTTATATATAGGGCATGATTAATTAAATAGAGGACCCAAATCTACTCTTTATATTGTTTGAATTGGTGTGCAAGAATTTAGGTTGATAAACTTGCAGATACTTTTTATAGAAATCAAGACTTGTTATTACATTTTTTTTATATGATTTTACTAGATTCCGCCGAGTCTTGAGTTAAAGTCTTAGGAGGAGAAACCTGTGTGCTCGGAGAGAATAAGCCATCAACTCTAAAACTAGAATTATCTATTACCTAGTAATAGAATTCATAAAACCTGTCTTTACTAGTATATATAAAAGAAAAAATTTAACCAACTTTCTTAATATATGTGAATTAGTTAAGGAAATCCTACATTTTAAGGAAAGATATTTTTATATTTATTTAAAAAAAAATTATAACTCCAAGATATTTAGGTAATATATAAGTTCAAAAACCTTACCATACTTTGGTGTTTAGAATAAAAAAATATAAAATAAAGTAGGCTAAAGTATAAATTTGGTCCTGTATGTTTGTCTCTGGTATAATTTTAGTCCTTTAAGTTTGTAAAATGTATGTTTGGTCCTTTAATGTTAACACCATTAGTCTAACTTAACGGAAAATACTGACTCAACAATTTTAAGCGATGACTGTGCAATTAAATGCAAACCAAGCATGCTTTTATGTTAGTATTTTAATAAATTAATATTTTAAATCCTATTAATTGAAAAAAAATTAATCTTTATAAACTGTTTTGCGGTTTTTCACAATTTGTGAAGATTAAATATATTTTTTTTGTCAAATAAAATTAAATATTTTTCAATTAATAGGATTTAAAATGTTAATTTATTAAAATACTAATATATAAGCATGCTTAATCAGCATTTGATTGTATAGTCATTGCTTAAAATTGTTGAGTCAGTATTTTCCGTTAAGTCAGACTAACGGTGTTAGCATTAAGGGACCAAATGTATACTTTACAAATTTATGGGACTAAAATGATACTAGAGGTAAACATAAAGAACCAAATATATACTTTAGCTAATAAAATAAAAATCTTTCCATACATATACGCATGCATCATACATAAAAGTTCAAAAAGTCTAACTTGTGCATGAGACTTCTTCAGTTTCTTGTGACTTAGAAAGTAATGGTGCAAGCAAGACAATGTCTATAAATTCATAATGATAAATCTAAAAGTCTCCTATTTCTTTATCTTCTCACATCCTTGGATGTGTTTAAAATAGCTTTTCGAGTCCCAAAGAGTGAAATTGTAGAGCTAAACGTGGGATTGGTTGATTTTATCTTTTTAGGTTGTGTTTGGATGAGAGTTTTGTGTACTAAGCTTTTAGGTCAAAACATATTTCCTGGCTTCTACCCATGATTAACTTGATTGGGTATTTGATGCTCAGAAAGTTTTCTTCCCCATTTTGCCCTTTCTCTCCCTTCTTTCTCACCATCTCTAATTCCCTTCATAAATTTACATTGGGTGCTTTTCTCTAAGGTGTTTCTTAAGTGCTTTTTCCTTTAATTAGAGGGATTAGAAATTTTTTTAATTTTTAATTTTTTTTATATATTCTATTTATTGAGATTAAATTATATGTTACATCCTGAAATTTTTTGGTACCCAATATATCAGATTAATTTATTTTCAGGGCATTGGGGTTATAGGAAAAATATTTCTTAATGTAGGACTGAAAATTAATTAATTTGAGACATTGGGTGCCAAAAAAAATTTCAGGATCCAGCTTATAATCTAATTTAAATAAATAAAAAATATAAAATAAAAAATAAAAAAATGCCTAATCCCTCTAATTAAAGGGAAAAGTACCTAAGAAGCACCTAAGAGAAAAGTACCCAATGTGAACCCTTACCTTTCATCTTCTAACCATTGCCTCTTCTCCCTTGTCAATGTTTTGATCCTAACAAGTGCCTTGTTAGAATATTAAACTATGGTAATATCTTATCTTATTAGTTAATATCTTGATTAGTGGTAGGAGCCTATAAGTATAGGTCATAGTTAATGTCTCCGCATTATATTAAGATGGGTTAATGTGAGTCTCTTTGTAAAGGAGAAAGTCTGTGTAAGATATTTAACCTAGCTATTTATGATTGTCATACAAAAAAAAATTCTAAAATACCAAAACAAAATGCTAATAATTAATTTACTTGCAAATACTATATAAATTAGGCCTAGAGGTTGGGAAAGTATAAAAAAGTACAGTTGTTGATCTCCCTGAACTAACAGCTAATTTTTTTTAATAATTTAATTGCTCATCTGACACAGATTTCTGCATCTAAAGATATGCTTAAATTATGTGCACTGTATTCAATGTAACCTAATCATGTAAAATTATTTGTTTTCTCCTACAAATGCCTTCCCATTAAAGGAGTATCTAAAATTCTAAATTAATCAAATACATACTTGAGAAAATCCCATGAAAGGAACTTTGAAATAGGTAAAAGACACAAAAGTACTCCAAATATTCATAATATCATAAAGGTGTTAGGACCTGAAATGTCTTTTACGAAATCGATTTCAACACTACAACAATACGAACTCTTCGATTCTAAATCTGACTAGATTGATTTCTTCCTCAAAAGTACTGGTTCTTTACAATTTGGTTTTGTTTTCCATTCATATTCTTCTGTACAGATTGATTCCCAATATTGTGCTCTCTTTGTAATATTATTGTGATTTGTTTGACTTCACTTTTTCCTTCTTTATCCTTTTGCTTCTTCTTCGCTTTTACAGCTTTGTTCAGCACTTCCTATTACCATAATGCGTTCTTTGTTATTTTAGTTTGATGCTCAAACTTGAAGAGTAAAACTGTTCCTACTGACTATGGAATATTCGTTTTTAGAACTTTCAGTTTGTGAATTATTTGTAAAATCGTATCCAGTCAAATTTGGAATGGAAGGGCTCATGTTGGTGTGGTGTTGGAATCGATGAAAGAAAGGAGAGGAGAGGATGAAGGCTATTTTTGTCATTTCAACCTAATTTCGCAAAAGACATTTCAAGTTCTCACACTTCTATGACATTATAAGTATTGGGAGTCCCTTTATGTCTTTTACCTATTTTAAAGTTCTTATATTAAATACTTATAATTAAGTGAGATTAAATATTTAAATTATATAATTTATTAATGGGGAAATTGATGTGGACCATGAGGTCTGGACATTGTGGATTTATGGGTGGTGAGGGAGAATTATGATATAATTGGACCCACTCATCCGTTTTCAACTAATTTAATTTGTGAATCTTTATCGGGTAGGGTCTCTATATTATTGTACGATTCAAAGTTTTTGTACGCCGGAATCTAATATTATTTTAATTCATATAAAGAAAATATAATTTAGAAAAAAACACCAACCATTCAAATCATGAAATCAACTAAATTATAAATTTAGGCTAAATAGTATATCAAAATTTATGGACGGTATATGACTTTTTCTTAAAAAATATGAGAAATATTTTTTGAAAATTTAGATCATTGAAATTAATTGCATGACTTTAATTTATTTGAAATAAAAAAATAAAAGGTTCTGCTGAAATCAAAAGGGGAAAATTATACCTTAGGGTATAAAAATCTTTTATTATCAGGACCCTAAATATGTTCAATTATTATGAAGGCTCAAGGTTCTTTTCTGAAAAAAGTTATAATAATTTCTGAATTTAACATATTGAAGATTCTTTGAGAATAAAATAAAAAGGTTTATAAATTTTGCCCGGACTTTGGTGGGGGACCGGTGCCGAACCCACCTAAACTTTTATGTTACAAAAAAAAAAAGGTTTATAAATTTGGTCCTTAAACATAATTTTCTCACCCAAAAAAAAAAAAAAATCCTTCTTACACTAGGTTTATAAAAGGATAGTGTATTTTATGCTGTCATGATTTCGTTAATTAAGAACTTATTTGGTTTGAGGGGAGAGAGAAGAAGGGAAAGATGAGAGTTTTTTTTTTTTTCTTTCATCTTTATTAATATAGGCCATAAAAATTTTTCAATATTTTAAGAATACATTCTAAACAAAAAGAAATATTTTCCTCATTAATAGTAATTTAGTTAATATTCTCCCTGAGGATTCATCCCCTCAAACCAAACACACCCTAATGAAAATAAAACCAATAAATAGTGTAGTTCCCTATGGCACTTTTTTTTTTTGGAAGCAAAAGTTCGCTATGTGCTATGGCACTCTAGAAACTTTGTGGGAAAATCTCATTCAAGTATCAAAGATTTGAAAATAAAAAAACAAACAAAGAAAGAAAAAGTCTCTATTAAAAAAAAAATCATTAAGAACCTTAGCGATGAAGATCCCAAATGTGAGCTTACTTTGTTGATAAGTCTAAGACTGATCATCGATGATCTCATATATGTGAACTAAAGTAGCTCACGTTGATAAATGTATATGACTATATTGACAAGTCGTAAAGACAAGTTCATGTATATTAATCAAATCAACTCTTATTAGCAAGTTTTTGTCACTATATTGACAAACAAGTCATAGAGTAATTATTAACAATCTCATATGTGTCAACTAAAACAGTTTCCATTAACAAATGTATGAAACTATATTAATAAGTTATAGAATGGTTATTAACAAGCTAATTTATGTCAGTAAAATAAGTAATGATTTTTCTAATAAAAGAATCTACAATGAGACCTTTTTTTTTTTTATGTTTTTTCTTATTCTTAGAACCTGAGTGAGATTTTGTCAAGATTTTCCTTGGTCTGAAAGATTTTCCCAAGAATAATTATGCAGGAAATGGCATTCTCTTTCAATTCAAGTGATATTTAAGAGAAAATGAGTAAAATAATGTTATGTATGATTGGATACAATTATTAAACAATGAAGGTAGTATAAGTTAGTAAAATTTAATGTTTATTGTGGTCAAAATAGGAAATGAAGGTAGTATACCTTAGAGCATATCATGAGATTGATATTATAATATCGAATAGGTAAAATGCCCCAACATATATTGCCTTCACTCCCTACCCCTAATAGAAAATATCATAACGTACTACTGAATTATATACTAATACTAATAATATCATTATAATAATATTGATTTGATATTATAATGAGCTCATTTAGGATAACAGTGGTAGAAGTGACTTTTATTCCTGATGGACTTTTTTCTCCGATAGACTTTTTCTAATATGATTTGTGTTTAAGATAGCGGTGACAGAAGTGGTTTCAAGGTTTGAAGCAAAAAGATATGACTTCACACACAAAAAAAAAAAAAAAAAAAAGACTTTTATCAAATCTTGTATTTTGTGAAATATACTGCTTTAGGAACAACCACTTTCGTGAGGCATGAATCCTTCTTACCATGGAAACAATTTTTAACAATTTGTGTATGCTTTTTTATTTAATTTTTATTTTTTGGATGAGGATGTATATACACATTGATTTTTTCACTGAAAGACAATAGGTATGTATCAAAAAATTTTGACGTAGTCCCTCCCATTCTTATTACAAGGCACTTCTAATAACCTTAACAAAATGAATTAGATGTGTTTAAGTAATTAAATTTGTTTTTTCTTTTAAAAAAAGAATCAAATTTACCTATTTTTAAACCAATGAATTGTAATAAAGAAAAGTCGCATCAAATTTCAAATAGGAGCAATATTGAAAAAATGTATATTCCACTTGTCCTATTTACAAGACCATGAAATTTTAATTGCATTGGTTCTTTTTATAAGATTTTTTTTGAAGTTGTTTAAGCATTTAATGTGTATTTATCATTTTCCCCTAATTAATTTTATTATCTCTCCTCATCTTTTTCTATGTCACTTTTTTTTTTTCATATTTTCTCTCATACTATTCTATTTCTGTTTCTCACTTCCCCAATTATAACTAAAGGGATAGTTAGAGAAAATGTTTATTCATTAACATATTTATTATTTTTAATTGTTTTCTTAAATTGTATAACTCGGTTATCAAGTTCTTATAAGAAAAATTGAATGGAGTAATTAAAATTTTCTTAAACATTTTTATTGTTGATAGCCTACCACTTTAATCTTATCTATAACTTCAGTTTGAAAAAAAGAATTTAGTCCTTACTTTAAATCTACTTTCAGAGTAATAAATGAGAATGTTACAATTTTACCCTTATTAACTTATAATAAATTTTATGTAAGGAAAGAAGAAAAAAGTGAAAAATACTCATTCATAAATGTATGCAATTTTTTTTTTTAAAAAAAAATCTATCAAATAAGCTCATACTATTGAGTTAACTAACTTTTTTTAATTGGACTTATAATTAAGACAAGAGTGACATATAATTAGAATAAATGAATCTTCTAAAATATTTCTTATAATAAAAATTTGAGGTAGTAACCTCAGATAGAAGGGCAGGCACACGTGCCAACTATAACTGCTCATTGAATATTGCTTGCTGTATTATTCTTTGATTGCTCAAAAAATCTGATAGGACATAGGAGTCAGTGTGTGGCCTTGATCTGATATTTCTCACATGCATTTGTGTTAAAAAAGTGTTTGATTGGATTAGAAGATTTTGGCCAATTCCCTTCATTCAAGGGTACGTGAGGCACATCATGATGATGTATTAATTGTTCATTAATTACATTGACGATCCCTAAAGATATGGGTTTCCATATTTTAATTTAAGCCATTAGTTTTCTTTTGCATTAAAACTGTGCATTTACAACAAGGCATTTAAAGGAAAATCTCCGGAAAAAAAAACCATTAAAATATTAAATAGCTGATTTCATAACAAAATAAGTTGTCATGTGCTTTTACTGTTTTTATTAATTCAATTATTATTCATGTGAATAAGATTTTAAAATTTAAGTAGTATTTTTCTTTCATTTTCCCTATATCTAACATGTTTCCATATATAGCTTGCATATTTCTAAATTTTGAGATCCGATACACTCTATATATATATATATAATACTCTATACAACATGTAATTAAAAAATGTTTAAATTAACCATTATTGGTAATTGTGTCAAAGCAAATCTTTAAATTAAGTTAGGTGAATAAAAAATACAGTATATTTAAGGTTCTTCTTTTTAGGCCTAACAAATTTGTCGGTGGTACCTATAGATATAGTTTTCACCAAAAGAACATTCAAATGAAACTTAGATATATAATTTTAATTTATATTTTAATATGTTATTTTATTTATATATGTGGTTCAAATTTGATCGAATTAAAGACCAAGTTAGATGCAAACTCTCTTCCCATCTCTAGAATTGGGCATATAATAAATATAAAAGTCGAACATTAATTAATTGTTGCTCGTAATGCATGAAAAATTTGTTTAATATCTGCGTGTGTGTACTATTATTATTGTTATTGTTATTATTATTATGTTAATGTATTTAAAATTTGTTTGAATGGCATATGATGCTCCTAAACTAATTAAGAAAGTAATGCAATTAACTTTGTTATTAGCTTTTTCTTGTGACCTGTATCGATCTCTAATATCAAGTAGTACAATGGATTAACTTTGATTTGATCATTAGTTTGAACCTAATTATAATTTACTTTGTTATTATGGACTTAATTAATACTAGTATGATAGTGAAGATGATAAACAATTATTTTACTTGAGAAAATAAAATAGTAGATGCATACTTATTGTAACACCTCAATTTCAATACCCGAAAACTTGGCCAAAATATTTGGAATACGTCAGATGTAGGATATTCAACATCCAAATACATATTTACAATATGGCCAAAGGTAAAAATCCATTTATACAGGGCCAATTTTAAATCCAAAATAGTATATCAGAGTTTTTTTAAAATGCGGAAGTCTTATGGTCATGACAAATAAAAATAACATAACATGAGCTTTTCATATGTGCCTTCCCTGATTTCCCTACTAAATTATTCACCTGAAAAAAATAAACATAATAACCGTAAGATCCAAAGATCCCCGTAACCATTGGTTATTCAGAAATATACATGCAAACCAAGATCGAGAACATATTTATAAATTCACAATAATTAAAATATATGCTTTTATATAAAAACCTTTCACAAAAGTTCTCGACTCGGTTACCAAAACTTCCTCTCAAAAAGGGTTCCAAAACATCATAATTTACTTTCCAATATTTCACAAGAGATGTCACATATGCAATCTGCCAAACAAATATTGATGCATGGATCATCCTTATTACCCTGATCACCTCTTATAACCATTGACTGGAGCCATCTAACACATAACACATCCTCCAACAAAACATGTCCATTACTCATAACTATCCAACGAAACATATCCATTACTCATAACTTCAACATGGCTCCCCTCCTTGTAATCACAATTAAGGAGGTGTCAAACTGAACCCGGTTAAAAGAAAAGTGATACCAAGGGATCCAAGAATATCCAATCTCATCAAAACAACTTTATTAGATTTCAAATCAAGCCTTCCATAGGCACAACAAATCCCAAAACAGTTAATAAATATGAATACATATATACATTTGACAAGTATATAAAAGAATAACCAAGGTTACCTCAATTCCAAGCTTATTTTTACCATACCCCAATGCTCTTAATACCAAATAATTTCTATCATTATTCTCCGACTCTCCTTCCTCGTCTCTCTCTCTCTCTCTCTATGTGTTTTGAGTGCTTGTATTGTGAAAGAAATGAGAAGGGGTGAAGTATTTATAGAGTTTGGGTCTCAACTACTTTTCAAAAATCACATGTCCATCTACTACACATCTACCATTTATCTACCATTCATTTGTCCATCTACTACTCATCTACCATTTATCTACCATTCATATGTCCATCTACCATGTAACTACACATCTCCATCTACCATCTAACTACCATTCATATGTAGCTACCATACATATCTCCATCTACCATCTAACTACCGAATACTCATCTTCCGATCAAATATCACATGCTTATCTACTTCATAACCATCTACCATTCAAGTTAATATCTGATTTCTTTACCCTGATTGCATCGAAAAATACTGATTATCAAGAACCTAGTAGCTTTCTTATTTCAAACTTATTCCTAAAATTAATTAGTTACTATTAGAAAAATTGGGATGTTACAATTCTCCCCTCCTAAAAAGGAATTTTGTCCTCAAAATTCATCATCTTCCGTTGCGCCACTCTGATAAAATATCAAACCTTATTCACAATCTAATCTTAATCACAACCTCAAACCATAAATCCTCATTAACAATCATAGATATCAAAAGGACACTAGACAGGTTAAACAATTAACCAAATAAATTTTCAAATCTAAATGTAGGGAAGTGCACACGTTATGAAATTTAATTTGCCATGACCTCTTTTTTTTTTTTTGAAAACTGTTAGGAAATCAGCAAATTGGCCAGAACCTTTTAGCTCTGATACCAAAAATGTAACACCTCAATTTCAATACCCGAAAACTTGGCCAAAATATTTGGAATACGTCAGATGTAGGATATTCAACATCCAAATACATATTTACAATATGGCCAAAGGTAAAAATCCATTTATACAGGGCCAATTTTAAATCCAAAATAGTATATCAGAGTTTTTTTAAAATGCGGAAGTCTTATGGTCATGACAAATAAAAATAACATAACATGAGCTTTTCATATGTGCCTTCCCTGATTTCCCTACTAAATTATTCACCTGAAAAAAATAAACATAATAACCGTAAGATCCAAAGTTCCCCGTAACCATTGGTTATTCAGAAATATACATGCAAACCAAGATCGAGAACATATTTATAAATTCACAATAATTAAAATATATGCTTTTATATAAAAACCTTTCACAAAAGTTCTCGACTCGGTTACCAAAACTTCCTCTCAAAAAGGGTTCCAAAACATCATAATTTACTTTCCAATATTTCACAAGAGATGTCACATATGCAATCTGCCAAACAAATATTGATGCATGGATCATCCTTATTACCCTGATCACCTCTTATAACCATTGACTGGAGCCATCTAACACATAACACATCCTCCAACAAAACATGTCCATTACTCATAACTATCCAACGAAACATATCCATTACTCATAACTTCAACATGGCTCCCCTCCTTGTAATCACAATTAAGGAGGTGTCAAACTGAACCCGGTTAAAAGAAAAGTGATACCAAGGGATCCAAGAATATCCAATCTCATCAAAACAACTTTATTAGATTTCAAATCAAGCCTTCCATAGGCACAACAAATCCCAAAACAGTTAATAAATATGAATACATATATACATTTGACAAGTATATAAAAGAATAACCAAGGTTACCTCAATTCCAAGCTTATTTTTACCATACCCCAATGCTCTTAATACCAAATAATTTCTATCATTATTCTCCGACTCTCCTTCCTCGTCTCTCTCTCTCTCTCTCTATGTGTTTTGAGTGCTTGTATTGTGAAAGAAATGAGAAGGGGTGAAGTATTTATAGAGTTTGGGTCTCAACTACTTTTCAAAAATCACATGTCCATCTACTACACATCTACCATTTATCTACCATTCATTTGTCCATCTACTACTCATCTACCATTTATCTACCATTCATATGTCCATCTACCATGTAACTACACATCTCCATCTACCATCTAACTACCATTCATATGTAGCTACCATACATATCTCCATCTACCATCTAACTACCGAATACTCATCTTCCGATCAAATATCACATGCTTATCTACTTCATAACCATCTACCATTCAAGTTAATATCTGATTTCTTTACCCTGATTGCATCGAAAAATACTGATTATCAAGAACCTAGTAGCTTTCTTATTTCAAACTTATTCCTAAAATTAATTAGTTACTATTAGAAAAATTGGGATGTTAAAAGTTCTCGACTCGGTTACCAAAACTTCCTCTCAAAAAGGGTTCCAAAACATCATAATTTACTTTCCAATATTTCACAAGAGATGTCACATATGCAATCTGCCAAACAAATATTGATGCATGGATCATCCTTATTACCCTGATCACCTCTTATAACCATTGACTGGAGCCATCTAACACATAACACATCCTCCAACAAAACATGTCCATTACTCATAACTATCCAACGAAACATATCCATTACTCATAACTTCAACATGGCTCCCCTCCTTGTAATCACAATTAAGGAGGTGTCAAACTGAACCCGGTTAAAAGAAAAGTGATACCAAGGGATCCAAGAATATCCAATCTCATCAAAACAACTTTATTAGATTTCAAATCAAGCCTTCCATAGGCACAACAAATCCCAAAACAGTTAATAAATATGAATACATATATACATTTGACAAGTATATAAAAGAATAACCAAGGTTACCTCAATTCCAAGCTTATTTTTACCATACCCCAATGCTCTTAATACCAAATAATTTCTATCATTATTCTCCGACTCTCCTTCCTCGTCTCTCTCTCTCTCTCTCTATGTGTTTTGAGTGCTTGTATTGTGAAAGAAATGAGAAGGGGTGAAGTATTTATAGAGTTTGGGTCTCAACTACTTTTCAAAAATCACATGTCCATCTACTACACATCTACCATTTATCTACCATTCATTTGTCCATCTACTACTCATCTACCATTTATCTACCATTCATATGTCCATCTACCATGTAACTACACATCTCCATCTACCATCTAACTACCATTCATATGTAGCTACCATACATATCTCCATCTACCATCTAACTACCGAATACTCATCTTCCGATCAAATATCACATGCTTATCTACTTCATAACCATCTACCATTCAAGTTAATATCTGATTTCTTTACCCTGATTGCATCGAAAAATACTGATTATCAAGAACCTAGTAGCTTTCTTATTTCAAACTTATTCCTAAAATTAATTAGTTACTATTAGAAAAATTGGGATGTTACACTTATTACGCCAAGATTATCATTCAAAAATTTTACATTATTTAAATTAAAATTCTTTACAATATTATTGGAATAAAGCAATTTTTTGTGTTAAAGCATTTTGGATACTATATATTACTCCATTATGAGTCCGTTTGGAATAGCGGCGGTAAAAGTGTCTTTTTTCTGATGTGTTTTTCTTGTTGGACTTTTTTTTATGGACTTTTTTTCTGATGTGATTTGCATTTGGTATAGCGACAGTAAAAGTGGCTTTTTTCGGATGAGATGGAAAATGACTGAAAAGGACATGAATCATATATATATATTTGTATAAAATGTGATAATTTAGGATAAAAATTAAAAATAAATATAAATTATAAGTTGGTTTCTAAATGAAGTGTTTAAATAAACCTATCCCTTACAAGTTAGTTTTTAAATGAAGTGCTTAAATAAAAAATTACAACACAATAAAAAAAAAGTGCTTGTGATTTTTTTTTTTTTTTGTCAGAGTGCTTGTGAAATTGAAGAGGAGAATTACAGAGGAGATGAAGCTGTCGAATTGAAGAGGAGAGAGAAGGCACAACAAAAGGAGTATGTGGGGACGTGGGGTACAACTGTCCAAAAAAAAAAAAGAGAAGTGATGCTGATGCGGTGAGAAGCAACCCACCCCTTGCTTCAAAGAAAAAAAAAACCATCGTGATGTGATAATAATCATGATGCCCATCAATATTGACTCAGTTGCCAAACACTAAGAATTTTGCTTCCACGCTCACTGTGCGTTCGTTGTACTTTTTTCAGCGTTCACAGCGATGCCAAATAGGCACTATAAGGGTCTGTTTGGTTTGAAGGAGAGGCTAGGATTGGTTTGAGGGAGAGGGAGGGAAAGAGTTACTAAACAGCCCATAGAAACTTTTCAATATTTTAAAAATACACTCTTAAAAAAAAATATTCTTCTCATTAATTGTAATTTGATCAATGTTCTCCTTTTCACTAACAACCTATGGATTGCAAACCCAACCCACATGTTGAAAGATATTTTGCCAATGCACAGCCTAACAAATGGAATGTCAACGTAGCCTTTAAGTGCTGCCAAAGAAAAAGAAAGAGAAGACAAAGATTTTACAGGAGCTCCCCCCAAGGGGCCGTTGATAGATCTTACTCCATTACCTCCTGTCTTAGTTATAGCATTAGATTGGTTTTTTTTAGAGAGATTAGTGAAGCTAAATAAAGTATTTAATTATATTATATATTATGTATATTTAGATTATATATTAGTTTATTAGTTAAACTAATTAGTTTGGAGAAAAATAAAAATTAAAAAAATTCTAACGTAATTTAATTAGCTTCCTTAATTTTTCTAAAAAAGTCAACATGGTTTTGTAATTATGACTAGAGGTAGTATCTCACTAGCTAGGATTGATTACATTAACCATACCAAGGTTATTAAACCCGAATCGGCCACTGAACTGGTCAGGAAGTTGAGTTAAGGGTTAGTGGTCAGATCGAAGTCCAATTGAAGCTAACTTGAGGCCAAGCCAGTGAGAAAATGAAGATTTCATAATTATTAATATGAAATTCTAAAGAAAATAAAAAAAAAATCAATTTTTTTTTTAAAAATTGGACCAGGTTGATGCCCGAACCTAATCAATTTACCTACTGGTTGGGTCGAATCGGCTGGTCCAAGTTTAATAACCCTGAGTCACACAATGTCATTGTACTTTAACAACAAAAAGTTTTGGATAAATGGTTAAAAGAGGGCCTGTTCAATCACGTTATTAAGTGTTATCTTTGGTTTCCTTCTATCTATTTTCAAAAGACTTTATACTGTTTGATTTAATTTGCCTATCTTCATAAGCATATCCAATGTTTTTTTTTTTTGGGTGTGTATCTCAACAATTTCAAACGATTTTATACAATTTTCTCCTAAATAAATGTTGCTCCAACTCTTTCCCCATCACTATAATTTTTTTTTAATTAATTTATTTTGAGAAAGATGATGATGTTAGGGAATTCACATTATATGCTTCTCTCTTACATGCTTCTTAGGTACTTGTTCCTCTAATTAGAGGGTTGAAACATTTTTTTTAAAATTATATATATATATATATATATATTCTATTTATTTAGATTAAACTATATGTTGCATTCTGATTTTTTATTTTTGCACCCAATATCTCAAATTAATTAATTTTCATGATACTGGTGTTACAGGGAAAATATTTCTGAATACAGGATTAAAAATTAATTAATTTGAGATATTGGGTGTAAAAAAATTTCAGGATGCAACATATAGTTTAATCTAAATAAATAAAATATATAAAAAAATTTTAAAAAGATAAAAAAAAAATATTTCAACCCTCTTGTTCTGTTCTAAGAACACAGAGATTGGACTTGACTAGGTTGTCAAGCCTAGAGCCTACGTACCCTTGAAGGGATCAAAGTCCACGTAGTTTGTGTTACACAGTAAGGCGTGAAGCCAGGGGAGTGGGGTGTGTGCTCTGTGTAACAGAAGGTAAAGAGAGCATGAGATAGAACGTGTGCACCTGTTTAGGGTTTCCTTCTATTTATAGAGGAGTCTGGTGTGCGTATCTCTGCCTTAATGAGCCATATCTGGGATTGCGCCATTAGGGGCTGATTGGCTGGTCCCATGATTATAGGAGAATCTCCATTGATGAGATCCTAAATCCAGGGGGTCTCGGATCCTTTCCTAATATAGTGCAGATCCCGCTGTAGGCGTAGTTGGGCTGAGGTCCGGACCTGGGCCTATTGGGTCGATCCGTAACAGTTGCCCCCCAGCTCGGTTGTTCAGGCTTCTGAACGGCCGAGATGCATATTGCCCCTAGTCCTGGGTGTGGCCGAGGCCTTCTCCCTAGGCTGCGGCTGCCGTGGCCATCAGTCCGGTCCGGATCTGTGGTCGTCTTGTCTTGCCTCTGTCCCGGCGTCCTGCCTAAAGTGCCGGGTTCATCCTGTCAGGGTGGCTTGCCGTTTTATCCCGGTCCTTAGTGCCCGTTGATGAGCCCGAATTCAAGCCTTCCGCCTTTTGGAATTCGTTGAGCGCTTTGGGCCTCCCCCCTCCCCGCGTGTCATAATTGCGGCTTTACAGCTGTCATGCCCTTAGTGGATTAGGTCTACAACCGCCGCGTCTTTCCACCTTTCGAGGCCTGCACGCATTTATTATGCTAGCGTTGCGCTGCGCCAATCCCGTCACGTTTGTACGGGAATAGACCGTTGTGTCCCTTTCGTTTTAGGATTTCGGTTTAAATAGCCCTCTTTGTGCTTCTTTTTCACTTTTCCTACTGCTCATACTCCCCTCAGGCATTTCCAGTTTTCTTCTAGGGTCCACGGAGAGATTTTCTTCTTGTGTGGAGCTTTCACCGTTTTCCAGTGTTCCAGCTCCCTTCATCTACTAAACACAGGTATTCCATCTCCCTTCTGACATTTTGTTCGGTATTTTCTCGCATTTTGTCGTTTTATTCCTAGGATTGCTGCGTGTGCTGTCGCTCATCCGCGTTTCTGCGTTTTTCTGGGCTTCTGTTAGTGTCATAGTACCCGAAATTCATCCCGAAATTCCAAAATTTCTTTAAACACTAGCCCTTGGTTCCATAGGCTTCTAATCATGGTGAGAGGCAGAGGTGTCCCTAGACCAAGGGCATTGTTAACGCCAGAGGAAGAAATGTTCCTCCGTGCGCGTCTTCCGCGGGCCACCTATTGGGTTTTCGGGGGTGAGCCGCCGACTACAGGAGTTTTAGATCCCCTGCGTCGAGGTTGTGAAGTTCGTCCGGGACGGACTGGAGTTTGTTCTTCTTCAGCCAGGGTTTCGGTCTCAATCCCTCGCCATCCTTCCCGACCGTCTGCACGCGCTCTTCCTCTCGGGTTGCCCGGTGGTGCCTGCGTCGGCTCCTCTTCCGGGACCGGAGCCTCGGTGGTGGTGGCCCAGCCTCTTAGCTTTTACGAGGGCCCTTCCGCCGTCCGCCCAGCATCTGCCCCGGAAGGATATCTCGGGCCTTGCTGGGATTGCCTGGCGGAGGCTTCTGTGCTGATGGCTCGTGGTGGAGATGCCGAGGCTTCTACCGTACTCGGGTCGTGCCGGCATTGGTCCGCCCCGGTTGTTCCTTCTCGTACCTCCATTCGTCCGCGTACCTCCATTCCGTCTTCTGGGGCCGGCCTTCGTCCCTCCTGGCCGTTCCTCGTCACTGCGTGGGCTCTTCCTAGTCCGTTCGGGTTCATCGGCATTGGCCGCCTCCATCTGCTCCATTTCCAGGTATTTCTTCGCCTCTGTATAGAATTCGGTCAAGGTGTACACCGGGTTCTTGCATAGGTGTTGGGCCAGCCGAGATGAAGGATCCAATCCATTGACTAGGCAGTGTACGTGGACGTCTTCGGGCAACGATCGCACCTACATGGCTACATCGTGGAACCGATCCAGGTACTTCTGTAGGGCCTCCCCTTTCCTTTGTCGTACCTTGCTCAGCGTGAATGTGGTTTTCGGCTGTTTCTTACTAGTGGCGAAATGCAACTCGAACTTGCGTCCGAGGTCTTCATAGCTCCGGATCGAGTTGTCCGGGAGAGAGGTCAGCCATCTGTGTGCGGGCCCGTGCAGGGTGGCCGCGAAAAGACGCTGGATGACTGGGCCGCTAATTTATCGTACCCACATCAGCTTTTCGAACACATCAAGGTGGTTGCGTGGATCTTGGGTTCCGTCGTACTTTGGAAGGTCGGCCAAATCGAAGTGCTTCGAATAACGGGCCGTGGCCGCCTCCCTTGAAAAAGGGGATCTTCCAGAGTCCGACAAGAACGTGACTCGATATTTACAGGGGGATCCATGACGAGGTGATCTGCAGGTCCGGGGAATTCTATCCTCCACACGGGGCTCTTCTCGGTCTCGGTCCTCTCTTGCAGGCCGATCAGTGTGGTTAAGATCGACACCGTGGTTCTCTTTGTTTTCTGGGGACCGTGGTCTGCCTCGTTCTTCACTGGTCCTCTGACCCGGTTCGCGGTTGCCGCGGCGCGTGCTCCTCGGCTCTGAGTTGCTTGAGGAACTGCTATCATCCACGGGGGCTCTCCTTCCACGCCTATGGTTCCTCCGGTGGTTTCCCTGCCGGCGATCTTTTTCGAGTGCTTCCTGGATCATTCGGCCAATGGCTTCAAAGTCAGCCCGCCTCTGCAGGTCATCTCGTTTCTCCTTGTTTTCTAGCCGCTGGAGGAACGACTCTTGCGTCCTCCAAATGATGCGGACGTCGGCTTCAACTGCCTGGATGTCTCTCGTTGGAGCCACTGTGAGTGCTCCTAATGGCTGCTGATCCTCTGCCGAAGGGGTGGTTGCCGTGTCAGTGACATGCCCTTCGGGGGTGTTTTGTCGCCGTGGTTGCTCCGGCGGCTGATCCGGTGGTGGTTGGCTCGGCTGGGGGTCTCCTCCCACCGGCTGGGGGTTTCTGATATGGCTTCTAGTGCTCACCATTAGTGGTCACGGGGATTGAAGTTTATAGATCCCCACGGTCGGCGCCAATGTTCTGTTCTAAGAACACAGAGATTGGACTTGACTAGGTTGTCAAGCCTAGAGCCTACGTACCCTTTGAAGGGATCAAAGTCCACGTAGTTCGTGTTACACAGTAAGGCGTGAAGCCAGGGGAGTGGGATGTGTGCTCTGTGTAACAGAAGGTAAAGAGAGCATGAGATAGAACGTGTGCACCTGTTTAGGGTTTCCTTCTATTTATAGAGGAGTCTGGTGTGCGTATCTTTGCCTTAATGAGCCATATCTGGGATTGCGCCGTTAGGGGCTGATTGGCTGGTCCCATGATTGTAGGAGAATCTCCATTGATGAGATCCTAAATCCGGGGGGTCTCGGATCTTTTCCTAATATAGTGCAGATCCCACTGTAGGCGTAGTTGGGCCGAGGTCCGGACTTGGGCCTATTGGGCCGGTCTGTAACACCTCTAATTAGAGGGATAAGCACCTAAGAAGTATATAAGGAAGAAGCATAGAATGTGAACCCATATGTTAAGATAGATGTATGTGTTGTCCTATTAAAAAAAAAAAAATTGCAGTGAGATCTCAAACAAGAGAAAATACTACTCCAATGTCCCTTAAAATCTCCTAAAACAATTCCCTTAGGACCTTAGGGAAATAAAATCCAATTGTAAAAAGATCCAATTACCCTTAATAAAACAAGAAAAGCGGACAAAATCAGACTCCCCTATTCTTCTTCGCCTCTCTCCTAAATACACAGTAACGCGACAGCAAGGAGATGGGATTGATGAGGCAACGATGTGGGGTTCGATCGGGTTCGATCTAGGAGACAGGCGAACAAGAATAGGGCAATCTTATTTCAAAATACCATTACATCAATAAATTGTGTGAGTAATAATTAGGATTTAGATCATAGCTACTAGTAATTAAAATATATATATATATATATATATATATATATATATATATATATATATATATATATATATATATCAGGATTCACATCCTTTTGATGTGATAAAAAAAAAAAAGAAAAAGAAATTGACTATTCTTTATTTTTTGTGCGCATGGGTAGTAGTGAGTAGTGACTTTGTTGCTTCTCACTTTTAGCCGAAATGGCTGGAGAGTTATCTTGATGTCAAAGAATTTTAATGATTTTGTTTTTGACATTAAAAAAATATTTATTAAAATAAAAAACGAAAAAAATGTGGCAAAACAACACACTATTGATCCTTTTTTTTTTGATACATCATGATAGAGGAGGGAGGCAGGAATCGAACCTGGACATGGGGAGGGAGGCCAGTTGCCAATACGCTACTAAGGCGTTGGCCACACTTATTGATCTTTTATCTTCATAAGTTGCATGTCTTTAATCATCTAATCCTCAAATTGTCAGTTTAAATTTATTAACAAAAAATACCAATAATAAAATTTCTAATATTGACAAAACATTAAAAAATGCTAATATATTAATTTAATTTCTTAAGTAATAATGATTGATATAAAAAAAATAATCATTGGAAGCTAGCAGTGGTGTAAGGGATAGATGATTGAAAGGATACTTATTTTATAAAATTAGTAAAGTTATAGAAAATAAATGCATTTTTTTAAAAAAAATATAATTAAAAACTAAAAATTATACTCCCTCCGGTTCTAACTATAAGACCAAGTTAATTTTTTTTGGAGAGATTAAGGAAGCTAATTAAATTACTCTAAAGTATTTTTATTTTTTTTCCAAATTAATTAGTTTGACTAATAAATTAATATATAATCTAAAGATACGTAACATATGATATGATTGAGTAACTTATTTGACTTCCTTAATCTCTTTTTTTTAAAAAAAATAGTTAACTCAATCTTATAATTAGAATTGGAAGTAGTAGCATAAAATATTTTTTAGCCAAAAGAATATCATAAAAGCTAAATCAACGTATATATTAATATAAAATTCATAAATTTGTACTAAAGTCTCAAGCTAGATAAAATAGGACACAGGGCCATGACACCACTGCCAATGCTGATGTCACTTTAGTGCCTTTTGTCTCCAAGGGATGCTTAGATATATTTTTCAGAGACTAGATGGTCTGCTTTTGTTAGTTTATTTTGCTAATTTGATGTATTAAGGACTGGACTTTCAGGGTGTAGTCCTTCTCCCATCATCCCAAGCTTTATAGCTTGCCTGTAATTTCCAAAAAAAAAAAAAAAAGATAAAACAGGACACAAAGATCCTTTGAAATAATCTTTAATTTAAGTCATATTTTGTCTAGCATGGGACTTCAGTGCAAATTTCCCTAAAACTGTAAAACATCATAAAAATATACAAATAAAGCCCTTGTTCTTTCTTAAACTAAACAAGAAAACATCATTGGATCTTCATCCCAAAAAATCATTGGATCAAACACACACACACAAAATAGAAGCATTATATTGCTATAAACACACGTAAGTGATAGAGTGGTGGATAATATAAATGGGTGGGTGATCATGAGCATTTACTCTCTCTCTCTCTATATATATATGTATATATATATATGGGAAAAACATTTCTTATGTTATAGGAAAAATATTTTCTCATGTTACACACACATAAAATGATGGGACCCACATATATATATAATTAGCATTATATGTGTAACATCCTGAATTTTGGACCTAAAGACTAGAAAATTAGCCTATTTTCGGAGGACTATTAGACCCTATTTTTGAAAATAAATTATAACTCAAAATCCTTGAACTAAGTAGTAAACAACTGCACATATTATGAATCAGTGAATTTTTGTCTCGAAGATGGTGTCACCCGAAGTAATTTCTGTTACTGGCAGTGTCCGACTTAAAATCTTTGACAGATTATGAAATACCTTGAATGAGGTCAAAAATTCAGTTGACCCAGATATTTTTAAAGAGGAAGAATAGAGCTTCAAGGCTGTGCTTCCGGATTTTTGAAATTTTGCAAAAGATCACGCGATCAGAACACCGAACAAGGGATTTTATCAGTAAAAACACTATTTAAATTATTAAAATAAAAAAAAATAATTGAGGCCACGAGGTGCACCTCGTGTGCCAATTTTATATTTTTTTATAATTTTGAAAATTACGCAAAATGACCCAAAAACAAGAAATTACACTTAAGGACCCATTTTCCAACACTATAAATAGAAGCTTCATTTCTTCATTTTCTTCACACCAAACTCAGAGAACAACAGTTGAGTTTAAGAGAAGAGTGAGAATTCTTAGAGTTAGAGGGAGAATTTAGAGTAAAGTTCTCGGAGCTGGAGAGAAGGAGTAAGAACTTCAAGGGTAAGTTCTTTGGTCTCTAGTCTTAATATTTGGTAGTTTCTTTTGGTAATTATAGTAGAAATGCCAGATAGAGTTTTTCTGAGTATGCTCTGTGGCTGCAGCTTAGTCTAATCTGTCACATCAGAAAAGAATTATCCTTGGACAGTAAATATTATTTACTGGCACAGTAAAAAATATTTACCGGCACGGTAAAAATATTTTTACTGGTACTATTCACATGAATAGTGAATATCCAACATAGTTTCCGCAAATGCTGAAAATTAATGGTCACTGATAAAAATGATATTATAGGATATCCGAGGATTCCGGAGTCAGATTCAAAGGAAGTTTGGGGATACGTGAATAGTGCCGTATACGTGAATAGTGCCGTATACATGAATAGTGCCGTATACATGAATAGTAATTTACTATTCACGTGGAAGGAAGGTACGGACGCGTATTGTAACCTTAACTCTGATGCTTATGGTATGCTTATATGTGATAGATAGTCTGAAATTCTGTTTTTGAAAATTGATCATACACATACAACTTGATACGGGTTATAGTCTTGATAATGCCGTTATGTTTTCCTAGCGCTGAGGACACGGATGTACACCGTGGCACTGGTGAATAGTGCAGACTATAATAACATGCATATTGCAGTGGCTGTGTTATGTTATTATGTGAATATGAGAATAATGTATGTGATTATTGCTGTTTTGACATGAATATCTGTCATACATATTTGATACATAAGCATGAGGTTAACCGTTACCTGAGGTTCAATGGGTATTGAACCTCAGCTCTTACTGTAGCTTCAGGATTTTCGGAGTGAACAGAAACAGAAACAAGGGTAAGCAGCAGGCAGAAGGACTAGCTGGAGAAAGTCCTGTAGATATGTATAGTCTTTTGAACTCTTTGTATCAGCAAACCAGTACACTACAGTGGTTGAATATCAGTTACTCTGTATTTAAAATCATTTCGTTGCTCAACTCTGGTTAAATTATTTTGAACTCTGATCAAATAATTTCGAAAATGCTTTAGAAAAGTTGGGGTGTTACATTTTGGTATCAGAGCAGACATCCTGGCACAGAGTTAACTAAGTTACTCCAAACAGTCTGATATTTAGAAAGGGGTTTTGTGGTTGGCAATCAGTTTTCTTGAATTCGTCGAGCCTTCCACAAATACACCTGCCTAGTCGGATTGTCTGAGTAGCGGAGTTAGGTTCTAAGTTTTCAAAAGTGTTTTATCTGGTATGAACCCGACTCAGTTACAGTAAACCATTGGTGCCGAAGGTAGGGCCGAGTCTATGTGGATCAGCCAATCAGTCACCCTAGCACGGTGAGGCTCCCATGATAGACGCCTACCTGGCCAATCGGTTTGACTAACTAAGTTAGGCTCTAAGCCATGGTTTTAAAAGTATTTCGAAAAACAAGAACAAAGTACTGATATAATACTGGTGTTGTGATACAAAAAGGACATACACCTTAAGGAAAAGGGTTAGGCTCGGGAAGTTAAAACCTTGATGGCATAGACTATGGGTTCTGTTGTTAAACTTGAGGACTTCTGATATGGGAATCGGAGTCTATATTGAATCCCCGCTTAGTGTTCAAGGGAAGCGGTACAGAAAAGTCAGTATGACTTAAGTTTTCCGGTAAACAATAACCTACTGTTTAGGTTTTTCCTTGGCTAGTAACCTATTGATTTAGTGACCTTGTGAAAATAATAACTTGTTAAGTTACCTTGAGAAGGAAATTCCTACCTTGTAGAGGCCAGACACCATGCGTGCAACGGGGCATGGCTCCGAGGACGAAGATCTTTTGATTAAGTCCTTGACGGTGGTGATCAATTGACAGAAGAGGGAAAGTACCCAGTAATTCTGGGGAGACAGTTATGTCATACTAGTACCTATGAGAGTTGTAGGTACCCAGTAGTAAGTATACCAATATTAGTACCAAGAATCAATAGACATTATGAAGTTAATATTGCTTAGGCGAGAGAAATCTCAGAACTATGACCCCTGTGAGAGTGGGAACCCTTAGAAAATATGAGTGAGTTTTGCCTAGGTTCCAAATACCTAAGAGATAGTTCCTTAACAGAACCATACGAAAGTTGGAAACCTCAGTAGCCACCAGGTTATGGTCTCAAGGTGGGACCAAGAATCATAGAGATGTTAGTGGCTAATAAATTCCCTTTAAAGTAAGTGGCTACCCGATAGGGAAAATTGAGTTAAGAATTATGCTTGGAGCTAAATAGAAAGTGAAAGTCCACAAATAGAATGACCCTAGATAAGATGGCAGACATAGAAACAACGGTTTATGAAACTACTAAAGGATAGGAACCTGTTAAGATTTGAGTTCTCATTATAATGATTCAAAGACGATCACTGGCGCTACTTATGGAAAGTTTAATCGGAGAAGGATACCTACGGGGAGTTCTGATCAAGGAGGCTTACCTACAGAGGATGCTAACCGGAAAAGCTGACTGGTCTGCGAAGACTAAGTGAAGCGCCGAGTAATGTGCCGTAGAGCAGAGCCACCGTGACGACGAACCGTAGAGTGGGGCCGCTGTGACAACGAACCATAAAGTAGAGTTACCAGTGCATCAGTTCTCAAGGTAAGTAAATTATAATGAGTCTCACATCGAATAGGTTCCCCAGAGTGAAGGTTTAAGTAATCTAGTATATCACCATGGTTTGCTCCAGTGCTATATAGCACATATTGTGTTTATAAGCTAGCAGAAGCCCACGGTTGTTAGACAACAAATACGAGAAGTGTCCCAAAAAGCTTGTGAAACCCGAGGATAACGGGCAAAGTTTGGAATAGCCAGATGAGTTAAGTAGAACAAACTAAGTATTTTATGGATAGTTTGAGTAGCCAAGGACAGAGGTTCCAATGCGTGTAGTTAGTGATGACCTTCTAATGTTAGTTGTCTGATTCCTAAGTAAGGTTTTAAAAAAAAAAAATTGAATTTTTGAACTTACCAATGCACCTGCTATTTTGAAATTTTCGGAGTTTACTTTCAAATTTGTGAAATCGAGTTTTCAAATGAAATATTTTTCAACAGAATTTGAGACCACAGTGATGGTTATGATGTTGTCTTGTACAAACGGTTTTGTTAGAACCCAGAGTTTGAAACTGAGTTTTTAACTATGTTGTGGTAAAGTCAGTACAAAACTGGAAGGACAGAAGCTGTTGTAGATGTACACAGTTTGCTGGGTCTTGCTAGATGTTTTAAAATGTTTGAAATCGCTAGCCTTTGATAAATGTTCTCTTTGAACAAAAAGTTTTTGGAGGGATTTTGTTTGAGAAAATGGAAATCGCACCAACAGTGAACGCACCCAATCCATAACACTTTGCCGAGGGCATATGTTTTGTTTAGTACAACCTGACTGTCTATGACTGGACTGAGTTCCGCTAGATAGGGTTGCTACTTTATGTGCCAGTGTGAACACTGGGTCTCCTGAGAAAGGGGCGGAGGTTCTCCCACATTGTTGATAATACTGTTAAAACTGGATTTGGGGATTGGGAGAAGGCGCTCACTGTACCAAATGGTTAAAATAATGGTGTGTACTCTCAATTGTAAAATTTTGTGAAATAAATTAGCTCCCTCAAAGATATGTGCCGGTAATAAAAGTTTTTGAAAATGATCCGGCAGTGAAAAATGTTTTCACGAATTTGTGATGGCAGCGATTAAATTTAAAAATGTTATAGCACTATTACTTTGTGGTATAGTGCAGATTGTGAAATGTACTGAAACCACGGAAAATTTTTCATGTTTGAAAATTTGAAAATGAGACAAGAAAATTTATTGAATATTGGATTCTGTAGGCCCAAATTACTTTCTAGGGGATGAATATTTTTATTGGTGTCTAGGAAAGTGATTGAAAGACTAAGCCCCTATTTGATGGTTATTCATTTTGTTGCCGTTGTAAAAAGTATGAAGAGATTTTCGCTAGATTTACACTTACCTAGCTAATTTATATGAGTAACAAATGACAATACCATAACAGAATGCGGACATAGTCTTGATTATACAGAATAACTGGCTTAAGCTTGAATTTAATAAGATAAAGCTGAGTTTGGCAGGAAAACTCGAAAATCCTTATGAATCCTAGAATAAGAGATTACAAACATTAGCAAGAAGGCTAAGAAGAGTAGACTATATTAATTCAAGCATCAAGAACAACAGTTGGTACAATTCCACCGCAAGCTTCGACTATCTCAAGTTTAAGTCTATTAATTTCTTCCTGAGCGGCTGCACTTGAGAGAGGACCATCAGAAGACATTGTTTTTCTCAATCTAGCTATTTGCTTCATAGTGCTTCGAATTTTTACATACGGCCAATGCTTTATTCCTCCCCTATGGCATATTTTCATTAGAACATTTTTGCATAGACGAACTTGTTGAGCCGCTTCTTGTTGAGGTAAATGGAAGAAGTCTCTAAGATCATCTATTGACATTGATGAAGCTCTAATATTTTGTTCAGCTCTTGATCGGTATGGATTACTAGGTATGGGGACTGAAGGATTATTATTTACAACCATGAGCTCTTTTCCTTTATTGGATATATTTTCTGTATTGGTTGGAAATGAACTATTAGGGAGTTCATTTTGATTTTTAGTCCATTCCAAACCAACACAGAGGGCCTCATAGTAGGCTGATATGGGATCCGACACCAGGACATACCCTAAAGATTTTTGATTCAAACAATAATTTTCTAGAAAATGTTTGACATCATCTAAATTCTTCTTACCAAAGTCAAATACTTGAGGACTGAAAGAACCTCCTTGTACGTCCTGGTGAAAGACAGCGTGGCATATCATACCAATCCTCCCATGAACTTCAAGTTTATGGTATTGAAGTCCATTGGTATGAATAATCTCTCGTAGAACATGGCAGCAACCACATGAAAATGGATTAGTAGTCTCAGTCAAGGTAGAAGCAGGATTCCTTGGTTGAGAAGGTACCGTAGACTCCATAAGTTCTGCCACATTACGACACCTTTGGACAGGTCGCCTTGATGGACCTGCTTCAGATTCCTTTCTGTTAGTAGTTGTAAAAATAGAATCTTGTATCCTTGGAGGAGGAGTAGGAATGTTAATCGTTGAGGCAGATGAATGAACGTTCATACTTACGGGATTTTGGGGAAATAAAGAAGAATAAGGGTATGATGCATTGTTTGACAAATCAGACAACATGTTAGTCTGATAGTCATGAAGTAAGGCTTCAAGAAAGAAAGGGTTGAATGAATCGGAGACTGGAATAGAGTTACTTGAACCGGCCATGTTTAAGGATAATGTGGAAGGTTATAGTGAAGATTACGATCGGAGAGGAAATGAATATTTTGTGAAGTTTGAGAGAACGTGAAACATTTACTCTTTCTTTACTCGATTTATAGCTGGGCTAGCAACGTCTAGATTTTGTTAAGCAGCATCGGATTCTCATCTGTCGTTGGCTCAGAATAGTGCAGACTTTGTTGTTATGCGGAAAATTTTATGGCACCGCACCCTAGTGCACCCTAGCCACCGTTAGGGGTCGCAGTTTCCTAGACCTTTGCAGACAGAAATCGCTATGGCATTTATTGCTAGCTGTGTTTTCAAGAAAATAAGTTTGGACGTTTATACGCACATTTATCTAAGAAATATGTCTTAGATGTGCAGCTGACTCAAGATGTCGGAATTGACATTTGAAAATAGGATTTTAAGCGTAAGCGTGCTAAGGTGATAGTAATCTTGGGAAGGGTGACTTTCTAATAATATTAGATGAACCGGAGAGAATCCGAAGATTTGAAATGATGATGAGAATAGTATCTATGATGATACTTGGTACCAGAATTAAGAGAATTGGAGTGATAGACAAACCCAGAAAATAGAATTTTTCCTGGATCACTAGTTGGCATGCTAGTACAAAGGAAGAGGTTGAATTATAGAAAATGAAATGGAGCATTTGTGAAATGTTCCCAGTTTAATGGAGCATTGAATAGTAGGATGTATGCTAGATAAGCATGTATAAGGAAGAAGTATATTAGAGGTCTAGATAACCTTTTGAGTTTATATGTTCAAATTTCGAGGACGAAATTTATTGAACAGGGGGAGAATTGTAACATCCTGAATTTTGGACCTAAAGACTAGAAAATTAGCCTATTTTCGGAGGACTATTAGACCCTATTTTTGAAAATAAATTATAACTCAAAATCCTTGAACTAAGTAGTAAACAACTGCACATATTATGAATCAGTGAATTTTTGTCTCGAAGATGGTGTCACCCGAAGTAATTTCTGTTACTGGCAGTGTCCGACTTAAAATCTTTGACAGATTATGAAATACCTTGAATGAGGTCAAAAATTCAGTTGACCCAGATATTTTTAAAGAGGAAGAATAGAGCTTCAAGGCTGTGCTTCCGGATTTTTGAAATTTTGCAAAAGATCACGCGATCAGAACACCGAACAAGGGATTTTATCAGTAAAAACACTATTTAAATTATTAAAATAAAAAAAAATAATTGAGGCCACGAGGTGCACCTCGTGTGCCAATTTTATATTTTTTTATAATTTTGAAAATTACGCAAAATGACCCAAAAACAAGAAATTACACTTAAGGACCCATTTTCCAACACTATAAATAGAAGCTTCATTTCTTCATTTTCTTCACACCAAACTCAGAGAACAACAGTTGAGTTTAAGAGAAGAGTGAGAATTCTTAGAGTTAGAGGGAGAATTTAGAGTAAAGTTCTCGGAGCTGGAGAGAAGGAGTAAGAACTTCAAGGGTAAGTTCTTTGGTCTCTAGTCTTAATATTTGGTAGTTTCTTTTGGTAATTATAGTAGAAATGCCAGATAGAGTTTTTCTGAGTATGCTCTGTGGCTGCAGCTTAGTCTAATCTGTCACATCAGAAAAGAATTATCCTTGGACAGTAAATATTATTTACTGGCACAGTAAAAAATATTTACCGGCACGGTAAAAATATTTTTACTGGTACTATTCACATGAATAGTGAATATCCAACATAGTTTCCGCAAATGCTGAAAATTAATGGTCACTGATAAAAATGATATTATAGGATATCCGAGGATTCCGGAGTCAGATTCAAAGGAAGTTTGGGGATACGTGAATAGTGCCGTATACGTGAATAGTGCCGTATACATGAATAGTGCCGTATACATGAATAGTAATTTACTATTCACGTGGAAGGAAGGTACGGACGCGTATTGTAACCTTAACTCTGATGCTTATGGTATGCTTATATGTGATAGATAGTCTGAAATTCTGTTTTTGAAAATTGATCATACACATACAACTTGATACGGGTTATAGTCTTGATAATGCCGTTATGTTTTCCTAGCGCTGAGGACACGGATGTACACCGTGGCACTGGTGAATAGTGCAGACTATAATAACATGCATATTGCAGTGGCTGTGTTATGTTATTATGTGAATATGAGAATAATGTATGTGATTATTGCTGTTTTGACATGAATATCTGTCATACATATTTGATACATAAGCATGAGGTTAACCGTTACCTGAGGTTCAATGGGTATTGAACCTCAGCTCTTACTGTAGCTTCAGGATTTTCGGAGTGAACAGAAACAGAAACAAGGGTAAGCAGCAGGCAGAAGGACTAGCTGGAGAAAGTCCTGTAGATATGTATAGTCTTTTGAACTCTTTGTATCAGCAAACCAGTACACTACAGTGGTTGAATATCAGTTACTCTGTATTTAAAATCATTTCGTTGCTCAACTCTGGTTAAATTATTTTGAACTCTGATCAAATAATTTCGAAAATGCTTTAGAAAAGTTGGGGTGTTACAATATGTATATGTGGGTCTCACTATTTCATGTGTGTGTAGGAATCTTCTTCCTCTTATGTAACATGAGAAAATTAAACCCCTATATATATATATATATATATATATATATATATATATAATGCAATGCATATGTGTGGCTGTGAGAAGTCTAGCTAGTTCCATTAAAGTCATACTCAAAATGATGACTAATGGTCATAAGTGGGATTGAGAAAAGAAATGCGAATAAAAATGGGCATTCCACTTAAGATAATTTTTGGCCAAACTCACTAATGAATTAATTTTTATTAATTAGTAATTAAAATGGATGGGGAGTTCAATAGCAACGATAGGATCCTTTTTTCCACAACCAACACTAACTGCCGCCACCAAAAGGGGATACATATTATTAAGAATTGAAAAATTCATCAATACATACTTTTAGAAAAAAATATTATAATAATGAAAAAAAAATACATATATACATACACACACGTATATATGTGACTCGAACAAAGTAGAAATTAGTGATTGAGTATTTGATAATTATTATAAGGATCATTTACTTATATTCATTAGATCTAATTTTTCAATCAAATTTTAACACATAAATTTTTTATAATAACAAAAATTCACATAGAGAAATGTTTTAAATTCTGTTGAAATATATTAATGAAAAAAATCACATATGACAAATTTGATTTGCAGATGGGATTTAATGGATATAAGTTTATTTTATTTTATTTTAATACAGAGAATATAACATGCTTACAAATATGTCAATGAGGAGTGACACAGTTTGCTAAAGCATCGGCCTTCACCTCTAAAGAGAGGATGTTCGATATCCACTGGTTGATGTGAGGGTTTTGCTGATAGGCAATCTGTAAGTACCTTTGTAAGCGCTCTTTGAGTTTAGAGACATATCCTAACCTTAGTAGGTTATCAGTGCTTACGCCACCTAAAACTTTTTGTATTAAAAAAAAAATGCTTACAGATATATGGGTCCAATTGGTTGCATTTCCATCCAATTATAGCTTTTGAAACTTTATCTATTGCAGAAGTGTAAAACGTCAACTAAAGAGGTGACACGAGCACATTCTTTATAATTAAAATATAAGACGGTAAGATCTTTGGCCTAAAACAAACATATATGGTATGATATATATATATATATATATATATATATATATATATATATATATATATATATAAATAGCCATGGATACTTAAAACTATACCTAAATTCTTGCGTGAGTATAGCACTATAACCATCCACATCTTTTTGGAATTTTTAAATATAAAAAAGCACATTAAACAAGGTGTGAGTTTTACAATGGGCTTGTCTTTCTTCGGTTTTATGTATATTGCATAGAATCTCATGAATAAGAAATGTGTCACTCTTAAAAAATGTGAGTCTCACGCAAAAAATATTAAATAAAATAACAATTTCACATCTAATAATTAAAAATATAAATAACTAATCCGCATTAGTTTTTTTAACTGTTGGAGCAATTTTGCTCAATTTTTAATACGTCTAAAACAAACGTAATGAAAAACTTTTAATTTTTAATGGCTCTTATGTGAAAACTTTCAAGATAAAATTGGACTTTAACCATATATATATATATATATATATATATATATATATATATATATATATAATATTTATGAATAATATGAAGCACCATAAATTTATATTATGTATATGTTGATAATGTGATTGATGATAATGATGTAAAAGAAAACTTTTCACGGTCTTTGTTTGCGTCCATCACGGGAATGGAAGACAAAAATCGAAGGTTGATAGTTGAGACGTTGTGTTTTTTTGAAACGAATGGGTCATTTGGTTGCAGTGGTTAAGAAAGCTAGTGCTCCTGTTTTTATTCTTTGTTTGTATATTGTTGGATGTTTTATACTACCTCTACCTCCGATCTTAATTATAAGAGCTAGTTGACTTTCTTTGAAGAGATTAAGGAAACTAAATAAGTTACTTAATCATTTCATATATTAAATATTCTTAGATTATATATTAGTTTATTAGTCAAACTAATAAGTTTAAAGACAAAATAAAAATAAAAATACTTTAAAGTAATTTAATTAGCTTCCTTAATCTCTCCAAAAAAAAGTCAACTAGCTCTTATAATCAGGACCGGAGGGAGTACTTTATATATTTTTATCATATTATATGATTTAAATACACACACACACCATGTTAAACAGAAGAGAGTGATAAAATATTGGGAAAATTGCAACCAAATTTCGATTAACAAACTTAATGTCAACTAGGTTCCTTAAAATCATTAACTTACAGTGAAGTCTTTAAGGACCTGAGTGTAATTAATTTTAAAGTGAAAACTGCCCCATATTGAATTTGAAAAAAAGGCTAGAAAGCCGAGCTCTTCTCCATCACCACGCTCGAGCCTCACAACATCAATATGGGGCAAAACTGTATTTTCATATTTGAAATTAATTACACCTAAGTCTTCCCTTAAATGGGACATGGTTGCAATTGTCCCTAAAATATTTCTATCTAGATTCAGACTCGTGAAGGTTCAATAATGCTAAAGCTTTTATCAAAGATAAATAATGGTCCGTCACGTGATTAAAAGACAAAGTTCGGTTTTTTTTGTTGGGTTAAAAAAAGACACAATTGGAAGGATGTTCCAAAGCTTTTTGTGTAATTGAAGTTCATGGATCATGCAGTGATAAAGGCGCAGTTTAGGAAGTGTTTATTCTCGTTTTCTGTGGTCTGAACTTCTGATGGAGACTTCTGGTTTCGTTTGTTTGTTTTGTTTGATTTTGAGTGTTCTATTAGGCTGCCAATTCATACCTAATTATTCTTCACTCAAACAAAGATTAGTGCTAAATGTAAACTATGTCATGACAGTAGGCAGTCGTGATACAAAATTACTATCTTCGGTATTTAATATTATTTATTTTAATTAAACAAAAATTGAACTATAAAGTAAGTACTTCCTCCGGTCCTAATTATATGACATATTTAACCGATTTTGGGGCGACTAAAGAGAAAAGTTAAATTAGTTAATTTTACTTATTTTCCTAAAATGCATTTATATAAATTTAAAATGACATAAGTAAAAATAAATCAACAGCCCCTACAACATACCTCTCTGACTAAGAATTTTCCTTCTACATGCTTTCTAATTGAAATACCAGTGTTACTATATATGTGTGTGTAGATATATATATATATATATAGAGAGAGAGAGAGACACATATAAACTTACATACAGATGTACATAAAGTTTAAAATCAAGATCTTAATACTAAGGATTGGATGGAGTACTTAATACTACCCTGGTCTTTAATTTAAGATCTTGTAATTTACACTATAAATGAGATCTTATATCAAAGACGGATAACAATATTAGCAAGAACTTAGCTGTAACATCCTGAATTTTGGACCTAAAGACTAGAAAATTAGCCTATTTTTGGAGGACTATTAGACCCTATTTTTGAAAATGAATTTAGAATCAGTATTTTATTGGACATGAATAGTGTTTACTATTCACAAATACGTACATGAATAGTATTCACTATTCACAAATACGTATTCACTTTTTATAAATACGGTATTTAATCGATATTTTGAGAAATATGAAAAGTATTTACTATTCACAAATACGGTATTTACTATTCAAAAATACGGTATTTACTATTCCTAAATACGTATTCACTATTTGAAAATACGTATTTACTATTCAAGCGGGACCCACGTCAAATTATTTCCCTCTGCCAACACCCGTGAAGTTTGAAAAATTTTGCGCGCGGGACCCACTCAATAATAATATCTTATACTTTGGAAAACAATAGAAATAAAATTATTTCCAATAAACCGTGAATTAGGTTTTTAAAGTAAGGGTATATTATAAACAAGTGAATTTCTATCTCAGAGTGGGTTATCTCCAAAGTCATTTCCGTAATCGGCGGAATGATTATTGAGATAGGTTGGAACCGATATTTTGAAGCAGGACAGATAGTGGAATCTGTAGGAAATAAATCATAACTCAAAATCCTTGAACTAAGTAGTAAACAACTGCACATATTATGAATCAGTGAATTTTTGTCTAGAAGTTGGTGTCACCCGAAGTAATTTCTGTAACCGTCAGTGTCCGACTTAAAATCTTCGGCAGGTTACGGAATACCCTAAATAGGATCAAAAATTTAGTTGACCCAGATATTTCTGAAGAGGAAAAATAGAACTTCAAGGCTGTGCTTCCGGATTCTTGAGAATTTCTAATATAACGCGATTAGAACACCGATCAGGGAATCTTTATAGGATAAATGCAAAAGAGTAAGAAAGTGTCATCGTCATGATGACGTCATCGATGACGTAAGCATCTTGATGACGTCATCGATGACGTAAGCAAATGGATTGGGCGGTTGAGATGAAGCCATGTTTAAAGACAAGATCCAACGGCCAAAATCTGACCTGATAAAGTATGAATAGTATCATGCTTTTTCACTATAAATAGAGGCTTCATTTCTTCATTTTCTTCACACCAAACTCAGAGAACAACAGTTGAGTTTAAGAGAAGAGTGAGAATTCTTAGAGTTAGAGAGAGAGTTTAGAGTAAAGTTCTTGAAGCTGGAGAGAATGAGCAGGAACTTCAAGGGTAAGTTCTTTGGTCTCTAGTCTTAATATTTGGTAGTTTCTTTTGGTAATTATAGTAGAAATGCCAGATAGAGTTTTTCTGAGTATGCTCTGTGGCTGCAGCTTAGTCTGATCTGTCACATCAGAAAAGAATTATCCTTGGACAGTAAATATTATTTACTGGCACAGTAAAAAATATTTACCGGCACGGTAAAAATATTTTTACTGGTACTATTCACATGAATAGTGAATATCCAACATAGTTTCCGCAAATGCTGAAAATTAATGGTCACTGATAATAATGATATTATAGGATATCCGAGGATTCCGGAGTCAGATTCAAAGGAAGTTTGGGGATACGTGAATAGTGCCGTATACGTGAATAGTGCCGTATACGTGAATAGTGCCGTATACATGAATAGTAATTTACTATTCACGTGGAAGGAAGGTACGGACGCGTATTGTAACCTTAACTCTGATGCTTATGGTATGCTTATATGTGATAGATAGTCTGAAATTCTGTTTTTGAAAATTGATCATACACATACAACTTGATACGGGTTATAGTCTTGATAACGCCGTTATGTTTTCCTAGCGCTGAGGACACGGATGTACACCGTGGCACTGGTGAATAGTGCAGACTATAATAACATGCATATTGCAGTGGCTGTGTTATGTTATTATGTGAATATGAGAATAATGTATGTGATTATTGCTGTTTTGACATGAATATCTGTCATACATATTTGATACATAAGCATGAGGTTAACCGTTACCTGAGGTTCAATGGGTATTGAACCTCAGCTCTTACTGTAGCTTCAGGATTTTCGGAGTAAACAGAAACAGAAACAAGGGTAAGCAGCAGGCAGAAGGACTAGCTGGAGAAAGTCCTGTAGATATGTATAGTCTTTCGAACTCTTTGTATCAGCAAACCAGTACACTACAGTGGTTGAATATCAGTTACTCTGTATTTAAAATCATTTCGTTGCTCAATTCTGGTTAAATTATTTTGAACTCTGATCAAATAATTTCAAAAATGCTTTAGAAAAGTTGGGGTGTTACATTTTGGTATCAGAGCAGACATCCTGGCACGGAGTTAACTAAGTTACTCCAAACAGTCCGATATCTAGAAAGGGGTTTTGTGGTTGGCAATCAGTTTCCTTGAATTCGTCGAGCCTTCCACAAAAACACCTGCCTAGTCGGATTGTCTGAGTAGCGGAGTTAGGTTCTAAGCTTTCAAAAGTGTTTTATCTGGTATGAACCCGACTCAGTTACAGTAAACCATTGGTGCCGAAGGTAGGGCCGAGTCTATGTGGATCAGCCAATCAGTCACCCTAGCACGGTGAGGCTCCCATGATAGACGCCTACCTGGCCAATCGGTTTGACTAACTAAGTTAGGCTCTAAGCCATGGTTTTAAAAGTGTTTCGAAAAAAACAAGTACAAGTACTGATACAATACTGGTGTTGTGATACAAAAAGGACGTAAATCCTAAGGAAAAGGGTTAGGCTCGGGAGGCCTTGATATAGAGTAGATGGCACAGAATATGGTTTCTGTTGTTAAACTTTAAGACTTTTGATATGGGAATCGGAATCTAAGTTAAATCCCCACTCAGAGTTTCAAGGGAAGTGGTACAGAGAAGTCGGTACGACTTAAGTTTTCCGGTAGACAATAACCTACTGTTTAGGTGTCCCTTGGATAGTAACCTATCGATTTAATGTCCTTGTCAAAATAATAACTTGTTAAGGTACTCTGAGAAGAAAATCCCTACCTTGTAGAGGCCAGACACCATGCGTGCAAAGGGGTGTGGCTCCGGGGACGAAGATCTTTTGATTAAGTCCTTGACGGTGGTGATCAATTGACAGAAGAGGGAAAGTACCCAGTAATTCTGGGGAGACAGTTATGTCATACTAGTGCCTATGAGAGTTGTAGGTACCCAGTAGTAAGTATACCAATATTAGTACCAAGAATCAATAGACATTATGAAGTTAATATTGCTTAAGCGAGAGAAATCTCAGAACTATGACCCCTGTGAGAGTAGGAACCCTGAGAAAATATGAGTGAGTTTTGCCTAGGTTCCAAATACCTAAGAGATAGTTCCTTAACAGAACCATACGAAAGCTGGAAACCTCAGTAGCCACCAGGTTATGGTCTCAAGGTGGGACCAAGAATCAAAGAGATATTAGTGGCTAATAGATTTCCCAAGAAGTAGGTGATTATCCAATAGGGAAAGTTGAGTTAAGAATTATGCTTGGAGCTAAATAGAAAGTGAAAGTCCACAAATAGAATGACCCTAGATAAGATGGCAGACATAGAAACAACGGTTTATGAAACTACTAAAGGATAGGAACCTGTTAAGATTTGAGTTCTCATTATAATGATTCAAAGACGATCACTGGCGCTACTTATGGAAAGTTTGTCGGAGAAGGATACCTACGGGGAGTTCTGATCAAGGAGGTTTACCTACAGAGGATGCTAACCGGAAAAGCTGACTGGTCTGAGAAGACTAAGTGAAGCGCCGAGTAATGTGCCATAGAGCAGAGCCACCGTGACGACGAACCGTAGAGTGGAGCCGCTGTGACAACGAACCATAAAGTAGAGTTACCAGTGCATCGGTTCTCAAGGTAAGTACATTATAATGAATCTCACATTGAATAGGTTCCCTAGAGAAAAGACTGTTGTAACTTAGTATATCGTCATGGTTTGCTCCAGTGCTATACAGCATATATTGTGTTTATAGGCTAGCAGAAGCCCATAGTTGTCAGACAACGAATATGAGAAGTGTTCAGAAAATTTTGTGAGATCCGAGGATAGCGAACGATGTTTGAAATAGCTGGAAGATTAAAGTAGAACAAACTAAGTATTTTATGGATAGTTTGAGTAGCCAAGGACAGAGGTTCCAATGCGTGTAATTAGTGATGACCTTCTAATGTTAGTTGTCTGATTCCTAAGTAAGGTTTAAAAAAAATTGAATTTTTGAACTTGCCAAGACACTTGCTGTATTTGAAATTTTTTTAAAATTGATTTGTTCGCACATGTGGATTTTTGAAACAGAGTTTTCAAATGAAATGTTTTCAACAGAATTTGAGACCACAATGATGGTTATTTTGAACAGATGTTGTCTTATATAAAGGGGTTTTTGTTAGAACCCAAAGTTTGAAATTGAGTTTTTAACTATGTTGTGGAAAAGTCAGTACAAAACTGGAAGGACAGAAGCTGTTGTAGATGTACACAGTTTGCTGGGTCTTGCTAGATGTTTTAAAATGTTTGAAATCGCTAGCCTTTGATAAATGTTTTTTTTTTTTTTGAACAAAAAGTTTTGGAGGGATTTTGTTTGAGAAAATGGAAATCGCACCAACAGTGAACGCACCCAATCCATAACACTTTGCCGAGGGCATATGTTTTGTTTAGTACAACCTGACTGTCTATGACTGGACTGAGTTCCGCTAGATAGGGTTGCTACTTTATGTGCCAGTGTGAACACTGGGTCTCCTGAGAGAGGGGCGGAGGTTCTCCCACATTGTTGATAGTACTGTTGAGACTGGATTCGAGGATTGGGGTAAGGCGCTCACTGTACCAAATGGTTAAAATGATGGTGTGTACTCTCAATTGTAAAATTTTGTGAAATAAATTAGCTCCCTCAAAGATATGTGCCGGTGATAAAAGTTTTTGAAAATGATCCGGCAGTGAAAAATGTTTTCACGAATTGGTGATGGCAGCGATTAAGTTTAAAAATGTTATAGCACTATTACTGTGTGGTATAGTGCAGATTGTGAAATGTACTGAAACCACAGAAAATTTTCATGTTTGAAAATTTGAAAATGAGACAAGAAAATAATTTTGGGTAGCAATGACATGATTGTCGACGCTATCGTGTTGAAAAGAAAAGCAGTGTAATTGGGAATTATGGTACAGGAACAGCAACTATTAGAAAGGTCTGGAATACTAAACTAGTTAAGTCAATTAATAGCTGTCAGCTATAGTGTTGAGTAAGTGAAAGTAATTCGAGAATTTGAATGGGAAAGACTCAGATGAAATTGATGAGCAGATGCGGAAGGCCAATATGTGTTAAACCGATAGGCTAAATAAATCAGGCAGTGAGGCCTGTGTAATCGAGTACTGTGAGAATAGATCAGCAAGTCCTGTAATTTAGTACTATACCTGGGTATAAGATTGAGACATTGAATAGTAGGGTGCGTGCTATTTAAGTTTGCATAAGGAAGGAATAGACTAGAGGTCTAGTTAACCTTTTGATTTTATATTGTCAAATTTCGAGGACGAAATTTATTGAACGGGGGGAGAATTGTAACATCCTGAATTTTGGACCTAAAGACTAGAAAATTAGCCTATTTTTGGAGGACTATTAGACCCTATTTTTGAAAATGAATTTAGAATCAGTATTTTATTGGACATGAATAGTGTTTACTATTCACAAATACGTACATGAATAGTATTCACTATTCACAAATACGTATTCACTTTTTATAAATACGGTATTTAATCGATATTTTGAGAAATATGAAAAGTATTTACTATTCACAAATACGGTATTTACTATTCAAAAATACGGTATTTACTATTCCTAAATACGTATTCACTATTTGAAAATACGTATTTACTATTCAAGCGGGACCCACGTCAAATTATTTCCCTCTGCCAACACCCGTGAAGTTTGAAAAATTTTGCGCGCGGGACCCACTCAATAATAATATCTTATACTTTGGAAAACAATAGAAATAAAATTATTTCCAATAAACCGTGAATTAGGTTTTTAAAGTAAGGGTATATTATAAACAAGTGAATTTCTATCTCAGAGTGGGTTATCTCCAAAGTCATTTCCGTAATCGGCGGAATGATTATTGAGATAGGTTGGAACCGATATTTTGAAGCAGGACAGATAGTGGAATCTGTAGGAAATAAATCATAACTCAAAATCCTTGAACTAAGTAGTAAACAACTGCACATATTATGAATCAGTGAATTTTTGTCTAGAAGTTGGTGTCACCCGAAGTAATTTCTGTAACCGTCAGTGTCCGACTTAAAATCTTCGGCAGGTTACGGAATACCCTAAATAGGATCAAAAATTTAGTTGACCCAGATATTTCTGAAGAGGAAAAATAGAACTTCAAGGCTGTGCTTCCGGATTCTTGAGAATTTCTAATATAACGCGATTAGAACACCGATCAGGGAATCTTTATAGGATAAATGCAAAAGAGTAAGAAAGTGTCATCGTCATGATGACGTCATCGATGACGTAAGCATCTTGATGACGTCATCGATGACGTAAGCAAATGGATTGGGCGGTTGAGATGAAGCCATGTTTAAAGACAAGATCCAACGGCCAAAATCTGACCTGATAAAGTATGAATAGTATCATGCTTTTTCACTATAAATAGAGGCTTCATTTCTTCATTTTCTTCACACCAAACTCAGAGAACAACAGTTGAGTTTAAGAGAAGAGTGAGAATTCTTAGAGTTAGAGAGAGAGTTTAGAGTAAAGTTCTTGAAGCTGGAGAGAATGAGCAGGAACTTCAAGGGTAAGTTCTTTGGTCTCTAGTCTTAATATTTGGTAGTTTCTTTTGGTAATTATAGTAGAAATGCCAGATAGAGTTTTTCTGAGTATGCTCTGTGGCTGCAGCTTAGTCTGATCTGTCACATCAGAAAAGAATTATCCTTGGACAGTAAATATTATTTACTGGCACAGTAAAAAATATTTACCGGCACGGTAAAAATATTTTTACTGGTACTATTCACATGAATAGTGAATATCCAACATAGTTTCCGCAAATGCTGAAAATTAATGGTCACTGATAATAATGATATTATAGGATATCCGAGGATTCCGGAGTCAGATTCAAAGGAAGTTTGGGGATACGTGAATAGTGCCGTATACGTGAATAGTGCCGTATACGTGAATAGTGCCGTATACATGAATAGTAATTTACTATTCACGTGGAAGGAAGGTACGGACGCGTATTGTAACCTTAACTCTGATGCTTATGGTATGCTTATATGTGATAGATAGTCTGAAATTCTGTTTTTGAAAATTGATCATACACATACAACTTGATACGGGTTATAGTCTTGATAACGCCGTTATGTTTTCCTAGCGCTGAGGACACGGATGTACACCGTGGCACTGGTGAATAGTGCAGACTATAATAACATGCATATTGCAGTGGCTGTGTTATGTTATTATGTGAATATGAGAATAATGTATGTGATTATTGCTGTTTTGACATGAATATCTGTCATACATATTTGATACATAAGCATGAGGTTAACCGTTACCTGAGGTTCAATGGGTATTGAACCTCAGCTCTTACTGTAGCTTCAGGATTTTCGGAGTAAACAGAAACAGAAACAAGGGTAAGCAGCAGGCAGAAGGACTAGCTGGAGAAAGTCCTGTAGATATGTATAGTCTTTCGAACTCTTTGTATCAGCAAACCAGTACACTACAGTGGTTGAATATCAGTTACTCTGTATTTAAAATCATTTCGTTGCTCAATTCTGGTTAAATTATTTTGAACTCTGATCAAATAATTTCAAAAATGCTTTAGAAAAGTTGGGGTGTTACATTAGCAATGTTATAAAAATCGAACGGCTTTTGAACTGATCAAAGCTCCGGTCCATGGTTTAATGGTTAGGTCGTGGTTGAATCATAATAATACACAGCCATTTTTTAATCAATTATCACTGAAAGAAATGCCAGCATTTAGTGGAATACAAATTTAGTCATTGATTGTAAATTTAACTGTTGAATTTGTCTAAATCTGATGGTAATTTAGTGGAGTACTAATGGTAACGTAACTTTTATGATGATGATTGAAGGGTTAAGGGGTAGATTTGCCAAGCAACTATTATCCGAGAAGCGTCTGACACAAATAACAATTAAGAAGACCAAAATTGTCAATTAACAATTAAAAAGTGAAAAAAAAAAACACCAAATAACTATTTAAAAAAAAACAACTATCACAATTAAATATGAGGCACTGGCGTAGGATGGTGGCAGAAACGCTGGAGAAAAGAGCGGTTAAGCCTTCTTGTTGGATAAGGCAAACACCAATAGAGATGGGACCTATGGGAGTAGGCATTGTGGCAGCGGTGGTTGCTGCTTGTGGCATCGGAGGGAGGGAACCAGAGTACAAGGTGCGTGCTGGTCGAACGCTGTGGACTAAGCAACAATGGAAGCTTTGAAGATGCCGACGTCGCTGACACTGTGACAGTCAATGGAAGACGGAGATACCAAGATAGTGGCAGGGTAATAGTTTGTTGGCGAATATGCACCAAATTGTGGTTTTTTTTTTCCACTTTTTAATTGTTGATTGGTGCTTTTAGTCCCTTCTATTGTTATTTGTACCAGAAGTTCCTCAGGTAACAGTTGGTTGGCAAACCTGCAGCTTAACCCATGATTGAAATATGAATTGAGACCATAATATTATGATGATTTGCAGATTTTGAACCAAAATATTTTTTAGATTTAATTTTCAAATATATTAAATCGCGTGCTAATTTGAAATAGCGATAGAAGCCTTCAAAAGTAACTTTTCAATCATGATTTACGATGTACAAGATAAGATAAGTATGTATATGAAAGTAATTTTGTCTCGATTCACATGTATTTTGGGCCCCTCAAAAGTGATCCAAGACAAGACATAATGGGTTGAGGCTTGTTAGTATTTTGCAACTCGAAGGCAGGCATCATTTTGTTGGCTAGTTGTTGCCATCTTATTGAACTATTGAGCAATTAAACTTAATATGACATAATTGACTAGATGTTGGGTTGATAAAGTGGGTTTTGAGAAATTTTAAGATGTTCCTTCTAGTTTTAGGAGTGTTTGCTTATACATTGATTTGATTTCCAATAAAATCAAATCAAATCAATTTAATTAATTTTGCAAAATGGAATACTTGTTCCGTTTCATCGGCTTGATAAATACAATGATCCAATTTTTTTCATACAATGTGTGTGTATTGCGAGTGTGTTTCATAAGCCCATTTTTCACAAATTAAGACAAAACCTCTCTTACATGGTTACTTCGTAAATTGTAAAAGCCACTACTCTCTAAAAACTAATCCAAATACACACTAAGTGAGGTCCGTTGCATCGATTGCACCATGTTGATGTGCTTTATTCACGGCCAACTCTTTAAATGTATAGTTCACCAATATAAGCCTTGCAGAATATAGTAGAGCAAAATTCTTCAGCAACAAAATGGGACATAAATGCATCAATGGCAAGAATTAAATTAGTAAATAAGTTAACTTTACATGTAAATTAGTTTTGTGCCATTGAAAAGGTACAGTAGCCAAAGCAAACAGGTAAGTGGTGGAAAGAGGATGAGTTATTAAAATTAGCTTTTTCAGCAAATTGGCGATGTTTATTAACAAAAGAAATATAGAAATCTAACTGAATGTTAAATTTCAACACAGTCATCATCATCTTCATCATCCACGTCTTCGTCCCAATCCATTGAGAAGGATGAAGCTGATTTCATCAACTCTGTTAGTCCAGTCAGGTCCTCAAGGAAGGTAGGATGATTAATTGCCTGAAGTATGAATTCCATTCCTTTGTTCCGATATTCAGATACAACCTGAACAGTCGTAATTTCAACCATACAAAAATAAAATAAATTAAGAAATCTGGAAATTTCCAGTGAATTATGTATCATGAAAGTTATTTTGTATCAGTTTCCATTCAAATGCAAAAATGAACTAGAGACATGTAAATCTCAAAAGATAGCTTTCTAAAGCACATTTGCAGTTTCACAACAAAAAGGCTAGGAAACATGAACACTGGTATGGGCAAATATACACACGAAAGTTTAAAAAGGTCATATTATGTCAAATACAAAATAGACTCTCTTTTTTTTTTTCCTTTCTTTGGAACTGTCCAGGCTTCATACTAACAACAGATAAGAAATCTAAAAAATATGCAAGCGTTAACCAGTTTAGTCATGAAACTTGTAAATTGAAAACACAAACTGGTGGCCACTAGAACATGCAATTATACATCCCATAAACATTGCTATAGCATTCGGGATAAAATAAACTCTTGAATTAAAAAGTGAAAGCAACTTGATATTTATCAAGCATATGCCACAAGAATTTCAGCATAAGCAATGCATATATATACATATATATATTTGGTTGGATGGGAAGGATTATATACACCTGCAAACATATTTTCATCAAAATTATTAATATTTCCCAATTTCTGTTTACTTTTGACCCAAGATATCTCAGAATTTATAATGTTTACAGTCGGTTGTCTAAGTTGTTTGCATTGATCCTATAAAATCTAAAAGGGATTTGATCAAATTTCTACAACTAAACATTAAGCAGAAGTAAGACACTAGGTGTGATCTAATTATGAGAGGCGTTAGTAGTTAGAATGAGCTCCGAGGTTTAAACATTCCTTTCAGGAAATTTTAAGTAAAAGTAGCTTGATGACATCAGAGTAGTATCATAAACTTCTTTCAAGAACACGATCAAGCTTATGGCTCAGGAGTTTAATTTACCACATCCAGGGGCATTGCAGGAGGCAATGATGATATTTGAGACATACAACACTAAATTTGCAAATGTGATACCATAGGTGCTATTTACCACCCAAACTTACCGTCTGGCAACAAGCTGTACAACTGGAGGACGAGTGACCTATAAGGGTCATTTGAGAAAACTGAGAAAGGGAACCCCGAATCTGATGTGGTAAAATACCAAGAGGTTGCTCCGTAGTGTCACTGACACTCAAGTTAATTTCACCCTCTGCATATATCCTGAGAATAGGTAGTCAAGAAGTGAATTTCAGGGGGGTATTTGAGGAAAAGCAGCTGTAAGTTTCTACTTTATACTAAGAATCTCTGTCATAATTCCTTAAAAATCATTGCATGGGAGATAATAAAATAACTATTGGCCACATTACCCTTGAGGGTGATGCAAAATCCCTACTAAAAGTTCAACTGCAAGGGATGAAGCAATAGGAGCAAGCCCGGGCCTAGTCACTGTACACTGCTGATCCAAAGTGCGATTTGAGGTTGACTGCAGAAAGGACATCAGATTTAGAACTTCATAAAAAGTTTGTGTGTGTGTATTCAAATATATCATAATGCAGCAAGAAAATTACATCAGTGGGTGCAACGACATCACTGCAGAAATAGCAGCCCAATCTTTCCTTTCCTGTTGCATCATTTACATTAAGTTTGTGCATATCATCACATACAGAAGTTACAGTTTCAGTACTTAGATTAGAGGCTTGACTAAAGGGACCAGCTCCATGGCGCATAACCAAGAAACTGTCAAACCCTAGAGCTGCAGTAATAGTAATCTGCAAATAGATAAACAGTATCCCCGTAAGGCATGTTAGTTAATAAACCAGGAAGCTATGATATATGCATTGGTTAAAAATGTTATTTGAGATGCAGGGATGTGGAGTAAGACAATGACATGCTTGTCATCTAAAAGATTAAATCGACTAACCTTGTTAGTATTAGCACATAGAAGTGATGGAAGCCATCGACTTTCCCTCGTATCTGTCAATAAGAAAACTGCATCGTGTGCATCAATCAAATCAGAAAGGCGTCTACAATCATCAAGTACGCTTTCCTCTTCCTGGCTAGGTACTGGATGCCCAGGCATTGGTATAGCCATTACAACACCTTCAGCCTCCTGGTAAAAAACAAAAAGCACGCCGATATGAGAAAAAATGTTTAGGTCAAGCATCAAGGCAGTCTCAGGACCCAATCAATTACCACTGCCGGAAAGATCTTTTGAAGACTTCTAACTGCCGCTGTAGCTTTGAATTCGCCACCATTAAGACTGTCATCCAAAGTATACAGGGATTGCCTCAACGGGTTAGACATAGCCACCCTCCCATTGTCCAGTAGTGTAATTTTTCTGACACCCCATGCCTGCAACATTCATGAGCTTAACACTTGGAGAAGAAAAGGAAATAAAACCAAGATTTTACTATACTCACCATGAGCATACGAGCAACCTGACATCCAAGTGTACCTGCTCCAACAAGAAGACACTTGACAGAAGACAGGGTGCTCAAGTTTAAGGAGGGCAAAGCACGCCATCTCATAAGCTTTAAATTCAAATCTGCAGCAGATATTGCTAACCTGTACAGATACAAGTATGAAAATAATAATGTAGAAGAAAAATGATACAAGTAGCACAAGAACACAACAAAGAACAGACAAAAGCAATGCAAATGATATACCTGGTAGGATCTAAAGATTGAGAAAGGCTAATACGCCTTGGTATTTTTCTCCCTTTGTTAAGTTCCCATCCAACTACATTAGGTACACCATCTCCCTCCCCTAAACATACATTTCTTTTAAGTTAGAAAGCTAACAAAATAAATTGGGGAAAAAAAACAAAGAAGAAGCTAAAGATTAAGTTCATCAAACAATTTCAGCAGCTCTACCTTGGGAATCTGTAATCAATGCTTCACCAACAAGGGACAAGTCCATATCTGCAAAACCACGGTTCTCTCTATAGCATAAAAATTGTACTCTCTTGAGATTCCACTTAGCAGAAAGAAGTGTTAAGAAGTTGCGTAGAGGCCAGCCAGGATTATTTGGAAGATGACATGGATCATAAAAACCAAAGAGGGTCTGTGGAGAGAACGAAGTAACTTTCAGTCAAAAGGCATCTATGATTTCACATCCAGGGAAATTGCTTCGCCTGGACATGGAATTTTCATAGAGACAATACTCAATTATTGTAATTTAAGACCTTGTAAGCATCACTCTGACAAGTCTCCCAATCCTTTAGGTGCTTGATAGTAGCACAGGAGTTTGCATCTATTGTGATAAAAAAGAATGGAACATCTGCCACGTACTCTTATTATTAGGTTCATCTTGAAAAGTTTAAGGGAAGCAACAAATTATAAATATTTACAACAAATTAGCCAGATGGTAATTTATGTACCTGCTGTTAACCTTGAGTTACGCCACTCATTACAGGCAGCAGAGAGGGATTCAACCTGTCATTTTATAAAGAAACAAAGTCCAATGGTAAATTAAGAGCAGCCATCTAATCATATATGTGATTAACAATAAATAAATCCAAAGCACCTCTTCTTTGCTCAACCACTGAGAAGCTGGCTTTAGATAGTTGACAGTTACAGGCGGATCCAGCATAAGAGCAGGGAATGCAAACCAGTAGTGGAAGGTCCATTTTTTCAAGTCAGCAAAAGAAATAAGAAGGAATCGTGACAGTATTGCAGGGTCCTCCACAGCATTTCCAGTTTGAATGTCCTCCCAGATCTTTTTTTCCCCCAAACGGTAGGATTACATGAGAATTACTTTTATCAGATCAAGAACCATTAAATCCTATAACAGTGAGTAAGGGCTCAAGATTTGACATATTCAACACGTTCACCATGAAAATAAATTTAATATCCAGAAGCCACTCAAGCAAAAGTCTTTTAAGCTGAAGCATGTATAAAAACATGAACCCAAATAGTTTGAAGAGTAGAAAGGAAGGTCGTTAACTTGATTTTATAATATATCTAACACATGCCATACGAAAAACTGAAGAATGGAGATAATAAGGATCAGAAACTTGATTTAAAAAGACTTTGATACAGTGCCAAGAACTATTTTATCTCAAAACATAAATTGTTATGTAAAGGCTTGATGTTCTTTTCATCAATATATCTCTAACCAACGGGAAATTATTTATTCTTCAATTATCTCATCCAGTGGCATCATTATAAACATTTACCTTGCTTGCTTCTGCCTTCAAGAGGTTCTGTTTGTCAAGTGCATGGAAACTTTCAACAGTATTAGTATTGTAAAGTATGCCTGGAACAGAGCACTTGTTCCTGTTGCCACGGCTAGTATCTGGAGCCAATAAAGACTCATTTGATTCGGAAGGCAATGACTCAGCTAAAAGAGTCAAGTGATTTGATATTTGAGAATGTGAGCAAGGTGCGTAGAATCCTGCAATGAGACAACAGCAGTATAAGATCAATATTGCATTGTACCGGCAAACTTTACTAACATTACTAACACATAGTTCAAATCGCATTTTCTAAAATAGAGAAGGGGGGGGGGGGGGGGGGGGGGGGAGAACAACAGCAACAACAACTGCATAAATCCTCAATCAACGTTAGTTTGGATTTCTCAGGAAAAAGTAAAAAAAGAAAAAGCTTGTGCTTTGAAATTACAATCGGAGTAAAAGGAATACACAATTATCAGACTTGTCCAGTGTTCTTAATTAGTCCTTTCTCCTTAGTTAGAAAAAAGTTTTCTTTTTTTAGAAAAAAACGAAACTACGTAATCTGAACTCATCAACAAGTCAAAAAGAAAAGAGGGCAAGTAAAGGGAAGAACCATTAATTGGTATGGGAGAATCATCAATGCCAAGCTTGTTGAGCTTTAAAGAAGATAATCTGTGCCAGAAACCTTCATCAACCAAGCTCTGCATCGGTGCGAATTGCAGCAAAGGTCCCTTCTGGGTATGCTCCGCCATAGTTTTTCCCTCCTCCACCTCCTACTCCTCTTTTCTGCTTCTAATTCTTCCAATTTCCGAATTGAGTGAAGTTTTGAGTCAATATAATGGTTTTTGTATGCACTTACTTGCAAATTTTGAAGTTCCAAGTAGTTTTGACGAATTGAAAACTCGATAGGAACTAGGAAGATGGATTCCGCATCGTACGGGAATGATTCCTCGGTGTTGGTGGGTTTGGATTGGAGCCTTCTTTCCGGGTCGACGCTCCGTTCCTTATCGCCGTTTATTTATTTATTGGGAGACGATGATTGCCATACAAGCATCACATCTGGGTAATTCATCAATAGGGCCCACAAACCTATAAATAGGGATTCTGATACCCAAAGATAGTGGGATATTTAACAGAATCAAGTTCAAATTAATTAATAGGAAAATAATAAATACCAATTAATTCATAATTATATTAATTATTAATACCATTGTTTGTCCTTATAATTTGATAAAAAAATTTTTGAGTTTCAAATAATTGGTTTTTGCCCTTGTAATTTTATAAATATTTTATCTGAATTTGCAACCAGTCCTTATACTTTTAATGATTTTTTGTTCTAGTTACCAAAATTTTGTCTAAATTTAATTATCAGTCTATATACTTTTAAGGGTTTCTTTTTTTTTTTTTTAAATTTTAATCCCTATATTTAAAGTTGAAATAAGTCCTCATGAAAATATAGAGACTAAAACCAACAATTTAGATTTTTTGAAATTAAAACTAAAATTCAATTAAACTATAAAAAGAGTAGCAATAATATTAACCCTTATATATTAAAGTATTAGCTCTTAGGTTTACTCTTATCTTCCCACATAATGTAAATATATGGATATATGGATTTCATTTTGAATTTTGAACTTTTGTCAAGGTTATATCTAATTTCTTTGTGTTGGGATTATCCATCTCTAATAGCACTTGTTTAGTGTTTACAAATACGATAATAAATAATAAACCTATTTATATATGAGAAGTATGTTTAGTTTTTAGTTACCTTTTAATATACTCTAATATTTGAATATTGCACATTGTGAATCTGTTCTTGATCGATTTGGCCTGATTATAGCCCTGGAATAAAATGTATAATTAGAATTTTAATCATATATTCAAAATCCTTTGTAAACCTAGATAATAATAAGATTATAAATAAAGGTTAATTATCGTCCTATTTCCACATATATTGAAAATTCAAATGTCAATTTAAATTTAAACGGTTATTAATATAATTCTTATGGGTGTTCTATCATTATTTCTTATAATTATGGAATCAGTTTAATTAGAATTTGGATGATGCAAAACAGGAAGGGGGAGGGGAAGGGGAAGAGAGGGATAATAATGTTTCCATATTAATGATATGGGGTTTAAACTTCTCATGTTACATGAGAATGAGAAGATTCCTACACACATGAAATAATAGAACCCACACACACACATATATAATGCTATATATGTGGGTCTCACCATTTTATGGGTGTGTGACATGAGAAAAAACTTCTCCTGCAACATGAGAGAGTATATAAAGTAGGTCATGAGTTTATTTTAGTTTTAATTACAAGGTTTGAGTTGACATGGTTTCTCAAATTTATATTTTTCCATCTAAAATTGTCCATATTGATTATACATACAAAAATTGAAAAAATGGTTTCCAATCCATCAATGGGTTAATTTAGGGAAAATCACTAAAATAAGGTTTTTTTTCCAAAAAAAAAAACTTAATTAAAGCACATTGGAAACTTTTTACCATACTAATGCTCACGTCATTGGTGGCGCACGAAAGGTACATGCCACGTCAGTGGCGTGAACAAATTAGACCCACAATTGTTGGCCTGATTCAATATTTTTTTAAAAAAAATTATATGTTAGTGGCATGAACAAGATTCACGCCACTGACACTTTTGTATCAGAAAATATCAGTGGTGTGAATCTCTCTCACGCTTTAATCTGGTAATCCCCCCTATTTTGGTCAAAAAGCCGTTAATTTACAATGAAAGAATGCCATCTTTTTAAAAGGGGGAAAAAAACCAAAAAAAACCAACATGCATTTCTCATAAATAATTGACTTAACTATTTTTTTTCAAATCTTTTGAATAAATTATTAAACTCATATTTAGGACGATGAAATGCGACTTACTGTTAACTTTTTTGGGCAACAACTTCTAGTTGATTTAACGTTACAAGGATAATTACTTGATAGCCTATATCAATTTTAAGAGATGCAAATATGATTTTCGGTAGAATATCAACGAACATCAATTCAATTTAAATTTCAAAATAATGTATTCATTCATATGGAATAAAGGTAATATATATATAAATAAGATGTCAATTGAGGTGGTAAGCGATATCATCAACATAAGAAAAAAAACATTAATAAAATAAAATATAAGAAAAAAAACATGTGTAAAACAGAGGGTAATAAAAGCCAAATGCTTAGACAACAATTATTTGATCACATAATTTACAACGACATAGCAATATATTCAACACTAGAATGTAACATCAATTAAGCATTCAAACTTCAAAGGCAAGCACACTACATAAACACACACACATCAGTGTTTGGTTTTTGGCTTCTTCACTATCATCACAGTACAGTGAGCGTGATGAGCACAATAGTCACTTACGCTTCCTAACACCGCCCTGCAAATTAAGTACGCAGATTATAATTAAGTTATTGCTACACAACAAGCTTTTTGATCAGTATGCATAATTATATGAATGTGTGTGTGTACCTTTTTAAAGCCCCATAACCATGGCTTCCCACAACCAATATGGAGGCCTGATGTTTGTCCACGGCTTCACAAAGCACATTTCTTGGATCACCCTCTATCACTTCCACTTCTACGTCACTTACCTGTTCATACATTCACATAATTTTGCTCCACCATTAATTTATATACAAGCTACTTCAAGCTTCAAGCATTGATATATATATACAAGCTACTTCAAGCATTAGATTAATGTTTAGCTGTTCGTCGTTGTTTGTCCTTAAGTAAAATTTTAGTTCTGGATCCTACAGTTTCATAAGGAGGTCTGAATTTAAATTTAGTACACAGACGAAAACCAAAGCTCTACATGGATCAACCATTAAACTGAAACCAAATCTCTCTGAAATCATAAAGACTAGATAGAGACCAGCATTCTAACTACCAATAATGGTATTAACCCAAGAATTAACCATAAAAGACTTTGTTTTAATTCATTTTTCTAAGCTTATGAAAGAATATGGTGTTATTCATGGCTCGTTAGAGATAGACATCCAAAGTGATTATCAATTAATTACCGATTTCTTTTGGCAAACTTCCTTAGCTTTGTCAACAAGTTTGGCGGCCCTCTTTTTCAAATCCGCGTCAATAATGGGCAAAACTTCAGCAAATCCTGCCAACAATATTTGCAATTTACAGTTTCCTCAGGAAATCAGAATAAAAAAGAAAAAAAGAAGGAAAAGGAAAAGTAGAATCGACGGTAAAAATAAGAGTACCAGGGCCGGCGATTCCGAGGGCGGAGGTCGCATAAGGTTTGGCATGAACAAGAACAAGCTTAAACAGAGGATTAGGTATGGGCGTGAAGAAATGATCCAGAGTCCATTTGAGAGCATAATCGCTGTGCTCGCTTTCGTCGATCGCCACCACCATCACTTGCTTTTCCGATGTCGCCGCCATGGAAGAAGAAGAAGAAGCTCAGCTTCAGCTTCAGATCACCGTCGTAGAGAAGATCAGTTAGCGTTGGCTTGTTCGGAGTCGGAACCCTAGCACAATACGCACTAGTTTCTGGTAGATCGACGCGCCATTTATTCAGAAAAATTAGATGCCGTTGAAATGACTGAGAATAATTAGAATTTTGAAGTTCCAGAGGCACCTATACTAATAGTCTCCACAGTGAGGAATTCCAGAGAATTCGCACAGTGGTCGGGAGGTTAGATGAACAATCTGGTAGGTAAAAACGACCCGCTAGGCAAACTAGGGGCGGCTCGGGAGAGAAGATTTTCTTATTTTCCTCTCCTTCTTTTTTTTCTTACAGATCGATCTAGATCGTTGAAATCTTGATCCAATGGTTTAGATCTAAAAAAAAATTAACTTTGTCTTTTTTGAAAAAGACAAAATGGTAATTTTTTTAAAAAATAAAATCTAGACCGTTGGATCAAGATTTCAACGGTCTAGATTAACTTGGGAGAAAAAAATGAAGGAGAGAGAAAATGAGAGGAACCGTCTGCAAGTCAGCGAATTGTCGAATGTGGTGTTGATGGGGCCACGAATCAAAAGGACGAAGTCTCTGGAATTGGAATTAGTCCGCATGATTCATTAAAGAGAGAGTATAAGAATCCAGTCCGGTCCGGGTTTGTTGGCCGCGGTTTGCCCCTCCTAACATAGATATTTTCTCTAAGATCTGAATTGAAATTTAGCATTTTACCGTCTACTTTATGTTTATGGTTAAAAGTCATTATTCTATTGCTTTACACAAGTTGAGTTGAACTCGGCGACAAGATGTAAATTCTCACTAGGAGTTTAATTATATTAATAATTAATTAATATTTGTAAATTAAAAAAAAAAGTAGCATTTCTGGTCCATGACAAAAAACACAGACCTCGTTTTGATCCCTAATTAAAAATAACTCATCCCGTCATCCTTAGAAAATCAAAAAATTTCCCACTTAGTCCTTTTGTCAGTTAGCTCCTAATAGCATCACTAATGTTGCGATGTGGAACGTGAGTTGTTTCAGTCACATGCCACGGAGGAAGGCTAAAACAACGTCGTCCCCACCTATCACCATCTTCATTCCTCAGCAACTCACAGAGGAAGGTTGCGTTTTGCATCTGCAGAGGCAACTTCCAAATCCCCAATGAAAAACAGAATTTTGTCCAAAATTCCTAAACAAGAACCAATTTCTCCCGTGAATTCCTTTCTAAACCATTACTATGGTAGATGAGGCTTCTTATTTCTTCCCTGTCTCCTCTTGAACCCAGACATCTCTGTATCTCACCTTGGTGACCGAGATCGTAGAAACACCCTTCTCTTATAATCTTCAAACCCTTGTTTTGTGAACAGTGAAATCATACGCTCCCTTTAGAACGCACTTCAAGCATTGTTTTGCCAAACTTTGAATTCAACTGCAGAAAGTTAAATGTTTTGACATAGCTTTTGAGATATTATTTATTCGTTAGGTCCTAGGTTTAATTATGCTCATGTTCGAGCTCACCAAGATTCAGCTGGAAATATTCATTAAGTAGACAAATGCAATTTAGCTTAGAAAGGTTATCTTCTAACAAGTCAGCGTGACAAATGCAGCTTGCATAGCAGTAATAATAAAACATCAAGTCTGTTTGTCTTATGTTAATGGGAAAAGGAATAACATATATTAATTAGGGTTTAATATACTTACACTCCAACTCGAGAAAGTCTGATTCACTTTATTGGATGTGCATCGATAATGGTAAACAATTCCTGAAAAAAAGCTAGCAATATTATTTGAGATGGCATCCTATTCATACAGCCAATTGCCCTCATCATTCCTAGTACATGAGATTCTATTCTGTTGCCTCCTCTTGATAGTAGATATGTGGAAGAAACGTGAGTTCTTATCACCGGATCCTAACCAATTAATCCGAGATTGTTGCCATTAATATTGTTCTTCACGCTCCAATAAATTATCCAGATCACCTTTTACCTCCATAGCCCCTCTAGCAATATTTGGAGTTCGAATTTCCTAACTCAGCTCGGCCAAATGGGTCTTTAATAGATCAATCCTCTTGCTACTATTAGGGAACTCCTTCTTACACCAAGCAATTAACCTTTGTGTACAATTCTTCAGATTGCTCAAAAAGATTTCAAGAACCGCGTGATCCTGACCACCACAATTCCACCAACACCCCTTTATTTTTTTTGAGAAAATTCCCATGAGATGCCCATGCAGATTCAAATCGAAAGATCCACCTATGTTGACGATTTTCATACTGACATTGATAATATAAATGTAGTTCTTTTTTTGGTACAAGGCGAGGAGAGGGGGGATTCGAATACAGGACCTAAGGGGAGATATAAGACATTTCAATACCACCAGCTATGCCACTGCACTGCTGTCCTCGGTGGTTAATGTAAATGTAGTTGATGCTACAGTACAAGTCAAAGAATTTGAAAGTATAAATGTGACTAGATCAAGCCAGACACAAGAAAGTTACATAATTGGGCCTTCTGCCCAAACCCAACAAAAAAGGCCTTCAGCCCAAGTCCCAGAAAACCAAGTATATGGGCCTACTGCCCAATCCCTTCAAAAAAAATAGCCCCTTTATCTGAAATTATAAATTCACAAGTGTTAGAATCTAAAGCCCAACAACAGGCTAAAGAAAAAGCCCAACAAGGAAACCCATGATCATCTAGAACCTCTTCTTGTAAGACCTCTTGTAGCCTACCTTAAGATTCTTGTCCATAGAATAGGAAATTTAGCCATGTCAAGTGCAACTATAAAATATGTATCCCATTATGCTTTCAATAACGTGATTGTATATCTAAGAACATCACTGGTCCTTATAAAAATACTCTTTCAACATGATCTTATACAAGCTATATATCCTTCGTCATCAATGGAGGAAATTGCCCAATTACCTCATTATATAACAAATGCTAGAAAAACTTATTTTAGAATTGTAGCCTAGTTTACAGTATTTATTATAAGGTGTTATTCAATACTGAGATTACACTAGATAAACTTTACCCACCAAATTGATCATTTTGATATTCTCTTAACAATAATCAAGTAGGAAAGGGAGAGAGAGAATTAAGAAAGATGATTAGGGTACATGTTTTAGAGAAAAAAATAACGTCCTTACTATATTTAAATTAGTTAAATAGTTTTTATATTCAGGATCATAGAGTATTTGGCTCTTTAAGTCTGTGTCTATGTTCATGTTTATCGCGATTTATTAATCCATATATCTATGAGAAATTCTCTTTTTTTTAAAAAATAAAATTAAATGGAAGTGATTTTTAAAGAAAACAATAGAAAAATAACCCAATGTTCAAGCCTTGACTCCAAGTCATCTTAAAAAAACCAGCGTCCCAAGATATACTTTCGGACCAAATATTTCCTACAGACTACAGCAAAGCAGACGCTCCAAGCCAGCCCAGTAACGAATTTTTTCAATGAAACATTCATGTCACTTGATCACTAGAAATATCTGTATGAACATCAATTATGGTTGACTTGGAGTCAATGGTTTGGATTTTGTATACTTTCTTTTTCTTATAAATGGTCCAATCTGGAAATTAAAGATTACACCAAAATAGTAATTTTCTCCCAAAATGTTATGTCAATATGATCCAATCTTATTATTCACAACACTTGCCGATTCAAGATTTTTAAAAATAAGTTTTCAGATTCATAATTCATATCCTAATTTGATAAGCTTGCGTAATAATGTGAAGTGCAAACAGCAAACAAGACAATACTATATTGATAGTATTATATCCATATTTATACAAAAGTATAATATTTTTTATTTATATAAATTTAATGAATGCGTTCATAGATTTAAATGATTAAAAATTTAGTTTGTTTATATTTAATTCAATATAGGTATTTGTTTCGATTTAATCTATATTCATTTATGGAGCTGGGAATAAAACAAAATCCCCTTATCATTAATTAGTGGTTCTGGTATAGGATTGGGATGAGGTATTGACTCCAAGTCAACCATTATTGATTTCTTCACTATAAGTGGCAGAATGACTCAAAGTCACCCAAAATTGGATTCTTGTTTGGTACCACTTTTTTTTTTTTTTTGCTCGGAATTGTTTGGTACCACTTATGTGAGGAGCTTTTGGAATGAGCTTATGAATTTTTCTTCAAAATTTATGTTTGGGTGAAAATGGTTGGCACCCGAGTTTATGACTGAAACTGAGCTTATTTCAGAAGCTCCAATTCCTGGCCATACATAATTTATTAAGAGCAATTCTCGATCTGATGTTACTTTTATGGAAGCTGAAAATGAGAATATTAGTATAGATGAAGAGTTTTCCTCAACTTATTTTACTATCTTCAACCGAAATGAATCAACCATCTTCAATTGAAATGAATTAGATTCATGACAAAATTAAATTCTAAATTGTATAGGACTTAATTTCCTAGTTACTTATGTAATATTTATTTAATCAAATTTTGAATTTTAACATTGCCAAATTTTGTAATTTAGTTTTTTAAAATATTTTTTGTAATTTTGATTTTAATTTTTCCTTATAATTATCTCAAAATTCACTTATCCATAAATCATTTCAAACAAGTTTTACTCAATTGGACTTTTTCATAAGCTACTTATGCAATTACCACTCTAAATATAAATCACGTTTCACAGTCTGACTTTTATCCAATCGTATTGAGGTGAGGAAATTTTCAAAACTTGGACAAGCTCTATTTTTAAAATTTTTTATTATACCACTCTGTGTCTAAATGGAATTGAAGTTACTTGTAGAAAAAAATTTGATTCAAAATTTTACTTGTAGAGTAATTAATGACTTTTTCTCAATTTTTACCCCTATTTAATTTCTATTGAAAAAGAGAGAGAAGAGAGAGGTGTTAAAATCATTTATAAAGTCGGGAAAGACAAAAAATTTAATAAGAGTAAATGTAAAAAGTTTTATTAATTTAATGCATCCTTAACATGCAAGAATAGGTACAAGTAACTTACATAAAATACATAGGCACAAAGTGGTCAGTTGGGAAAATTTATATCAGGGCCTTTTTAACTGAAAAAAATCCTAAAAAAGACCTAAAGATTCTGAAAATCCCCGAAAAGGCCCAAGGACCTTTTCGGGTATAATTTCATTAAAACTTTAGATGTTAACAGAGCTAATATAGTTGTTAACGGATAGGTCATTAACAACTATATCAGCTTCGTTAACAACTATATCAGTATCTGTTAACAACTATATCAGTCCTTTTAACAACTAGCGTTTTAGTGAAATTATACCAAAAAAAGCTTTAGGACCTTTTCTGGGATTTTCATAATTTTTAGGTCTTTTTTAGATTTTTCCCCCCTGTTAAAAAGACGCTGATATGAATTTTCCTTGGTAAGTTCTTGTCAACATTTAGGGGGGAAATAAAAAATATATCATATTTACACTTTTACTTCAATTGTAAAACAATTAAATTTCAGGCAATAAGGAAATAAGGGAAATACTCGGCTCCACAATATACGTTACTTTAAGAAGAATGCCTTGGTCTACAGGACTACAACAGGAGTCACTTTAAGAGTTAATAAGGCTTAATTATTTATCAATTTTAATTGTGTAATTTATGCTTCAATGTGATTTTCTTTTGTATTTTTCTTTTTGATTTGAAAACCTAATTTAATAAAAGTATAGTTGAAAAAAGTTTTGGATTTAAAACATATTTAGTGGGTTAAGTAGTCAATTTTAATGGACGAGTTGAAATGATTTATACCGTGAAAAAGACGAGTAGCCATTATTAGTTAGTTCATAAGTTCGGCAAGGCATTAAAAAAAAAAAAAGGAAAAAAGTTTTGAACCATCAGCAACACCGCTTGTAAAGCAGAAAAGTTTGTTTCTTCCTTCTCCGATTGATACTTCACAATGATATATGTAACCTTCATAATCTTCTTCCTTGCCGCCCTTACTTTCTATTCATCCTTTCTTGGACGTTTTTTAATGGAATCACCATTTAGTGAATCCTGAGGCTATGTGTTCAACGTCTCCACAAACACAGACCATTATGAGGGCAATTGCAGCAATCCCAGTTATGAACTTCTCTGTGAGAACAACAAAACATTGTTGTATGTAAACTATGGGAGGCACTGGGTAGAGGCTATTTATGCCTCTAATAACTCCACCACTCTCCGATCCATCACCGCCGGAGTTGATATCAACAATTGCTCTTCAACCACTCATCAGTCTCTCACATACAACAACTTTACCAACTCTCTCACAGCCAAAGTGAGAGAACACCATTATATAAAATCCAAAAGACACGGTCCTATAATCTCCAAAAAATACGACTATGATGTGGGTGGATTAGTGTTTGTCAGCTGCGAAAATCAACTCTCTACTGATCTGTATACGGATATTGTGGCGCTTTGTTCTAGTGAAGAGCCAAAAACACGTTATTCTTATTTGCTGACTGGGGATCGAAGTGTAAGTAATGTGGAAGAGGCATGCAAAATAGAGATGATGGTGAAGATAGTGCCATGGGGACCAATAACATGTAATGAGAAATGTTCATATCCACAAGTTCAGAGCCAAGAGGTAAAAGGAATTCACATCAAATGGATTGCTGATCGTTGTGGAGTGTGGGAAGGATCCGGGGAACCTAACTGCTGGTTTGAAAATACCACTAATATGGTTCTTTGTCATCGTCAGCTTAATCTTGAAAGGATTTCAGGTGAACTTCACATATAGCTAAATCATCGTGATATTATTGAGAAGAAAAGAAAATATTGAAAACAATTCTTTTCATGAAGATCTAATCGGTTATTTTTATTTTTATTTTTATTTTTTGACGTCGTAGCGCAGCCTTAAGTATTGGGAGTGTGATTGGTACAGGTATGTGAAGCATGGTTTTCTTTCCCCTTTCCTTCAATTTCATTTCTCTCAATTTATTAAATTTCTTATTCTCGTTAGTTTCATCCCTTAAACCAACAATAGCTGACAGAATGTGTACAAAATGAAAAAGGGGGTAGAATAGGAATTTTGATGTATTGTTAATTTGTTATTATTATTTGTATTCAGGTGCAACTGATGTAACAGGCTGTAAATAGGGAAAATTCTAAATAAATACCATTTCAATTTGTAAAACTCCCAGAAGTCCGTCGAATTTGTAAAAAGACTGAGAAGTACCAAGGACCTATGAGGAATATGCAAATTCGGGTGAAATTACCCTTTTACCCTTAGTTTTAAATAAATAAATTAAAAAAAAACTGTCAAACACCCCACCCCCACCCTTTTGGCGCCCGATCTTGACGACGACTGATCATCGGAGCTCCTGTTGCTCGGCCCCACCCATAAGGAGTAAAGATCTTGGGGGAGAATCGAAGAAGGGGCCTCGCTTGAGGAGGCATCACAGGTTGCTGGTTCCACAGCTCGAAGCCTCTGTAACAAGACACGTCTTCATTATTCTTGTACCAAAAATAGGCGGTGTCTGGATGAGGAACTCCGGTGGGTGGGTTATTATGGGGGTGGCTGGGTTAGTCTTCTTGGTTGCTCCCCCTCCCCTACTTCCGCCACTGCCTAGTGAGAACAAACCCGCCATTGCTGACCTTCCTCTATGCCTGACCAAGACTTCAATTTTGGCCGATAATCCATATCAGTGATAGCTCGATCTTTGTGGGTATTGTATGGGGAAACCGGAGAAGAAAGGGAAAAAACAACTATTGGTGGAATTAATTCTCTGGGTACTGAGCCTTGAATGAGGAGTAAATCGAGAGAATTTTTGGGTTTTGTTTTTATGTTGTGTAAATGTTCTCAAAGGGCGTGCTAATGTTGATGGGGATGAGATATATGGTTGGATTTTTAGGTGGGGGAAGAGAGTGGAGGATAAAATCGAAGCTCGCAGTTGGTTAAGAACAAGCGTCGAGCTGTGTTTCAATTTGCTCAGGCCTTGTTCTTGTTCTGCGGTGTAGCAGCGTGTTTAGGGGGGGTTTTGAATGTATTTATTTAAAACTAAGGACAAGAAGGTAATTTCACACGAATTTGCATATCCCTCATAGGTCCTTAGTATTTCTCAGTCTTTTTACAAATTCAACGGACTTCTAGGGGTTTTGTAAATTGAAATGGTATTTATTTAGAATTTTCCCCTGTAAATATGAGCTGTATTAGTTATATTCCTTTTCTTATATAAGGAACACGTGTGTACAGATGAAGGTGTGGAAAATAATATTTTCTTTCTCAGTTTCAATTTCCCATTCTCTCTCAGCTTTACTCTTTTGTCTCTTCCATTATTGCTCTATATCTCGAGTCTTCACATAGCTTCTTGGAGAATTCTTAGATCAGCAAACGTATCATGGTATCAAAGCATCCCATCGTCGGGATGACTAATTCATCATCTGCTTCCGATGGTACGGCTCCCGGAGGCTCTGTTGATCTGTCTCTCAACATCGCAAGCCCTTACTACCTTCATCCCAACGAAAATCCAGCTTTGGTGTTAGTTCAGCCGATTCTAACGGGGCCAAACTATCATACTTGGTCTCGTGCTATGAAGATGGCTTTCCAGTCGAAGAACAAGCTTTCCTTTGTTGATGGCACGATTTTGGTACCGTCGGTCTCCGATCCAAATTACTTTGCTTGGCTGCGTTGTAACACAATGGTGTGCACTTGGATTACACGATCGATGTCTCCAATAATCGCTCAGAGCATCCTATGGATGGACAAGGCCTATGAGATTTGGATCGATTTAAGGGATCGATTTGCTCAGAGCGATATCTTCCGTGTCGCCGAATTGCAAGATGAGATATATTCCTTTTGACAGGGTGATTTATCAATCAGTGAGTATTTCACTAAACTCAAGATTTTTTGGGATGAATATTTGATTCTGAGGCTGATTGTTCGCTGTTCTTGCAACTACGTTTGTCCATGTAATAAGTATAGGGATAATGACTATACTTTGAGATTCTTGAAAGGTCTTAATGATCGGTTTGCATCTGTTAAGTCTCAGATCATGTTGCTTGATCCCTTACCCTCGGTCAACAAGGTATTTTCCCTATTGTTACAGCAAGAGCGTGAACTACGTTCTGATATTGAACCAGTTGTATTGCTTAATAAAGGACCACAACATTTTGGGAATTCTCCTCATTTGGTTCTAATTTCAAGCCTTCTGGTTCGACTGGATCCAATAGTACAAAATTCTGTACATATTGTAATCGGCCTCGTCACACTGCTAATACGTGTTATCGGAAACATGGTTTCCCCCCTGGCTTCAAATTCCGCAATCAGGCTTCATCATCTGCTCATACTTCTCAGTCAAAGGAACATATCATTAATTCTGTGACAGAGCATTTACCTCCATCTACTGGTTCGTCTGCATCTCCTGGTCTTTTACCACTGCCAATTCCTCAATTCACACAGGATCAATATCAGAAATTGCTTGCGCTCGTTCAATCGAATTCCGATGCTTCTCTTCCTCCTCAGTCCACTTCATCTATTCATAATATTCACTCTGTTTCTTCTTCTCACCAGACTCCAGGTAATTCGTCTCCTTTTGGTTCTTTTTCTCCCAAATTATCCTGGATTTTAGATAGTGGTGCCACTGATCATGTTTGTCATTCTCTTAATTGCTTTGCTACTTACTCCAATATTGATCCTGTTCCTATAAAACTTCCTGATCATAGTTCTGTAGTTAGCACGATATCTAGTACTATTTGCCTTTCTAATTCATTGGTCTTACATAATGTGTTTTATATCTGGTACTATTTTTCCTTATCCTATTCATACATCACATGCTGCTAACTCTTCTTTTCCCATGCCTGCTGATATACCTTATTTTGATTCTTATTCTCCTTCTCTTCCTACTACTATTAGTCCTTTTGCTTTGGTTTCTCCTGCATCTGTTCCTTCTGTTTCTGTCCTTACTGTATCTTCTGATTTTTCTAATTCTTCTTCTATTTCTTTAACACCTACCTCTGATCCTAATCATTCTCAGCCCGTTTCAGCTTCTTATGACTCGGTTCCTCGTGTTCCTCCTCGTCAATCTAGTCGACCACATAAAACCCCCACTTATTTGCAGGATTACTATTGTTCGGCTTTCACTACTTCAGCTGCCTCTTTCTCCTCTGGTGACAAATATCCATTCTCCAATGCTATCCCTGGTAATCTGTCTCCTTCTTACAAAAATTTCTGTCTTGCTCTTTCTTGTGATGATATTCCTACCACTTATCGTCAAGCTTCTAAATTTAAACATTGGCGTGATGCTATGGATTCTGAAATTTCTGCTCTGGAATAGAATAAGACTTGGTTCCTTACTCCTTTGCCTAATGGGAAACATCCTATTGGTTGCAAATGGGTTTTTACTAAGAAATATAGGTCGGATGGTACTCTTGATCGGTATAAGGCTAGACTTGTTGCCAAGGGTTTTTTCTCAAACTGAGAGCATTGATTATTTTGACACCTTCTCTCCTGTTGCTAAGATGACTACTGTTCATCTTTTACTTGCCTTAGCTTCCGCTAATAATTGGCATCTTCAACAATTGGATGTCAATAATGCCTTCCTTCATGGTGATTTGCATGAGGAGGTCTATATGGTCTTGCCTCTTGGTTTTTATTCCTCTGATTCCTCTCTGGTTTGTCGTCTTACCAAGTCTCTTTATGGGCTTAAACAAGCTAGTAGGCAATGGTTTCACAAACTGTCATATGCTCTTATTTCTTATGGATATGTTGAATCTAAAGCCGACTATTCCTTGTTTGTTAAAGCCTCTGATTCTAGCTTCACAGCTTTATTGGTATATGTAGATGATATTATTCTCACTGGCAATGATTTGAATGAGATTACCACTGTGAAGCATAATCTGGATCACCTTTTTAAAATCAAAGACCTTGGTTCTGTTCGGTATTTCCTTGGTTTAGAGGTTGCTCGTACTGCATCTGGCCTTTCACTATGTTAGCAAAAGTTTGTGACTGACTTGCTTACAGAAACAGGTTATTTGGAGTGTAAACCTGCTTCTACCCCCATGGATAAACTTGCTAAATTGAGTTTGCAATCAGGTACCCCTCTCACTGATGTTACTGCATATAGACAGCTTGTAGGGTGACTTTTATACCTAACTACTACTAGACCTGATATCTCTTTTGCTACCCAACAACTAAGCCAATTCATGGTTGCTCCCACTGATTTACATCTTAAGGTTGCTCACCGTGTCCTTCGGTATTTGAAGTCTACCCCTTCTAAGGGCCTTTTCTTCCCCTCTGTTTCTGATTTGTCACTAAAAGGCTTTAGTGATAGTGATTGGGCTGCTTGTATTGATTCTCGACGTTCTATCAATGGTTATTGCATTTTTCTTGACAATGCTCTTATTTCTTGGAAATCCAAGAAGCAAAGTATTGTTTCTTTGTCTTCTTGTGAGGCTGAATATCGTGCTCTTGCTATGACCACTTGCGATATTTAGTGGCTGCTGTACTTACTAGATGATTTACATGTTTCTTGATCCCGACCTGCTCTTTTGTATTGTGACAATCAGTCCGCCATTCAACTTGCATCTAATCCTACCTTTCATGCTCGGACAAAGCATATTGAGTTGGATTGTCATCTTATTTGGGATAAGGTTCAAGATGGTGTTATTCGGTTACTTCCTATTCGTTCACAGCATAAGCTTGTAGATGCCTTTACTAAGCCGCTCACGTCTACTCCATTTCATTCTTTGGTGTCCAAGCTGGGCATGATTGATGTTCCTGCTCCAGCTTGTGGGGGGCTGACAGAATGTGTACAAAATGAAAAAGGGTAGAATAGGAATTTTGATGTATTGTTAATTTGTTATTATTATTTGTATTCAGGTGCAACTGATGTAACAGGCTGTAAATATGAGCTGTATTAGTTATATTCTTTTTCTTATATAAGGAACACGTGTGTACAGATGAAGGTGTGGAAAATAATATTTTCTTTCTCAGTTTCAATTTCCCATTCTCTCTCAGCTTTACTCTTTTGTCTCTTCCATTATTGCTCTGTATCTCGAGTCTTCACGTAGCTTCTCGGAGAATTCTTAGATCAGCAAACGTATCAATAGCTACAGAAATAAGAGCATCCGTTAGATATTGTTCTTATTCTCTATTAAAAGTGGAAATAGAATTGTCTTCTTTGAAGACTTAATATGAGCATGGACGTCTTTCCTTATATTCTTTTTAAATTGGAATTTATGGTGAGTAAGAACTAAATCATATGGAGCACAGATTCAATTACCAAACTATGTTGATACATATAAGAACTAAAAATACACATGCCATAAATTTTTTAAAAAAACCTTTAATTCAAACATTTATCTTGGTTCCATGAGATGAACACATATATCTGATCATATTAGCCTATATTTCATAGGAAGAATTCATTTCAATACTGAATATTGTTGAAATACTGTGTGCAGTAACTCTCTAGTCTGTAGCTAAATTTGTACTGGGAGCCCCGTGTGCTTTAATATTCTTGATTCTTCGATGGAGAAGAAGGCATCAATCTTACTATGACAATGTTGAGGACTTCCTCCAAAATAATAGTAACTTGATGCCCATCAAGTACTCTTACTCGGAGATCAAGAAAATGACCAATTCCTTCAAACACAAATTAGGTGAAGGAGGCTATGGTTATGTTTATAAAGGTAAACTTCGAAGCAATCGCGATGTGGCTGTCAAGTTACTGGGAAAGTCTAAATCCAATGCACAAGATTTCATTAGCGAAGTTGCCACTATTGGCAGGATTCATCATGTCAATGTGGTGCAGCTGATTGGATTTTGTGCTGAAAGAAATAAGCAAGCTCTTGTTTATGAGTTTATGTCTAATGGATCTCTTGACAAATATATATTCTCAGAGAAACAAGGGAATACGCCCATTAATTATGAGAAAATATTCAACATTTCTCTTGGGATTGCTCGAGGAATTGAATATTTACATCGAGGATGTGACATGCAAATTCTACACTTCGATATCAAGCCTCACAATATCCTTCTTGATGAAAACTTCAATCCAAAGGTTTCAGATTTTGGGTTGGCAAAGTTATACCCATTAGACAATAGTATTGTATCTCTGACAAATGCAAGAGGAACATTTGGATACATGGCACCTGAATTTTTGTACAAGAACTTTGGAGGGATATCACACAAATCTGATGTTTATAGTTTTGGGATGCTGCTAATGGAAATGGCTGGTAGAAGGAAGAACTCGAATGTCATTGAGCATTCGTGGCAAACCTATTTTGCTAAATGGGTTTATGATCAATTTGAGGAATCAATAGAGGAGAGCAATATCACTGGTGAAGAAAGGGGAATCACAAAGAAGATGATCATAATAGCTTCACATTGCATACAGATGTATCCTAATGATCGACCCTCGATGAAGAATGTGATAGAGATGCTTGAGGGAGAAATTGAGCTCCAAGAAGCTCTTCCACCTTAAATTTCTGTAATTTGGCAAGGGATTGTGAAAGATGTTGTTGGTGATACCAATAATTCATCTTTAGAATGTGCTGCTTGCAAATCTATAAAACTAACCAGCATATGATGTTAGTATATATGTTCAGTTACTGTTTTCTTAGTACTTTGATTTACTGGACTATATCTAGGTTGTTAGAAGAAGGCTATCGTCTGAGTAAATAATGAAATTGTTAGTGTGTGTTCAATGCTTCTTTAGTATTTTTTATTAAGATAACTGATTGTGATGTTTATTTTTTATTCAAAAGTATCACTTGTTTAAAGATGGAGCTGTATAGGCTATCAGATTAGAAAGTGCTTTTGGTAATTCATTATCTAAGATTATGTTATGTTGTTAAGATACCAGAAAGTTTCATCGTCCAACAGTTCTGTCGTGCGTACTTTTCTTTTTTGGGCAATGACCAAGCGGGTGGATGCTTTGTTCCCTGATCTTTCGATACTGTGCCACATGTTTTAGGATTAGAATCTTTTTCAATATAGTGGGGTGGCTGTAATCAATGCCACACTTTCCAGGAAACTACCAATGTGCATTTTTCTAATAACTTTCTTTTTAAAGCACATCAATTATTATGGTTGACATGGAGTCAATTATTTAGCTTTTTTTTTTAAACCCAAAAAAAAAAAACTCAAGCCACGTGAATATTGTTGAATTGAGTTAGCCAAATTTTCAAATCTACTCTCATAAACTATGTGCGTGTGCATGCCTGGTTTCATGATTTAGAGTTATATTTGGTTACTTACTTTGGTGGACTGTGTGTCCATCTTTATTATTCATTCTGATGAAGTCCTATAAAAATCTTGGGTTTTGAGATTTATTGTTTTTGAATTGATTAATTCAAACGAACCATTTTATCATGAATTTGATTTTATCTATTCAATGTTTATAAAACTCCTAGGTATTTGATAATGCTGTAAATTAACATTAAATTTAATTGTTAGCTCACTGCTACATATGTTGTTTAGATTATATTTGCATGGAATTATTTCATTTATACGGTATATTGTTCGTGTTATTTTCAATAACCGGTTAAGCCTTATTACTTGTTCTGTCCTGAGAACACAGAGATTGGACTTGACTAGGTTGTCAAGCCTAGAGCCTACGTACCCTTTGAAGGGATCAAAGTCCATGTAGTTCGTGTTACACAGTAAGGCGTGAAGCCAGGGGAGTGGGGTGTGTGCTCTGTGTAACAGAAGGTAAAGAGAGCATGAGATAGAACGTGTGCACCTGTTTGGGGTTTCCTTCTATTTATAGAGGAGTCTGGTGCGAGTATCTTCGTATTGATGAGCGATATCCGTGATTGGGGAATCAGGGATTGATCTGTTGGGATCCTGATTGGGGGTGAATCTCCATTAATGAGATCCTAGATTGGTGGGATCCTATATCCCTACCCATTATCACGCAGATTCTGTTCCTAGCGTGGTTGGGCCGAGGTCCGGACCTGGGCCTATCAGGCCGGTCCATAACAGTTGCCCCCCAGCTTGGTTGTTCAGGCTTCTGGACGGCCGAGGTGTTTATTGCCCCCGGTCCTTTGTAGGGCCAAGGTCCTTTGTCTGGACGGGGTTGGCTTTTGGCTGCCGTGACCATCAACCCGGTCCGGATCAATGGTCGGCTTATTATGCCTTCTCCACGATGTCCTGCCTTGAACGCCGGGTCCATCCTGTCCGGTTGGGTATCCGCCCTGCAGTGATTCCGGACTCGAACCTTCTGCCTTTTGGCATTCTCTGAGCGCTTCGGGTCTTCCCCCGCGCGTGTCATTATTGCAACTTTACAGCTGTCAGGCCCTGAGTGGGTGTGGTCTGCAACCATCGCGCCTCTTTGCGCCTTGACAATCGTGCGCATTTAATGTGCTGGTATCTGTGCCAATCCCGTCACGTCTGCTCGGGAATAGACCGTTGTGCCCCTGTCGTTTCGCGACATGGTTTAAATGACCTTTTTTTCCTCTTTTCTCTTTCATTCTTCCCGCTACTCTACCCTTTTGCTCAGTTTTTTCTCTGGCTTCTCTAGAGCTTACAGAGGGGATTCTTCTTTGTTTGGGACTTTCCCCGTTTTCCAGCGTCCTAGTTCCTCACATTTTCTTTATACAGGTATTCCGCTTATTCCCTTGTGCATTTGTTCAGTAGTTTTCCACATTTTACCGTTTATTCTGGGAATCGCTGTCTGTGTTCTTCATTTCTGGGCTTCTGGGTTTCTATAGCGCCATCACCCTGAAATTTGCCCTATTTCTTGCCCTTAGACATCAATTGCTTAGTGTCTTAGGCTTCTAAACATGGTGAGAGGTAGGAGTGCTTCTAGGCCAAGGGCGTCATTAACGCCTGAGGAGGAAATGTTCCTCCGTGCACGTCTCCCCAGGGCTACTTACTGGGTTCTTGGGGGTGAATCGCCTGCTATGGGGGTTTTGGATCCTCTGCAACGCAGTGGCACTGTTCGTCCGGGGCGAGCTGGGGCTTGTCCATCTTCAGCTAGGGTCTCGATTCCAATTCCTCGCCGTCCTTTCCGGCCGTTGGCGCGTGCCATCTCTCTCGGGTCATCCGGTGGGGCCGGGATAAGCTCCTCTTCCGGGTCCGGATCCCCGGTGGTGATGGCTCAGCCTCTTAGCTTTTATGAGGGCCCTTCCGCTGTCCGCCAGGCGTCTGCCCCGGATGGGTATCTTGGCCCTTGTTGGGATTGCCTGGCGGAGGCTTTTGCTTTGATGGCTCGCGGTGGAGATGCCGAGGCTTCCGCTGTACTCGGCTCGTGTCGGCATTGGTCCGCCCCGGTTGCCCCCTCTCGTGCCCCCGTTCGTCCGAGTCCGCGGCCTTTTTTGCCTGGTATTATGTCTTTGTCAGGTATTTCTGCCTTTCTTCTAATACCAGCTTTGTTTATCTTTGTATAGGTTTATTTATGGCTCCAAAGTCTGGGTCATCCAAAAAGCGCTCGGAGGCCGGTGGTTCGGACTCTTCTAGTCCGCCTGAGGCTTTGATTCGTCGATACGGCTGGGTATCGCACGATGTGCTGTCTACCCCGTCGCTGATGTCCGAGGTGGACATAGCTCGGTTGAAGGTCCCAGCCATGCCGAGGTGTGTGCTCAGGCGTCCGGAATCCAAGGAGCCTATCTGCGAGGCTCGGTCGGAGGGTCAACCGGACTTCTTCTTCTTTTACCGGGATTACTTGACGCGGGTACAAGTTTCTCTTCCTTTCTCCCCCTTCCAAATGGAGGCGTTGCGGCATCTTCGCCTTGCTCCGTCCCAGCTTCATCCAAATGGTTGGGCGTATTTGGTGGCCTTCGAGAGGCTTTGTGGCCATTTTCGCCTCCTATAGCGTGCACGACCAACCTTTTCTTTTATTTCTTCGGACCCTTCACACCTAGCTCGCCGAAGGGAAGTGACAAGCTGAGGGGGCTGGTGTCCCTTCGGATCAATTCGGAGCGCAAGCTGATGACGCCCTTCTCTGACTCCTTCAAGCACTTTAAGGGTGTGTTTTTCAAGGTGGAGGCCGTCCCAGGGGAGGGGCCCTGGTTCTTGGAAGGTGGCGGTTGCTTCCCCTTATACTGGGACGAGAGCTATTATAAGGCCAAGGCGATCTCCTTCCAAGTTCCGCGCGAGAGTCTTGCTCCCGAGTCGGCTTCCGCTCTTCCACGGTTGGAGGCGCTAGTGGCCGAGTATGGTGTGAAGCCGGCCTAGTTTTTTATAACTAGGGACGGTGCCAAGCCGTTGCCCCCTACTAGTAGGGTTTCTAATAGTATTTTGTTTATGCCTTAGTTTTTGTTTCTTGACTATATGGATCTGACCCGGTTTCTTTTTCTTTTTGACAAGCCGAGACATGAGTTCGCTCCCGTTATACCTCCGCGCTGCGAACCCTGCTGCCGCTGCCCCTCGTCGCCCCAAGAAGCGGGGTGGTTCTGAAGATGCCGGTGCCACTGAGGCGTCGAAGAAGGCAAAGAAGGGTTCAGCTGGCCAGGGTCCTTCCTCTGCCGAGGTTTCCCCGGCCTCCCCAGTGATTACTCAGTCTTCTCCTCCGGCTCCTGAGAGGCGAGAGGCCGCTGCTATGTCTCCGGCCTCCAAGGGGAAGGAAGCCTCGGTTTCTGATGAGGAAATTGAGGCCGAATTCTTCGAGGAAGAGCCTTCTGGCTCTCTGCCGGATCCGCCTTCGTCTTCGGTGCTTCCTCCTCCTCCATCCCCAACGAGGCCCAAGTCCGTTCTTCCCCGCGGCTACTTATGGAACGAGCGGGTGGTTCCTGAAGTAGACGTGGCTTTCCTCCCACCTCGGCATTTCACTGGTTGTGCCGCGCTGACTTAGCCGGCCCTGGACGAGCTGCATAGAAACCAAAAGGAGCTCTGCCGGGCGGTGGGATACAATCAAGCTTTGATCCTGGTTCGGGAGCAATATGCTCGTTCCCATGCTGACGTCCAGAGGTTGAAGGCGCAGGTGGAGGAATTGGCTAAGGGTTTGTTTGCGGCGGAGGCTAAGGCCGCGTCTGTCGGCGAACTCAAGGAGGAGCTAGAGGTGGCTGAGGCCAAGGCCAGGTCGGCCGAGGAGGAACTTGGTAAGGCTTGGGCCGGGTGAGATGAAGCTCGGGTGGAGTTGGATGGTACCCAGGCGGAGCTGGATGCCGTTCAGGCGGAGCGGGATGCCGTGAAGACTTTGGCGGTTAAAACCGACCAACAACTTCAGCTTTCCCAGGCTAGTGCCAAGAAAGCTGCTGAGGAATGCACCCGGGTCCAGAAGGGGATGGCGGAGGGTGTTGCTGCGCTGAAGGTCCTCCAACAGCAACGCAACTCCTTGGCGGAGGAGGGGGAGAGGCTTCAGAAAGCTCTTGATGTCGAGAAGCAGGGTCGGCAGGAGGCCATGGACGCTCTGCTGGTGACCGCTGCAGAGTGCTTCAAGCAGACTCTGGCGCAGATCCGGTATTTCAACCTGGGTGTCGACCTGAACGTGGCCGGTTATGACTATCGTTCCTTCGTTCAGGAGGACGGGACTCTGCTTCCATATGAGTCTCCTGCCGCCGAGGACGCCGGTGCTGAGGAGGCTGCTGCCGATGCTCCCCTTGCTACTGCGGGTCCGGATGGTACTGAGGCCGTGTCTCTCGAGTTTGAAGATCCTGTGGCTAAGTCGTCCGAGGAAGCTGCCGACGCCGAGGACCCCGAGGGGAAGAATGTTGACTTCGGGTCCGGCTCCCAGTCCTAGTTTTATTTTTGCTTTTCGTATGTTTTGGGGCGTTGGTGCCCTTGTATCTTGTAAGGATGTTTCTGGCCTTCGCGCCTTTTGTACAGACTTTATGACAATTATAATATTTTTCTTGTCTTAGCTTGTACTTCTTTTAAGCGTCGAATGATCTTAATTTGTACCGTCCTTTGTCGGCACTCCTGAGCTCGTTTAGCTACCATAGGCAATGAATGGTTTATTTTCCGACGTCATCCTTTTGCCTCGGTTTGTATATGCATCGGCTGTATTTATTCGGATAACTCAGACAATAGGTAAGTTTATCTCTCTTTTGTCTAAGTTTATGTGTTTGTCGGTCGCATGCGTACAGGCCGTTCGACTCTCTACCACGCTTGGTGTGTGGGAGATTGGGGCAAGGTTGTCTTGTTTCAGCCTCGTCAGGCCTAACTAACCGTACTGCCTCGGCCCGACTCTCTTGTAGTCGGGCTCTAACTTTTGCTTAGTCGGATCATGTTTAACCGACGTAAGGGCTAGACTACCACATGTCTTACCGAGGCTTCACTTGCTTCAGGTCGGACATTTTGGCCTGATCAGGGCCGGCATGATAGTTCGCTTGCTTAGTCGGGCGAGCGTTGACGCGTCAATTTCACGAAGGGCCACGGTTGGCGCCCTCGCCGAGCTCTAACCCGTGCCTGTCGGAGTACAATGGCCGGTTTTGTACATCTAGATGTTTTTTTGTTAGCGGTTAGGTATACGACCTCAGGGCCTTTTGCCTGTGCCGGGCTTAACGGCCTCGGCTTTCGGCTTCTAGACCGGGCTTCTTTGCCTCGGCCTTATGGTTTCTGGCCAAGTTTCATGGCTTCGGCTTCACACTCAAGCAAACTTTGTGCACATTCGTAAATCTCCGTAATGGGATCCTTTATTGATAAGAAATAGCCCTAAGGGGCTTTACAAAGCAGCAAAATCAAAAATGACATAACTTGGACTTAAAAACGAAAGGAAAAACATGAAAGCGAACGGAATGAAAGGAGCGATCATGAAAACAAACAAACACTGCCGAAAAGAGGTCTAGCTATAGTAGATCTTCAGCTTATCGGCATTCCATGTTCTTTTAACTGGCTTTCGTGCCAAAGTCTCAAGGATGTATGCTCCTCCGTCGAGCTTCTCCTTAATCCGGTAGGGCCCTTCCCAGTTTGCCGCCAGCTTCCTGTCCTTGGCATTCTTGTTGCCTATATCGGCCCGTCGGAGTACTAGGTTGCCCCGGTTGAAAGACCGGGGTCGGACCTTTCTGTTGTACTTAGCCGCGAGTAGTTGCTTGGCGGCTAGTTCCCGGCAGTGCGCCGTAACCCGGATTTCATCGATGAGGTCCAAGTCAGTTTTTAAGGCGTCGTCGTTCGACTCCTGCCCCTCCTGTCTGGCTCTGACCTTTCTCTAGGACGACTGTCCGATTTCAACCGGGATCATTGCCTCACATCCATAGGTTAGCCTGTACGGGGTTTCCTGGGTCGAAGACTGTACGCTTGTGTGGTATCCCCACAGGACGCTGTGGAGCTGCTCGGTCCAGTTGGTCTCGCTTGCAACATTCGCCACAGGACGCTGTGGAGCTGCTTGGTCCAGTTGGTCTCGCTTGCAATATTCACCTCTTGAGTCCGTCCAGGACGACTTTGTTGGCAGCTTCGGCTTGGCCATTTGTCTGGGGATGCTCCACGGATGAGAAGTGCTGCTTGATGTCCAGGTTTGACATTAGGGCTTGGAAACGATGGTCCATGAACTGGGTGCCATTGTCCGTGACGACCTTGGCTAGTATTCCGAAGCGAGAGACGATGTTGTGCCGGAAGAATTTAATCACTCTGGCCGAGGTTATTGTGGCAAGTGACTCTGCTTCGATCCACTTGGTGAAGTAGTCTACTGCGACTATGAGCCATCTGCATTGCCCCTGTGCCGGCCGAAATGGTCCGAGGATGTCCATGCCCCACTTGTAGAAGGGCCAGGGGGCTGGCATTCCTTTCAATTCTAAGGGAGGCGGCCATATGATTCTGGCATGTTTCTGGCAGCTGTCGCATGTTTTGGCCTTCTCCATGGCGTCATGGTTCATAGTGGGCCAATAGTAACCGGCGCGCAGCGCTTTCCGGGCGAGAGCCTTGCCCCCCGTGTGGTGGCCGTTGCTGCCTTCGTGGAGTTTGGCCAGCACATATTTTGCTTCAGAATCGCCGAGACACCTCATCATCGGGCAATGGAGCCCCTTTCTGTATAGTTGGTCATCAACCATGGCGTAGAGGGCGGCCTCTCTGATCAGCTTCTTGGCCTCGGTGGTGTCGGTAGGGATGATTCCCCTTTCGAGGTAGTCTTCTATCGGCTTCCTCCAGTCGAGGCCTGCTGAGATGGCCATGATGCAGCTCGGCTCGGTCAGATTTTGCTGGATGACGGTCCTGTGGTTATCCGGCCCCTTTGTACTTGCAAGCTTAGAGAGGATGTCGGCTTGGGCGTTCTCCTCTCTTGGGATGTGGGAAACCGTCACCTCTTCAAATTCGGCTATGAGTTCTTTGGCTCGGTTCAGGTATTTGGCCATGAGTGGGCCTTTTGCCTGATAGGTGCCGTCAATCTGAGCTGCGAGTCGGTTAAAACCTTTACTCGTTAGGCGCCATTGTCCTTTGCCTGAAGCAGTCCGGCCAGAAGGGCCTCATATTCGACCTGGTTGTTGGAGGTCTGGAACTTTAATTGCAGAGAGTGTTCGGTGGCTACCCCCTGTGGGCTTTCTACGATGACTCCTGCACCACTGCCCTTTGCATTGGAGGATCCGTCCATGTAGACCTTCCAAATCCCATCATTGGTTGTGGCCGGGGTGAGTTCCTTGATGAAATCCGCGAGTGCTTGGGACTTAATCGCCTGCCGAGCTTCAAATGCGATGTCGAACTCGGACAGTTCTATGGCCCAGTTGGTCATTCGCCCGGCCAGGTCAGGCTTGTGAAGGACCTGTCGGATCGGCTGGCTTGTCTGTACCACTATCCGATGCCCCTGGAAGTAGGGCCGGAGTCTTCGTGCCATGATGAGTAAGGCAAAAGCCACTTTCTCCAGTTTCTGGTACCGGAGTTCAAAGCTTTGCAGGGCCTTACTGATGAAGTATATAGGCGTCTGTCCCGCCTCAGATTCCTTTATTAGAGCGGCGCTCACGGCTTCGTCGCCGATTGAGAGGTAGAGGAATAAGGTCTCCCCGGCGTCCGGCTTAGCGAGTACCGGCGGGGTTGCCAAACATCTCTTGATTTCTGAAAAGGCGGCGTCACAGTCTAGGTTCCAGCCGTCTCGGGTTTCCTTCTTCAGTAATTTGAAGAGAGGTAGGGCTTTCTCGGCTGACTTTGGTAGGAAACGCGTCAGGGCGGCTAGTCGGCCTGCTAGCTGCTGTACCTCCTTCTTGGTTCTCAAGCGCTGCATGTCGAGCACGGCCTTACACTTGTCTGGGTTGGCTTCGATCCCTCGGTTGGTCAGCATGAAGCCTAGGAATTTCCCAGCCAGAACTCCGAAGGCACATTTGGCCGGGTTCAACCTGATTCGATGTCTTCTTAATTTTTCAAACGTTTGTTCTAGGTCCCGGATGTGGTCTTCTGGAAGTTTCGACTTGACGATCATGCCGTCTATGTAGACCTCTATATTGCGTCCGATCTGATCCTCGAAAACCCGGTTCATCATCCTTTGGTAGGTGGCTCCGGCATTCTTCAAACCGAAAGGCATGACGTTGTAGCAGTAATTCGCCTTATCAGTCATAAAGGCGGTCTTTTCTTGGTCGTCTAGATGCATGGCGATCTGGTTATAACCGGAGTAGGCATCCATGAAGGAGAGGAGTTGGTACCCGGCCGAGTTGTCCACAAGCTTATCGATGTTAGGCATCAGGTAGGAGTCCTTTGGGCAGGCCTTGTTGAGATTGGTGTAGTCGACGCAGACTCTCCATTTGTCGCTGGGTTTGAGGACCATCACTACGTTGGAGAGCCAGGTGGTGTACTGCACCTCTCGGATGAAGCCGGCCGCTAGGAGCTCCTCCAAGTGGTCCTCCAGGGCCTTCTGCCTGTTGTCCGCAATGTTCCTCTTCTTTTGTGCCACGGGTCTTGACCCCGGCCATATGCCGAGCTTGTGGCAGCAGAAGTGGGGGTCAATGCCGGGTACTTCCGCCGAGGTCCACGCGAAGACGTCTTGGTTCTGCCTTAAGAAGCGAATCATAAGAGCCTTGAGGCTATCCTCTCGATTTTGGCTGTCTTGGACGGGTCTTTGCCTAGCACTATTTCCTCCAACTATCCTTCCAGCTCAGGCCTCGGATTATCCTGTTCTCGGAGGTCGAGTTCTACCATGTTGACCTGCTGCCGCGGGCGCTCGTCCGAGCCAGCTTCGGCTACTTGCTCATTGGATCTGAGCCGAGGTGGAGACGAGGGTCCTCCTTCCTCGACCCGGAGAGCTACGAAGTAGCATTGCCTCGACTCTTTCTGGTCTCCGGATACCACGACTATCTGGTTCTTACCATTGACCATCTTCAGCTTCTGATGCTTGGTGGATACTAGTATATCCCAGTTGTGGATCGTTGGTCGGCCCAGGATGATGTTGTAGGGGGACCGGAAGTCAGCGACTACGAATCGTACCCGTTCAGATTTGAAGGCTTCTTTGGTACCGAGAGTCAACCGGAGGTCGATATATCCTTTGGGAAAAGATTGTTCGCCATTGAACCCGACTAGGGTGGTCTTGCATGGCTTGAGGTCCTCTTTATTGAGGTGCATCCTTTTGTAGGCATCCCAGCTTATAATGTCGGCCGAGCTCCTTGCATCCACAAAAATTCTTTTAACTCGACAATTGACCAGGGTTCCGGTAATTACCAGTCCGTCCAAATGGCCGGGTATGACGTCCTTCAGCTCCTCGTCGGTGAAGGTCAAGGTAGGCGGCCTCGGCTTCTTGGGATCCTCCTTGAACTTGGGGAGGTCTCGGACGGTCAGTACCTCACGGAGGTATTTCTTCCGCTAACTTATAGTGTTTCCTCCTCCACCGAATCTTCTGCTGACGACGTTGCACTGGAAATCTACGTCGGGAAATTCGTCGTCCGAGGCCGTCCTCTGCTTCTTCCCCTGCTTCCGAGTCTCCTTGGGCGGACTTCTACTGCGGCCGTGGTCGTTGCGCTTGCCACTCATCCTTCCCTGAGTCTTGATCACATACTGACGCAGCTTCCCATCTCTCACGAACTTTTCGATGGCGTCGCGGAGGTCATAGCATTCGTCGGTCGTGTGGCTGTGGCAGTCGTGGAAGTTGCAGAATTTGGAGCGGTCCGTGCTGGAGTGCCCTTTGATCGGCGTCGGCTTGTCCACCCGCTTCATCTCGGCCTGGGCTACCTCTTTCCATACTTGGGACCGAGGGACATTCAGCGGGGTATAGCTATCGTACTTGGCCTTCTGATCGGCTCGGTCAGGCTTGGCTCGGCTTTCTCGGTTCCGTCTTCTGGTGTCGGCCTTCGTCCCTCTTTGATGTTCTTCTTCACCGGGCGGACTCTTCCTGGTCTGTTCGGGTTCCTCGGCATTGGCCGCCTCCATCTGCTCCATTTCCATGTACTTCTTAGCCTTCGTGTAAAACTCGTTCAAGGTGTACGCTGGGTTCTTGCACAGGTGACGAGCCAGTCGGATGATGGGTCCAGCCCATTGACTAGGCAGTGTACGTGGACGTCCTCGGGCAGTGATCGTACTTGCATGGCCACGTCGCGGAACCGATCCAGATACTTCTGCAGGGCCTCGCCTTTCTTGTGTCTCACCTTGCTCAGTGTGAATGTGGTCTTCGGCTGCTTCTTGCTAGTGGCGAAATGCAATTTGAACTTGCGTCTGAGGTCTTCGTAGCTCCGGATGGAGTTGTTCGGGAGAGAAGTCAGCCATCTGTGCGCCGGTCCGTCCAGAGTAGCTGCGAAAAGACGCTAAATGACTGGGCCGCTAATCTGTCGGACCCACATGAGCTTTTCAAAGGTGACCAAGTGGTTACGCGGATCTTGGGTTCCATCATATTTCGGCAGGCTGGATAAATCAAAGCGCTTTAGGTAGCGGGCTGTTGCCGCCTCCCTTGAGAATGGGGATCTTCCAGTCTCCAATAGATACGTCATACGATATTCCTGAGGAGACCCATGGCGAGGTGACTTGTGGGACCGGGGAGTTCTATCCTCCACGCGGGGCTCTTCTTGGTCACGGTCCTTTCTTGCAGGCCGATCAGTGCGGTTAAGACTGACACCGTGGCATTCTCTGTTTTCCAGGGACCGTGGTCTGCCTCGTTCTGCACTCGTCCTTCGCCCCGGTTCGCCGTTGTCGCGGCGCGTGTTCCTCGGCTCCGAGTTGCTCGAGGAACTGCTGTCATCCACTGGGGCTCTCCTTCCACGCCTATAATTCCTCCGGCGGTTCCGTCCGCGGCGGTCCTTCTCGAGTGCTTCCTGGATCATTTTTCCGAATGCTTCAAAGTCAACCTGTCTTTGCAGGTCATCTCGTTTTTCCTTGTTCTCCAGCCGCCGCAAGAACGACTCCTGCGTCCTCCGCATCATGCGGACGTCGGCATCGACTGCCTGGACGTCCCGCGTTGGAGCCACTGTGAGTGCTCCTAATGGTGGCTGGTCCTCCTGCTGCGGCTGCTCCTCTTGAAGCGGCTATCCTCTCGCAGAGGAGGAGGTCTCCGTGTCGGTAACATGCCCTTCTGGGGTGTTTTCTCGCCGTGGCGGTGCTGGCGGCAGTTCCAGTGGCGGATGGCTTGGCTGGGGGTCTCTTCCCACCGGCTGGGGGTTTCTGCTGTGGCTTCTAGTGCTCACCATCAATGGTCAAGGGGATTGAAGTTTATAGTGCCCCACGGTGGGCGCCAATGTTCTGTTCTGAGAACACAGAGATTGGACTTGACTAGGTTGTCAAGCCTAGAGCCTACGTACCCTTTGAAGGGATCAAAGTCCACGTAGTTCGTGTTACACAGTAAGGCGTGAAGCCAGGGGAGTGGGGTGTGTGCTCTGTGTAACAGAAGGTAAAGAGAGCATAAGATAGAACGTGTGCACCTGTTTGGGTTTTCCTTCTATTTATAGAGGAGTCTGGTGCGAGTATCTTCGTATTGATGAGCGATATCCGTGATTGGGGAATCAGGGATTGATCTGTTGGGATCCTAATTGGGGGTGAATCTCCATTAATGAGATCCTAGATTGGTGGGATCCTATATCCCTGCCCATTATCACACATATTCTGTTCCTAGCGTGGTTGGGCCGAGGTTCGGACCTGGGCCTATCAGGCCAGTCCATAACATTACTATTTATTTATTATTCCTCTCATTGACTGGAAATTAGGATGTTATTCATTAGAAAATGTTTTGGTCTCATACAATAGCTAACCTTGTACTCTTATTCATCATTGAGGAGGCTTTTATAATGAATTGAAGTTGGAGCATGATTTTAGGTAATCCTCGTTTTAATGAAAAATTTAAACTTATGTGTTAGATCTTACACATCGTATTCTAAGGCTCTGTTTGGTTTGAGAGTGAGGGAGGGGAGGGGAAGGACAATGGAGGGAAAAAATTTAAAGGGGAGGAAAACTCATGTGGGCCCCACCACAGATAACTTTTCTTTCCCTCCCCTCCCCTCCCCCCAAACCATACAAAGCCTAAGAGTTCCACTTAAACTATAGTTAGTTGGGGTAAAAAAAAGTTAGGCTTTACCTAAATAGGTAAAGAGCTTGTAATAGAGATTCAAAACTTGAGCATAAGTCTGAGTCTGTATATAGGCTTTTCTTTAGGCCTGAGCTTGGATCTTCAGAAAGTTTAACAAAGCCTGAAACCATACTTATCTTGGTTCACGAGAATAGAGTACAAGTAACTTACAAGGTTATTAAAACCGAACTGGTCACTGAACCAGTCGGAGTATTAGGTCAAGGGTCAACGGGTCAAACCAGAGTCAAACCAAAACTAAACTAGGGCCAAACCGGTGAAAAAGTTAAGATTTCAAAGTTATTAATATAAAATTATAAAGAAAATAATTCCTTTTAATAACTTTGACTAAAATATTAATATTAACTTAATCTTTTTTATTATTTTTTTTTATTTCAGATTTTTTTATCCATCGTTTTATCATTTCCAAGACCTTTTGTCATTTCCAAGATTTGAGCATTCCCAAGTCTGCTCCCAAATCTCCATAGTCTTGTACTCTATAGTCTATCTCCTGAAAAATCATTCTCTCCTTCTCTCTTTCTTCAGCCGCATCACCTTCTTTTTTTGTTTCTTCAAAGTTCAAACCTTTACCTATCTTCTTCTCTCCTTTGTCTGTCACTCTCTTGCTCTCTTCCTCATTTTTTTTGTTTCCTTCTCTCTTTCTTCAGCCCCATCACCACTTTCCCCCGCTTTCGGTGCTTTTCTCCACCGTGTTCAACACTTCCACGCACCCTTTCACAACATCTACGCGAAGTCAAGCGCAATCTTCAGATCTGGAAAATACAGCTATGGCAAATGGAGAAACTGTGGACAAGTAAAACTTGGATCTGTTTCTCATCGGCTTCACTGAATCTGTTTCTCTCCATCTCTCTCTCTCTTTTTCTTTTTTTGGTCGAAGCTCTCCATCTCCGTCTGTAAGATGTCTTTGGGGGGGAAAAAAAAGAAAGAAAAGGACTCTAACCTGGTTTCCTATGATAGACCGAACCGGTCTCACGGCCGGTTCGTCGGTTTTCGGTCTGAACCGGTCGGTTTCATAACCATGGTAACTTATAATAAGGCATAGAGTGTTAGGAAGTGATTTACTCATTGTGATTCAACATGTTGAATTGTACTATTTTACGAATATATGGAATCATTTAGAGTTAAAAGGTGTATAAAATTGAAATTCGAAAGACTAAAGTATATTTTTAGTTTTTTAAATTTTACATGAATTATATGTTTGGTCCTTAACTTTATAAAATGTGTTTTTTATCCTATATTTCTAACGCCATTAATATGAAGCTGAAAAATGTTGACGTAACAAATTCAAGTGATGACTGTTTAGCTGATAAGACATATTTAATTTTTAATTTTTTAATATAATAAATTTAGATTATTAAACTAAAATAAACTAACAAATCATCGTAAATAAAATCAATATTTTGATATTTAGATTATTAAAATAAAATTTTAAATACAATGGAGGTTTTAACATTGAACACTCCATTAAGCTTTTTGATATTTTTCAATTTACACATATTTTAAATTTAATAACACAATCATCACTTAAGCTTACATAGTCATTATTTAAATTTGTTATGTTAACGTTTTCTGTTACCAACATTAACGGTATTGGAATTATAGGATTAATGGTATTCTTTACAAAATTAAGGGACTAAAAGTTCACCTTATGTAAATTTAAAAGACTAAAAATTTAGAAAAATATAAAATATCATATTTATCTGGCTTGGGATATGGTTAATCACATGAAAGGGATTTTTAGAAATACATCTTAAATACTTTAATATATTTTATTAAAAATTACTACTGTGGATCATAATAAATTTAGTAAAATACATTAACTACCTTTATGTTTTTACCTAAATTACAGAAAACTCCCCTTAATTTTGAAAACATATATAAAACTCCATTAAAATTAAACTACATCTTACACAAACCTACTCTTTTTAAAATTTCATTTCCATTTATAAAATTATTAATTGACTATTATCAAACTTGGATTTTGAACAAAATACTCCCATTTAACATAATAATTATTTCAACATTTATATTTTTCAAAAGAGTTATACAAAAAACATAGAATAGATATAAATGAAATATTTTTAATACACTATAAAGTTTATTATTATCTTATAAAATTTATAATTTTTTTCTTATTTTTATCATGTTTATCAAAACTTATTTATTTAGATTCCTTTAAAATGATTAAAATATATTTTATTTTGTCATAGTGTAGAAATTTAATAAGTCTGATTGTCTCATTTTGACTGCATGAAACCTAAGGCTATATTTGGATGGATAGAAAAGTAAGGGGAAAATAGAGAGAAATGAATATTAAGAAAGAAAACTTTCCAAAATGATATAAAATTTAGTATTTATGGCAGTTTTCTTTTCTAACATTCTTCCTCTCTAATTTTTTCTGTGTCTAAACATTCGATAAAACTATCCAAACATACGATAAGAAGCTGAAGAATAAGAACAGGCCGTGTCTGACGTGCAAGTGATGTTTTGTTTTTCAGAGCAAACTGTGTGCGCGATGCAAATACAATTACGTTTAAATGAGTTTGAACACTAGAAATGGGAAGCAACTACCCTCTTGGTATTTTGGAGGAACCATCGTTCTTATTTACTGGAAATTTCCAAGAGAAATTGGGAACGAAACCAAATTTCAAACATTCCATTGTCTTCGTTTTCACCGTACCCGTCCGCATGCATTTCATTAATTGCTTGATTTGTTGTCTGGGAGTAATCTTTGACTCTGAAGCTACCGACAGTTTTTTTCTTTGTCAAGTTGTCTCATAATTGAATGGCTTCGACAAATTCCCAAGACGTATTCGTATTGCTTTCTCCTACCTTCACTCCATAAATTACTTCATTAGATTCAGTTTCCACTTCCTAGCTTTTTCGTCCTATAATAACTATTCTTTCGGTTTTAAATATAAAACATATTTATCTAATTTAATTAAATTATAAAAGTTTGTTAAATTAATTAATACGACATGTATTTTTAAAAACACCTTAATCACCTACCGTTATTATCTCATTCCTTCTCTTCTTTTATCATTGTTGAAGAAGGAGGTGACAAACATAAAAATTTTGTTTTATGTTTATGACCAAAATCATATGTCTTGTATTAATGACCAGAGTGAATTTTATTTTATGTTTTTATTCCAAGGCTTCTCTTTCCAAGTCATTCATTATGGACGTATTATCTTTTTATTTATTTTTATGGCTATTTGATTGTGTCAAATTCAAGTATTGTCAGGCCATTTGAGCCTAGCTCTTCTAAAAACCTTTTTTTGAATTCACAAAGACCCTGAATTTAAAAGATCATGTTTAAGCAGTCAAAATCGACGAACACCTGTTGGTAGAAGTATTATCTTTTGTTATTTGTATTATTATATCTTCTTTTATTTTTTTATCATGATTTTTTATTTAAAAAAATATCTGATAATAAAAAAACTCTAACTGCTGACAATTGATTCTCCCCTCACCCCGGTCACTAAAAACTATCACCTCCTTGTGAACGTTCACTTTCCCAGGTCCTTTAAAATGATAACGCAGACCTTCATCTTCCTTATCCTTGTTTATCCTTGTTATTGGTTTTGGTTTCGTTTCACATCCAATCCCTATTTTGCTATGCAATTTATGTACAGAATTTCAACCTATCATCGCAGTCATAGTAAGATCAGTGATCCCAGTTACGAACTAGTCTGTGAGAAAAACAAAACAGTGTTGTATGTAAACTATGGAAGGCAACTAGTAGAGGCCATTTATGCCACTAACTCTACCACTCTCCAATCTATAACTGCGGGAGTTGACATCAACAACTGCTCTGCATTACTCATCATTCCCTCACCCACAACAACTTCACCCACGTTTTGTCATCAGCAGAAGAGACAGAACTAGTGAAAGACATTGAGCTAGACTCCAAAAATTACCTTTATTCTGAGGTTGGATTACTGTTTGTCAGCTGCAAAAATCCACTCTGTCCAGATCTGTATAAGGATATTCTGGCGCCTTGTGCAAGTGAAGCACCCGAATCGCTTTATTCTTATGTGCTGACGCAGCATTCAATTGTATCTGATGTGGCAGAGTCCTGCAAAATAGAAATGATGGTGACGATAACGCCATGGGGACCAATGACATGCAATGAGAAATGTTCACATCCACAGGTTCAGAGACAAGAGGCGAAGGGGATTGACATCAAATGGCGTGCTGATCGTTGTGGAGTGTGGGAGGGAGGGGAACCTAACTGCTGGTTTGTTAATGCCACTAATATGGTTCTTTGTCATGATGAGAATGCAAAGATTCCTTTTTCTGAAATGTTACTAGGTGAGCTTCATGGATAGTTATCATGGTATTCTAGGGAAGAAAAGTAATTATTGCCAAGATTATCTTACTGAAATTAATGATATTTTCATTTTGAATTTTGACAATGCAGTCTTCTTCATGAGGACCTCGATGCCAGGTACGTGCGAAGCAAAGTTCTCTCCTCACCGGAAAATTTCGTAGCCCTTGAATTTCATTGTTCGATCACGTTTTAATTTCTTGTCATTGTTAGTTTTGATCCTAATTGGAGATATAACTTCTCCTATTATCTATTTGATAAAATTAGACTACATTCGTTTGATGACTTGGGCTTAGGTAGGTGGCCAAAACTTGGAGAACCGGTCAAAATTAAATGATCAAATTAGTAACTATTGTATCTTTCATACACTATTCTCCGGTGTATCAAGTTTTGAAGACCTCTGTTTAATGGTGGATTCATGTTACAGGATTGTAAACTCTAAACCAGCCTGCATTGAGGAGTTTTAAAAGTCAATGGAGAAATGTGATTTTAGTGATGAAAAAACAAAAATCTAGGGCTCAACAATTTTTGCTTACTGCCAGTCATAAATTCTTAATCATGTTATAGGATTGTAAACTCTAAATCTGATTCAGGCCGCAATCATTCTGTTTATAAATCTTATTAATAATTTTTTTTGGGAAAATTGCCACATAATCTAAACCCTGACCAAGCTATCTCTTATAAATTGACCAGCAAAATTTTTATCCATGCAAGACCTCTCTATTCATTTGGTCTTTCTTCTAACCACTTATCTGTTCCAAATTGGTAGATGTCAGAAAATTCAAAGTCTTACACAATTATTCACTTGCATTAACATTCCAAAGTAAATCATGGTTTTATTAAAGCCCAACTTAAGGTACTTAAACTAGAAAACGTATCATGGGAATTATGATGTGTCTTTGTAATTCTGACAGGGGAGAAAGAGAGGGAAGGAGGGAGACAGAGTTGACGGAAGAACATAAAGGAAATGAGAGGGGAAAGTAATAGAATACTGAGAAACTGAGAAATACACACGAAATTACTTCACTGATGCTTACTAATCATAATAACTCCTATTTCCATCAGTACACAGCAAATCATCCTTTTGAGAACCCCAACTGTACATAGTATACAAGAATCAAAAGGAATTTCCCGGTTTAAGATTTCCAATAAGTAATCTATTGTTTAAATCCAATTCTATCTATCATATGCCAAACATGCCATCAATAAGAAATTTCCCTTTCGATGTTTGGGAGGGGAAAACGTTGGACAATGCTGACATCTGTGTAAATGAAACTAGCTGTCTTGAATCTAAATTCTCTGGAAATTTTGTTTTATTTTGTTTTTTCCTTTTTTGGCAGTGATCCTTTGGTTTGCAGCAAAATTTGCTTTGGGATTCCCAATTGTTATTGGGTTTCTAATATACAAAATGAGGAGGAGGCATTTATCTGAGTATGATGACATTGAGATTTTCCTACGAGGTCACAGCAATTTAGTGCCCATCAAATACTCTTACTCTGATATAAAAAGAATGACAAAAAATTTCAAGCATAAGTTAGGAGAAGGAGGTTATGGTTCTGTGTATAAAGGGAAGCTTCAAAGCAAGCGTGATGTGGCGGTTAAGCTATTAGGCAAGTCAACAACAGATGGGCGTGATTTCATCAATGAAGTTTCCACCATTGGAATTATTCGTCATGTAAATGTGGTGCAACTGATAGGATTTTGTGCGGAGAGAAGAAAGCAAGCTCTTGTTTATGAGTTCATGCCTAACGGATCTCTAGATAAATATGTACTTGCTGAAGATGGAAAATCATCAATAAATTATGAGAAGATCAACGATATTTCTTTAGGGGTGGCTCGTGGGATTGAATACCTACATCAGGGCTCCAACAAGCAAATCCTACACTTTGATATCAAACCTCACAACATTCTTCTTGATGAGAATTTTTCTCCCAAGATTTCAGACTTTGGATTGGCAAAACTATATCCAACAGATAAAAGTATTGTCTCTCTAACTGCAGCCAGGGGCACAATGGGATACATGGCTCCTGAGTTGTTGTATAAAAACATCGGAGGCATCTCACACAAGGCTGATGTTTACAGTTTTGGGATGATGCTGATGGAAATGGCAGGAAGGAGAAAGAATTATGATGTTGTGCAGAATTCATGGCAGACTTACTTTCCAAATTGGGTTCATGATCAGTTTGAAGAAACGATACTTAAAATCAATGGCACAGAAGAAGAGAAGAAGATTGCTCTGAAAATGATTGCCGTGGCGTTTAGTTGCATTCAGCTGAGCCCAAGTGATCGTCCCTCAATGAGTAGAGTAGTAGAGATGCTTCAAGGAGATGTTGACGCGTCAGAGATTCTGCAACCTGAACCTTCAGAGGATAGTACGAGAGACAGTTCAGTTTCAGCATAAGATGTGTGAAAATGAAATAATATTTGTTAAAAACAACTATTTTAAGGTTAATTCTAGATTTTTTTTTTTTTTGGGACGAAAGTGAACTCTAGATTATTGTCTTATAATTTGAAATTTTCCATGCATTAGTTTTGCAGGGTACCATTCAAAAGCAAGGAATTTTTCCCAATGTACTATATACGTCTCTTCATTTGCGAAATTTATCAAATTTTTCCAAATCCTTCCACAATAAAAACCAAAACCAAACCAGGTCGACGGAAATGAACCAAGAAAAATCAGTAAAAATGCAGACCTGATTTACAGCCGCTGATGGAAAAATCGGCGATATCCAGCTATTCAATTTGCAGGTTGGTAGCACGCTCTCTTACTCTAGGGTTTATCAAGTTCTTCTAGTTGGCAACCGCTTGAAATTATTTTGTAAAACAAGCATTTTCCCGCCAATTCAGGGAAGCATTGCTCATACAGTCATACGAATATGCCTGCGATAAGAGAGGAAAAAACAGAGTGGGGAGAGGATCGCGCGGCAAGGATCTTCAGACCGAACAATTTATTCGTAGCGTTGATGGGCTTTCCTTTCTTCTTTCGGTCGGCCCAAATCAAAGATCTAAACAGACCCTAGTTTGCGATATTGTAGATGGACTTGAATGTTATTGAGCATCCTTGCTTGGCAAACCTACCCTTTCCCCAGATGGGATTATGAACCATATCAGAAAAACACTTACCAGTGGGAGTTGGCTCAAGTGGAAAAGACTTGGGCCCTTTAAGCAGGGGTCTCGAGTTTGACTCTTTATGGATGCAGAAAACTCTCCTGGGAGAGATCCTCGCGTATGCGCTCGACAGAAATCTCGATCTGGACTAGGCAGGGCGAAATTCTGGTGAACCGCGTGCAATAGCAAAAAAAAAAAAAAAGAAGAAGAAAAAAAAAGAAAAAGACTTCTCAAAATCCCAGAATTTTTTTAGAAGAGGTGAAATATAAAAAAAATATAATGGTTTTTTTCTATATCCGGGGGTCAATATAGCAGAGGCTCAGGGTTAGTCCCTCACAACATGGTGAACTAATATTTGAATCCAGTTGAGAAATGTGCCTATATTTAGTGTCTAGTAGTGCCTTAAACATGATTGTCTCTAATAGGATGATACATGTACCTATAAAAAAAATCCTCCTATATTTTTTTTTTCTAATATACAAATTTTTGACTTGTTATAATCCTTTTTATAATATAGAGATTGAGATTGTTTGAACATTACATGCATTTTTAACAATATAATCCCAAATCAATTTTATATACTCCCTTTCATGATTTTTCTCACTATCTCTCTCTCTCCCCCTGGATTATCTTTTTATAAATAAGGGCATATTTAGATTGAAAAATTGAATTTCTTGTCTACTTATTATTTTAAACTTATTTTAACATTCAATTACTTGAAATTTTTTTTTAAAAAAAAAAGAAAAAGGGGGGGGGGGGTGTGGGGGAGTAGACGCAAGTAATATCATTTTTGTCTCCGGATTGGCCCAATTTGAAGATCCATAGTTTTGGGATATTGTAGACGAATTTAAATGTTAATGAGCATTTTAGGCAAACCTATTTTTACAATATACACCATCTTCTTTTTAATATAACATATATTTATCTAATTTCATTATATTAAAAAAATTAGTTAATATTAAATGTATATTCTAAAACACTCTAATCCATATTCCTTAATCCACTCATTCGTTTTCCTATTTGATTATTATTGATGGATTATTAATAAAAGTAAACTGTTATTTATAATCAATTACTCACTTACTTGCAATCGCCCCAAATGGTCAAATCCGTCCTAGTCAAAGCTGGTTTTGAGTATGGCAAGTTTTCACAAGTTGAAGGCAACTTTATTTTCTTAACCTTCCTACTATAAAATAGAAATTCGCAGAAAACTTCTATTGACTTCTGAGAAAACTATTATAAAAATAAAAACTTCTATTTTTTAATTTTTTTATTGTAAAATTTTTATAAAAATTCATAAAAAGTAAAAGCCAATCCCATTTACATTTTTATTTTGTGTTGCTCTTCCCATTGTCTACTACAACTTAGCGACCTCATTCTGTGAAAATTAAAAACAATAATCTTTCTCCGTAGTTATACACTTCGAAAAGAATTTTGGTTATATTTAACATAATTTTAGTTACTCAAAAAAGATAGTCCAAGCACATAGCATGTAAGGAGATATAAGTATTGATGGACATAAGTTGTTTATAGACATTGTCAAAGACATTGGAGAACAGAGAACTTATTCATATTTCTTTAGAATTTTTCCATGGATAATTGGTCATGATCCTATTTTGAACTTTACAAGAAAGACTCAGCATTAGAATCTAAACACAAACTTATAACTAACTAAACTCATCATATCTAGCAGAGTAAGAAAACAATACTATCAACCATCTCCAATTGACTCTATTTCAGAAATGACAGATAACTCTGGTTGCAATCGCCTTACTCCATTAGCAGCTCTTATTCTAGCTGTGTGTGAAGAGCCAAAAGGATTGGGAGGCATAATTAGCTTTCCGTCATCCCCTTCCTACATTTGAACCACATTTTTCATGGTTGGACGATTTGCCGGATGCCATTGAATGCATCAAAGTCCAACAATAGATAGCTTCCTTGCAATTTTAGTGTCGTCCTCTCCTTCTATATGAATTTGTATGTCTTCATTGTTCTCTAGAAGATTATAAATCCATTGTGGGTAGTAAACTTGGTCGCCATTTCCTTTTGTGACATCTGTGATTTTCCTTCCTCCAACCATTTCAAGGAGCAGCATTCCATAACTGTAGACATTTGATTTATAAGATACATTGCCAAAGTTTCGAGAGAATATCTCCAGTGCAATGTAACCCAGAGTTCCCCTAGCTGTTGTCATTAACACAATACTTTGATCCTTAGAACAAAGTTTGGCCAAACCGAAATCAGATATCTTTGGTGTGAAGTTGTCATCTAAAAGAATATTATGAGGTTTGATATCAAAGTGGAGGATCCGTTTATCACAATCTTCATGAAGATACTCAATTCCTTTCGCTATGCCAAGAGCAACATCATGAAGCTTTCCCCAACCCAGGAAAAGGTCTTCTCTATCAGCTGAAGTTATGAATTTCTGCAATGAACCATTGGGTAAAAACTCATAAACCAAAGCTTGTTTGAATCCATCGGCACAGTAGCCAACCAAGAGAGCCACATTGACATGGTGAATTTGGCACATGGTCTCCATTTCATTGATGAACTCTTGTCCATTCCCTGTTGAAGTGTTTAGAAGCTTGTGATGAGTATATATTTTATGATTAAATAGGTGTATATTTTATGAGATTTAATTGGAATTGTTGATATTATATACCTATTTAATTATCTTTTAGGAACTTTTCCATAATAATTGAATGAAACTTGGGATCAAAGAATAAATCGATATCAAATCTACTCATGTCCTATTTTTATTGTGCAGGAAATATTAGCTGATTTGGAATGAAGTAGAAAAGGCAATAAGAGGATATGCAATCAGTCAAATTCAGTGGTCTCACGCAAGAAAAAATAGAAATAAAATCAATTGCGTGATCTGATGGAGTAAATTACAAGATATGAAATATCTTTGTAATAAAAAAAAGGAGAATCAATGACAAGATCTATATTATTATAAATGGGGAGGCAGAGACAAGAAAGAGGAAGACGGAAGACGAAGGCAGATCAGAGAGACACAGAATGAGAAGGAACAAAGAAGCAGAGGAGTAGAGGCTGAGCGTTTCGGTTCTCTTCATCATTTCCACGGAAGGACGAAAGGACTGTGGAGGCGACGAAGAAATTTTCTTTCCTCTCTCTTCTTCTTCTTCTTTGAACCTGAATTTTCATCTTTTTTTATGGATTTGAATAAAGCCATGTGTGGCTAGTTGGTTTTGCAACCTAGAGAATCTATGAACTTGTTTGGGTTTTAGAGATTATTCCCACTTTTTAGTTTTGATTAATTTTATTCAGTTTATTTAATCCTGTGTTTATTGCTATTGCTTAGTGAGTGGCCACCATTGAGCATGTTTTGGGGATTTAGGGTTGGACTTGGAAGAGGGAATCCTAAATTGACCTTGGGAATAAATAATGTGGAATTAGGTTTAAATTTAACGTGAAGTTAGGTTTTAATCTAATTTGCGTCTAGGATAGGAATATACCTAGAAGCTCCGCATAATCAAATTAGAGTGAGCCCAATTTAAAACGCGTCTTATTTAATTGTGTGAGGCACTACATAATTAATTAAGATAGGTATTAAAATGGACCGGAAGGCATTTATAGACATTAATACTCTAGATTAGCTGATTAGATTAAGTCAAAGTTAATTTAGTGGGGATAAAATCTAAGAATCAAATAAGGGATTAGTGACTCTAGGTTGCTCATTTGATTATTGTGGTAGTTTTCTTATTTTTATTTTAGTTTTAATTTCTTTTATCTTAATTAAATTTAATTTGGTTTTCTCAACTTAAATGAAATTGTGAAATCAATGCTTAACTGAAGTTTGTGATATCAAGTCCTCGTGGGAACGATAATTTTCTTATCACTTTATTACTTGATACGGCCCGTGCACTTGCAGAGTTTTTTAGGCTTTAAATTTTGCCCTATCACTTGATAGCCACCTGAATCTCATTCGATAGCTTCCCTTTGAACACAGTTCCATAAGCTCCTTGTCCAAGTTCATCCTTGAACTGATTTGTGATCCTCTTTATATCTGCATAGGAGTATCTAGCAGGCCTAAGTGCTTTGTAGTCTTCCAAAAACTGTTTAATTTTTATGTAACCTTGCCTCTCCACAGTAGCTGCATGGACCCAATAAACAATAAAGCCAACAAATACGATCAGAAATGGGCCTAGGATTTCACCTGCAAATACAGCAACATATAGAAGATGTATTAAATTGATTTGGGGACTTTGTTTTCAACATATATTATTGTTGGATGAAAAATCTTTACCAGCGAGTACTATCTTTTTCGATGGACCTGGTAAAATAAACTTGACATCAGCTTCATATGTACAAAGATTTTATACTCTGTTTATGAAGGTATTATAATTGGAGAAAAAAAGTATACCTTTATGGGGGCTTTGGAAACATTCAGGTTCACGTTCAGCTTTGTTTTCTCTCAATTTACACTGGCCTCCATCTTCTTCACACTTGCTGCAATCTGGCTCTGTCCAATACAGATACATGAAGTCATTGTAATTGTAAAATGAATAACCATGAATTCTTGTGCATGATAGAAGAGGATAGTCCATAATTCTCTCTGCATATGGTATAGCTAAAACTTCATAGCCAGGAACATCAAGGCAAGAAAAGTTCCCCCATTGACCAAATTGTGAATCTCTACGAGATGTTCCTGAGCAATTGAATACCGCATATCCGCTTGATTCAGAATAATCATATGGCCGAAAAGGAGATGCATATAAATTGAGATGAGCAGGGCATCCATCAGGGTCAGACACAGTAATGAATTGTGATTCATAGTCTATGACTAGTACGATAACCTTGACAGAGAAGGGCAGCTCGAGGACTGTGTTGTTTGTTTCAGAACAGAAAAGATCAAAGCCTGAATTATAACCACACCATTGTGGCTGCTTTCCTTTAAGCTTAAAGGGGAATCGAATTTCTGGTCCATCAGCGCCGCAACTTGTTACTGTGCATGGATCAGCAAAAACAGTTAAGATGCAGAAGAATAATAACAGGATGGCCAATCGGCTGTGCTGTTTCATTGTTCGGAACAATCTGTAGGTAGGATGCTAATACTTGAAAGCTAAGATACAATTATGTGTGAGTTTGAAAAATAGAAGTGGAAAGCAACCGCCTTCTGGGATTTTGGAGGAACTATTTACTGGAAATTTCCAATAAATATGATAAATTAATAGAAACAATTGCGAATACAGTTTTCCTCATATTATCATCTTCTTCATTGTTGTTCAAAATTCTTTGACAGTATACGGAGCTGATGCCAGTAATCGAATTTGGGTTCTCTAGGACCTGAAAACTCAAACCATTAGAACCACAGTTATGGGTTCCTTGATGAAAATTCTTGGGGAATTTATTAGTGAGTGATGGAGGTGCATTAGTACAAGGCATTAACTCCAAGTCAACTGTTATTAATAATCAATTACTCACTTGAAATCGCCCCAAATGGCTAAATGGGTTTATGGTCAATTTGAGGAATGAATAAAGGAGAGCAATATCACAGATGAGAAAAATGGGGAATCGCAAAGAAGATGATTAAAATAGCTTCACATTGCATACAGATGTATCCTAATGATCGACCCTCAATGAAGAATGTGATAGAGATGATCGAGGGAGAAATAATTGAGCTCCAAGAAGCTCTTCCGCCCTAAATTGATGTAACTTGGCAAGGTTTTTTTTTTTTTTGCTTGAAAAGGATGCATATATTACCACTAACTGATAGTCAAGCAACTGATACAAAAGCTAAAGAAGTACTCATTACAAACAAACTAGTGCAGATAGATAAAACCCAAACAGGTGGGTACAAAAACAAAGCAGCAAAATACTAGCTAAAAACATCCATCATCTAAACAGCAGCATCCACATAATTCACCAATTTTATAAAAATACCAAAAATATTAGTTTAGCATTTAATTAAATTGCATTTCCTCTTAAGTCTATTAATTTGAAAAGCCAAAACCAATTTTTTCCCTTGTTTTGATTGCATTTGCATGATATTTAGATTACTTAAGACTCAATAAAAGGTTCCTCGTGAGAGAGAACGATCCTAGGTTTGCTTATACGCAATCCTTAGTTTATTTTTTATTGTAGACCCTAAGGCTAAAGACAAAAAAGCTCCATCAGTGATGTTTGATGCATATCATCAATAATAGAAACATAGCTAGTGTGTGTTCAATGCATCTTTAGTATTTTTTATTAAGACAACTGATTGTGATGTTTATTTTTTATTCACAAATATCACTTGTTAAAAGATGGAGCTGGATAGGCTATTAGATTAGAAAGTACTTTTGGTAATTCATTATCTAAGATTATGTTATGTTGTTAAGATACCAGAAAGTTTCATCGTCAAGCTCTTTCAATACTACCTTTGTGCTTTTTCCCAATCATCACTTTCTTTTTATAGCAGATCAATTATTATGGTTGACATGGAGTCAATTATTTAGCCCTTTTTTCAAAAGCTCAAGCCGCGCGTGAATATTGTTGAATTGAGTGAGCCAAATTTTCAAATCTTGGCTACTTATTCTCGTAAATTGTATGCGCATGCTTGGTTTCATGGTTTAGATTTGTGCTTAGTTAGTTACCTTTGTGGACTAAATGTCCATCCTTATTATTCATTTTGATAAAGTCCTATGAAAATTTTGGGTTTTGAGATTTATTATTTTTGAATTGATTCATTCAAACATACCATTTTATCATGAATTTTATTTTATTTGTTCAATGTTTATAAACCTCCTAGTTAGTTCACAATGCTCTAAATTAACATTGAATTTAATTGTTAGATCACTGCTACATATATTGTTTAAATTATATATTTGCATGGAATTATTTAATTTATAAGGTATATGTTATTGTTATTTTCAATAGCCAGTTAAGCCTTGTTCAATACTCTCTTCGATCCTAACTATACACTACTACAAAAATTGGATATTACTACCTTAAAAAATGTCTTTATTAAGAATTAGGAAGTAAAAAATACAGTCAGTGGCATTCTTGTAATAATTTGTAAGGAAGTTGAGCCTTGAACGTCCTGAAATTTAGTTTAGGTCTTGTAAAATATATTTTGGTTGACCTAACAATTTTTCAGGACGACTAACATCTTCCCGCCAGGGAAATATGAGAATTTTTCGTTTCGTGCCATGGGATTTAATGTTTTTTGGAATAAAATTCGTTTGTTTGAACTTTTTTTTATAACAATGGCAACCTGAAATAAATTCAGGTTGCCCATTTGGGAAAATGTGGCGACCTGAATTGGATCAGGTCGCCCATTGGTGGAAATGTGGCGACCTGAAATAAATTCAGGTTGCCCATTGGGGCAAATGTGGCGACCTAAATTTATTTCAGGTCGCCCATTAGTGGAAATGTGACGACCTGAAATAAATTCAGGTCGCCCATTGGGACAAATGCGGCGACCTAATCCAATGCAGGTCACCCATTGGTGGAAATGTGGCGACCTGAAATAAATTCAGGTCGCCCATTGGGCAAATGTGGCGACCTGAATTGGATTCAGGTCGCCCATTAGGCAATTTGGGCGACCTGAATCCGATTCAGGTCGCTCATTTCCCCATAAAACTGAACCCCACGACCTTTCCTTTCGTCATTTGCCTCAGCCCTCAGCTCTCTCAAAATCGCATCGCATACACCTAGTGCCTCCTTCCCCAAGTCCGATACCGTTTCGCCGACGTCTCCGCCGCGCCCGCCTTTGGTTTCTCTGTTTCTCATACTCCTCGACACGTCTCCTCCGTCTCTCTTTGCCACGTCTCCGACTGCTCCGTCGTCTCACATACTCTCCGGCTCTCTCTCATTCCGCCTCCTTCCCCAAATCTAGCTACCATTTCCCTTTTCACAGGCATCTCCTCCGTCTCCACCGCACTGCACAAATCGACTGTGTGCTTCCAACTCCACTCCACCTCAGATTCGTTCTTCCAGCCGACCTCATAGTCGCCACTCCTGCGGCATCTCTATGTGCGTGCCCCCAGACATTTTCTCCAAGTCATTAGGCCTTCTTTGTTCAGGTGTGTTTCCCTCCTGAAACAAAGCTTTTTCTCTCTTTTGGTTTTGATTTGTGTGGGAAGGATGAAAAAGGGAAATGAACGGGACAGGGGGACATGATAGAAAATGAAAGGATTCATATAGAAGAGCGATATATATATTGAGAATTGGTAATTTGTTCATCCATTGGCTTCGTTAATTTATCCCTTGTTTACTACTGACTTGGATTCCTTTTTCCTGGTTAATTAAGTTTATCATTTCATGATCTTTGCTGTCCTATTTTCTGATTATCGACCACTTGCTGAGGCATAAATATCTTAGCTAGGAGGGCCATTTATGCTGGTTTAGCAATGGGTGACCTACAATCGTCTTGTTATCTAGCGCCAATACTTGAAAGGTACGTATTTTTTTTGTCTATATAAGATTTTTAAGAATAAATTACTTTCTTATCTTAGTTTAATGTTAATATGTATATGTTGTAGTGGTCATTGGACCCTGTGTGTAGTTTGCCCCGCCAAGAACGCATGTTATTGGTACGATTCCCTAAGTGGCAGGCCAACCGAGGATATCAAAAACATGTTTGCCGAGTAAGTAAATTTTTGTCTAAATCATCGATTCTTCTTTTAGATGAATTGTTTTCATGTCTGTTAATTTCCATTTTAATGATAGGGGTCTTAGGACATATAGACAGCTTGCTGGAGCACGAGATCAGGGTGGACCGAAGTGGTTTTATCCGAAGGTAAGTAGTTTCAATTCAAGTTTTTTCTGAGACACAGTAGCTTTCGTTTTAACAATTTGTTTTTGATTTATAGTGCCATCAACAACTAGGGAACACCGAGTGCGGATACTACGTTATCAGTTGGATGCAATCTATCATTTCCACTAGAAAAACTACTGGCTTTCAAAACGTACGTAATGCTCCGTGATCCTCAAATGATAACATTTTTTGTTGTGGTACTTCAGTTGTTAATTATACCTAGCTTGTTTTCCAATTTACAGTTTTTTCGTACTGAGGATCCGTACTCACAGGATGACATCGATTCGGTTCAAGACATGTTGGCTAGACATCTTCTTGAACATGGCTCACTATGAGTATATAGGCAAGTTATTACTTGTTAGGGTATGACTTGTGGTATGATTTAGCTCTGTCTAGTCTCTATTGTTAATATTCTACAAAATTGGTTCTGTTTTGCAGTGGTATACTTAAATTGTTGTAGTAACTTGTTCAGCGGATAGTTTCTGAGTCTGGGAGTTAGTGAATGGCTTGAATTTGATTGATTGTAACTGTAGTTTTGTTGTGAATATCCCATGGACATGTACCATTAACGTTGTTTGAATTTTGCTATGGTTGCTGAGTATTATGGTAAAAACTTGTCCATTGAGTTATAAATTGCCTTGCTGTAATTGGTGTTAAAAAAACAGGAATTTGGTAGGAAATTGCTGTAATTGAGTTATGAATTTACCTTGCTGTAATTGTGAAGTATTCAGTTTTCCAGCAAATTGGCCAAACAAACAGCGAGAACAAACTTTTTTTTTTTTAAAAAAACTAATATAAGGCGATTTGAAAACCAATTTAGGTTGTCTGTGGAATATAAAAGGCGGCCTGAATATTAGTAAGGTCACCTATTAATATATAATAGGCAACCTGAATTGAAAATTAGGTCGCCTCAAAACTTATAAGAGGCGACCTTAATTTGTTTCAGGTCGCCAAATTAAGGTCGCCTCATATGATGCGACCTTTTAGCTTTTCAGGTTGCCTCATATGAGGCGACTTTATTTAAATTCAGGTCGCCTCATACTAATTAAGGTTGCCTCATATGAGGCGACCTGATTTATATTCAGGTCGCCTAATACAGCAGAAACTACTACACTCTCCCCGACGTCCCTCAAAAAAAGGACGTTATTTGGGTCTTATTTAGGTCGTTTTTTAGGTATTTTGTAGTAGTGATAGGAACTATTTACCAAAATTTAGAGAAGTTAAATTAGTTAATTATAATTATTTTCTAAAAATACCCTACTGAAAATTAAAAATTACATCAAGGCAAAATTAATTACAGCAGGGGTATACTCTTCTATACTTGGCCAAAAATATTTTCCCTTAATGATATAAAAATAAAAAATTAATTACATATTATTTTTTTTTTAAAAAAAAGGCTTGAGTACCGACAATAATTACAATTATTTTAGACAGATGAGATAATATTTTAGATACATGCATGGTCGAAGAGCACAAGGTGAAGTCTTGAAGTAGGCCCATGTTGAGGGGCTATACTACTTAATATTAGTAGGGGTGATATGGGAAAAATATGACAAAAATTGCTCAAAATTATTTTTTAAAAAAAATTATAATTGAAATGTATATAACATTAATGAATTGCAGACATTATTTATTTTATAAAATATATAAATGTGTTATTAAATTATTATTGTCTTTAATTATTATTGAGAAAATATAAATAGAGGTATTATAGAAAAAATTGACAAAAGTTAAAACTTGCTCTTATAATTAGGACCAAAATCAACTCCAAAAAATGTGTTCCTATAATTAGGACCGGAGGAAGTGCTATCTATTTATTATTCTTCTCATTAACTGTAAATTGGGATGCTATTCATATGAAAATATTTTGGTCACAGACAATGTAGCAGACCTTATACTCCTACTCATCATTGAGTGGGCTTCTATGCTGAATTGAAGTTGGACCTTGATCCAGAATATGTAAAATTTAGGGAAAATTTCATTTAAATACCAAATGAATTTGTGAAACCACCAGAAGTCCGTCGAATTTGCAAAAAGACTGAGAGGTGATAAGGGCTTTTGAGGGATATGCAAATTCGAGCCAAATTACCCTTTTACCCTTAGGGTTAAATAAATTTTTTTAAAAAAAGAAAATACCCCTCGGTGAGCCACATTGCCAGTGACCGCCGCCCGCCACCAGCCACCGGTGGGAGGTGACAAAGACTTTTGAGGGATATGCAAATTCGAGCCAAATTACCCTTTTGGCCTTAGAGTTAAATAATTTAAAAAAAGAAAAAAGAAAATACGCCCCCAGTGGGCCCCACCGCCGGCCGCCACCCACCACCAGTGGGAGGAGTTTTTTTTTTGTTTTTTTTGAGGGGTGTTTTGTCAAAAATCAAAACAAAGCATTGCAGATGTGGGACTCAAAACCAAGTAGCCCAACCAGTTGGGCTACTTGGTTCTCTTATTATATATATACACTAATAAATATATATATTCTTCTTAACATTTTTTCAATGGTATTTACAAGTCCACAAGCGCGAATTACATGTCCAAAAGCGCGAATCACTAGTCCAAAAGCGCAAATTACCAGTGCTTTCTTTAGGGTTCCTTTTTTGCTCTTTGATGCATGTTTTGTAAAACAAAAAAATTGCATTATTACAAGTCCAAAAGCGCAAATTACAAGTCCAAAAGCGCGAATTACCAGTCCAAACCAGTGCTTTCTTTAGGGTTCCTTTTTTACTCTTTGATGCATGTTTTGTAAAACAAAAAAAATGCATTATTACAAGTCCAAAAGCGCTAATTACAAGTCTAAAAGCACGAATTACCAGTCCAAAAGCACAAATTACCAGTGCTTTCTTCAAGGTTCCTTTTTTACTCTTTGATGCATGTTTTGTAAAACAAAAAAAAATGCATTATTACAAGTCCAAAAGCGCGAATTACAAGTCTAAAAGCGCGAATTACCAGCCCAAAAGCGCAAATTACCAATGCTTTCTTCAGGGTTTCTTTTTTACTCTTTGATGCATGTTTTGTAAAACAAAAAAAAAAGCATTATTGCAAGTCCAAAAGCGCAAATTATAAGTCCAAAAAAATAATGCGTTTGTGGACTGGTAATAATGCATTTTTTTTTTGTTTTACAAAACATGAATCAAAGAGTAAAAAAGCGCAAATTATAAGTCCAAAAGCTATGCTCTGAATCATCATCACGAAAATACTGCAGTATGCAGACCCTCTATTATATCTGACATAACCCTTGGTGTGAGGGGGATAAGCCTTAAGCGTCCCTTGGAGGATGAACAAGGTAGGGAACAAAATAAGAAATGCAGGATATTATTTTCTGTTTCTGAGGAGGAGTGTCAAAAAGGGATGGCTACAATGATTCATTCACCAAAGAGGAGAAGCAGAAATTTTCGCTCTGTTAAGAGATATATCCGGCAGTCAAATGCCAGGGATAGCCAAGATTCAGCGGTACAGGATCATTTCTCTGCTCAAAACGCCGGTGGTTGGATGGGACCAACCACCGGTTCGGCATGAATCTATTAGCCTGGAACTGTCAGGGTTTGGGGGCTGCCTTGACAGTCAGAAACTTGAAGGAAGAATGCTTCCGGAAAAAGCCCCATTTGGTCTTCTTAATGGAGACTAAACAAAAAGCAAGTTATGTTAGGAAGGTGAGGCGTAGATGTGGCTTCAATGAAGAATGGTTAGTAAACCCGGTTGGTAAAGGTGGTGGCCTGGCTTTATGGTGGTCTGATAGCATTGTGGTTAACATTCTATTCTCATCCTCCAATATTATTCATACGAGTGTTCTGTCTGATGAGCTATTTACCCCATCTTATATCACCTTTATTTATGGTCCCACTGATGATGATCAAAGAATGTTATGCTGGCAAGAAATCCGGAGATTAAGCAACAACATCAGGTCTTCTTGGTTATGTATCGGTGATTTTAATGATATATTATCTCAAGCTGAGAAGTGTGGCGGTATTCCCAGAGCGTGGAGAAGGATTATAAACTTCAAGTGCTTTCTGTCTGATTGTGAATTGGAAGATCTGGGTTTTAATGGCCCTAGTTTTACGTGGTATAATAATCGACATAGCCTGGATACCATCTGGGAGCGTATTGATAGGGCGCTCGGAAACATGCATTTGAGAGAGCAATTCCCGACTCTCCAGGTCTTCAATATTGATCCGGCTAGGTCCTCCGACCACCATCTTTTATTCGTCCAGTGTCAATATCAAGCTTATAAGAAGAAACGGGATTTCCGCTTTGAAGCGGTTTGGGCCTCTCACGGTTAATTCCTGGACGTAATTAAAAAAAGTTGGCAAATTCTCTCTGACCAGGACATGTCGTCTATAGAATCTTTCCTAAACAATCTGAACACATGTAGGCGGAATCTAACTACTTGGAGCAAGAAGGAGTTCCCAAACAATGCTAAACGTATTGAGCTCTTAAAGATTCGGCTAGCCAATTTGACTCAAAAAGTCCATACCACAAACATTGCTAGACAGATTCTGGAAGCACAGGGTGAATTGGATCATCTGCTGGAGTTGGAGGAACAATATTGGTGGCAGCGCTCTTGGATCAATTGGTTGAATGCTGGGGATAGAAATTCACGCTTTTTTTCATATTTCAACCATCAAAAGGAGACAGAGGAACCAAATTTCTTGTATTAAAGATGATGCGGGCAACTGGTTAATGGAGAAGGATGCTATCTCCCAAAATATTGCCAGCTTTTTTCAAAATCTTTTTTCGACCTCGGATCCACACTCCATGGATGATGCCTTGAACTACATTGATCCCAAAATCTCTGAGGAAATGAATCAAGGTCTTATGTTGCCGGTTTCTAGGGAGGAGATCAAAGCTGCAGCTTTTAGTCTTGGGAGTACAAAGGTGCCAGGTCCTGATGGTTTTTCTGGTAAATTTTATCATTCTGCATGGTCTGAAATTGCTGATTCTGTGTGTTCTACAGTCACTGATTCTTTTGCAGGCAATTCTGTCCTAGATAGCATTAATACAACAAACATCACTCTTATTCCTAAGATTCAAAAGCCGGAGCATGTTTCACATTTTCGTCCTATTGGCCTATGCAACTTTTCTTATAAAATAATTTCTAAAATTATGGCCAATAGGATGCAACCTTTGCTTGATGGCTGTATTTCTCATAATCAAAGTGCTTTTGTACCTGGCCGTTGTATTCATGATAATATCATTATAGCGCATGAGGTTTATCATTATCTTCGCCGTAAGAGATCTGGTGGTAAGTATGAGTTTACTCTCAAGATGGATATGAGTAAGGCATATGATCGAGTTGAGTGGGACTTCATTGAGAATGTGTTGCTTCGATTTGGTTTCTGTTCCCAATGGGTGTCCCTTGTTATGAAATGTGTGCGATCGGTGAGTTTAAATATTTGTTTGTCTGGTGAAAACATTAAATCTTTTACCCCCACCAGAGGGATCCGTCAGGGAGACCCACTTTCACCATACTTATTCATTCTGGTTGCTGAGGTCCTGTCTATTATGATAAGTAAAAATAAGAATAATAATCAGCTTACAGGTATTAAACTTAGTAATGGGTGCCCTGTTCTCACTCATAGTTTTTTTGCAGATGATGCCCTATTATATATGCGTGCTAGTCGTAGAAACTGTATCTCCTTGGCTAATATTTTGGATTTGTACTGTGCAGCCTCTGGGCAGGTCATTAATTTTGATAAATCCAGTATTTTTTTCTCTTCTAACACTCCTCCTGCAGTTATTAGTATGGTGACTGGCTTCTTAAATATCCCAGCAACAGAGGACCCAGGAACTTATCTTGGCATTCCTAGCATTTGGGGTAAAACAAAGACCCAGGCTATGGCTTATATCAGAGAGCAGGTTGCAAGTAAAATCCATGGTTGGAGTCATTCTCTTTTATCTTTCGCGGGGAGGGAAGTAATGATCAAGGCGATTATCCAAGCTATTCAATCTATCCAATGAATTGTTTCAAATTCCCTCTCAAGACTTGCAAGGAGATCAATAGCCTTATTGCTAATTTTTGGTGGGAGGGGAGTGCCTCTGGTGGTAAGACTCATTGGAAAGCTTGGGATGCTATGACTAGTAGTAAGTGTGATGGTGGTATGGGTTTTTAGGATCTTTTGACGATGAATTACGCCCTCTTGGCAAAGACAGCATGGAGGCTGATGATGAGACCTAATGATCTGTGGGTAAAGGTGCTTAAGAGTGTGTATTTCCCTGATCAAGCTTTCATTAATGCGGAGATAGGTTATAAGGCATCTTGGTGCTGGTCCAGTTTATTACAGGGCAGAGATTTCCTTAAGAAAGACCTGAAGTGGGACATTGGTGATGTTACATCTGTTAGAATTTGGGGTAACCCTTGGGTCCCAGGCGATATATTCCCAGAGAGACCACGTCACACTGATGTGCCGATTATTGCTGAGGGTAGGGTCTGTGATCTAATTGTTGATGGTCGGTGGGACCTCTCACCTATTAACCAACATGTCTCTGCTGAGGTTAAGGAGGCAATATACCAAATCCCTATCCCTTCCAATGGTTTGGAGGATAAGCTGGTGTGGATGAGTGCAAAGAATGGAGTGTATACAGTAAAGTTGGGGTACCATAGTCGGAAAGAATGGAAGTCTAATAGGATGTTCAGGGCTGGCTCTTCGACTGTCATTACCACTTCATGTTGGAAATCGATGTGGAAGTTAAAGGTGATCCCAAGGGTTCAACAGTTCATATGGCGACTTTTGAGTAATGCAGTTGCCACCAAGGCTGCTCTGGTTAGGCGAAGGAGATCCCCAGATAATCTATGTCCAGTATGTGTAGAGGCTGAAGAAACTACTGAACATGTCTTTTTTCACTGCTCTTGGACACGATGCGTTTGGTTTGGTTGTTTGCTAGGGGGTAGACTTGATGTTTCCATTATCTCCAACTTTACTGCCTGGTGGATTTCTTTGACAGACTCCCCCTAGCTGGCTAAGCAGGATCTTTCTTTGATTTGTTGGCTTCTATGGTTTATTTGGAAGGCTAGAAATGAAATGACTTTTCATCATAAAAAGCCGATTCCCGGGATGATTATTGAACAGGCTCGGAAAAGTAATTTTGAATTTTGGGCTCACGGTGCTAAAGGGGTGAGGGACCATTGCTTGTCGAGGGGCTGTGATAGTCCTGGCAATAAATGGTTTCCACCCATACATGATAGCCTTAAAATTAATTGTGATGGAGCCTTCTCTCCTTATCAGAAAGATGTTGCTATTGGGGTTATTTGTCGTGACTTTACTGGCCTTTTTAAATGTGGATTTGTTGATAAAGTAAAGTCTATTTCTGCTTTTATGACTAAGGCCTTAGCTCTAAAAAGGGCCCTGTTACTGGCCCTTGACCTGGGTCATGACAAGGTTATTTTTGAATCTGATTGTCTTTCTCTTTTGTCTTGTGTTGAGACCAGGTCACTGGAGTTGTATGATTGGACATGCAGGAGTATTATCCATGACATTATTTGTCTTCTGTCTTCTAGGGTTGGGTTTTCCTTGTCTTTTTCCCCGAGAGGGGGTAATCGTGCTGCGGATCTTCTTGCAGCTGATGCTTATAAAGGGGTGTGCCGAATTGGGTGGGTTTCACAACCATCACCCGCTTTGTTATCTCTTCTAACCCTAGAGGTTCAGACGACTAATGTTGGGACTGATAATCCTTCTCCCCCTAGTTCTGCTTTGGATGGTGGCTAGTGTCTTCTCGTGTTATTGTTGTTTGTTTGTTTGTCTTTCATTTCTGATGTAGTGTTTTTGTTTCCCTATGTTTTGGCATTGTCTGCTGGTGGTTTTCCTGTCTTTCTTTTGTTCTTTTAATCTCTTTTCCTTGTATCAGTTCCTTGTATTGTGACTTCTTTGAAGTTTTAATTTTAATAGAATCCTTCTTTTGACCCAAAAAAAAAAAAAATTCAATTGCCTTCTCCTGACCTAATTCTCAAATGGACAAAACGCATAGTTTAAGTTAAGGGACCTAAGTGAAGAAATGTTCTGGAGTAGGGATCAAATTGAAACTTTTAAAACTTGAATTAAAACTTCTATTTTCAAATTTAATCTAATCTTTTTGGCCACCCACAAATAAAATAATTAATCTAACATCAAATATCCTTAGAAAAATCAATGATTAAGAGTAATTACATTTTTTTTTGACAATTTTGCTCCTTTTAGCCCTAATTTAACATATTTACTCTTAATATCAATTTATCACAAGAAATACATTTAAAGCTTAATAACTATGAGAAAACACATTAAAAATCCCCATTTAATTACCAAAAATCATGTAAAAATACGGTTAGATCAATCACCATTCCACAACAACCAATTAATTTAGAAGAACTTTCCACGCAAAGGAAAATAAGTTGTAATATGAAATTTTGAACTTCTTTTTAACTTCGTTGACTAGTTTTTTTTTTCTTTTTTCTTTTTTTTTTTCCCGCAAATCTATTGGATTACTTATATATATCACCATGCATGTTATTGATGAAGACCTTTTGTCATTAGCCTTGGGGTCCACAATCAACAATTAACCAAGGATTGCATATAGGCAAACCAAGGATCGTTCTCTCTTCTCGAGGAGCCTTTTATTGGATCCTAAGTAATCTAGATGTCATGCAAATGAAATGAAAACAAGGGGGGATTGGTTTTTGTTGAAATTAAAACAGGAATTAAAGACAGAATGAAGAAAATTGAGATTAATCAAATTGAAATGGATCAACCCAGAATTGGGATTCCAAGACCTTCCATCATCGAACAAAAATAGGATAACTGAACTTGTGATTGATTCTAGACAAACCGAGATCTCTGCATTTGTCCAGAAACTCCCTCGACTAGACGATCGCCTAGCATTTGATCGAACACATGGTGAGCTCGTTGTACGATCGCACAACGTTCTCTGCAACCCGGTTCGACCTAAGTCCTTGGGATTTCAATCTGGATATTAAATCTAATACCCAATCCATAATTATAATCGGATCCGATTAAAATTAATAGAAACAAGTCAGTTACTGATTAAAGCGCAAGTCCTCCGGATGACACCATGGAATCCTCAACTCATGGGTCGATCACAGAAACTCAGCCAAGCATGGCTTTGTGAAATGAAAATGTAGAAATGTTCATCATGACCATGAAGAACATGAACAAGTTCATCATGAACACGAAGAACACAAAGAACAATTAAAGAAAATGAAAGCTTCTATTCAAAAATAAATCTCAACAACATAATGAATCCATATAGAAAAAGAAGAAGAACATAAAATCAAAATAAAATAATTAAAAGGAAAGATTAAAACCTAAGCCTTCCATGTAGGAGGCAAGAAATTAAAGACAAGAATTAAAGACAATACATGAAACTAATAAAGAAAAACTAAGCCTTCCATGTAGGAGGCAAGAAAATACAAGAAGGAAAGAATGGGAGAGATCTTGGTCATCTCCAAGGTGTGTCTTGCTCTTCACAACACTCTTCTATTTATAGGCAGCTAGGCGCATCTCATCCATGCACTTTACAACTCAAATTCGTCACTTTAGTTAGTGGCCAACTTGGAAGCATCTTTGAATCACTTTACAGCTCCAAAACCGTGTCTTCTTTTCCTGCCCATGTTAGGCCACGAAATCATCCGAATCTGGCCATGTGATCTTAATATGAAATGTAGCCCCGTATGTCAGCTTTCCAGTCGTTCAAACGGTGCCCCATTTGGAGGTCTGTAGCTCCAGATATGGGCCAAATACCGAACGTCATTCCAGAGTCCAGTGAAAGCAGCCTGTTTCGGTTTCCAGTCCAATTTTGGCCCTCTAAACGTCTGTTTTAGCTTTTGGGCTCTTCATAGGAGTTGTAGGGCTTCCTCTTAGCTTTCTGGAAATGCAAATTGGGGATCAATTGGGTTTACATAACTCAAGTTATTCCCAAAATACCGAACAGTGTTCATGACCCAACTGCAGTAAGAATGTGACAAAAGTCCAATTTTGAGTCCAAACTCAAGATGTGACCAAGATTAATGCAAATAAAATCTAAAAACTCCTTATGAAGATGAAATCACATATTTGACTAATTGTTCCATTAAAGCATGATAATGACAGAGTTTATAGCTTCTTTTTGCATTTAAAATAATATGAATTCAATGATTATCAAACTCCCCCACACTTATCCTTTTGCACTCCTGAGCAAAATTAAAAAGTAAGGAACAAGAGAAATTTCTCTTTTCTAACAATTGCTGAAATTTCAAAGCTCAACAAGGATCACAAAAGCTTCAAAAGATCAACCATTCAAGACAGAAATCTCTTCATCTCAAATTACTAATCATGGCAGTATCATTCAATGATGCTGATCACACAAAATAGTCTCTCAAATGATGCCCTCAATCAATCTCTCAAGTGTATATGGTTAATCAGTGTATCACTCAAATTCTGCTCAATGAAATTGTTCTACCATAAGCTTGCTCAAGTTCTACTTCTCCACTACTGATAACACATGCTTGCACAAATCAAGAGAGCTTGTTATTACAGGTTGTAATGGGGTTAGGGTGAAGGTAGGTAAAAGTATGGAATGAGAGGTTAAGCATCAAAGAAATTATAATCGGATCCGATTAAAATTAATAGAAACAAGTCAGTTACTGATTAAAGCGCAAGTCCTCCGGATGACACCATGGAATCCTCAACTCATGGGTCGATCACAGAAACTCAGCCAAGCATGGCTTTGTGAAATGAAAATGTAGAAATGTTCATCATGACCATGAAGAACATGAACAAGTTCATCATGAACACGAAGAACACAAAGAACAATTAAAGAAAATGAAAGCTTCTATTCAAAAATAAATCTCAACAACATAATGAATCCATATAGAAAAAGAAGAAGAACATAAAATCAAAATAAAATAATTAAAAGGAAAGATTAAAACCTAAGCCTTCCATGTAGGAGGCAAGAAATTAAAGACAAGAATTAAAGACAATACATGAAACTAATAAAGAAAAACTAAGCCTTCCATGTAGGAGGCAAGAAAATACAAGAAGGAAAGAATGGGAGAGATCTTGGTCATCTCCAAGGTGTGTCTTGCTCTTCACAACACTCTTCTATTTATAGGCAGCTAGGCGCATCTCATCCATGCACTTTACAACTCAAATTCGTCACTTTAGTTAGTGGCCAACTTGGAAGCATCTTTGAATCACTTTACAGCTCCAAAACCGTGTCTTCTTTTCCTGCCCATGTTAGGCCACGAAATCATCCGAATCTGGCCATGTGATCTTAATATGAAATGTAGCCCCGTATGTCAGCTTTCCAGTCGTTCAAACGGTGCCCCATTTGGAGGTCTGTAGCTCCAGATATGGGCCAAATACCGAACGTCATTCCAGAGTCCAGTGAAAGCAGCCTGTTTCGGTTTCCAGTCCAATTTTGGCCCTCTAAACGTCTGTTTTAGCTTTTGGGCTCTTCATAGGAGTTGTAGGGCTTCCTCTTAGCTTTCTGGAAATGCAAATTGGGGATCAATTGGGTTTACATAACTCAAGTTATTCCCAAAATACCGAACAGTGTTCATGACCCAACTGCAGTAAGAATGTGACAAAAGTCCAATTTTGAGTCCAAACTCAAGATGTGACCAAGATTAATGCAAATAAAATCTAAAAACTCCTTATGAAGATGAAATCACATATTTGACTAATTGTTCCATTAAAGCATGATAATGACAGAGTTTATAGCTTCTTTTTGCATTTAAAATAATATGAATTCAATGATTATCAGTTATATACTTGACCTATCAATTAGAATTCTGCCATCCTGACCATTTTTTTTTTTCCAGATTTATAATTGTAGAGAAAGCTTATTTTTTTTCCAGATTCATAATAGAATATAAGCGTGTTGTTAAATTAATTATTGTGGAAGAAGTATTAATAGGGGTGATATGGGAAAAATATGATAAAAATTACTCAAAATTATTTTATAAGAAAAAGTATAATCGAGGTGTATATAATATTAATGAGTTGCAAATATTATTTACTTTATAAAATATATAGGTGTATTATTAAATTATTATTGTCTTTAATTATTATTGAAAAAGTATAAATAAGGGTATTATAGGAAAAAATTGACAAAAGTTAAAACTTGTTCTTATAATTAGGACCAAAACCAACTCCAAAAAGTATTCTTATAATTAGGATCGGAGGGAGTAATTTCTTTATTCACAAACATCCTTCTTCAAAATACCTTGCTAAGTTACATCAATTTAGGGCGGAAGAGCTTCTTGGAGCTCAATTATTTCTCCCTCGATCATCTCTATCACATTCTTCATTGAGGGTCGATCATTAGGATACATCTATGCAATGTGAAGCTATTTTAATCATCTTCTTTGCGATTCCCCTTTTTTCTCATATGTGATATTGCTCTCCTTTATTGATTCCTCAAATTGACCATAAACCCATTTAGCCATTTGGGGCGATTTCAAGTGAGTAATTGATTATTAATAACAGTTGACTTGGAGTTAATGCCTTGTACTAATGCACCTCCATCACTCACTAATAAATTCCCCAAGAATTTTCATCAAGGAACCCATAATTGTGGTTCTAATGGTTTGAGTTTTCAGGTCCTAGAGAACCCAAATTCGATTACTGGCATCAGCTCCGCATACTGTTAAAGAATTTTTAACAACAATGAAGAAGATGATAATATGAGGAAAAATGTATTCGCAATTGTTTCTATTAATTTATTATATTTATTGGAAGGAAAAAAAAATATGAGACTGCAGATTTTTTTTTTTGTCAGGTATGTTATTGTGTAATGTTTGAATGCTATTGTAAAAAAATTGATGTTTTGATATTAGACGATTGGTGGGATATAGAGTAATAAGATCGAGGATGAAATATATATATATATATATAAACAAAGCCAAGTCATGACTCCAAGTCAACCATAATTAATACCACTGAATTCATTGTTCTGGTCAAATAGTCAAAAAAACGGTAAGAAAAATGCAGAAAGTTTAAAAATGTGTAATTTAGGGTGTGCATGGCAACCATTCTGTTACTGTTTCTGAGATGAAACAGTTTTTTCTGATTCTATGCTTTGGAAGAGTTCTAAGAATCAGAATTACGTTTGTTAACCCAATTTTATTTTTACTCCGAGAATCAGAATTACGTTTGGTAACACATTTTTCCTCCCCTTGTTTGGGAGTTAAAAAAATAGTAAGGGAGGAAAATGAAGGATTAACGAGTTATTTTTACCATTTTATCCTTTTCTTTAATAATTAATATAATTATTATACTTTACAAATAAACTTAAATTTAAATTTCCTAAAAAAATTATTTATGTAATTTTTATATTAAAAAAATTATTTATGTGGTGGTGGCGATGGCGGTGGTGGTGGTGGGGCGGTGGCGGTGGCATGGTGGTGGCGGTAGGGGCAGTGGTGGTGGTGGTGGTGGTGGCGACGCGGTGGTGGTGGTGGTGGTGGCGAGGGCGATGGTGGTGGTAGCGGTGGCGGTGGTGGGGGTGGGGAGTGGAAACGGCGGTGGTGGTGGGGCGATGGTGGTGGTAAATGAGGGTAAATTTATGCTTCGATTGAGGGAAAAATAAATTTTGATTTTTTACCCTGGAATAGAGAAGCCAAAATTTTTAGCTTCTTTTTTTTACTCCCCAACACAAAAAATAAACCTGTTCATCTTGGAAGCAAAAAAAAAAAAAAACCGAATTTACCAAACACAATTTACATCCATTTTTGTTCCGGGGTATAGAAATTAAGAAAAAAGTCATTCTGAGAGTGTTACCATGTACACCCTTAACATCCACGGCGTGGTTGGAAGTGTTGAAAAGTTTAAAAATAAGGGGTTATTCAAAGTTATCAAAATTTGTCGGCTTTTTGACCAAACAAAGAACCAAAAAAAAAAAAAATTACCAGATTAAAGCAGGTGGAAAACATTTTACTAAAGTAATGTAGTTGATGGTGCAAGGGCAGGGTATGCCACTAGTGGCATGAGAGAGGGTGTCAGAAGTGTCAGTGGTGTGAACAAGGTTCACGCCACTGACATATAAATTTTATTTTTTTATATTGAATCAGAGCCCCCTCATTGGTCCACGCCATTGACGTGGCATGGGCCCGTTGCGCCACCAGTGGCGTGAACATTACTCTGATAAATAGTTTTGAATGTGCTTTAATCTGGTAAATTTTGTTTTTTTTTTGTTATTTGTTTGGTCAAAAAGCCAAATTCGCCAGACTCAATTCAACATCCACGGCTTGAATAGGAAAAATAACATTGACTTGGAGTCAATGCTTTGTCTTAATCCTCTGCCACCACTCGTTTGTGTAAGCAATTAATGAAATGCGTGTGGATCTAAACTACGGAAAAGAAGACAGTGAAAGGTTTGAAATTTGGTCTCATTCCCACGTTGCGGGGAAATTTCCAGTAAATAGGAACGATGGTTCCTCCAAAATCCCAGAAGGCGGTTGCTTCCCACTTCTATTTTTCAAACTCACACATAATTGTATCTTAGCTTTCAAGTATTAGCATCATACCTACAGATTGTTCCGAGCAATGAAACAGCACAGCCGATTGGCCATCCTGTTATTATTCGTCTGCGTCTCAACTGTTTTTGCTGATCCATGCACAGTAACAAGTTGCGGCGCTGATGGACCAGAAATTCGATTCCCCTTTAGGCTCAAAGGAAAATAGCCACAATGGTGTGCTTATAATTCAGGCTTTGATATTTTTTGTTCTGAAACAAACAACACAGTCCTCGAGCTGCCCTTCTCTGTCAAGGTTATCGTACAAGTCATAGACTATAAATCACAAGTCATTACAGTGTCTGACCCTGATGGATGCCTTGCTCATCTCAATTTATATGCATCACCTTTTCGGTCAGATGATTATTCTGACGGATATGTGGTATTCAATTGCTCAGGAACATCTTGTAGAGATTCACAATTTGGTCAATGGGGGAACTTTTCTTGCCTTGATGTTCCTGGCTATGAAGTTTTAGCTATACCATATGCAGAGAGAATTATGGACTATCCTCTTCTATCATGCACAAGAATTCATGGTTATTCATTTTACAATTACAATGACTTCATGTATCTGTATTGGACAGAGCCAGATTGCAGCAAGTGTGAAGAAGATGGAGGCCAGTGTAAATTGAGAGAAAACAAAGCTGAACGTGAACCTGAATGTTTCCAAAAAGCCCCCATAAAGGTATACTTTTTTTCTCCAATTATAATACCTTCATAAACAGAGTATAAAATCTTTGTACATATGAAGCTGATGTCAAGTTTATTTTACCAGGACCATCAAAAAAGATAGTACTCGCTGGTAAAGATTTTTCATCCAACAATAATATATGTTGAAAACAAAGTCCCCAAATCAATTTAATACATCTTCTATATGTTGCTGTATTTGCAGGTGAAATCCTAGGCCCATTTCTGCTCGTATTTGTTGGCTTTATTGTTTATTGGGTCCATGCAGCTATTGTGGATAGGCAAGGTTGCATAAAAATTAAATATTTTTTGGAAGACTACAACGCACTTAGGTCTGCTAGATACTCGTATGCAGATATAAAGAGGATCACAAATCAGTTCAAGGATGAACTTGGACAAGGAGCTTATGGAACTGTGTTCAAAGGGAAGCTATCGAATGAGATTCAGGTGGCTGTCAAGCTTCTAAACACTTCAACAGGGAATGGACAAGAGTTCATCAATGAAATGGAGACCATGTGCCAAATTCACCATGTCGATGTGGCTCGCTTGGTTGGCTACTGTGCCGATGGATTCAAACGAGCTTTGGTTTATGAGTTTTTACCCAATGGTTCATTGCAGAAATTCATAACTTCAGCTGATAGAGAAGACCTTTTCCTGGGTTGGGGAAAGCTTCATGATGTTGCTCTTGGCATAGTGAAAGGAATTGAGTATCTTCATGAAGATTGTGACAAACGGATCCTCCACTTTGATATCAAACCTCATAATATTCTTTTAGATGACAAATTCACACCAAAGATATCTGATTTCGGTTTGGCCAAACTTTGTTCTAAGGATCAAAGTATTGTGTCAATGACAACAGCTAGGGGAACTCTGGGTTACATTGCACCCGAGATATTCTCTAGAAACTTTAGCAATGTATCTTATAAATCAGATGTCTACAGTTATGGAATACTGCTCCTTGAAATGGTTGGAGGAAGGAAAATCACAGATGTCACAGAAGAAAATGGCGACCAAGTTTACTACCCACAATGGATTTATAATCTTCTAGAGAACAATGAAGACATACAAATTCATATAGAAGGAGAGGAGGACACTAAAATTGCAAGGAAGCTATCAATTGTTGGACTTTGGTGCATTCAATGGCATCTGGCAAATCGTCCAACCATGAAAAATGTGGTTCAAATGTTGGAAGGGGATGACGGAAAGCTAATTATGCCTCCCAATCCTTTTGGCTCTTCACACACAGCTAGAACAAGAGCTGCTAATGGAGTAAGGCGATTGCAACTAGAGTTATCTGTCATTTCTAAAATAGAGTCAAGTGGAGATGGTTGATAGTATTGTTTTCTTACTTTGCTAGATATGATGAGTTTGGTTAGTTATAAGTTTGTGTTTAGATTCTAATGCTGAGTCTTTCTTGTAAAGTTCAAAATAGGATCATGGCCAATTATCCATGGAAAAATTCTAAAGAAATATGAATAAGTTCTCTGTTCTCCAATGTCTTTGACAATGTCTATAAACAACTTATGTCCATCAGTACTTATATCTCCTTACATGCTATGTGCTTGGACTATCTATTTTGAGTAACTAAAATTAATTATGTTAAATATAACCAAAATTCTTTTCCAAGTGTATAACTACGGAGAAAGATTATTGTTTTTAATTTTCACAGAATGAGGTCGTTAAGTTGTAGTAGACAATGGGAAGAGCCACACAAAATAAAAATGTAAATGGGATTGGCTTTTACTTTTTATGAATTTTTATAAAAATTTTACAATAAAAAAATTTAAAAATAGAAGTTTTTATTTTTATAATAGTTTTCTCAGAAGTCAATAGAAGTTTTCTGCGAATTTCTATTTTATAGTAGGAAGGTTAAGAAAATAAAGTTGCCTTCAACTTGTGAAAATTTGCCATACTCAAAACCAGCTTTGACTAGGACGGATTTGGCCATTTGGGGCGATTACAAGTAAATGAGTAATTGATTATAAATAACAGTTGACTTGGAGTCAATGCCTTGTACTAATGCACCTCCATCACCCACTACTAAATTCCACAAGAATTTTCAACAAGGAATTGAACCAGTAACCGTGGTCCTCATGGCTTGAGTTTTTTAGGTCTTAGAGAACTCAAGTTAGATTACTAGTATCATATCCTCATACGATCAGAGAATTTTCAACAATGACAGAAAAGATGATGATATGAGGAAAAGTGCATTTGCAATTGTTTCTATTAATTTATCATATTTATTGGAAGGAAAAAAAAAAGTAGACTGCTGAATTTTTTTTGGTCAGGTATGTTATTGTATATTGTTGAAATGTTATTGTCTAAAAATATATAGTTGATGTTTTGATATTAGACGATTGGTTGCATATGGATTGATAAGATCGAAGATGAAAATTTTAAAAAAGCCAAATCATGTACTCCAAGTCAACCATAATTGATGTGCTTTAATGCCACAGAATTCATTGTTTAGGTCAAGTTGTCATCAGAGTGGTAAGAAAAATGCACAAAGGCATTTTCCATGAAAGAGTGGCATTGATTATATAGCAACCCCACTATATTGAAAAATATTGTGATCCTAAAACAGTACAGTATGTGGGGAAGAACATTGCATTTAGGAAATAAAACACTCCACTTGATCATTGCACAAAAATAAGCAAATGGCAATGCTGTAGCATACTTAAACTATCAATGGAGAGCAACTAAGTGCTTGTCAAAGTACAGAACTGTAGAGAAAGCTTGTTATTTTAAATTTCCATGTAGTGAATTGCTACATTTAGTCCTTAATATAAAACCTCATTGATTTTTTGTAGAGATTAAAAAAGCTAAAGAAATTACTCCCCCAATCCTTTATACTCCCTCCGGTCCTAATTATAAGAATACTTTTGTAGTATAAATTGCACTATAAAAGTATTTCTATAATTAGGACCGGAGGTAGTATAAGATATATTTAAGGAACTAGTCTTCATTCTAAATGTAAGATATAGTTTTCATATTTGTCAATTTTTTTTTTTTAATTCGCCCCTATTGATGCTCCCTCAACTCAACCACAATCAAGGAGAAGAGAGAATGAGAGAATTAGGGAATATTAATAGAATGTTTTAAAAAATACATGTTATATTAACTAAATTAACTAAAAAACTTCATTAATCTAATCAAATAGGTAAATATGTCTAATATTTATAACCAAAGAAGTACTTTAAAGTATCTATATTTATCTTTTTTATTCCAAATTAATTTGATTGACTTATAACTTAATATATAATCAAATGATATGCAACATATATTATAATTTACTAACTTATTTAGCTTTCTTAATATCTTTAAAAAAGGGTCAACTAAGTCTTATTTTGTAACAGAGCAAGTTAAAATTTGGCAATCTAACAATTTCAATATTTACTTAGATGATAGTCTTTTTCTAACAACCTATATATATAGTCAAGTAAATCACAGTACTAAGAAAACATTAACTGAACATATATACTATCCTCAGAGTCTGATAGTTTTACAAATTTGCAAATAGCACATTCTGAAGATGAATTATCGGTATCACCAACAATGTCTTTCACAATCCCTTGCCAAATTAAGAAATTTAAGGTGGAAGAGCTTCTTGGGGCTCAATTTCTCCCTCAAGCATCTCTATCACGTTCTTCATTGAGGGTTGATCATTAAGATACATTTGTATGCAACGTGATGCTGTAATAATCATCTTCTTTGTGATTTTTGAAAGAGGAATATCACCTAGAGGGGGGGGGGTGAATAGGTGATTTAAAAAAAACCTTGAGCGTGCGATGGGAGAATAATAGGTACAGTAAACAGAAATAAAGTCGACACAGAGGGATTATACTGGTTCGGTCCAACTCTTTGACCTACGTCCAGTACCCAGTCACTCTGGGATTTCTCACTATCTCACAAATGCAATTACAACCTCTGTAATACAGAATGACTCTCACTCTCCAGAATCACTCCCCCTTACATATCGTAATTGTACAACCGTACTCAAGATACCACTACCTTGAGATTTTGAACTAGACTGAATACAATTTATAAATCTCTCTTATAGAGTAATTGATAAGCACTGAGGCACACTTATATCCGAAGATATGAACAAGTATAAGAACTGATCTCTTTGAGTACAATTATCTGTGTATGCGCTGTTGGTATGGATGAACTCTGTTCTTCGTGGATTTATAATAGTTGGAGAAATAGCCGTTGGTAGGATTTGAATTCGTCCGTTTGATTATGACCGTTGTTAGCATTTAACCATTCGCGCTAATCTCGCTTCAATTGAATTCAATGCATTGTCTTTGCTTTACGAATCCAATTTCGTCCGTCGATCAATCAGAATATGACCGTTGCTAAATTATCTGAAACTTATTAGCAAACTGGTTAAAAACATTTATTAATCATAATAAGTAATAATCAGAAGAGATAGAATGATTTAGCTCAATCCATGATTTTCGGAGACGGTAATTTGAAGAAACAGAGGATGATCATACTCGAGCATCCTTGCTTGTATGCTCGGGCAACCAAGGTGTAAATACGTTGTAGAAAGTGATCATCGTCTTGTGCTTAGGCAACAAGCTATGCTTGCTTGGGCAGCATTTTGACTTACTCTCGCTATTGCTCGGGCAACCCAAAAAGCATGCTTGGGCAAGGGTCAAGCAGAGGCGAGAATTTGTGAAATCGACGATGTTGCTCGAGTATGGTTTTTCCTCTGCTCGAGCATGGTGCTCGAGCATGCCTTTTACTCTGTTCGGGCATGCCTCAGACCAAAGCTTAAATAATCTTCAATCATCGCTGATGCTCGAGCATGCCAAATATTGTGCTCGGGCAATGTTGAGACAGAGAGGAAATGAGTTCAGAAACAAGCTTACTTGGGCAACCTTTTGCTCTTGCTCGAGCATGGCTTTCCAATTTGGTCTTCTTCTTTTCAAGTCCGATGATGCTTGGGCATACTTTTTATCCTACTCAAGCAAGACTCCAAAGTTGCTCATTATTCCGACGTTGCTCGGGCAAGCAAATGCTTCTGCTCGAGCATGGTGCTCAAGCAAGCCTTAAGAGCGTGCTCGGGCAAGATCCAAACAGAGGCAGGAAGAGCCATTTCAACAACGTTGCTTGAGTAAGCCTTCCCTTGTGCTCGAGCATGACTTCCCATGTTGTTTGAGCAAGCCACATAGTTTGCTTGAGCATGCTTCCCAGAATTATACTTCTTTGCTCTGAGATCAATGATGCTCGGGTACTAAGTACTCTACTTGAATGGCCATCTCTGTGAGTTAAGCTTCCAGCTACCATTATCATTTGCAAATTTCAGACTTTCAAGAAGCAATTACGTTGACATCAATTTCCAGTGAGCATAACGTCTTCGGTGTAGACCCAAATATAGCAAATCATCCCATCTCAGAAAGCTCTTCAAATATTCTTTCTAATTCAATAAGAATCAGCTCCAAACTAGTTTTATTGCATCCATTAACATCATATGAATGGAGGTTGTTCTTATCCAGCGTTTTTGATATATTTAGAACAGACTGCCAACTTCAAAACATCATAACTTCTTCAATTGATCTTCTTTTTCTGTGTTCTTGATGTTTTCGGAAAGGTATTTGAGTCTAGCTTCAAATAGCGCTGGTTTCATCTCAATCCAATTTGTCGTTTGTAAGATATGCTCAAAATACCGAAGCTTGGTCTAGACAGTGACGGTGATACTTGTTCCAACTTGTAAAATTCATAGATAATTCATATGAACTCATTTGGACATGAATTTTTGTCATAAGTACGTGTTGGATGTCTAGTTTCATTTGCCACTAGTTTCATGTCAATTCGATTCTTGGTTTGGGAGATATTGTCGAATTACCGAGGGTCGCCAGAAACAGAGCTGAACAGAGGAGGCTGGAGATGAACATACTTCTCGTTTTTGCTTGAGTAAGGTTTGATTTTGGCTGAAAGTATGCCTTGCTTGCTCGGGTATGCTTCTGTCCTTGCTCGAGCAAGGTACTGTTTGGGCGAAAAATGGCCTGGAAACATGTTGCTTGAGCATGGAAATATTTATGCTCGAGCAAGGCACTTGGAAAAGTGCTGAAATTGCATTTTGACCCCAAAACAAACTAGTATTCTTCTGGAAGCTTGAACTTGCTCATTTTAACTCCAAATTGACCCGTTCCAACTTCTATTTGATCACAGAAACTTGAATATTGAAATTTTCATTATAATTAACAGATTCTTATTTCTTCAACCTCCATTCTTCATTATATTAAACTTTGCATCTACATTAAATGTAATAATTAGTCAAAGTATAAGATAAATGTAGTATACAAACTTTTTGCTTTAGATAATGACATCAATTTAGGACATCATCAAAACTAGTCAGAACTAACAATTTCCCTTTCCTCATCTGTGATATAGGTCTCCTCTATTGATTCCTCAAATTGATTATAAACCCATTTAGCAAAATAGGTTTGCCACAAATGCTCAATGACATTTGAGTTCTTCCTTCCACCTGCCATTTCCATCAATAGCATCCCAAAACTATAAACATCAGCTTTGTGTGATATCCCTCCAATGTTTTTGTACAAAAATTCAGGTGCCATGTACCCAAATGTTCCTCTTGCATTTGTCAGAGAAACAATGCTATTGTCTAATAGGTATAACTTTGCCAATCCAAAATCTGAAATCTTTATTAAAACTTTCATCAAGAAGGATGTTGCGGGGTTTATATCAAAGTGTAGAATTTGCATGTCACATCCTTGATGTAAGTACTCAATTCCTCAAGCAATCCCAACACAAATTTTAAATACTTGTTCATGATTGATGGTCACACTCCCTTGTGTCTTAGAGAATATGTACTTGTCTAGAGATCCATTCGACATAAACTCATAAACAAGAGCTTGCCATTTCGTATTCTACAGTTGCATGATGAATCCTACCAATATTGGCAACTTCACTGATGAAATCTTGTGCATTGGCTTTGGACTTTTCCAGTAACTTAACAGCTGCATCGCGATTGCTTCGAAGCTTACCTTTATACACATAGCTATAGCCTCCTTCACCTAACTTGTGTTTGAAGCCATTCGTTACTTTCTTGATCTCTGAGTGAGGGTACTTGATGGGCATCAGGTTACTATTATTTTGAGGAAGTGCTCAACATTGTCATAATAAGATTGATGTCTTCTTCTCCATTGAAGAATCAAGAAGATAAAAGAAAAAGGGGCACCTAGTACTCATTTAGCTGCACACCAAAGGAGTACTGTGCACAAGATTTAAACAATAATCAACATTAAATCAATTCTACCTATATGATATAGACTTGCATGATCGGATGTATGAGTTTAGCACATGGAACTGAGTTGAATATGTGTGTGAAAAGCAAAGGTGGAACTAGGGCCCCCCCCCCCACCCAAAAAAAACATTTAAAGGAAAGTAACATTTGGGGTTTATCGTCTCATGAAAGTAATGATTTTTAGCAACTTTTGCTAAATGGCTTGAGCAAGTTCTTCCTTTCTCGTTGTTGTTGTTGGTTGTGTATCTATTCATATATTCAATAGGGTATTTATACAGAAGAGAAAAAACAAGAGAGTAATGACTTATTTGTTGGAATTTTAATATTATAATTAATATTCCATTAATTCTATTAAGTGGCCCACATTATTGCTGGTTTTATAACCGTCCATTAATACTGTAACAGCCCAATTAATACACAATAAGTGCGTATTAAACATAATTAATATTCCATTAATTCTATTAAGTGGCCCACATTATTGCTGGTTTTGTAACCGTCCATTAATACTGTAACGACCCAATTAATACGCAATAAGTGCGTATTGAATGCGTTTCCTTTTGTAGCTCTGTGATGGCCAGAGGGGAGACGTACGGTGTAATTCTGTCTGGTTCCCTGAACCTGCTCTGACTTTAGAAAAAGCACACCATCTGCAGATTCAGAGAGAAGGATCAGAAGGACAAAGACTCGGTGTTTGTTCCTGCTTGCTGGCTTGGATTTGTTCCTGTTTGGAGACTCGGAGCTCGTCCCTGCTTGCTTCTGGAGACAAATCAATGGCGGGAGGTATTTGTGTTCTCTACTTCATTTTCCGCATTGATCTTATGCTATTTAGTTGTTCAGCATGATAAGATCACCTATATTTCTAACATTTGGTATCAGAGCAGATTATATGCCTCTGCCTTGATTTTTCCGGATTGAGTCTCGGTTTGATTTTTCATGAAAAATCAATGAGTTCAACCAAGTTTTCAGAATTTCTCTCCTGTTTGTTCTTTGGAATCTATATATGATTTTCCTTTTGATGAGATTTCCTGATAAATTTTAATATATGTTTGAATCAGTTTCGAAAATAATGTCTTATTTTTGAAATCTCGATTTGATTTCCTTTGGTTTGAATCCTTGTTTAGATCTGAGATTTTTTCATTTAAAACTAAATGTTCTTAATCTCAGTATAGGTTTCTTGGATTCTTTTGAGTTTCTTAATGTCACTTTTATGGGAAAAATCCGAAAACTCTTTGGTTTTGATATGTGATTTCCCCTTTTTGATGGAGATCTGAGCTCTTGTTCATGTTTATTTTTCGATCTGGATTTTGCTTGATTATCCATGAACGCTGCCATCGGAATCTGGATTTTTCGATTGTGGGATTATATTGAGCATATTGTTCTGGATAATTATTAATTTTTGGTGATTATTTTTGGTCATTGTTGCATGAAAATCACCATCCTTCGAACAGCCCGATTGCCTGAGAATCGCCGTGAAATATGGACCACAAGGACATATGGATTTCCGGAAAACTAGATCTGGAGCACTCTGTTTCCGGTGGCTGTTTCAGATCATGGTGGCATCTCAGATCATAGCAGCCGCAGATCCTTCCTGTCGCATTCAGATTTGGCAATTGGAGCTGCCGGTAAAGCCGCCTGGAGTTGCCGAAAAAGGTGATTTGCATTTGCAGATTGGGCAACAGGAACCAGGTCAGCGACTGGAACCGGGTTGAGATCTGGGTATTAAGGATCCGATTATGGGGAAAATGACACTTGTGTAATTTCGAAAGATTTTATATTTGCATATTGTAATTTTTGGATTTAAATATAATAATCTGATTTTTGCTTAAGTTTCGGATTCATGTAATTATTATATATTATGTGGTTTGCATGCATCAATTATTATTTAATTATACATGCAATGTTAAGTCAAATAATATGCCAACATGAATATCCAATTTTATGTTGATATTGCTTATGGTTTGTTGCAATATTATTATTTAAAAAAAAAATCTTAATGTGGAACCTTAGACCAGTGGGCCAATTGTTTATATGAGTTGAGCAATTATTCTGGGCATTTAAGTCTTTTTATTTCCTTCTTGGAAAATTATTAGACCCTATTGCAATTTTTAATCACCTTGGCCATACTTATTTATTTTCTTGGCAACCTGTTTTATGTGAAATGTACTTTATTACATTAAATTGATTTGTTTAAATTGAGAAAAGTTAATTTTGGCAACTTTCACATTTTGGAAATTTTTTGAAAAACGATTACTATTATTTATGAGTTGTTTAATTGTCTAAATATTTGGAAACATTTACTTTAGACAATTATATATCTCTTTCAAATTGTTGAAACCAAATTTAAGGTGAATTATGCCAAAATTAATTCTTTAAACATTATTTGGATATATAAAACAGTGGGAGGATTTTTCTTTTAATCTGATTATTTGGTCATTTTTTGGATCAAATTAATCATTTAATCCCTCCATTAAGATGTGCATATATTAGATTTATTTTTGAATGTACAAAATAGTGGGAGAATTTGTCTAAGATGATTATTTAATCACATTCTGTTGATTAAATTAATCAATTAAATTCTCATTAATGATTTGTGCATATTTGGGATCCAAATGCACAAGATTAATTTTGGTGATTAATATTGGTAATATTAATTTAATCAAAGTGGGAGGATTGTATTTAGTCATTCATGTTGATTAAATTAATTCGTTAAGTCCTCCATAAAGCTGTGCACATACAGATTTTAAGTGCAGATTATTGATCTTTGTGATTAACTTGCATACTTGAGTAATCACCTATGGATTTTAGAATATCAATCTTTGAAGGTGAGTAAATATTTTTATTCACATTAATGATTTAGTTGTTTAAATTAATTAAATTCATATTTCTTTTGACATTGTGTGTATAGTATTTACATTGTACATATTTGATATTAGTGATTAGTATACATATTTGTTAAAGGAATAGCTACAACATCTTTATGCACATGTTGTGATCATATGTACAATTAATATATACAATAGTGTATGTCTTTGTGATGAGTATGTAGAACCAAGGAGTAACTAAAACACCCTCACTAGGCACATAAGCTAATTTTGTTCTAATGAACAAAATACATCACATAAAGATTTGAAGACATCCATTGTAATTAAATATGTGGTTATAATTAATCTTTGCCCACAGGCAGATAATTATAATCATAGTTTTAATTAGGGTGGAATGGAACAACATTATATTTTCTAAGTAGCCCACAGGTATTAGGGGATATAACTGCATTCTAGTTTCATCAATTCGAGTTAAATTCATGCTATGCTAATGTCTTTGCCCACAGGTAGACTTTAGTGATACGAATTTATAATGATATGGTTAATTGGAATAGAACATCAAATTATATTCTTAATTTACCTGCAAGAATTAAGAATAAGGAAATAATTTGATAGTTTTATGATAAAGGTATATATAGATCTAATTGAATTATAACTTTAGCCCACAGGCAAGTTATATGTCAGTAGATTCATGTTTTTTAAGCATGATTTACATTGGTAAATCATGATATGATTTATTAGTCTCAAATTTTAGTTATAAGCATATATGTTCAATACTATGCAGTCATACAACCTGCGAATTTCTCTGATATGAAATGTAACATTCCCGAATTGAGGGGTGATAACTATAAGGTATGGAGAGAGGGAGTTCTTCTCCAATTAGGGTAGATAGACATTGATTATGCTATAAGGAAAGACGAACCACCTTCCATTACTGCAACCAGCACTCCAGATTAGGTTGATCTTTATGAAAAGTGGGAGCGTTCTAATCGTCTCTTAGTTATGTTCATAAAGACCTCAATCTTTGCTGGCATTTGTGGTTCAGTCGAACAACATAGCAAGATTAGGCTACTTCCGAAGGCAATTGATGATCAATTTCAGACTTCAGATAAGACACTAGCCAGCACTCTAATTATGAAGTTTTCATCCCTAAGACTTACTACAGTGAAAGATGTGTGTAAGCACATTATATAGATAAGGGACATTGCAGCTCAACTGAAGTCACTTGAGGTTGACATGTCTGATTCTTTCTTTATACACTATATTCTGAACACTCTTCCACAGCCATAGAGACCCTTTAGGATATCCTATAACACACATAAAGATAAATGGTCAATTAATGAACCTTTGATCATGTGTGCTCAGGAGCAGGGAAGGTTGAAAATACAAATGGGAGAATTTCTTGAATATGACTTGATTAGTGGGAGCAATCAATTTAGAAAGCTTGTTTCTGAAAAGGATCATTCAAATAGCAAACCTCCAACTTCAAATTTAAGATTGGTTGTTAACAATGTTCCTTTAGTTCAATCGAATATTGTACAACCAGTCATTCAAGAGCCACAACTTGCTGATATTGATCTAGTAGATCAAGTTGCTGATGAGGAACAAGAAGAAATTCTTGAGCAACTAGTTGAACAACAAGTTCCTCAAGAAGATAATGAAACAACATTAAGTAGATCTACTAGAACAATAAAATCAGCGATACCTAGTGAATATATTGTGTATCTGCAGGAATCTGACTGTAATGTATGAGCTGAAAATGATCCTGGAACGTTTTTCACAAACCATGAACTATAGATCATGATGCTATGAAGGCTGAGATGAATACTAAGGCATCTAACAGAGTCTAAGATGAAAACAGGAGCTTGATACCTACGAGGGGGGGTGAATTGGGTATGTTGAAATTTTCGACACTGGTTCTGTTTATAAGTACTTAAAACAGGGCAAAACTGAGGAGAAGGAAGTAGAAGCAATGCACAGCAAGATTTATACTGGTTCGGTCCTTTCTCTAACCTACATCCAGTCCTCAAGCCTTACTTGGGATTTTCTATCCACTAACTTTAACAACAGATTACAAACTCTGTACTAAGAGTTGTTCTCTCACTAGAACACACTCCCCCTTACAAGTTGTAACCAATACACCCCAACTACCAAGTCCCCTGACTTGTAGTTGTAACAATCAATGAATGATTTACAATTGAAAAACTCTCTCACAGAGTAGATATGATAATCACTGAAGAACAATTGTCTTAAGGACACTAATACAGATGAAAGCTGAACACTATTAATGAGTACAATAAATTTTCGCTCTTGGTGTGTATCTTCTGTGAAGGTGTTAATGAACTCTATTTATAGCTAGAGAACATTAAATAACCGTTGTAGCTTGAATCAGACCGTTGGAGAAGTTGTCCAAATGTTCTGAAGTGGTTTTGGGGTCTTCTCTCTCTTGTTTTCTCCTAATCCAGCTGTTTAGTGAATTTGAGTTGGCTTTCTGGCAATAAATCCGTTAGAGAGGAGGTTTCTTGTTTCAGCTAACATCCTCAAATTCTTTGTGTGCGTGTGCAGAAGGAGTAACTTTTTGAACTTTGCAATAAATGCTCTGAGTTACTTTTTGCTTTATACTCTAATCTCTTATTCAGCATTCTTTAATGCTCTGAAATCCATTAACAAAGACGTTAAACATAGCAGGGAATATCAGAGAATAATAATAGGAGAGGTTAGGATCAAATAACATTGATTTCTGAAATGTCCAAATTCAAATTTCTGAACTCGCGTCACGAACTCGAGTTCAGTTCTTACAGGCTCGAGTTCATTGCTTCAGTGTTCGAAAATTATGTGAGTTCAAAAGGTGTGAACCTGAGGTTTGTATCATGAACCTGAGGTTCGCAAGTCATTGAAAATCTGAAAAGCTCTCGGGCTGAAATGAACTCGAGTTCATTAATTTCAGGCTCGAGTTCGAGACCATTTTGAGCAAACTTCGTTTTAGCTTGAGAGAGCAAACCTGAGGTTTGCAGAACAAACTCTCGAGTTTAAAACACTTTGAAGAGTTCTTTGCTCTCGGTGATTTTTAGACTCGAGTTCAAACCGTTTAGGCTCGAGTTCAAATGTTTTGAGAAGGTTTAAAAGCTCTCGGCCAAAACTAGGCTTGATTTCAAAACATTTAGGCTCGAGTTCATTGACAAAACTTTTCTGAATAGAACAGTGCTTTGTTTTGAAAAACTTGTCCCGCCAGAGATGAACTCAAGTTCACCATGACAGGCTCGAGTTCATGCTCTTAAACTTTTTAGAGAAACTTTCAAACTTGAGGTTTGCTGGGAGTAAGTGTAGGGTTTAACATGTTTTCAAGGTTTAAAAGCTTTCTTGAAAAGATGAACTCGAAGTTGACTTTGGTAGGCTCGAGTTCAAGTGAACTTCTCAAAGGTTTGATTCTAAACTTCAGGTTCAGTCTCAAGTTTGTAGAATGGTTTGACAGGTTTGTGCTTTTTGTCAAAACCAGGCTCGAGTTCAACACTAACAGGCTCGAGTTCGGTTTTGATAGATTAAAGATTACAAGTTTAAAAAAAATCCTAAACTTTGTCAAACCTTTTCATTATTGTTTACAATTGTTAGTAATCATCAAAACACTTAGGGAACTAACATTCTCCCCCTTTTTGATGATGACAACACTTGTAAACAATTGATTTTGAAAGCTAGGTTCAAAACTCTTTTAGAAATTCCGTTTTTGCAAATTATCAGAGATTTGATCAAGTTATTAGAGTCAAGGTCAAAAATACAGCAGTAGCACAACCAAATCATATGTAACTGAAATTTCATACTTCATATGTCTTAGTTTTGAACAATATACACAAAGCACAGACTGAGAATACAAAAACCAAATATCAACATCCATTATACACAAAACACAAAGGAAATCAACATAAACTGAAATTCACAAAATCACAAAATCACTCAACACTCTCTCCCCTTTTGTCATCAGTAAAAGGTGGGGAAGAAGAAGGTTGGGCTTCAGACTGAGGGTCAGGGATAGGGTTTGATGCAGGGGGTGCAAGGTCAGAAGACGGCTGAGAATCAGGAACTGGAGGTTCACTGTGAGGTTTAGTGTAGGGTTCAGTGGTAGGATCAGAGACCAAGGTTGCAGACATGGGATCAAGCACAGGAACAGAAGCTGGAGGAGTAGGCACTGAAGCGGAAGCATCCGATGACTGAGTCTTCAATATTCTGTCCATCTTGTCGCTTAAACTCATCATTGTGACCAACATAGTATATATGGTTGAGGCTTGATCACTGATTTGGTTCTTCAAAGCTTCTTGTTCAACTCTGAATCCTTCTTGTATATCTACCAAATTACTGTGGCCTTTGTTCACCTCAGCAACCAACTTACCTACAGCCAACTCTATTCCCTCAACCAAGTCAGAAACAACTTTGTCCACAATTGCTTGTACCCTTGTATCAAAATCAGATGGAGGAGGGGCACTCTGAGTTTCCTCAGCTCTGGACTGTGTGGCTCTGGACCTTGCTTGTCTGGATCTCTTAGGAGCTCTTGACTGGTCAGATCCCTGGGGTTCATCCACTCTCATGAGATTCATGATGTGTTATCCAAACTCAATAGGATACTGAGGCGGATCATTCTCAGCCAAATACCAAATCTTCTCGTGGTGAAGGATGACTGAGACCAAGCTTGGGAAGGGTATTTGTGAGGACAGTCTAGAGTGAAAGGCAAATTTAGCCATTTCTTGAAAAAGCCAATATCCCATATTCTGAGGCTGTTTGTCCAAGATAGAAGCAAATATATTGAAGTCCTTCTTGGCAAAATGAGTGAAGTTTCCTCCTTTCTGCAGCAGATTTCTCGTGTTATTGTACCAAATTGCCCGGTTCCTAGGGGGCATTGCAGCAGGTGTGAAATTAAGGATCTCCAATCCCTCAGGAACAGGTTCATCTGGCCTAAGCAGTCTAAAAGTGGTTTGTTGGCTATATCGGTGAGTCTCAGGTCTAGGTGGATTAACAATTTGCAGAATGGAATTGAGATAAGCTGGAGTAATGGTACTTTCTTGCCCTCTGACTTTAGTAACTATCCTTTCTTCCACTAAATCCCCTTCTGAGTCTAAAATATTAGCAGACCTCATATGAAAATAAAATACTTTGACAAGCTTGGGACTGTAAGGTGTCTTGATGGATATTAAAGACTCAAAGGGCTTCAACCAAGGACTTAGGTCTAGGCCACATTCTTCTTTTATTTTTGCCATATCTACAGAGACAACAGGGCAAAATTTTTTCTTCTCATCAAATTTCTTTCTAAACTGAGAGCCCTCCTCAGGGGTCATCCTACAGGGATTTTCATTGAAACCAGCTGGACACTTCTTATGATTATAAATGTCTAACAGACCAGGAAGTGTTTGTGATACCTGAGGACCACCTTGATCCTGCTGATGTTGTTGAGGATGAGCTTGGGGTTGAGTTTGTGCTTGTCCACTTCCTTGGCCAGGAGTAGGAACAGAGGAAATACCGGCTGTCTTCTTCCTCTTGAAAGGTTGCTTCTCTTTCAATGGAGCAGTGGGTTGGGGTGCTTTTCCTTTCCCTGGAACCGGAGGCTTTGGATCATGCCTTTTCTTTGACCTTTCTTCTCTGATTACAAGCGCTTTAGTCTGAGTAGATACCAAATCTGGGTTCTCTCCTTGTACTCCTCTGACAAATTTGTCAATCCCATGCCGCAAACGAGTGGATCGAGTCTTTGTTCGGACAAGACGCTCAGATTGAGCTTGAGAGGATGTTTGAGAGGGATTAGATTTAGGTTTTTCGGTGGAATTCTTTTTGGGAGACATTTTCACCAGAAACAGAGAGTGGAGAAGATAAAGAGAGTAAGGAAGATTAGGGCAAACCGGAGTTGAGAGTGAGGTGGAGTGAAAAGTTTGCAATTGTTAAATATATATAGACCGCGATGAACTCGAGTTCACAACTTTATGGGCTCGAGTTCGTCATTAAAATCCACTTACCTGGACTTCAAGAGTGTACTGTGAACTCTTGAACTTCCCTTCGAACTCGAGGTTCTCACTTATGGACTCGAGTTCAGGTTGATGTTTCAGCAAGGTTGCTCTCTGTGACTTTCGAACTCGAGTTCGTTATTGATGGGCTCGAGTTCACCTTGTCTGAGGTTTATTGTTTCTTTCTGTCTGAGGTGAACCTGAGGTTCATTCACTAATGAACTCGGTTTCACTCTCATTTTTGCCTTGCACTTCTTGTCTGCCCCTCTCGAGCTCGAGTTCACCTTTCTCAGGTTCGAGTTCATCTTAGTTTTCAGCAAATGTTAGATAGAAACATCCTGCATAAAACATACCTAGAATCTCCGATGCTTGAGTTAGCAACAAATAATCATCAAAACCTTAAACTAACATTGGGTTTAGAGTAAACTTACAACTCATTGGGATTTACCATTCCCAATTCTCTCCTTATGAAAGTGAATGGCTCCTTGGCTAGAGGCTTGGTGAAGATATCTGCCAATTGGAGATGAGTTGGAATGAACATCATTTTGACATCTCTCTTTTGCACATGATCCCGAATGAAGTGATGTCTCACATCAATATGCTTGGTTCTTGTATGTTGCACCGGATTCTTGGCCAAGCTTATTGTGCTTGTATTGTCACACAATATTGGGATCTCCTTCAAGTGCACACCAAGATCAGCAAGTTGTTGCTTCAACCACAGCACTTGAGCACAGCAACTTGAGGCAGCCACATATTCAGCTTCGGTTGAGGATACGGCTACGGTTGTTTGCTTCTTGCTAAACCAAGACACAAGTGAGTTCCCAAAGAACTCGCATTGACCACTTGTGCTTTTTCTATCCGTCTTGTAGCCAGCATGATCCGAGTCTGAATATGCCACTAGGTGCTCCGGCTGATCTTTTGGAAACCACAGTCCAAGAGTCTTTGTATCAGATAGATATATGAGTATTCTTTTTACGTGCTCAGCATGTGACTCTTTTGGTGCGGATTGGAACCGAGCACACATCCCAACACTGAATTGGATGTCCGGGCGACTTGCACTGAGATAGAGCAATGATCCAATCATTCCTCTATACTTGGTGATGTTGAAATCCTTGCCCTCTTCATCAGCATCCAAAGAGGTGGTTGTGCTCATTGGTGTGTCTGCTCCATTGCACTTGTCCATCCCAAACTTCTTCAGCAAATCATTCAAATATTTGGTTTGAGATATGAATATCCCATCTTTCCGTTGCTTGATTTGCAGTCCAAGGAAATAATTCAGCTCACCCATCATTGACATCTCAAACTCACCCTGCATAATCTTAGAGAATTCCTCACACAAGGAGTCATTAGTAGCACCAAAGATGATATCATCAACATAAATCTGAACAACTAGAATTTCATTCAATTTGTTTTTCTTAATAAACAAAGTTGTATCAGCCTTGCCTCTGATAAATCCTTGATTGAGCAAGAATTGACTCAATCTTTCATACCAAGCTCTAGGAGCTTGCTTAAGACCATACAATGCCTTTTTGAGTTTGAAAACATGATCAGGGAAATGTTCACTTTCAAAACCTGAAGGTTGTTCAACATACACCTCCTCTTGAATAAAACCATTTAAGAAAGCACTTTTAACATCCATTTGATAGAGCTTAAAACCTTTTACACATGCAAAGGCTAGCAGGACTCTTATGGCCTCCAATCTTGCAACTGGAGCATAGGTTTCCTCATAGTCTATGCCTTCTTCTTGATTGTAACCTTTGGCCACTAATCTAGCCTTGTTACGCACAATGATTGCTGATTCATCACGTTTGTTCTTGAATACCCATTTTGTCCCAATTACTGGATGATCTTTGGGTCTAGGCACCAAGTCCCAAACTTGATTTCTATCAAATTGATGTAGTTCCTCTTGCATAGCTATCACCCAATCATTGTCTGAAAGGGCTTCTTCTATCTTAGAGGGTTCTATATGAGATATGAATGCAGCAAAGGTTACTTCATTTAAAGTACTTTGTCTTGTTCTTACTCCTTCATTAACATCACCTATAACTTGATCCAAAGGATGATTCCTTATAAATCTCCAAGCTCTAGGTTGAGATTGATCAGGATTATCTAAATTATTTTCAGGATCAGCCTCAAATACATTTTCAGAATTTTCAGAAGAAGTAGGAGCATTTTTTGAAAAGAATTTGTTTTTGAAAATAATTTCTTCTTCCTCATCCAAAGGCTTATCAGAATCAGACTCACTAAATACAATATGTATAGATTCTTCTACAATTTTAGTTCTAGTATTAAAGACTCTATATGCCTTACTCCTATTCGAATAACCAAGAAATATTGCTAAATCAGCTTTAGAGTCGAATTTACCAAGATTGTCTTTACCATTATTGTGCACATAGCACTTACACCCGAAGACATGTAGGTGACTGAGGTTTGGCTTCCTTCCTTTGTAGAGTTCATACAGGGTCTTGTTCAGCTTTTTCCTCAAGTAAGCTCTATTGGAGATATAACACGCCGTACTCATGGCATCCGCCCAAAACACTTGGGATGTGTTGTATTCGTTCAGCATCGCTCTTGCCATCTCAGTGAGTACTCTGTTCTTTCTCTCCACAACACCATTCTGTTGCGGTGTCCTTGGTGCTGAAAAGTTGTGATCGATCCCCATGTTGTCACAGAGCTCAGCAAAGGCGTTGTTCTCAAATTCTCCACCATGATCAGTCCTTATACCTGAAATTGAGAATCCTTTCTCGTTCTGGACCTTCTTGGCAAAGGCAACAAACTGATCATAGGTTTCATCTTTTGAAGATAAGAATATAGTCCAAGTAAATCTAGAAAAATAATCAACAATGACCAAAGTGTATAGATTTCCACCAAGACTTTTGACTCTAGCTGGTCCAACTAGATCCATATGAAGAAGTTGAAGTGGTCTAGTGGTTGAAATCTCATTTTTGGTTTTAAAAGAAGATTTGGTTTGTTTTCCCTTCTGACAAGCATCACAAATCATATCATTTTTGAATTTTAATTTGGGAATGCCAATGACCAAATCCTTTTTCAGTAACTTGTCGAGTTGATACATATTGACATGAGCTAATCGCTTATGCCAAAGCCAGCTTTCATTCAAGTTACTAACAAAACATTTTTCAGAATTGGAAGCATTGCTAGAGAGGTTAAGAGTATAACAATTTCCATCTCTAGGTGCTCTAAATAATGCTTTCGTTTTTAAATCATCAAAAGAGACTAAATCTTTTCTAACAATCAAGCATTCATTTGAGTCAAAGATAACTAGATTACCCTTATCGGTGCTTTGACTCACACTTAGGAGGCTGTGACACAATCCTTCTACTAAGTAGACGTCTTTGATGAGTGGACCTTCATTGTTGTCTATCTCACCAATACCAGCAATTTTCCCGGATTGATCACCTCCAAATGTGACTCTTCCACCATCTTTTGGTTTGATTGAAAGAAACTTGGATTTGTCCCCAGTCATATGCCTTGAGTATCCACTATCAATATACCACTTGTTGGGCCTTGATGCTCTAAGGCAAACCTGCATTTCATAGGAAATCAAGTCTTAGGTACCCATCTTTTTTTGGGTCCTTTGGGGTTAGCATGTGCCTTGAGAACATATGTTCCTTTTGGCACCCAAACATAATTACCAACAGGTTTATCTTTTCTTTCTTTTCTATGAAAGCAAGATGAAGTAGAGTGACCTTTCCTATTACAATATGTACAATGTGCAAAAGGATTTGAAGAATGAACAGATTTTGTAAAATAGTTCATATAAGATTTCTGACCACTCTTCTTTTTACCTTTCTTTTTGTCAAAATCTGGTCTATAACCAATGCCCGATCTGTCATTTATAAATCGTTGTTGTTTAAGAATCACATTGAGCATTTCACTACCTTTAGTGAATTTCTCAAGTGCTTTTGTAAGTTGCAAATTCTTTTTCTCTAGCACAGGGCATTCATCACACACTAGAATTTCAGAAGAAGAAAGATTTTGAACTTGAAGTTTGAGAGTGGTGTTTTTTCTTTTCAAATTCAAATACTTATCAGCCAATTTTTCAAATTCAGTTTGCACATTGAGGTATTCAGTAAAGAGTTCATCATAGGAAGGTTTAGGTTCGTATACCTCATTGCTTTCATCCTGTCGCACTTCCTCCTCAGCAACCAAGCAAATATTGGCTTTCTTTTCATTATCCTCTTCATCCTCATCGGAGGAGCTATCACCCCAGATGCTTGAGACGTAAGCCTTCTTCTTATACTTGCTGAACTTCTTCTTGTCTTTAACTTTGTCTTTGTTATTCAGCAGGGGGCGCTCCGACTTGATGTGACCAGGCTTTTGGCACTCATAGCAGATAATTGGCTTCTTTGTCTCTTGGTTGGAGTTACCTTTCTGGAACTTCTTGAATCCTTGGCCCTTTTTATAAAATTTCTTGAAGCGCCGGACTAGCATCCCGATCTCTTCATCCTCATCTTCCTCATCTTCATCATTATCCGAATCCTTGCTTTCTTTGACAGTCTTGAGGGCTACTCCCTTGCCTTTTCCATGCACTTTATCAAGTCCCTTCTTGAACTTGATCTTTGCCTCATATTCAGAAAGGCTTCCAAACAGAGCAGCTACAGACATCATCGATTCGCCTCTTGCTTCCTCTATGGCTGTGACCTTAGCCTCCCATTCTTTATTCAGAATGTTCAATATTTTTCTAACTTGAACCGGCTGGTCATACTCTTTACCAAGTGCAGCAAGTTGATTGATAAGATGAGTAAAACGAAGCTGAAATTCTCCAATGGACTCACCGGGCTTCATCCTCAGAAGGTCATTCTCTGTCATAAGAGTATTTACACGATTTTGCTTAACAACGGCTGTGCCTTCATGAGCAATTTCCAAAGCATCCCATATAGCTTTAGCGGTGGCAAGAGTGCAGACTCTAAAATATTCTTGTTGACTTAGTGCACTCTGAAGAAGAAGAACAGCCTTGCTGTTGAGGGTGACGTTCCTTCGATCATTATCATCATATTCTTCTTCAAGCTTGGGTACACGAACACCATCTTCCACAGTTGAGGGCTCATAATCTCCTCTTTCGAAGACTCTCCAAAGACCATACTCAATTGCCATCACGAACACTTTGAACTTGGCCTTCCAGAATGAGTAATGCTCTCCATTGAAACCTGGAGGTCTATTGATAGAAGCTCCATCTGGCAAGATGCCGTCCATGCTGATCCTTCTCGAGCGGTTAGACTCTTCAGAGAAGACCTTGCTCTGATACCAAATGAAAACAGGAGCTTGATACCCAAGAGGGGGGGTGAATTGGGTATCTTGAAATTTTCGACACTGGTTCTGTTTATAAGTACTTAAAACAGGGCAAAACTGAGGAGAAGGAAGTAGAAGCAATGCACAGCAAGATTTACACTGGTTCGGTCCTTTCTCTGACCTACATCCAGTCCCCAAGCCTTACTTGGGATTTTCAATCCACTAACTTTAACAACAGATTACAAACTCTGTACTAAGAGTTGTTCTCTCACTAGAACACACTCCCCCTTACAAGTTGTAATCAATACACCCCAACTACCAAGTCCCCTGACTTGTAGTTGTAACAATCAATGAATGATTTACAATTGAAAAACTCTCTTACAGAGTAGATATGATAATCACTGAAGAACAATTGTCTTAAGGACACTAATACAGATGAAAGCTGAACACTATTAATGAGTACAATAAATTTTCGCTCTTGGTGTGTATCTTATGTGAAGGTGTTAATGAACTCTATTTATAGCTAGAGAACATTAAATAACCGTTGTAGCTTGAATCAGACTGTTGGAGAAGTTGTCCAAATGTTCTGAAGTGGTTTTGGGGTCTTCTCTCTCTTGTTTTCTCCTAATCCAGCTGTTTAGTGAATTTGAGTTGGCTTTCTGGCAATAAATCCGTTAGAGAGGAGGTTTCTTGTTTCAGCTAACATCCTCAAATGCTTTGTGTGCGTGTGCAGAAGGATTTGGGCAGAAGGAGTAACTTTCTGAACTTTGCAATAAAAGCTCTGAGTTACTTTTTGCTTTATACTCTAATCTCTTATTCAGCATTCTTTAATGCTTTGAAATCCATTAACAAAGATGTTAAACATAGCAGGGAATATCAGAGAATAATAATAGGAGAGGTTAGGATCAAATAACATTGATTTCTGAAATGTCCAAATTCAAATTTCTGAACTCGCGTCACGAACTCGAGTTCAGTTCTTACAGGCTTGAGTTCGTTGCTTCAATGTTCGAAAATTATGTGAGTTCAAAAGGTGTGAACCTGAGGTTTGTATCATGAACCTGAGGTTCGCAAGTCATTGAAAATCTGAAAAGCTCTCGGGCTGAAATGAACTCGAGTTCATTAATTTCAGGCTCGAGTTCGAGACCATTTTGAGCAAACTTCGTTTTAGCTTGAGAGAGCAAACCTGAGGTTTGCAGAACAAACTCTCGAGTTTAAAACACTTTGAAGAGTTCTTTGCTCTCGGTGATTTTTAGACTCGAGTTCAAACCGTTTAGGCTCGAGTTCAAATGTTTTGAGAAGGTTTAAAAGCTCTCGGCCAAAACTAGGCTTGATTTCAAAACATTTAGGCTCGAGTTCATTGACAAAACTTTTCTGAATAGAACAGTGCTTTGTTTTGAAAAACTTGTCCCGCCAGAGATGAACTCAAGTTCACCATGACAGGCTCGAGTTCATGCTCTTAAACTTTTTAGAGAAACTTTCAAACTTGAGGTTTGCTGGGAGTAAGTGTAGGGTTTAACATGTTTTCAAGGTTTAAAAGCTTTCTTGAAAAGATGAACTCGAAGTTGACTTTGGTAGGCTCGAGTTCAAGTGAACTTCTCAAAGGTTTGATTCTAAACTTCAGGTTCAGTCTCAAGTTTGTAGAATGGTTTGATAGGTTTGTGCTTTCTGTCAAAACCAGGCTCGAGTTCGGTTTTGACAGATTAAAGATTACAAGTTTAAAAAAAATCCTAAACTTTGTCAAACCTTTTCATTATTGTTTACAATTGTTAGTAATCATCAAAACACTTAGGGAACTAACATAAGATCTTGTTGAGTTGCCTGATGGTGCGAAGGCTATTGGAAGTAAATGGGTCTTCAAAACAAAGAGAGATTCATTAGGCAATCTTGACAGACATAAAGCAAGACTCGTGGCCAAAGGGTTCACTCAAAGAGACGGAATTGACTACAAGGAGACATTTTCTCTTGTATCTAAGAAAGATTCTCTTCATATCATTCTAGCATTGGTTGCACATTTTGAATTAAAGTTGCAACAAATGGATGTGAAAACGACTTTTCTCAATGGAGATCTAGAGGATAAGGTTTACATAAAACAACCCATAAGGATTTTCCTCTAATAATGGTGAGCATTTGGTGTGCAAACTCAAGAAATCTATATATGGATTGAAACAAGCTTCCCATCAATGGTATTTAAAATTTCATGATGTTATCTCTTCATTTGGTTGAATAGAGAACATTGTGGATGAATGTATATACCAGAAGGTTAGTGGGAGCAAGACTTGTTTCCTTATTCTATATGTGGATGATATTTTACTTGCAACCAATAATAATGGTTTACTATATGAGGTGAAACAATTTCTTTCTGAAAGACTTTGACTTGAAGGATATGGCAGAAGTATCTTATGCCACTAGCATCAAGATAAATAGAGACAAACGTCAAGTATTCTAGGTTTGTCTCAAGAGACCTATATCAACAAAGCTTTAGAAAGATTTCAGATGAGGAATTGTTCACCCAGTATAGCTCCTATTGTGAAAGGTGACATGTTCAATTTGAACTAGTACCCAAACAATGACTTTGATTGGGAACAAATGAAGAACATTCCTTGTATTTATGCTCTGATCTGCACAATACCTGACATTGGATTTACTATTGGAATGCTAAGGAGATATTAGAGTAATCTAGGTACGAATCACTGGAGAGCTACAAATAAAGAATTGAGATACCTTTAAATGACTAAAGAGTACATGTTTAAGTACAAACGAATCGACAATTTGGAAGTGACTGGTTACCATGATTCACGTTAGGCTGGCTGCATTGACTTAAGAAAATCCACTTCAGGATATATTTTTATGCTAGCCAATAGAGTTGTATCATGGAGTAGTAAAAAGCAATCTTTAATTGCTACTTCCACTATGTAAGTTGAGTTTGTATATTGTTTTGAGGCTACCTCACATGGTGTATGAATGAAGAGTTTCACTTTTAGGCTTAGAATTATGGATCCAATTTCTAGGCCATTGAGGTTATATTGTGACAATTCAGTTGCTATTTTTATGGCTAAGAACAATAAAGGTGGTAGTTGAATCAAGCATATCAACATTGAGTGTCTAGCCATAAAAATGCGTGTAAAAATAAAACAGTGGTTATTGAACACATGAGCATTGAATTGATCATTGCTGATCCTTTAACTAAAGGCATGCCTACATTGAAATTTCAGGATCATGCAGAAAGAATGGGACTTGGTTCCTTTATGTGATTTTCGTTGTAAGAACGATGTTATTTATGAAACTCTATATGCGATATTTTCTCATTCAGTATTGCGCACATATTCATTTTGAGAAATATCATTAAAGTTTGGACCTAGAATAAACATGGGGTTTATTCATTAAGTTGCTTGGGCTTGGGAAACATGATGCACTGTGATACATGGAAGATATTACTCGTTTTAAGAGGACCTATTGCTATTATCCATGCATTTTTTTTCTCAGAAGATATATACTGAAGTATGTGGACAAAGTGGGAGAATGTTGGAATTTTAATATTCCATTAATTCTATTAAGTGGCCCACATTATTGTTGGTTTTGTAACCGTCCATTAATACTGTAACGGCCCAATTAATACGCAATAAGTGCATATTGAACATAATTAATATTCCATTAATTCTATTAAGTGGCCCACATTATTGCTGGTTTTGTAATCGTCCATTAATACTGTAACGGACCAATTAATACGCAATAAGTGCGTATTGAATGCGTTTTCTTTTGTAGCTCTGTGATGGCCAGAGGGGAGACGTACGGTGTAATTCTGTCTGGTCCCCTGAACTTGCTCTGACTTTAGAAAAAGCACACCATCTGCAGATTCAGAGAGAAGGATCAGAAGGACAAAGACTCGGTGTTCGTTCCTGCTTGTTGGCTTGGATTTGTTTCTGTTTGGAGACTCGGAGCTCGTCCCTGCTTGCTTCTGGAGACAAATCAATGGCGGGAGGTGTTTGTGTTCTCTACTTCATTTTTCCGCATTGATCTTATGCTATTTAGTTGTTCAGTATGATAAGATCACCTATATTTCTAACATCATTATGATGATTGATTCCCTAATCACTCATAATTCTTATAATCCTTGATTATGTGCGATATCAATTAATTATAATATATTTATACTGATATATTTCCTAACACTCCTCCTCAAGTTGGAGCATAAATGTTAATCATACTCAACTTGTTACAAGAAAACATAATATAAATAAATCCAAACAAAATAATTTTCTTAACATTATCCCTGAACATTCTCAACACTCCCCCTCAAGCTGGAAGCAGCTTGTAAATAATTGTCAAACACCTCACCAGAGGCAAAGTAACGAACTCATCACACATGGATCCCAAACAGCAAATAATTGCCAAACACTTCATCGGAGGCAAAGCAATGAATGGGTCACCAAACTCCTCACCAGAAGACGCAAAGCACGACAGATACCGATGAAATTACCCAACCACAAGCACGACATTATATTCAAAACAAAAGAACACTTCACAAACGTGCTGGAAAAAGTAACAAACGAAGAACCTAGCCACTAGAGACAAGTGAACGTGCACAAAAAAAATGCCGATTGTGCTGAAACACTAGAAACAACTTAACTCTGTCTCACAACGCAACCTTCGAAGAAAAGAACCGGCCTACATACACCGGGAAAGAAGGCTCAACGTCATAGGACAAAGCGAAGCTAGAAAATAAGAGCAACAACCAAATGATGACAGCAAACGTCACATTAGTGACCAAATAGAAGCAACAGTCACCCCAGTGACCAAATAACACTTCCACATGCAAATGAACACCTAACGGAAGCAAATTGATAAGAAAACTAGCTGAAATAGCACTAGAACGAAGACGAACAAGCAGATCCAGTCACGTACAAACATTAGATATACAACAAGAATTCGATGAGACCGGGATAACATTCTGGCCAAACGTGAAGAAGCACAAGAAATAAACCAAGCTAAGTAGGGTAATGAAATAGCCACAAAGAACCCAAAAAACCACCTGGGCAGATCAGAGTTGAAGAATTGCCTAAACAGAAGGCAACCTCCACCAACCACACCACACCATCAACAAAATAGCAAGGAAGCGTCAGAAGTACCTCTGTGAATCCTCAATGGTAAAGACCCACACCACGAGACAACAAGGCATGACCAGAAAAATCAAGTCGACGCCAGAAAAGGGAGTAAACCGCCGAAAGCTTGCTGGAAAGTGACGCCATGTGCCAGTGCGTGGAAAACAATCAAACTAACGACGGAGTGTGACGATCATACGTAGTTCAAAACAAGACTGAACCACTGGGGAAACCCTGATAGTCGGGAGGAGAAGCCATAGGTGTGGCGCATGTAGCTAATGGCCGCCAAACATAGTTCGCCGAAATTTGGAAAAATTCTCCAGAAACTAGAAAATTAAATCTGGTCGGAAATCAAAGAACCTAAGAACAAGCTCCGGCAGCCAACCAGAGACCACACAAACAATCAAATGAGGAGGTACACACTTTCTCTCCCCCCGGAAAAGAAATAGAGACGGAACTCGCGTTGGGTGGCCACTATTACTGTTAATGCTACAGTAACAGTGGCCACCAGAAAACTCAAATTAATAAAAAACGATCCCTAAGGTCTAATACTATGTAGAAGCTAGAGAAAGAAGGATAGAGAAAGAAAATATACTCTCAAATCAAAGTATCTATTCGTATGTTCAATAGGGTATTTATACAAGAGAGAAAACAAGAGAGTAATGACTCATTATGATGATTGATTCCATAATCACTCATAATTCCTATAATCCCTGATTATATGTGATAGCAATTAATTATAATATATTTATACTGATATTTTTCCTAACAGCAAACAGTTTTAAAGGGAGATAGAAAAGTCTCAGAAAAGTCTAAGTCTCAGTTCTCCTCATTATCTCACTTGTCTTCATGCTTCATGTGATATGCATTTGCTGGTGGTATCAAGATGATGATCTTTTATACTCATCACTCATCCTAATTCCTCCAAAAGCAACACCTCAGATATTAACTCTGGTCGAGCACGCACTGCTGCTGTTCTACCATACCTTATTACCAAAACCTGTTTGGAACTGATTTTTCCTAAATAGGGAATACAAAAGTCTCTTTTCATTGCTGACCACAGGGTTGTACCTAACCTTTAAGCTAACATCTACTGTTGAGAAGGTCCAACGCTTCTTTTCTACCTTAAAAGCATTATGGTGCAAGGATATTCTCTATGGTGTTTATGCTACAAAGGAACAGGTAAATGCTACAGGTGGCCTTTGTGCTATACTCCAAGAGAAGATGTGTGGTCTTGTTGTATAATAGGTCTTCATTGTATTTTAAGTATTTTTATTTATGATATAATGTTTTTTTATTTTTGCCCCCCACCCCTATCATTAAAATTCTTGAGTCAGCCACTGGTCAAAAGATGTTTTTTTATATTATGTTATGTGTACTTGTAGTTCTTATGTATAATGAAAAACCCTCTAGTTCTTTTTATAAGGAACATGTATCAAAATTACATAGTTCAAAATGTTAGTTAAAATCAATACATGTTTAAGATGTATATTTTTCTTTCTAATTATATCCTTATCTATAAAGAAAATATATAAGAAATAATGAGTAATATATATTTAATAAGGGTAAAAATAAAAATACTAATTTAAAATCTCAGACGAAAAAAATTTATTCCTTATATTAATGAGGATCGTCCTTGTGAGAGAGATCGTTTCATATAAACATGAAGAGGAGAGTGTATGTAGCCACAATATGAGCATCAAAAGTAGAGTGATGAACTGGATTTTGGCAACTGATAAACACTAAGCTGCCCGCATCATAACAGTCTTTTTTGAAGCTTAGTTCTTTCTCTTTGGATGTGATGAAAGCATAGCTGAGGTTGTTGTATGTGAGAGAATGACGGGTGATTGAAGAGTAGTTGTGATCTTCAACTCCTGCAGTGATTGGATCAGAGAGTGGTGGAGGAGTTATTAGAGGCATAAATGGCTTCTATTGAGCGCCTCCCATAGTTTACATACAACATAGTACTGGTGTTGTTCTGACAGTGTAGGGCATAACTCGGATGGTAGCAATTGACGTAATAATAAGAGTGTATGTTTGTGGGGAGGTTGAAGACATGGCCGCAAGATTCACTAAATCATTCCATAAAGAAACCTCTAATATAGTATGAATAGAGAGCAAGGCAGCAAGAAAGATAATTATGATGGTCTCCTTTATCATTGTGAAGGATCAGAGAAGGAAGTAGTTTTACAAGTAGAGTGAATCCAAGTTTTGAAAATTTTTCCCTACTCAATATATATATATATATATATATATATATAATATCCACGTGGCTTGATCCTAATTTTGGGCGACTTTGTGTCATTTGTGCTATTGATAATTGAATAAATCAATAGTAGTTGACTTTGGAGTCAATGCCCTGTTCCAATCCTCCACCACCACCTCTCATTCATGATATTAGGATCTTGTTTCATTCCAGTGTTGAAAAGGAAAACGGCAAGTGAAATGAAAAAATTGCTGGACAACTTTATTCATCTTCAATGGATAATATATATAGACTTTAACATTGTCACAACATGTAGCCTGTGAACCTAATATCTAGGACCATTATCATAGAATTGACCAAAGGTCTCTCTAAACTAAGCAAAAAAGACTTTCATTACTACTCCCTAAAAATAGGTAGTCACATGCCCACAACATTTTTTTATTTAAAAAAAATCACTAATAGACTCAACAAAATAAATTAAAAAACTAAACAACCTGTTACACCCCTACCGGCCTCGCCTTCACAGGTGGCGGGTAGTGTGATAACTTTTATTTATTAAATCAAACTATCACACTTTTGTAATAATATCACAGATCAGAGCAATATAGCGCATTGTAGTGGTAAAACAGTTTGGGCGTAGTATACTGATAGTAAATTACAAATCTTGATTAAAATCAAAGTAGTCAATCCCGGATAGCGGCGCATAGCGGCTGGTCCAAAAAATGCTCTAGTGGTATAGCGTATAGCGGGATGTGCACTATACCGAAGATAGAAGATACATACATAAATGCTTAACAATAAAAATATACTCAAAATTTAAGACATATTTATCATTAATATTAAGAAGTCATAAGCTAAAATTAGTCTTTAAAGGCATAATCTATGGTTGCTGTACTGGGAAGGTGATTTTTGCGAGGGAAAATTAGTTCTCTCGCAAAATATGACCATTTTGAGAGGGAAACCCAGTTCCTTTACAAAATTTTGCGACGAAACATCACTTTCCGTCGCAAAATGGGCTAGTACACAACAATTTGAGAGGGAATGTGCCACGTTCCCTCGCAAAATAACCTTTTTTTTTTCCAAGAGAAGATTGAGTTCCCTCACAAAATCACTAAGGCCCGTTTGGTTCAAAGAATTTTGGGGTAGCAAAAGGAACTTTGAGGAGGGAAAGGAACTTAAAGGAAGGGAAAGGAAGATTTAAAAGATGAGGGAAGATGGCTTGAGTTGTTTGGTAGGAAGAAAATGAAAGGGTGGTAGTTGGTAAAGAATTAAGAAATGTCTATTTTACCCTCAAAAGAAATTAATTCAAAATAAAAAGGAAAATTTTTTTTTTCTAAAATATATTTTTTAAAAAATGTCCCTGTTAAGTTCGAATTTTTGACCCAAAAAATTTTCGCAAAGTTTGAACTTTCCCGTCAAGTTCGAACTTCCAGCCAAATTTGAATTTCAGGGGTAAATCTGTCCAAAAATGTGAATAGTAACCAGAGAACTTGAGAACCCACCAATTTGGGTGGGATCTTAAGTTCCCACATATGAGGGAAGAGTGGTGGGCTCGGGAAGTTGGGTTCCTGGCACTTGGGGCACCAAACGGTCTTTTTGCATGGAAACTTGATTAAGTTTCCTTTCCCTCCTCCAAATTCTGTCAACCAAACGGCCCTTAGATTTCTGGGCCAGCGATGAATGAGTCACCGGATTCCGCCCTTGGGAACGCTACACAAGCAAAAAGCCACTGTCGGTTTCAGTCTGGAGATGGTGGTGGAAATGCGGTTTGCTGCTTTTCTAGATCTGCCACTGTTGATTTCACCAAAAACACTCACGTTTTTAGATTCTCGCCAGATCCCTTTCTTCAGATCAGAAACCAGATCTGCATGACTTTTTTTTTTGGTTATTTTGGATTGTCTGTACATGCTATAGGACTGCTTTCCATTTTTTCCCTTTTACTTATAATTGAATGGTGATTTTTGATAAAGATGATAGACACAAAAGGCGTGATTCTGTTTCTTCACCATAACGTTCTTCATAACATGTCTTCGAAGAATATATGCTGCAGTGCTTTTAGGAGGATCTATTTCTGCATTTCATTCTTTTTGTAGTTCTCCTTTTAATTTATATTTTAACTGTAACTGTAAAGACAACACAAAAATCATGGGCGAAGACACCGCTATGGAAAAGAGCAGAGTTGCTTCATAAGGTAGCTACAATACTGAAGGAGAATAAAGCACCCATTGCTGAGTGTCTCGTCAAATAGATTGCAAAGCCAGCTAAAGATGCCGTCAAAGAAGTATGTCGAATGAAAAGCTTTCATTGAATGCATCATTATTTTACGTCTTGTTTCTGACATTTTCTTCATGGCATTGTAAATATTAAGTATGGTGGCATTTTGGAAAGTATTAATCGGGTTCTGAAGAACGAAAGTTACTGGTTGATTTAATGTATTGCATGCTTTTAACATTTGGGAACTAATTATACATATTCTATAAACTATGCTTTGCTTTTGATGTAGGTTGTCAGATTAGGTGATTTGGTGTCTTATTGTGCTAAAGAAGGGGTGAGAATTCTTGGAGAAGGGAAATTTCTGGTTTCTGATAGTTTTTCTGGCACTGAAAGGACCAAATACTGTCTCACTTCCAAGGTAATGGACCTACCCCTTTTGGTGGCTCACACCTCTTTGGACACCTGGGACCCAAACATGTAGCTTTCAGTCTTATATATGTTTGTCTATCAACAGCTTTTAATTGTAGTCTTAAATTTTTGCTTACTCTTGGTTTCCATATTGCTATTCTACAATTTTACGTGGCATTCAGAGTTTGACAATAGCAAGAATGGAGCATTGTGGTATTAAGATGATGGTTGTAATCAGGATTTGATATGCTATTTAGGCAAACTCACTATAACTTTCTTCAACTATACCTGTCTATAGCATTTGCTTATGCTTGTGACTGTAAATAATTTATTCTTTTGGATACTTTATTTGTTGTATGCAAATTCCCCTAGGGGCTGTTTTAGCGATTCCACCATTTAACTATCCTGTCAATCTCGCTGTTTCAAAAATTGGTCCTGCGCTTATCGTTGGAAACTCCCTTGTACTTAAACCACCACCAACTCAGGTAAGCCACCGTACATGGATCCCAACACACTCTCATATCAGTTATTTCACAAGTGTGCTGCATATTTTTCTTTTTAAGTGGATCCCTTGATGTATTTAATAAGTCATACAACTGATACAAGTTGCCTAACCCTATGTCTATTTTCATAGGGTGTCGTTGCTGCTCTTCACATGGTGCATTGCTTTCATTTGACGGGTTTTCCCAAAGGTGTCATTAGCTGTGTGACAGGAAAGGGCTCTGAGATAGGTGACTTTCTTACAATGCATCCAGGGGTGAACTGCATAAGGTAACTCTTTAGTCATCTTATGATTACGTTTCTTATCTATTATGAACGGTTTTGTCCCTTGTGGTTTTTTATCTAATGATTCATGTGATTTCCTACTAGCAACTGTGGTTCCAACAGAGTTTAGGCATCTTAAATTGTCATGAGCATATTTACATCATTGAATTTGTTTTGGATGTCATTGCAAGAAGTGTATTCTGCCACCTCCTAATTCACATTAATCTACAGTTTCCCTGGTGGAGACACTAGAATCGCAATTTCAAAGAAGGTGATGGATCCGGGATCCAGATCAGTCACCAATATATTCAAGAACAAAGAATCTAAGTCCTTGACCAAAATACTCAAACATTCATATATTCATTCATAAGTCTGATTACAATCTAAATGGGATATATATAAAGAAAAATAACCAACAAACCAACTGACTAACTGCTACAAACTTCCTAAACAACTAACCCCTAATGAAACACACATAAAACATAACAGAATTCTAAACTTCCCCTAATAAACCTAACTTCCAAATTTCCTTTAGTTGATCTTATCCAATTGCCTCTTTAGAGGACGGTTTGGTATCTTATCATTACCCTCCCCTTAAAAATGAGCCTTATCCTCAAGGCAAAAGTTATGAAATTGTGTAGTCATCCGATCATAGGGTTGCCAGCTAGATTTTGCAGGTGATTGAGTAATTCCTTGAAGCTTATATCGCTTGCCATCAACCCAAAACACCATGAACAACTGCTGTCAATTAGCTTCAACGGTATTTAGAGATGCCAGCCACTTGGTTCCCAAAACCATATCTACATTGCCAAATGCCAAGCTTAAAAGGGAAGAACTCTTCTGTTATGGTTAAGCTTTGCACTGTACTTGTGAGATTTCTGCAAATAGCGTTGCAAGCTTTCATAGAACCGTCACCGATTTGGACTCTTAAAGGAGGAAGTTTGGTGAGTTTCAAAGATAGATCAAACACCAATTCATAAGAAATGAAATTGTGTGTTGAACCTAAATCAATGAGGATTAATACGGATTTCGATCGAAGAGTGCCTCTAACTTTCATAGTTGTCGTTGACTTTTTTCCCAGAAAAGCATGTAAAGAAATTTCTGCATATGTTTCTTGACCATTGTCATCTTCTCCTTCGAGAATTGGCTCTTCTGTGTCGTCAGGTAATTCCAATAGTTTGAGCGAATAGGCATTGCAGCGTGTTGGATATGATTAGTTTTGATGATGTCTTATATGAATGTCATTATTATGAGCAAAAAGATTGTATAATATATTTATCTCCTTCAATGACTAATTCTTATATTTAATGTAGAATCAAAGATGTGAAGTTTATTTATGAAGAATGATCAAAAAGAAGAACAATAAATAAGTATTGAATTAGAGAAAGAAATTGAATCAAAGAAGATGTGAAGTCAGATGATAAAGAATGATGAAGAGAAGAGAAGAAAGAAAGAGTTCAGTTATGGAGAATGATAAAGAGAAGAAGAAAGAAAGAAGAGCTTGCTTAATGGAATGAGAAAATCATTATATAAGTTCTTAGATTGATTCAAGAAATCTCCATGATGACATAGAAGTTGGAATGGCTCAATTCGGAGTTAAGATAAGCAAAATCAAGTTTCGGGATGAACTAACTCGAGCCAAGGGGTCTTAACTCGAGTTAGAACGTTTTTCTACAGTATTCTATGCATCTGATGGGAGTTGACTCGAGCCAGGAATTCACAGACTCGAGTTTGACTCAAAACTCCAGCCAACCAGCATTGGCTCGAGCCAACAGTGCTTTTCAGCAACTCTGTTCTACTCTGTTTTACGTTCAGCTCGGGCGAGGTCTGGTAATTCGATTATATCTCTCAAACCAGAGATCTGATTGAGGTGAAACCAATTATGTATGAAACTAGACTTCCAATACGTCATTTTGATATAAATTTCAAGTCTAAAGGAGTTCAGATCAAGGAGATATGAATTGTAGAAGTTGGAACTGAAATTCACGCCACACAGCTGACCAAGCTTCGATGTTTTGATTGTAACTCACAAAATATAAATCAGATTGAGCTGAAATTAGTGACATATGAAAGTAGACTCAAAAGGCTTTCCGTCAAGATTTGAACGGAGCAAAATGGTGTTCAGACCAAGGAGATATGACCTTTGAAAGTTGACTATCAGTTCTGGATGTTGCAAGATACGCTGCTCAAGAACAACCTCTATTCATCTAATGACAACAGACTACATAGAATGAGTTTGGAGTTGATTCTTCTTGCATTGGAAAGAAGACTTAAAAGAGGCATAAGTGGTTTAACAAATTTGGGAATGAACTTCTCAACTCAAGCCAAGGGAAGTCCAAACTCGAGCCTAGCCAAGACAGAGAGTAAGGGACTTTCGAGAAAAGGCATTTGACTCGAGCCAGGGAATGTGAAACTCGAAGTCATGGCAAGACCAAGAATTAAGCAATTTGAGAAGGGGATTTTGACTAGTTGGGTGACTCAAGTTTAAGGCTAAACTCGAGATAGCTCCATTTGACTCAAGCCGATTGTGTTTTTCTTCAAACAGCAAAAGCTTCTGTATGAGGTCGTGACTCGAGCCAAAGAAGTGTGACTCGAGCCAATTCTTCTCAGATCACAAACCATCGACTCGAATCTTGTTAAATCTCTAAGTATGGTTTACTTATCTTATATCTTCACTCATTATTGTTCCTAACCATGTTTAATGAGTTTGCTAATGAGTTTCAGAAGATTATTATATGGTTTAACAATAAATTCAAATTAAAGCAACCGTGAGTCAGAGGCATTTAATGCAAAGCAGAGACATTCACCATTTTGGCAAGAAACCTCTATGCAACAATAAAGTCGCATGACTATTTCCTTCATACATTCCTTATTGAGTCTCAACGGACAAAATTGAAAGGAGAATGTCAACGGAGAATAATGGAATCAACGGATGAATTCGAGGAACCAGAGTAATGTCCAACGGCTATATTTATTTATTCCAACGGTCATATATGCTAAATGCGAAGAATTGCTCAAACGGTCAAATACACTACATCAACTATAAAATGAAAGTGACAGATAGCCAGAGACACGAGCTTACATCTTCAAAATGTCAAGACTCTGATATTCATATCACTTACTCTCTGATTATCTCAATGATCATATAAACTTCAATAGAGAGTGAAATGATTCGTATTGCTCTAAAGTGCTTATTCATTTACTTCTGAGAGAGGAGATTCATTATAACCATCTTATCATTTTATCTGAGTGATACTCAAGATTGGGTGATCTTGAGTGGGAAACCCATTGTATTGATTACAGCTTGTAAGGGGAGTGGATCCTAATGAGAGGATTACTTCGAGTATAGAGTGTGTAATCAAGTGGGTGTATTGATTACAGCGTGTAAGGGGGAGTGGATCTTAGTGAGAGGATTACTTCGAGTACTGAGCATGTAATCAAGTTGAAAGAAGATAGTGGATTGAAAATATCAAGTGAAGCTTGGGGACTGGACGTAGGTCAAGCTTGGCTGAACCAGTATAAATCTCTGTTTGCATATTCTCTTCCCTAATCTCTTATATTTCCAACATATATGTTTGAATGTCTATTTATCGCTTTATAAAGTATTACTGTCATACGAACTGATTTCAGTAAATTGTGAAAAGATTTTCAAAGCTATCAAAAGTTTTATTAGACACCCAATTCACCCCCCTCTTGGGTAATAGCCAGGTCTAACATTTGGTATCAGAGCAAGGTCTCTTGTTTAAAAGACTTAACCATCTCTAGAGTTTTCAAATGGCTGATTTTGGGTGTTGTTCGTTTTCAGAAGGTTTCGATTATATTGTTCCACCATTTTTCAAGGATATTGATTTTTGGTTTTGGAAAGCTAGAATGACATTGTTTATAAAATGTTTTGATTTTGATATGTGGAATGTTTTTATAAATGTCTTTGATTTCAAACCAAGAAAGGATTGGACTGCAAAGGAAAAGAAAATGTTTTCTTTGAACATTAAAGGAATGAAAATTTTATATAGTGCTTAACCGAAAATGATTTTGAGAAAATCAAGTTTTGTTCTAATGCTAAAGAAATTTGGGATACTCTTGGTTCTATATATGCTTCTAACAAACTTGTTGAAGTTGAAAGTGTTGACAATTCATCTGAACCTATAAGCTGCATATCCACAATTGATGAACAATTGGAAGTGGAGAATGAAGAAGTTGTAATTAAAGAACACCTCTATGATCCAATCAACATGAAAGAACAAGAGAATGAGGATTCCCGAGAAGAGTTAATGATACCCGATCACGATGAATCTTTATCTGAAGCTCAAGATGTTGTTATGGTAAAAAGTTCCAATTCTTCCTGTGTAGTTAAGAAAAATGATTTTGAACATTTGCATAAAAGTGTCTTTCAACTGATTACTGAGTCTATTTTGAAAAGCAAAAATGTTTTAAATCATGCTGGAAAATCATGTAGGAAGAAAGAATGTACAAATATGAGTTATTTGATATTGCATCCACTCGACCAGCACAATATTTGCAAAACTATTCATAATATGCATCATTCTATTGTTTGCAATTATTGTGGAAAGTCTGGCCATATTTTTCACACATGCTATATTAGGAGAAATTCTAATGTGAGAAATAAATTTGTTTGGGTTCCTAAAGGACAAGTAAGGTCCAGTACTAACCGACGAGGACCCAAGTATAAGTAGGTACCAAAATGTCTATCTAGTGCCTTGTGTGTGCAGATTGATTCCAAAAAGAATGGACATAAGAGTACTGAGAAGATGAAGAAGAATCCAAGAATTTGTCATGAGCCTAAAAGGAAACTCACATCAAACAGGAGACCTCTCGAAGCACCCATTGCTGAAACTATAAAGCCAAATCAAAAGAAGCAACGGATACAAGCAAGAGGAGTATCTTCCACCTCAAAAATAGACTACGATAGAGTATCATTCAATTATCTTGAGGAGAACATGAAGAGAAGAATCTCTCAAACATCAAACAGAAGACTCTTGAAGGATATATCTTCTGAGAAAGCTTTGTTGACACCTGTAAGAAAATATATGAAGAACCAATGGGTAAGCAAAGTCAATCCTCCAAGTACATAAGGCAAAGGTATACGATGGTAAAACCTCCTATGCTATCATCTGAAATATTCATTAAGGTTTTTAGGAATGAGCATTGCAAAACTATTTTGAAATTGATTTTCACATCCCTTAAAAATCCATTTAATAGTTTTATTTATACAGGGATTGCAATGTTTAAAAGTTTAGCTCTTTATGCATACATGATGATTTGAAAAGAAAGCATATCTTTTATGCATATAAATTCTATTTTGGTTCCTGCAAGCTAATAATGATTAGATCCAAGTAAGGTTGGATACCATGGGAGAAAAAGGTTTATATGTTTTTGTAGGATCAAAGAAAGCTTCTCAAGAATGCAACATAGAGAAATAATTCAAGTCTTGAGGAAGCTGAACAAGCTATGGTTGATGTTGATGTTGATGTTAATGGTGAACGTTAGAAAAAGGAGTCATCTACATCAATTCATTTGAACCAAGCAAGGGCAAGAGGAATTACGGTGATATCTAATCCTTACCTTATTTTGCACTTTAATGAATTCTATATGAGGGTAATGAATACTTGTCCAATCCCATCATCCCAACTTCCAATCGTTTTGCTAAGATGCTCCTAATGTCTGTTTTCAATGATAATTAACCCTTGTAAAAGAATCTTGGTCAACAAAGTTCATTTAACTTGTGAAAATTGAGTCTGCATTTTATCTGTCAGATTGGCTCCAGCCAACTCCAGCTGACTCGAGCCGATATCCTGTTTAAATTTGTCAGAATGCAAGTTTTGACTCTAGCCAGCTTTTGCTGACTCCAGCCAAGCCCAGCACTCCAGTCAACTCATCTGACTCTAGCCAAGCTCCTTTCAAAATTTGTCAGCATACAAATTTTGGCTCTAGCCAATTTCGTCTGACTCTAGCCAAGTCCTGAACTCTAGCCTAATCCATCTGACTCTAGCCAAGCTCCTACCTAAATTCGTCAGTATACAAATTTTGGCTCTAGCCAATTCTGTCTGACTCCAGGCAAGCCCTGAACTCTAGCCTAAGTATATTGTCTCTAACCAAATTTTTGACTGTTACTTTCAAACACCTTCTTGACTCTAGCCTACACATTGTGCCTCCAGTTTTTGCCTAGACTTGAGCTTGAATTTTTTTTAGCTCTAGCCTAGAGTGCTTCCATGATATATTCTTTACACTATTGATTTCCACCATTTTAGGTTGAGCATTGATTTTAAACATGTTTCAAAAATGTGGTTAATGGTTCAAGTAAAAATTGCTTTCAACTTTATCAAACTTGAATCAGAAAGCTTCTGTCACACTTGCTGTCAAATTGACTCGAGTTTCGGGTTCATGACTCAAGTCAAGTGCTTTTAAAACTCATTCAAAACGTATCTGTATTGTGACTAACTCGAGTTAGTGTTGGTTGACTCAAGTGGACCTTTGTGAAAGATTTATTTTTCAAAGTAAATTGACTTGAGTGCATATGCTTTGACTTGAGTAGATCTTTTGAACTTGGACTGACTCAAGTGCATATGGTTTAACTCGAGTGCAGCCTTTGAATGTTATTTTCAAAAATGCATTTCGGATATGATTTTTACATGCATCTGTATCAATGACATCTTTTTTTCTTAAAATGTATTTACAAATTGTCATTGAAAAATAACATTCTTTGTATCATTTAATTGTTACCCTTTGTGATTTATTGGATTGAATTTACTTGATTGGGTAAAATTATGTGTTCTACTCTTTGTTCAAATATCATATGGTTAGTTTATATAAGAGCATAAGAGTTGTTATGTCTAATCTTGTGTGGATTCAAGAAAGATTGGGTACCAAAGAGTATGTATTTCTATTCCCCTGTACTCGTGCCGAAAAACAGAGATAAACAGAGAAGGGATCACATACAAAGTAACTCGTGTGACTATGAAAATGAAAAGCAACCACTCGAGTAAACGCCTAATGGAGTAGTTCTCAAAGGAAAACTCATCTGTATGCATCAAATCTGGGAGATCTTTCATATTGATCACGATAGTGGCTAGCCAGTGATGCATCTATGGATTACAAATGATAATGACTTGAGTAATTACAATATTACTTTAGTGAGATATTGTAATATGCATAAATCATAATCATGCTAGGGTAACTTGATTTCATTCATTTAATCTTATTTTATGAAATTTAGCTTGAGCACAGTCATTGTTAAAATAGTTCTTATGTTTTAAACATTTTTATCATCATAAAAGTATAAGTGATTTATTCATATCAATTTCAAGTCCACCCAAGTGAACTGAAAAGTACTTAATTCTGTGATATCATGTTGTGTCCATTGGAGCAAGGATAACTCCAACCTCATAACATTTGGTGTCACATTATTTGGTATCATTAAAGTTTCTTTTTGGTCATACAATCATTAAGGGGGATCTTCACATTCACTTGTGTTTTCTATCTTAAAGCTCATCTCTTTTATTTGAAGAAAACTTTCTTTAGTTTACTCATCTACATTCACTATGTTTTATTAGTTTTGATGATGAGTTAATATCATATTTTCCTTTCATTATCTTAATTTCAAAACTATAATATGTAAAGGGATTTTTTATATAGCTGATTGCACAAGCTGTGAGGCAGTGCGTAAATTAGCGGTTGAGATACCATGTATGCCATGGTAGAGGTATCACTACTGAATTACATTTGGTATGAACTAACACATTTCTCTTTTGCAAGAAAGTTTTACAATTATGGTAGGAGAATTCGTTCTGTACAAAAACTTTCCTTAATGAACATATCCATGCATACTGTTTATCTGACTGTCTGTATACGTTCGTTTGAACTAAGATGTTACGTTCGATTTGGGAAGTTACAGTTCGAACGGCCCAGCTACAACGAAAAACCTCTTGGAGTTAGCTGAGTTATGCTCTACAAAAGAGTTCTATAAAGAAAAGACAAAGGATAGAAGCTGAGTACTGACCATATTCATTCATATGAGATACAACTCAAGAAGCCAGTACTTTAGTCTCATTCCACATCTTAAAGGCAATTCAGAGCAAATGGACTTCATCAATCATTCATCAATTAGCAGAATCTTCATGAGCATTTCTAATCTCTATCTCTTTATATTCAGTAAAAATTTTGCACATGTTTGATATCTATATGCTTTAATTATGAAAGATTTCTCGAAAATCTCTCCAAATTCTCTCAAATTTGTTCTCATAAAAACATTCCATATTGCATCTAATTCAAAATCAAACTACTTGCAAAAAGGGGAGAGAAAATTGTTTTCTTGACATATGATTAAGAAGAGACAATTGTTTCAAACTAGTTTTCATACTTGCCTCTTCAAAAGTATTTCTTTTTTACCTCAACCTTTTTGCTAATGACAAATAAAGGGGAGATAATGACAAGAAAAATATGTGATCTAATACATTTTCATATTCATACTTATTTTTTTAAAAGTATTTGTCATCATCAAAAAGGGAGAGAATGTTGGATATGATTAGTTTTGATGATGTCTTATATGGATGTCATTATTATGAGCAAAAAGATTGTATAATATATTTATCTCCTTCAATGACTAATTCTTATATTTAATGTAGAATCAAAGATGTGAAGTTTATTTATGAAGAATGATCAAAAAGAAGAACAATAAATAAGTATTGAATTAGAGAAAGAAATTGAGTCAAAGAAGATGTGAAGTCAGATGATAAAGAATGATGAAGAGAAGAGAAGAAAGAAAGAGTTCAGTTATGGAGAATGATAAAGAGAAGAAGAAAGAAAGAAGAGCTTGCTTAATGGAATGAGAAAATCATTATATAAGTTCTTAGATTGATTCAAGAAATCTCCATGATGACATAGAAGTTGGAATGGCTCAATTCGAAGTTAAGATAAGCAAAATCAAGTTTCGGGATGAACTAACTCGAGCCAAGGGGTCTTAACTCGAGTTAGAACATTTTTCTACAGTATTCTATGCATCTGATGGGAGTTGACTCGAGCCAGGAATTCACAGACTCGAGTTTGACTCAAAACTCCAGCCAACCAGCATTGGCTCGAGCCAACAGTGCTTTTCAGCAACTCTGTTCTACTCTGTTTTACGTTCAGCTCGGGCGAGGTCTGGTAATTCGATTATATCTCTCAAACCAGAGATCTGATTGAGGTGAAACCAATTTTGTATGAAACTAGACTTCCAATACGTCATTTTGATATAAATTTTAAGTCCAAAGGAGTTCAGTTCAAGGAGATATGAATTGTAGAAGTTGAAACTGAAATTCACGCCACACAGCTGACCAAGCTTCGATGTTTTGAGTGTAACTCACAAAATACAAATCGGATTGAGCTGAAATCAGTGACATTTGAAAGTAGACTCAGAAGGCTTTCATCAAGATTTGAACGGAGCAAAACAGAGTTCAGACCAAGGAGATATGACCGTTGAAAATTGACTATTAGTTCTGGATGTTGCAAGATACGCTGCTCAAGAACAACCTCTATTCATCTAATGACAACATACTACATAGAATGAGTTTGGAGCTGATTCTTCTTGCATTGGAAAGAAGACTTAAAAGAGGCATAAGTGGTTTAACAAATTTTGGAATGAACTTCTCAACTCAAGCCAAGTGAAGTCCAAACTCGAGCCTAGCCAAGACAGAGAGTAAGGGACTTTCGAGAAAAGGCATTTGACACAACCCAGGGAATGTGAAACTCGAAGTCATGGCTGTTAGTTCTCTTAAGGTCTTGATGATTGCCAACAATTGTTAACAAAGAATGAGGATTTGCTCTTAAATGTTGAAAATCCTGAGTAAGAGCAAACCTCGAGGTTTGCACAGAAACCTCGAGGTTTGGCCTTGCAAAGAAAGCCTCAAGGTTCAGTGCTTCATCTCTCAAAAAAACTTGGTTTCACAAATTTATGTGAAATGGTTTGTGAAGAAACCTCAAGGTTTTGGACTTCCAGAGAAAACTCAGTTTCTCATCAATCCTTCAAACCTCGAGGTTTGTAACAAAACCTCCAGGTTTGTGGTTTGGCGCCTAACTGACACTTTTGAAAAATAATGTGAAACCTCAAGTATTTGAAGAAACCTCTAGGTTTCTTCATCCAGAGAGCAACTGGTTTTCAAGAACTTTGGAAACCTCGATGTTCCCACATAAACCTTGAGTTTTGTGGTTTGGTTCAAACTCGAACATTTTGAAATTAACACAAAACCTCGAGTATTGTTAGAAACCTCCAGGTTTCTGACATATAGAGAGCAATCACGTTTTCCCATTAGTGAAAACCTTGAGGTTTACACCAAAACCTCTAGGTTTTGCCTTTGGAATAAAGTTCAGCTTTTCACTATTTTTGGCCAAACCTCGAGTATTGCTGAAAACCTCGAGGTTTGCGGGTTCCAGAGGGCAAATGAATTTTCACAATGTTTGAAACCTCCAGGTTTCTTATAAAACCTCCAGGTTTGGTTTCATCGTGTTTTCAGAATGTTTCATTTTCTTAGATGAATCCTCGAGGTTTATCATGAAACCTCGAGGTTATGACACTCAGAAACTTAAACTTCTTTCTGCATTTGTGAAAACCTCCAGGTTCATTTTAAAACCTCTAGGTTTGGTGTTTAATCCAAAACCTTTTCACCTGGACATAATGAAAACCTCGAGGTTTGAAGAACAAACCTCCAGGTTTCTATCCGTTGTCAGAAATTCGAATTTGCCAAATCTGCTATACCTTCTTGTTTGATCTTAATGCTTTTCATGATTAATCTATAATGATTCTAGATATGTTTAATAATCTTTTTAGTGAGTTTCAGACAGATTAAAGAAGGATTATTCAAGGTTTAGACTAAAAGCAAAAGTTGTGTCAGAATATTAAATGTTCAACCCAGAAACTTGCTCACTTTTGGTTAATCCATCTGTACAAGGTTGCAAAGCATTAAAGGAAGATTTCTACAACAAGCAACAGCCTCTCCAACGGATTAATTTTCAGAGAGTCAACTCTAAACCAGAGTCCAGCTGGATTAAGAAGAAACTAAGAGAGAGAAGAGGACCAAAGTAGCTCCTAATCCTTTCAGATCATCTCCAACGGTCGAATCAACATTGCAATGGTTATTTATTACTCCCTGAGTATAAATAGAGTTGCATTCAAGACACTACAACTACAACAACATCTGAAAACGCACAAGTATTCAAGTTTTACAACTATCTTCAGTTTTCACTTGTATTTTGTCTTTTGACATTATAAGCTTCAGTGTTTATCATCATCTACTCTTAGAGAGAGTTTTCTTTGATTATTGATCATTGATTGTAAGAAACCACAAGTCAGGGGACTTGGTGGTTGGGTTCATTGATTACAACTTGTAAAGGGGAGTGAGTTCCAGTGAGAGAATCACTTCTTGAGTGAAGAGTGTGTAATCATTAAGATAGTGAAAATCCCAGAGAGTCTGGGGACTGGATGTAGGTCAAATTGTTGAGACCAAACCAGTATAAATCTTTGTGTCCAAGCTTTTCTTCCCTCATCTCTGTTAATCTTTGTTTTTCATTGTTCAAAACAGAGCTCTTAAACGAAAATTTGATTAATACCCAATTCACCCCCCTCTTGGGTATTAAGCTCCATTTTCATTTGGTATCAGAGCGAGGTCTTCTCATAAGAGCTTAACATCTCGAGAAGGATCAAAATGGAAGGTATCTTACCTGATGGAGCTTCTATCAACAGGCCACCCAGTTTTAATGGTGAACATTACTCCTTCTGGAAAGCAAAGTTCAAAGTTTTTGTGAATGCTACTGAGTATGGGCTTTGGAGAGTATACGAAAGAGGTGACTATATGCCAACAGTTCTTGAAGATGGTGTGAGGGTCTTGAAGCTAGAAGAAGACTATGACGACAATGATTGAAGAAATGTCACTCTGAATAGCAAAGCTGTTCTTCTACTTCAAAGCGCTCTAAGTCAACAAGAATATTTTTGGATTTGCACTCTACCATCTGCAAAGCACATGTGGGATGTGAAAGTGCAGCTAAATCACCAAGAGGGGGGTGAATTGGGGATTTTAAATTCTTTTCTGAGTATGCTCTGTTTTAAAAAAACTTGATGAAACAAAATTGAAAAGAGTATGAGGAGAAGAAGAGCAGAACACAAAGAAATTATCCTGGTTCGGTCCAATCTAATGACCTACGTCCAGTCCCCAGTCACTCTGGGATTTTCACTAACTTTCTTGACAATTACAGACACTGCAAACAAAGGACGATTCACAACCTTGAACTCGCTCCCCCTTACAAGTTGTAATTGAATAACCCAATCTCAAAGTCCCACTACTTTGAGATCTTTTACAGAAAAAGAAATTACAATGAAAGAACTCTCTTTGAAGAGTGGATTTCAATGATCACTGAAGTACAATGTGTCTAAGTTACAATCAAAAGATAGAAACAACTCTTTTTCGAGTAGAGTGGTTGTAACTCAGTTCTGTGTCCTTCTAGGTTGAATTCTTCAGCTATTTATACTGGTTTGAGGCTTGTGAACGTTATAGATCCGTTGGGCCTTCTTCCAATTCAAAATTATAGCTGTTGCTGGAGTTATAACGTGGATTAAGCTGCTGAAATTGTTCTCTATCTGAAATATAGCTGTTGCTGCTCTGAATGCTTGATTCTTGTTCCCTCTTAATGAATTCACCCGTTGAAGATGTTTCATAACGGACAAATGATCTTGTATAACGGCTAGATGATTTTGTACAACAGCTAGTGATTCGGTATAACGTTTCTCCATGATTTCAGCAAGTTTCCTAAAGTGGCTCTTTATTTGAATTTCATCCAAATTCAAGAATCTTCTGTAATCTCAGGAATAAACACATTAGAACAGCTCAGTTACAATGATAAATGATGTATATAACGTTCAGGATCAATGGGTAACTTAAACTTGAAGTGTAGATTGAATTTGGCAGTTCTGGAACAAATCAGCGTTTTTCTGTCGATGTACTAAAACTCGAGTTTTGAAGATCAAAACTGGAGTTTTGAACTGTTCATGTTTCATAACCGGAGGTGATGAAACCAAAACTGGCAGTTATGAAGGTTTATAAATTCAGATGCTCTCGGGTTGCCTAAAACTCGAGTTTTGGTTCTCAAAACTCGAGTTTTGAACTATTCATGTGAAAACAAGAATTGAGTTCAAAACATCAAAACTGGAGTTCTTGAAGCAACACTGGCAGTTTTCATATCAGAAAAGATTGAAGGCTTTCTGCCTTGGCAAAACTCGAGTTTTGGATTCCAAAACTCGAGTTTTCATATTTTATGAAAACTTGGAAAATACACGTTCAGTTGAAAACTGGCGGTGATGGTCTCAAAACCGGTGGTGATGAACTGGAGAAAAATCAATTGCTCTCTGTCTCTTTAAAACTCGAGTTTTGGTTCCCAAAACTCGAGTTTTGAACTTTCTTCCAAAATAAGAGAAGTTCAAAACTGGCAGTGATGAATGAAAATCGGAGGTTTTGAGATGTGAAAAACTTAGAAGATTTGCAAACCTCTCTGCCAGGCCAAAACTCGAGTTTTGGATTCGAAAACACGAGTTTTGAACTTTTCACAAGTTCAAAACTGGCAGTGATTATGAAAACTGGCGGTGATGGCTTTTGAGCAGTTTTGCCACGAACCAAAAATCGAGTTTTGAATCCCAAAACTCGAGTTTTCGTCTGATAGCAAGGAAAACTAATTTTTGCATCATAAAACTTATCTTTTTAGTTTTCAAGTCTTTCCAATTGTTCAATCATCATCAAAACTCATCGACAACTAACATTCTCCCGCTTTTTGATGATGACAACACTTGAAAACCAAACTTTGAAGAATTTGAGGAAATTTGGATTCTGAATTTATGAAAATTCTTTTGGCTTCAAAAACTGATATTTTTGAAATCTTGATGAGCAATCAGAAGTGTTTTCAACTTGTCAAATTGTTTTTGCTTATTTGAATGTCTTTTGAAAAACATACTAACTGATATATATAGTAAAGACATGAATTATCAGAAGTATAAATTATCAGAACAAGTAAAATTAGAACAAGTAAACAACACAATTTCATCCATAAGCTTAAAAACATTCAACACAGAAGAGTCAAAATTACAGAAACAGAAATCAAATCAAAAGCTATAATCAAAAGACTTCAATCAAAAGACTCAAATTCTTTCTGCCTTTAGTTCTGATCTTCTCCCCCTTTGTCATCAACAAAATCTGGGTCAAGGACAAAAATAGGAGGAATATAAGGTACAATGGCTAGAGGGTTAGGATCAATAGGCTCCACAACTGGTGTGGCTGGAGGATCATGGAGTTTTGAAACATGTGGATCAGGGTGCTCTGGATCAGGAGAATGTGCAAGTGGTGTGGAGGCTGAAGGCATAGGAGGAGTATAAGCTTCAGGTACAGTGCCAGAAGGTTGTGGATCTGAGGTAGTCCCAAAGTTGAAGAAAGACTGATGTTGAAATGTTTCAACAACAGATCAACCTTGTCATGCAAGCTGGAGTTTGATATGCTTAGAGAGGTAAGCATAATATCGTGATTGTTGACCAAGTCTGCCATCTTGGCATTTTGATTGGTGAGTTCTTCCAAATCATGCTTCATACCAACCAAGTCTTGTTTCATATCATCTTGAACCTCAACCAGATTCTTGAAGTTTTTAACTTGTACACCCTTCAATTGACCAATCTCGTATCCAATACTCATAGACATATCCCTAACTGCAGAATCAATAGTATCTTTCACCCGAGTTTCAAAATCTGTAGTAGGTGGAGGCAGTGCAGATTGGGCCTCTTGGTTCTGAGACTGAGACTGTGATCTGGCTGGAGCTTTAGACCGTGTAGGGGCTTTTGATTGCCCAGAGCTCTCTCCCTCAAAGGTTAAATTCATCAAGTTCAGCTGACCCTTACCAAAATAGAGAGGATACTTCAAGGTTTCAGTTGACTCGACATACCATATCTTAAAGTAGAACAAAATGACTGATATCAGTGAAGGGAAAGGCATGTGAGAAAGCTTTCTGGTAGGAAATTTGAATTTGATCATCTCCTTTAGAATGTGATAACCAAGATTAAATGGGGCTTGCCTCACAAAAGATGTAAATAGGGGATAGTCTCTCTGGGCAAAATGGGTGAAGTTGCCACCCTTTTGGATGAAATTTCTAGAAAAGATATACCATAGAACTCTATTCTTAGGAGGCATAGAGCTTGGTCTAAATGTCAGAGTGTGAGAATGGTCATCTGGGAAAGGTTTGTGAGGCATCAGTACAGACCAAATCTCCCTATTGCTATATTCAGAATTATGAACAGGGAATTGATCTAGCTGAAGAATTTTGTTCAGGATAGAGGCAGACAGAGTAAATTTCGTACTCCTAACAACAGTAGTAATTCTTTCTTCAATCAACTCCCCCTCAGGACCCAAAATATTGTCATAAACCATATTGTAATAGAATAACCGAACAAAGTTTGGGGAATATGGGCAAGCTAAGGAAACAAAATTCTCATAAAAATTTAACCAGGGTTTTAAGTTCAAGTTGGTCTCCCTCTCTAATTGTTCAAAATCTACAGCTACAACTGCACAGAATTCTCTAGAGGCAAATTTTTCTTTGAAAGCTTTATCCATTGCCTTCAAATTTATAGTATCAATATCAAAGGATGAAGGAGGAGACTGTATACGATATATATCAGCTATGGCATTTTCCGTAGTTGGAGAAGTCTGAGAAGAAGATGGCTTTGTCTGTTGAATTGTCTGATGCCCAGAGCTTGAGGCTTTCTTCTTTTGAGTCGTCTCTGCTTCATAGTTGGAAGCTCTCTTCATTCTGGCCTTCTTCTTGCTCTTAGTCACAGTGTCTGGTACCACTTCTGTTGCCTTTCGTTTTCTTAGAGGAGTGGCTATTAGTTCTTGAAATGATACTCCTTTAGAACGAGAGGGTGTGGCTGAAGTGTTCTTTGAAGTATCCTGTGGAATTTCGCTACTAACACCTAGAATTGACTGGTCAATACCCTCTTGAAGTTTTCTGGGTATCATCTTGGTTCTCGGTGGACGTTGAAGAGACAGTGAGGGAGAAGATGTCTGAGATTGGGACCTCTCAGGCTGTGGAATAGCTTCGGGTTGAGTGGATTTGGAAGTCATTATAAGGTTTTTCAGTGATTTCGTAGGTTTCTGGGTTGATTTACGATGAATAGAGAAAGAACTGAGTGAGAGAACAGAACAGAAGCTAGGGCAAAACCGGCAGTTTTGGGAACGGTTTTGAAGAACACACACAGACATATATATATACACAGTCCAAAACTCGAGTTTTCATCACCAAAACTCGAGTTTTGATGAATTTTAGTTACTTACCTGGTTGTCAATGGTGTACCATGAACCGTTGACATTCCGAGTCCAAAACTCGAGTTTTGAACCCCAAAACTCGAGTTTTCAACTGTTGTGAAAACTTCTGCTCATTCTCTGACCCCGATACTGGAATCTTCAAAACTGGAGTTTTCAGTGTCAAAACTTGAGTTTTCAGCTTTGCAGGTATCTCTGGCCTTGATATTGTACCACCAAAACTCGAGTTTTGGTCTCCAAAACTCGAGATTTCATCTTTTGACAGTAAAAACTAATTTTTAAAATATCCTGCAAAAGAGAAAAACTAGATACTCCGATGCTTAAGTTAGTAACTTATAATCATCAAAACCAAAACTAACATTGAATTAAGTGAGAAATACTTACAGCTCATTGGGATTTACCATTCCCAATTCTCTTCTTATGAAATTAAATTGTTCTTTAGCAAGTGGTTTTGTGAAGATGTCTGCCAATTGGAGATCAGTCGGAATGAACATGACCTTGACTTCCTTTTTTTGAACATAATCTCTTATGTAGTGATGCCTCACATCAACGTGCTTGGTCCTAGTATGTTGAACTGGATTTTTCGCCAAGCTTATTGTGCTTGTATTGTCACACAATATTGGAACTTCTTTGAGGTTGATTCCCAAATCTGAGAGTTGTTTTTTCAGCCACAAAACTTGTGCACAACAACTTGAAGCAGCTACATATTCAGCTTCAGTAGATGATACAGCTACCGTTGTTTGTTTCTTGGTAAACCATGACACAAGTGACCCACCAAAGAATTCACACTGTTCACTTGTGCTTTTCCTATCGGTTTTGTATCTAGCATGATCTGAATTTGAATATGCTACCAAATGTTCAGGTTGACCTTTGGGAAACCACAATCCTAGAGTCTTAGTGTCAGCAAGGTATCTAAAAATTATTTTCACATGTTCAGCATGTGACTCCTTTGGGGCTGATTGAAACCTTGCACACATTCCAACACTGAATTGGATGTCCGGGCGGCTTGCTGTTAGATAGAGCAACGATCCAATCATTCCTCTATATTTTGTAATGTTGAAATCCTTGCCCTCTTCATCAGCATCCAGTGAAGTAGTTGTACTCATAGGAGTGTCAGCACCATTACATTGATCCATTCCAAATTTCTTTAAGAGATCATTCAGATACTTGGTTTGTGATATGAAGATCCCATCCTTCTTTTGCTTAATTTGCAAACCAAGAAAGTAATTAAGTTCTCCAATCATAGACATTTCGAATTCTCCCTGCATTTTCTTTGCAAAATCTTCACACAAACTATCATTAGAAGCACCAAATATGATATCATCCACGTATATTTGTACAACTAAGATTTCATTTAACTTATTAGTTCTAATAAAAAGAGTTGTGTCAGCTTTTCCTCTAACAAAGCCTTAATCAAGAAGAAATTTGCTTAACCGTTCATACCAAGCTCTAGGAGCTTGCTTAAGACCATACGATGCTTTCTTAAGATGATAAACATGATCTGGAAATTTTTCATTTTGAAATCCTGGAGGTTGTTCAACATAAACTTCCTGTTGTATAAAACCATTTAAAAATGCACTTTTTACATCCATTTGAAAAAGCTTAATTCCTTTAACACAAGCAAAGGCTAGAAGAACTCTTATGGCTTCCAATCTTGCTACTGGAGCATAAGTTTCTTCATAATCAATCCCTTCTTCCTGATTATAGCCTTTAGCAACCAATCTTGCCTTGTTGCGGACAATGATTGCAAATTTATCTCGTTTGTTTTTGAATACCCATTTAGTGCCAATGACCGGATGGTCTTTAGGCCTAGGTACCAAATCCCAAACTTGATTTCTGTCAAATTGATGTAACTCCTCTTGCATTGCTATCACCCAATCATTGTCTGAAAGGGCTTCATCAATTTTAGAAGGTTCAATGTGAGATATGAATGCAGAAAATGTTACTTCATTCATTTCTGGTTCTTACTCCTTGATTGACATCACCTATTACTTGGTTTAAAGGATGATTTCTAATGTATTTCCAAGCTTTAGGCTGAGATGATTCAGGATTTTCAAAATGGTTTTGAGGATCAGTTTCGAAAACATCTAGTTCTTTTGAATTAGAAGTAGTTTTTAAATGAAGTTGATTTTTCAAAATTGGTTCATCATTATCATTATCCAAAGGCTTGTTAGAAGAAGAGTCACAAAATACTACATGAACAGATTCTTCTACACAACGTGTTCGAATGTTAAATACTCTATATGCTTTACTTCTATTAGAGTATCCCAGAAAGATACCTTCATCTGATTTAGCATCAAACTTACCCAAGTTATCCTTACCATTGTTGTGGATGAAACACTTACATCCAAACACATGTAGATGTGCCAAGTTTGGCTTCCTTCCTTTGTACAGCTCATAGGGAGTTTTGTTCAATTTCTTTCGTACATAGGCTCTGTTTGAGATGTAGCATGCCGTAGACATTGCATCAGCCCAGAATGCTTGAGATGTTTTGTTTTCATTTAGCATTGTTCTTGCCATCTCAGTGAGGACTCTGTTCTTTCTTTCAACTACTCCATTTTGTTGAGGAGTCCTTGGAGCTGAAAAGTTGTGATTAATACCTATGCTTTCACAGAACTCAGCAAAGGCTTGATTATCAAATTCTCCTCCATGATCAGTTCTAATACCTGAAATAGAAAGACCTTTCTCGTTCTGGACCTTTTTGGCAAATGCAACAAATTGATCAAAAGTTTCATCTTTAGAGCATAAAAATATGGTCCATGTAAATCTGGAAAAATCATGGGTCCACATTATGTGCTTCTCTCTTATGTGCTTCTTACATGCTTCTTCCTCTAATTAGAGGGGCAAACAATTTTTTTTAATTTTTTTTTTAATTTTTTATATATTCTATATATTTAGATTAAATTATATGCAGCTTTTCTGAAAATTTTTTTGGCACCCAGTATCTCAAATTAATTAGTTTCCAGTTCTGCATTCAGAAATATGTCTTGCAACACCAGTATACTGAAAACTAAATAATTTGAGATATTGGGTGCCAAAAAAAATTCCAGAAAGCAGCATATAATTTAATCTAAATATATAGAATATATAAAAAATTAAAAAAAAAATATTTGTCCCTCTAATTAGAGGGAGAAGCATGTAAGAAGCACATAAGGGAGAAGCACCTTATGTGCTTCCAAAAATCATCAACTATAACTAAAGTATATAAATTACCACCTAGACTTCTAACTCTAGCAGGTCCAACTAAATCCATGTGTAGTAATTGAAGAGGTCTTTGAGTTGAAATTTCATTTTTGGCATTAAAAGAAGTTTTGGTTTGTTTTCCCTTTTGACAAGAGTCACAAATCATGTCATTTTTGAAAACAAGTTTAGGAATGCCAATAACCAATTTTTTCTTAACTAGTTTGTCAAGTTGAGACATGTTAACATGTGCCAACCTTTTGTGCCAAAGCCAAGATTCATCTGAGTTACTTACAAAACATTTTTCTGAAATTTCATCATCGTTAGAAAGATTAAGTGTATAGCAATTACCTTCTCTAGGTGCTCTAAACAATGCTTTAGACTTAATATTCTCTAGGGGAAGAATATCCTTGCTAACAATCAAACATTCTTCTGAATTAAAGATAACTAAGTTACCTTTATCTGTGCTTTGACTTACACTAAGGAGATTGTGGCATAAGCCTTCAACAAAGTACACATCTTTAATTTTTGGTCCATCGGTGTTTCCAATGTTTCCAATTCCAGCAATCTTGCCTGTTTGAGTTCCACCAAATGTTACCTTGCCTCCATCCTTAGTTTTGATTGTTGCAAACTTTGATTGATCCCCTGTCATGTGTCTTGAGCATCCACTATCAATGAACCACTTATTGGATTTAGATGCTCTAAGACAAACCTGCAAAATATAAAATATCAAGTCTTAGGTACCCACTTTTTCTTGGGTCCTTTTGGGTTAGTTTGTGTCTTAGGACCTTTATAGGTTCCTTTTGGAACCCATTGATAATTTCCTATAGGTTTGCTTTTACCTTCTTTTTTATGAAAGCAAGAGGAAGAGGTATGCCCTTTTCGATTACAATAATTACAGTGAGCAAAAGGGTTAGATGAATGAACTGATTTTCGAAAATAACTCATATATGATTTTTGTCCAAACTTTTTCTTTCCTTTTTGTTTATCAAAATCAGGTTGATAACCAATTCCTGATTTATCATTTGTGAATCTTTGCTGTTTTAAAATAACATTCAGCATTTCGCTACCGTTGGTGAATTTTTCAAGAGTTTTAGTAAGAAGTAAATTCTTCTTTTCTAAAATACAGCAATTTTCACAATTCTTTTATGGACTTTTCTCAAAATTCTTTTTGGAAATATTTTCAGAAGTAGAAGAAGTATCTTGAACTTGTTTTTCTAGAAGTTTGATTTTATTCTTTGCAGATGAAAGTTCTTTGGCTATTTTTCTAAATTCAATAAAGAGCAAATTGTACTCAGAGGATAATTCATCATAAGATGAGTCAGAAATATTTACCTCTTCATTATCAGATTCTTCTTGAGCTACAAGACAGATGTTGGTTCTTTCTTCTTCTTTAGCTTCATCTTCATCAGATGAGCTATCTCCCCATATGCCTGAGACATAGGCTCTTCTCTTGAATTTGTTTGATTTCTTCTCTTTGTTCTTGAGTTGTGGGCAATCAGATTTGAAGTGACCGGGTTGTCCACATTCGTAGCATGTGATGGATTTCTTTGTTTCTGTGTTTGAACTACCCTTGTGAAACTTTCTGTTGGCCTGATCCCTTTTGAAGAATTTCTTGAATTTTCTGACCATCAGGCTTATTTCTTCATCATCATCCTCATCTTCTTCGTCATCAGATTTAGGTTCTTTAGAGGTTTTAAGAGCTATGCTCTTACTCTTCCCATGCACTTCTTCAAGACCTTTCTTGAATTTCAGTTTAGCTTCATATTCAGAAAGACTTCCGAAGAGGGCTGCTACAGATGTCATTGATTCTCCACGTGCTGCTTCAATGGCAGTGACTTTTTCCTCCCATTCTTTGTTGAGGACATTTAGGATCTTCCTCACTTGAACAGATTGTTCATATACTTTTCCTAAGGAGGCAAGTTGGTTAATCAAATGAGTAAATCTTAACTGGAACTCACCAATGGTTTCTCCTTGTTTCATGCGAAGGAGATCATATTCTGTCATAAGGGTGTTGACTCTATTCTGCTTGACTCCAGTTGTCCCTTCATGTGCTATCTCCAAAGCATCCCACATGGCTTTTGCTGAGCTTAGAGTGCATACACGGAAGTATTCTTGTTGGCTCAAGGCACTTTGTAGCATGAGTATGGCTTTGCTATTGAGAGTGATGTTTCTTCTATCATTCTCATCATAGTTTTCTTCAGGTTTTGGAATGCTGATTCCTTCCCTCTCAATTGTTGGAGCATAGTCTCCCTTTTCAAAAACTCTCCACAAGCCATATTCTGTAGCCAAAACAAAAACTTTGAATTTAGCTTTCCAGAAAGAATAATGCTCACCATTAAAACCTGGTGGACGATTGATAGAGGCTCCATCGGGCAAAATTCCTTCCATTGTGATTCTTCTCGAGATGTTAAGCTCTTCTGAGAAGCCTGGCTCTGATACCAAATGAAAGTGCAGCTAAATCACCAAGAGGGGGGGTGAATTGGGGATTTTAAATTCTTTTCTGAGTATGCTCTGTTTTAAAAAAACTTGATGAAACAAAATTGAAAAGAGTATAAGGAGAAGAAAAGCAGAACACAAAGAAATTATCCTGGTTCGGTCCAATCTAATGACCTACGTCCAGTCCCCAGTCACTCTGGGATTTTCACTAACTTTCTTGACAATTACAGACACTGCAAACGAAGGACGATTCACAACTTTGAACTCGCTCCCCCTTACAAGTTGTAATTGAATAACCCAATCTCAAAGTCCCACTACTTTGAGATCTTTTACAGAAAAAGAAATTACAATGAAAGAACTCTCTTTGAAGAGTGGATTTCAATGATCACTGAAGTACAATGTGTCTAAGTTACAATCAAAAGATAGAAACAACTCTTTTTCGAGTAGAGTGGTTGTAACTCAGTTCTGTGTCTTTCCAGGTTGAATTCTTCAGCTATTTATACTGGTTTGAGGCTTGCGAACGTTATAGATCCGTTGGGCCTTCTTCCAATTCAAAATTATAGCTGTTGCTGGAGTTATAACATGGATTAAGCTGCTGAAATTGTTCCCTATCTGAAATATAGCTGTTGCTGCTCTGAATGCTTGATTCTTGTTCCCTCTTAATGAATTCACCCGTTGAAGATGTTTCATAACGGACAAATGATCTTGTATAACGGCTAGATGATTTTGTACAACGGCTAGTGATTCGGTATAACGTTTCTCCATGATTTCAGCAAGTTTCCTAAAGTGGCTCTTTATTTTAATTTCATCCAAATTCAAGAATCTTCTGTAATCTCAGGAATAAACACATTAGAACAGCTCAGTTACAATGATAAACGATGTATATAACGTTCAGGATCAATGGGTAACTTAAACTTGAAGTGTAGATTGAATTTGGCAGTTCTGGAACAAATCAGCGTTTTTCTGTCGATGTACCAAAACTCGAGTTTTGAAGATCAAAACTGGAGTTTTGAACTGTTCATGTTTCATAACCGGAGGTGATGAAACCAAAACTGGCAGTTATGAAGGTTTATAAATTCAGATGCTCTCGGGTTGCCCAAAACTCGAGTTTTGGTTCTCAAAACTCGAGTTTTGAACTATTCATGTGAAAACAAGAATTGAGTTCAAAACATCAAAACTGGAGTTCTTGAAGCAACACTGGCAGTTTTCATATCAGAAAAGATTGAAGGCTTTCTGCCTTGGCAAAACTCGAGTTTTGGATTCCAAAACTCGAGTTTTCATATTTTATGAAAACTTGGAAAATACACATTCAGTTGAAAACTGGCGGTGATGGTCTCAAAACCGGCGGTGATGAACTGGAGAAAAATCAATTGCTCTCTGTCTCTTCAAAACTCGAGTTTTGGTTCCCAAAACTCGAGTTTTGAACTTTCTTCCAAAATAAGAGAAGTTCAAAACTGGCAGTGATGAATGAAAACCGGAGGTTTTGAGATGTGAAAAACTTAGAAGATTTGCAAACCTCTCTGCCAGGCCAAAACTCGAGTTTTGGATTCAAAAACTCAAGTTTTGAACTTTTCACAAGTTCAAAACTGGCAGTGATTACGAAAACTGGCGGTGATGGCTTTTGAGCAGTTTTGCCACGAACCAAAACTCGAGTTTTGAATCCAAAACTCGAGTTTTCCTCTGATAGCAAGGAAAACTAATTTTTGCATCATAAAACTTATCTTTTTAGTTTTCAAGTCTTTCCAATTGTTCAATCATCATCAAAACTCATCGAGAACTAACAGGATGCTTTTGAGATAGCCCATGAAGGAACAGCTGGGGTAAAGCAAAATCGAGTCAAGACTCTCATGACTGAGTATGATCTCATGAGGATGAAGCCTGGAGAATCAATTGGTGAATCCCAACTAAGGTTCACTCACTTGATTAATCAGCTAGCAGCTCTTGGAAAGGAATATGATCAATCAGTGCAAGTGAGAAAGATCTTGAACATCCTCAATAAAGACTGGGAGGCCAAGGTCACCGCCATTGAAGAAGCAAGAGGTGATTCCATGGCATCTGTTGCTGCACTCTTTGGAAGTCTATCCCAATATGAGGCCAAACTCAAGTTCAAGAAGGGACTTGATGAAGTTCATGGGAAAGGCAAAGGGATCGCCCTCAAAGCTGCAAGAGAGGATAAAGAATCAGAAGAAGAGAATCAAGATGATGATGAGGAGATAGGCATGCTGGTTCGCCGATTCAAGAAATTCTACAGGAAGGACCAAGGCTTCAAGAAGTCTCAAAAGGGTAGCTCTAGTTATGAAGCAAAGAAGCCCATCATATGCTATGAATGTCAAAAGCTTGGTCACATCAAATCAGAATGCCCTCAGCTGAACAACAACAAAGATAACGAAAAGAAGAAGTTCGACAAGTACAAGAAGAAAGCTCATGTGTCAAGCATCTGGGGTGATAGCTCTTCAGATGAAGATGATGGGGATGAGGAAGAAAAGGCAAATATATGCTTAGTTGCTGAAGAAGAAGTGCAACATGATACAAGTGATGAGGTATATGATCCTAAACCTTCCTATGATGATCTTTTTGCCGAATACCTCTGTGTGCAATCTGAATTTGAGAAACTTGCTGATAAATATTTGAACTTAAAAAGGAAGAACACAACTCTTGAATTACAAGTTCTAAATCTTTCTTCTCCTGAAATTCTTGCTTGTGAAAATTGTCCTGATTTGGAGAAAAAGAATTTACATCTTACCAAGGCACTTGAGAAATTCACTAAAGGTAGTGAAATGCTCAATGTCATTTTGAAACAACCAAGATTTATCAATGACAGATCAGGAATTGGTTATCAACCTAGTTTTGATAAAAATAAAGGCAAAAAGAAAAATGGAGAGAGATCCTATATGAACTATTTTAGAAAATCAGTACATTCCTCAAATCCCTTTGCACACTGTAATTATTGCAATAGGAAGGGTCATTCTACTTCATCTTGTTTTCATAGAAATGAAAGAAAGATTAAACCTGCTGGCAACTATCAATGGGTACCGAAAGGGACATATGTTCCTAAGGTCCAATCTAACCCCAAAGGACCCAAGAAAAGATGGGTACCTAAAACTTAATCCCTTGTGACTTGCAGGTATGTTTTAGAGCATCAAAGCCCAACAAATGGTATATTGACAGTGGATGCTCAAGACATATGACGGGAGATAAATCCAAGTTTCTCTCAATCAAGCCTAAGGATGGTGGCAATGTCACTTTTGGAGAAGATCAATCTGGGAAGATAGATGGCATTGGTGAGATTGGGAACAATGAAGGTCCACTCATCAAAGATGTATACCTTGTAGAAGGACTATGCCACAACCTCCTTAGTGTGAGCCAAAGCACCGACAAGGGTAACTTAGTTATCTTTGATTCTAATTAATGCTTGATTGTGAAAAAGGACTTACTCCCTTTAGAAGATTTAAAATCAAAAGCTTTATTCAGAGCACCTAGAGATGGAAATTGTTACACTCTTAACTTCTCTAGTAATGCTTCAATTTCTGAAAAATGTTTTGTAAGCAACTTAAGTGAGAGTTGGCTGTGGCACAAGCGTTTAGCTCATGTCAACATGTTTCAACTTGATAAGTTTCTTAAAAAGGATTTAGTCATTGGTAATCCCAAACTCAGTTTCAAAAATGATTTGATTTGTGAAGCATGTCAAAAGGGAAAACAAACTAAATCATCTTTCAAAACCAAAAATGAAATATCTACTAATAGACCACTACAATTGCTACATATGGATCTTGTGGGACCAACAAGGTTGAGGAGCCTTGGTGGTAATTTGTATACTTTAGTTATTGTAGATGATTTTTCAAGATTTTGCTGGACTATTTTCTTGTCTTCTAAAGATGAAACATTTCATCAATTTGTTGTGTTTGCCAAGAAAGTCCAGAACAAGAAAGGATTCTCTATTTCAAGTATAAGAACTGATCATGGTGGAGAATTTGAGAACAACGACTTCAATGAGTATTGCGACAATATGGGGATAGATCACAACTTCTCAGCTCCAAGAACCCCTCAGCAAAACGGTGTTGTAGAAAGGAAGAATCGAGTTCTTACCGAGATGGCAAGGACAATGCTGAATGAGAACAACACTTCACAAGTGTTCTGGGCTGATGCAATGAGTACCGCCTGTTACATCTCCAACCGAGCATACTTGAGAAAGAAGTTAAACAAGACCCCATATGAGCTCTACAAAGGAAGGAAGCCTAACCTGAGCCATCTATACATTTTCGGGTGCAAATGCTATGTGCACAACAATGGTAAAGAAAATCTGGGTAAATTTGATTCCAAAGTAGATGTAGGAATATTTATTGGTTATTCAAATAGGAGCAAAGCGTATAGAGTTTTTAATACTAGAACTAAAGTTGTAGAGGAATCTATTCATGTTGTGTTTAGTGAAGAAGAGGCTGATAAATCCTTGAATGATGAGGAAGAGAACATTTTCAAAAACTAATTCTTTTCGAAAACTACTCCTTCTCCTACTGAAAATCCTGAAAATGTTTTTGAGGCTAATCCTAAAAATAATTTAGAAAACACAGATCAGTCTCAGCCTAGAGCTTGGAGATTTATAAGGAATCATCCTTTAGACCAAGTTATAGGTGATGTGAATCAAGGAGTAAGAACTAGGAATAGTGCTTTGAATGAAGTAACCTTTTCTGCATTTATTTCGCATATAGAACCCTCTAAGATAGATGAAGCCCTTTCAGACAATGATTGGGTGTTTACTATGCAAGAGGAGTTACATCAATTTGATAGAAATCAGGTTTGGGACTTAGTACCTAGATCCAAGGACCATCCGGTTATTGGGACAAAATGGGTATTTAAGAACAAACGTGATGAATCTACAATCATTGTCCGTAACAAGGCAAGATTGGTTGCAAAAGGTTACAATCAAGAGGAGGGCATAGACTATGAGGAAACTTATGCTCCAGTAGCAAGATTGGAGGCTATAAGAGTTCTTCTAGCCTTTGCATGTGTTATGTTGATTATGATTAGTTTTGATGATGTCTAATATAGAAGCAAAAAGTTTATATAATATATCTCCTACATTGACTAACTACTATGTTTAATATAGATTAGTTCAAGTTGAATTAGAAAGAAGAATAATCAAGAAGGAGATAAGAAATTACAAGAAGAAGAAATTGAATCAAAGAAGATGTGAGTCAAATGATATGGAATGATCAAAAGAATAGAAGGAAGAAAGAGTTGGATTATGAAGATTAATCAAGATGAGAGATTAAAGAAGGAAGAACTTGTTGAATGGAATGAGAATATCAATATTCAAGTTCTTATATTGATGCTAGAAGGCTCCAAGATCATATGCAACGTGATCAGCTTTTCTGCTCCACTCTGTCCACATTCAGCACGGGCGACGTCTGGTAATTCGATGATATCTCACAAACCAGAGATCGGATTGAGAAGAAACCAAAAGCATTGGAAACTAGACATCTAACACGTATTGGTGACAAACATTCATGCCCAAAGGAGTTCAGATTAATCATTGATGAATTTTACAAGTTCACACAAAGATCAGCGTCACAGTCAGGAACAGCCTTCGGTATTTTGAGTATATCTCACAAACGACAAATCCGATTGAGTTGAAATCAGTGGCATAAGAAAGTAGACTCACAGAGCTTTCCATCAAGAGTTGAACGGACCAAAACGGAGCTCGGACCAGAGAGATATGGCCCTCAGAAGTTGATAGTCTGTTCAAGAAGTTGCTCAAATCCATTATAAGTCAATACCGCAGTATAGGGTGCTATACCGCAGTATTGGACTTCCAGAGAACAATCAAATTTTTCAAGTTAAGTCAATACCGCAGTATAGGGTGCTATACCGCAGTATTGGACTTCCAGAGAGCAATCAAATTTTTCAAGTTAAGTCAATACCGCAGTATAGGTATATATACTGCAGTATAGGGCCATCCAGAGAGCAACCGAGTTTTTCAAAACAAGCCAATACCGCAGTATAGGTATGTATACTGCAGTATAGGGCCATCCAGAGAGCAACTAAATTTCTAAGTCAAGCCAATACCGCAGTATAGGTATGTATACTGCAGTATAGGGCCATCCAGAGAGCAACCAAGTTTTTTCAAGCAAGTCAATACCGCAGTATGGATATGTATACTGTAGTATAGGCTTATATAGAGAGCTCCCAAATTTTATAACTATTGCATACTGCAGTATAGGTTTGCATACTGCAGTATTGAGCTCTTAAACTTGTTTTCAACTTGACACATGTTCTTGCATACTCCAGTATGGAGTTCTATACTCCAGTATTGCATACTTTCACTAACATACTCCAGTATTGACGCAAGTATTGAACGTCAAACTTGAAAATCAAATCTGACGAATTTGCAATGCCTTCTTATTTGATCTTAATACTTCCTATGATTAATCTCTAATGTTCCTAGATATGTTTAACCACTTTATTGGTGAGTTTCAGATGATTAAAACGAAGGATATTAGATTTGTATACTCCAGTAGAGAGGCTTTTTGAACTTAAACTTTTTCACACAAATAGTGCCATATTGCAGTATACTACTAACATACCGCAGTATAGGTCATGACTTTCGAACACAAGTCACGATGATTTGCCTCTGGAAGCTGCATACCGCAGTATGACTTTGGATACTGCAGTATGGACACTTATGCACAGTGCCATACTCCAGTATAGAGGAACTTACCGCAGTATACAACGGTCAAAATTGATTTTTGAATTACACGAATTTGTAAATCCTTATTGTTTGATCTAATTGCTTACATATATCATTCACTTATGTTCCCAGATATTGGCTTGTTTTGAAAAGAAAAGAAATTGTTTTCATTGAACATTAGAGCAATGAAAATTTTATATAGTGCTCTAACCGAAATGGATTTTGTGAAAATCAAATGTTGCTCTAGTGCTAAAGATATATGGGATACTCTTGATTCTCTTTATGCTTCTAACAATTGTGTTGAAGTTGATTGTGTTGATAGTTCATCTGAAATTACAAGCGATGTATCCTCACTTGATGAACAATTGGAAGTGGATAATGAAGAAGGAGAAATCATTGAATACTCCCAAATTCCAGTCAACACAAAAGAACAAGAGAAAGATGATTCCCAAGGAGAGCTCATGGAAGATCGTGATGAACCATTATCCAAAGCTCAAGACACACAAGTGGTAAACAATTCCAATTCTCCTTGTGTAGTTAAGAAAAATGTTTTTGAACATTTTCATAAAATTGTTTTTCAACCAATTACTAATTCTATTTTGAAAAACAAAAGTATTATCAATCATGCCGGAAAATTATATGGGAAGAAAGAATGCACGAACATGAATCACTCGAAATTGCATCCACTAGAACCACATAGTTGTTGCAAAGATGTTTATAACAAGCATAATCATATTACTTGCAATTATTGTGGAAAATCTGGACATATTTCTTACACATGTTATATTAGAAGAAATTCCAATGTAAGAAATAAATTTGTTTGGGTTCCTAAAGGACAATCAAGGTCCAATACTAACAGTCAAGAACCCAAGTATAAGTGGGTACCAAAATGTCCATCTAGTACTCCATGTGTGCAGGATGATTTGAATATCAATGGACATCAAGGTACAAAGAAGAGGAAGAAGAAGCCAAGAGTTTCTCATGCACCAAAGAAGGAGATTATAGAATCTACATCAAGTAAAAGAACTCACATGGCACCCGTTGCTGAATCTACAAGTCTTAAACATCAAAAGAAGCAAGGGTTACCAGCAAGAGGAATATATTTACCCTCAAGAACAAACTACCAGAGAGTACCGTACAACTACCTTGAGGTGCACAAGAAAAGAAGGATTTCTCAAGTATCAAGCAAAAGATACTTGAAACCTATATCCTCTGAGAAGACTTTGCAGACATCAAAGAGACAATGGGCATGCAAAGCCAATCTTCCAAGTACCTAAGGAAAGGGTACATGTTGGTAAAACCTCCTACTCTATTATCTAGAATATTTATTGAGGTTTTACACATTGGATAGTAGGAATGAACATTGAAAATCATTTTTGAAATTGAAAAGCCACTTGATAGATTTATTCATATATATTTTGCAATGTTCACACTACTACAAAACAAGGCTATGGAGTCCTATTTTTTGTACTTTTGGCGTCCTTTTCGGGGTGGACGTCTATCTGGGGGGCGCAATAGGGAAAACTTAAGGAGTCCTATTTTAAAATTAGACGCCTAATATAAGGCGTCTAAGTTTTAGAATTAGACTCCTTAAGTCATGACCTAAGGAGTCCAATTCCTGACTTAGACTCCTTAAGTTATGACTTAAGGAGTCTAGTTCTGTAAATTATACTCTTTAAGTCACAACAACTACGCTGTTTGATGTCACTTTAGAAGTCTAAGTTCTGTAATTAGACTCCTTAAGTCTCACTTTAGGAGTCTAATTCCCGTAATTAGACTCCTTAAGTCTCACTTTAGGAGTCTAATTCCCGTTATTAGACTCCTTAAACGTTCTTTTATATATATATATATATATAATTGCTTCGTATATTCACTATCCTATCATTTCTTGCAAAAAAACATCCTTACAGAATACATGCACCACCAGCATAATTGCATACAACACCTAACTATGTGCTAAAAGGTTATGATAACTATAACTACATACTAATACAATAGAAGTATATAATGCTGCTTAGGGAATAAATTATAATTACATCTTTAATTTGGGTACAACATGTGGTCAAGTTGTAAGAGATTCAGTAAAAGCTGGAGATTTTAGAATTCCTATACTTACAGTTTCATCATAGCTAGATATCACCCCATGAAGAACACCTGAGGTGCCACCAAGAACAACAAAAGTCCAACAACACAATCCTTTAAGGCAAAAGAAATCTGATCCAAAACAGCAAATGAGACCTCACTATGGCAACAATTATTTCTTCAAAGTTGCACATGAATAACAACATGAAGAAACTAATTAGAGAGAAATGCATGTAAAAGAAGGATGAGATTTCTTCCACAAAGAATTTGATGTAGAACAATAGATGAAAAGGAGCAAGGGGAGGACAAATACTCCATTAGAAAGCATTAATTTTTGCATTAGTTGTCCATCTTTTCCATGTTTGTCATCACATACCAAAAAATTACAAAACGAAACCAAAAAAAAAAAAATAGCGTGGCCCATGTTAGCCTAGTAAAAGATGTGTCTGCTTACACCAGATAAACTTGTTTTTAACACCTTCCGTAGATCCATTTTGGACAAACCAAGCTGGAAAGGAATCTGTAAAGAGAATATAATGCAATTCTTAACATGGAAAGTTAAATTTCCATAATATGAAGCTGACTTTTGGTTTTCTATTTAGTTTGGCCACGTGAAAACTAAGATGGCAATGAGTTGTCTTAGTTAGAATTCCAGATCCATTGACAAGATACGTAGAGGGAGTCTATATCATAAAAGAATTATACACAGCAACAACCACTAACCTCTTCAGGGGCAACCGTAAACATCAAGTCCTCAATCCTCTTAAAAAACTGGAAAAGACGTTCAAATTGCTTCCCAAGGAAAAAGAGGAAGACAGAAAGGAGGATACTCAGTGAGTCCAACATGCTACATATATTGTAACGTTTGACAGAATGACTAGAAAAAAGGAAAGAAAACCACTTACAACATAAATAATTGTATTAATATGGCGTGTGCAAGCTTGTTCATAGGCTTCACTAGCCTGATGGTAAAACTTAGCCAAAGTGGGCACAACATTGGCAAGATCATACAAACTGAGCAGAATGAACAGAGCAAGTAAAAGTCAGTATCTTTCCTTCAAAATCAAACATAAAAGAAGGAAGTCAGGAACAGATATGACTTTGTCTTGGCAGGTTGGAAAGATAGGCATTCACCTATTTTGAAATGCTGCATAATTCTCTAAAAGCTAGAAACTATCTGCATACTTTGAATCAGTTTGTGCAATTTTTTCCAAAGTTGCAAATATTATGCTAACCTGTGAAGCAAAATTTACACCATATTGCATCTTGAATAAGAAAAACATGAAAACAAGAAAAAAAATTATAGTGCTTAAAGATTATTAGTTCTAAACTCACAAAAGATACCTTATTACTAGAAGTAATTGATAAAGAGCCCATTTGGATTAGTGGCAAACAACTGTGATTTTGAATGATCGCTATTTTTATAAGTGACACTCATTAAAAGTGACATTGACTAATCATAATTTTTGTTTGGATATTTTCTTTATAAGTGATTTTGAGAATTTTGATTATATTTGGATAAATAAGAAATATATTTGCATGATTGGGTGTCACATATGTATGATAAAGTGAAAGAGCTTCAAAAACTCTTGAGAAATGGCAGGGATAACTGTTTTGCTTTATCTTGCATTGAAGTGTTTTGCATTTTGCTTTAAGCCTTTAACTAGGACGTTTTTTGTGACATTTTATGTATCTATCCATCAAGATCTCCACAAATAGTTAAGAACAAACCGGTTATTCGTAACTCACAAATTTTGTGTATGCCTGGTCAACCAAATCCCTAGACTGACCCTGAATGTACTGCTCCATCCGTGTTGCAAGGGTTGCAAATCTATGCCAAAAAAATTAAGAAAGATGATATTGATCCTTAAGAAAGAATTAAGATACTAAATACCATTAGAAAAGTAAATGGTTAAACAGTTATAACTTCCTGCAAAAATTGAATTTCATAACATTTTCAATAACAAAACCCAGTTTGTTTTAACAAGATATTAGATGCACACGTATGCAAATATAACAACTTAATTGTCAAAAACCAAAGCAACGTGGTCTGAGGCCAACTGAGCACCCAGTTAAAGTTAGAGATTCACAGAGGTAGATGTAAAATGGATAGCGTTTAAACTCAAAAAGAAAAGTAATCAAAGTGGGGACGAGAATGATTGATTTGTTAACAGAAATATTGTGTGTTTCAAGTCTGAAAGAATACATCAAGTAAAAACATTCCTTTTGAATATGAGGTCATTTTTCTGTGATTGCATAATATCACATTGATGGCAAGAAGTTGAAAACCCGTTTTCACCACCAAAGCACAGCCCTTTTGGAACTAGTTGTAGAAATAGCTAATGCAGATCCAAGAAGACCGGGATCAGAAACTACTTTAATCTCTAAGAAAGAGCATGAGAGATGGTATATAGATCCTTCCGCAGTACTTAGGGAGCATATTGTTGTAGGTTCATATTTTTCTATAGAAATTAACAAGAATCCAGACAACTGCCATATCTATCATACAAATGAACTTGCCCTTTTTGGGACAAAAAGAGAGAACAAAGGATCCTAATCACCTGGGAATATAAGATAAGACCCCCATTTGGCGAACATTGCGTTCGTTTCTTTCAATCTGATGGCAAGCTTCATCAACAAACTGCAGCAAGATTTCCTTAATTGGGTTAGCTTCAGAATAAATTTGGTGCAGTAGCAATTTTCACAGTGTTAGTCACATACACGGCTGAACTGCACAGATATCCTAGACTCCAGGTCACCGAGCAAAAGGCGAACAAATCCTGCTGCATCTGCTTTCTGACCAGAGAGATAGCGCTCTATTATTCCATGCATTGATATGCACCGCAAAGGATCAATCTTGTATGCCCAATCCACAACAGCATAGAAGTCTTCCTGCAATAACATAAAGCAGTCTACTACCAGAAACATCTACGAACTTTTCATATGCCAACTAACAAACCAAAATTTATGTAGAAGTGTTCAACCATAAGAGCAGTACGTTTTTCAGATTTTCCCTGTAGCTCAAAATAGCTCATGTAGTGTCTATAAGAAAATCAATGATATTGACATCCGATAGCCTAAATGTTGTGTTCTAAACGCCTGCTAGTTGTCACTTTAAAGGTTATCTTGTATATCTGAGTTACAGAATCCTGGAAGCTAGATTTAGTTATGGTCTAACTGTCACTTTGCACTGTCTTGCTTCCTAAGTTTTCTCTGTAGGATGCAATTGCACACTGTTTACTTGTTGATAACAGTTTCCTTGAAGTATCAATTCAACGGCAATTAAGTTGTTTTAGTATCTAGCAAAACACTTTAGAGAGATAAACAGAACAAGACACTTCAGCTAAAATATCACGTAAGATCAGAAGAAGCAAACACTTTATTTCACAAATATAAGAGGCTCAAAAAGGTAGCGCAAGTTCTACACATACTTGGGTGGCATCAAGCAAATCCTGGAGTGATTCATTCAAAGCTGCAAGCTCAACAGAATTTTTACCTACAAAATGAAACCAATTGTAAGATTGTGGGACATATCGAGTATCACTAACAGCGATCAACTAACTAATTAGGTGAATTAACCTCAGTTTTTCTCCATAATTGCAACTTGCAACTATAGCATCTATTGCTGTTGATTAATATTAGAGTGCTTGGCTATAGACAGACGATCGAGAGGTTGGAGTTTGACTAGCTGACACATGCCTTCCACCAAATCTGATCTTTTAAATCTCTCTCAAACGCAAACTTTGATTAAACCTTAATCAACACATGATTAACTTCATTAATTAGACAGCCAAATCCTACTTAATTAATAATGGGCCCAACTCAACCACCTCTTCACAAAACTGGATACACATGATCCTTCAATTTCGCCATACTAATTCCTTTGCATTATATTTCATATATATTCACAGTTTACAAATCGAGAAAAAAATGTGCGTGTGATTGTGTGAGTGTGTGACCAATCGAGCTAGTTCCAAAACTTCCAATATAATTCATCTATAATTGAGAGAAAAAGGTTAAAGACAAAATAATTAAAGGGGCCGGAGACCAAATGGGAAAAAACACACAAACACATATATAAGAAAATGATAAGTAAAAAGTAGCGTACATGATCGACACAGTAGAACACAGACAGAGGAAGAGGAACTACCGAGGCGAAAGAAGCGAAGAATAGTAGAACACAGACAGAGTGAGACATAGTCACGTGATTTGGGAAATGGGAGGACAGCCAGAGGTGGTTTGATTTGAGAGCGTCGCCGTCGATCACCGAGTTGAACTTGAGAGATGATTTTGGGAAAGATGGTGTTGGACCTTCAATTAGGGCCAAAATTTGGAGCTACAAAACACACCTTCAACAATTAAAAACGGACCAAGAAAATTAAAAACGAAATCTTAATGCGAACCTGCCTTTTGTGCTTCACATCTTTTGTCCAGTAGAACCCTTTCCGATGGTGTGAGAGAGGAGAATCCTTTTCGACGGTGTGAGAGAGGACGCAAGGAGACGGTGAGAGAGAGGATGTTGATCGGAGGAGCTACGGTGGAGAGGGGGACGACGGTGCAACGGTGGAGCGGGAGAAGAGACAAGGCGGAACAGGCGGATTGAGAGGCAATCCGAGAGACTGAGAAATCGTCGGGCACGCGGGGACAATATGATCGAGGAGATACGTTTTTAGGGTAAGATTAAAATATTAGGGCGTCTAGTTATAAAAGTTGGACTCCAAAAATTATATCTAGCGGGTCTAATTCTAATATTTAGACTCCAAAAATTGTATCTAGAGCGTCTAATACGGAAACTTGGACTCCAAAAATGCACTTTTGGCGTTTTAGTACAAAACTTAGACTCTAAAAGTCACCCGATTATTACAAAAATGCCACCGCGTCTTTTTTTACTACCTCTTTTATTAATAGGAGGCCTATTGGAGACGCAAAAGCCAATTTCTGTAGTAGTGTCAAGAGCTTAACTCTTTATGCACACATTATGAGTTGAAAAACATCTATCTTTTATGCATAAAGTTGTGTTTGATTCATTATGCTCGATTATCTTAATTTGTTTATATTCTTAGAGCATGTAAATTTTTTTTCTACATACTAACAATTAATGGATCCAATTTAAAATTGGATACCAAAGAAGAAAAAGAGTTATATAGTATTGTAGGAACAAGGAAAGCCTCTCAAGAAAGCAACTATACGATGAAATAATTCAAATTCTTGAGAAAAGCTGAAGAAGCAATGCTTGATGTTGATGTATATCAAAGCTGGAGATATCTACATCATTTCATCCCAGCAAGCTTCAACAAGGACAAAGAAAATCATGGTGATATCTAATCTTACCCTAAAACTATGTTTGTATGAAATTCATATTTGGGTAATGTATACTTGTCCAATATTGGATACCATTAAGCAATCAATTATTTGTGCTTTTCAAAATGTTTTCAGATTGCTAAATGTGAAAGCAGGAGCTTTATACCCAAGAAGGGGGGTGAATTGGGTATCTTTAAAATTTTCGAAACTTGTTCTGTTTTTGATCACTCAGAACAGGGCACAACAGAGAGGATAAGGAGAAGAAGCTAAACACAATGCAATTTATACTGGTTCAGTCCTTTCCTGACCTACATCCAGTCCCCAAGCCTCACTTGGGATTTTCAATCCACTAACTCAACAATATTGATTACACACTCTGCACTAAGAGTTGTTCTCTCACTAGAACACACTCCCCCTTACAAGTTGTAATCAATACACCCCAACTACCAAGTCCCCTGACTTGTAGTTATCTCAATCAATAAATGATTTACAAGTATTTGACTCTCTTACAGAGTAGATATAATGAACACTGAAGTGTTTGTATCAAGTATGATACTTTACAAATGAAAGCTAATACACAATAAATGAACTTAGTAGAATTTCGCTCAGAGTAGGTGTATTTGCTGTAAATGAAGTTAATGCTCTCTATTTATAGGTAGAGAACATTAAATGACCGTTGTGAAATGATTTGCTTAAGTTCTGGTCATCTTCTCTCTCTAGACTTCTGCTAATCCAAGTCTTCATGATATCTGATGTGGTTCTTTGAGTTTCTGCCCGTTGGAATTGATTTTACTTGATGTGGTAAGCTTCCTTTAACGTTCACAAGGCGTGCTCAGATGGATTAGCCGAAAGTAGATGAGATTGTGCAGGTGCATTAAATGCACTGTTCACCTTTTTGCTTTTTCTCACAAATCTTCAATAATCTTGATCTGTGCTAACTGAAAAACACTCAACAAACTTGTTAAACATATCTGGGATCATGAGTGAATGATATATGAAAGCAATTAGATCAAACAACAAGGTATAGCAGATTTCACAAACTTGAAAAAGCACCAACGGTCACAAACCTTGAGGTTAGTTCATCCAACCTCGAAGTTGACTCGAAATCTTCAAGCAAACACAGGATTTAAAACATCCAACCTCGAGGTTGCAAAGTGAACCTCGAGGTTTCTCTTTAAAAAAAAAACCTTCTGAAAAATATTATTAACTTACAAACCTTGAGGTTCCAAAGGTAACCTCGAGGTTTGAAGATTGTTTCAAAACTTCACTTTTCACTGGAGCCCGACAACCTCGAGGTTGTAAATCCATACTCGAGGTTGGCCTTTGAAAATGCAAAGTTCAATATTAAAACATAAAGCTCAGCCTCGAGGTTACAATATTAACCTCAAGGTTTTCAATGCTTTGAAAACCAGTTTGCTCTCTGTATCTCACAATACTTGAGGTTGAAATACCATACTCGAGGTTGGCAGTTTTTTCTTCAAACTTAAGTTTCAAAATAAAATGTCCAACCTCGAGGTTGAAACATGAACCTCGAGGTTTCCATATTTGAAGAAAAACAAGACCTTTTTGTATGGATTAAACCTTGAGGTTTGCTTTTCATACTCGAGGTTGCAAGTGTTAATGAAGAAACTTGGATTTTCCAAGAAGACCAGAACCTCGAGGTTGACTTCTCAACCTCGAGGTTTCACATAGTATTTGTGAAACCAAGTTTTGTAACATCAGAGCACTTGACTTTTTAAAGATTCTGTAAGGTCAAACCTCGAGGTTACAAACCCAACCTCGAGGTTTGCTCTTAAACAGAGTTTTGACACTTAAGAGCAAAACCTCTTCAATTGATTGTAGTTGTTGACAATCATCAAAACCATCAGAGAACTAACATTCTCCCCCTTTTCGATGATGACAACATCTACAAGCAATCCCTCTTTCAACACTTAAAAACATTATCAGTGAGATTATCAGAGAGTTTGAAAAACTGAGTTTTGCACAAGGAAAATTCTCAGAAATAAGCAAAAGCATGAAATCGAAACTGATATTCCAATTGATATTCCATTTCAACAAATTCATACATACAAGATACAATGGAATTCAACTGAAGGCTAAACTTAACAAGATGCAAACAGCAATACAAAAAAAATAAGTACAAGTGCTGCTTCACAATCAAAACAACCCTAGACCCTAAGATCCTCTAATCCTTATTGCTTGTCTCTCCCCCTTTGTCATCGTCATCAACATATTCTGGGTCAAGAATAACAAGAGGAGGCTGATAAAGGACCATAGCAGTGGTGGGATCAAATGTGGGATCTAGAAGAGAAGGATGGGCATAGGGAGAAGGTGTTGGGAAGACTTCAGTAGAAGGGGTAGGTGGAGATGGAAAGGGTTGAGGGAGAACCGCTGTGGCAGGAGTGACAGGGGAAGGCTGGACCACAGTGGTGGGAGTAGTATGAGTGGAAGGAGAAGATGGTGTGGTATCGATAGGAGAAGTGTGTGGTGGACTGGGAAAAGAGAAGGAGTGAGAGGGAGGTGAATGAGTGGGAGAGTGAGCAGGAGACTCAGTGGGTGAGGGAAGTGAAGATGGGTCAGGTATAGGAAGTGATGAACTAGGGCCATCAGCTGGAGCAGGGATAGGAGGAGAATCCATCTCAGGAGCAGGAATAGTAGTGGAAGCCTGGACTGGAACTGAGGATGAACCTGGAGCGGATGAGGAAGCCCCGAGACCAAAATGTCTGAGAAGCATGTCAGCTCTGTCTCTGGCATCAGATGCAGCTGAGAGTGTGACAGCTAAAGAGGAGTCCAATTCAGTAAACTTTTGATCCACTTCCTCCTTTAGCTTATACAAGTGGGACATTGCCTCAGTCTGTGCAACTATGACATCCATAAGTGTCATCTTGATGTCAGCCTGCAATACATCAACTTCAGTCTTCATGATAGCTCTGTGGGAGATTAGGGCTTGATCCACAATCTGTTTGATCTGTCCCAACATATCATCTGGTAGAGGTGCCTGAGAAGGTGGAGGAGCTGACTGTGCTTCCTTAGGGGCTTGAGAAGCCTGAGACTGAGCTGCACCCTCTTCATCAAACTTGATATGCATAAGATTCAGCTGATGTTTTCCAAAATAGAGGGGGTACTCAAGGGTATCAGTTGACCCCACATACCAAATTTTGTGATAGTAGAGTATCACAGAAACTAGGGAAGGGTAGGGTATGTGTGTCAAAGGCTTCTTGGCAAACTTGAAGGATTTCATCCCCTGAAGTAGCCAATCCCCAATGTTGAAAGGCACTCTCCTCACAAAGGCAGTGAATGGTCTATAGTATAAGGAAGTGAAGTGGGTGTAGTTCCCAGCTTTAGGAATAAAATTCCTTGAATAGACATACCAAAGAACCCGGTTTTCCTTAGGCATATCCCTAGGCTTGAAGGTAAGCTTGATCTGTTGATCAGGTGGGAAAGGTTTGCCAGGAATGAGAGTTTCATATACCTCTTGATTGGTGTAGGAAAAATCAGGAACAGGAGGTGGGTTCTTGATTTTCAGAATCTTGTTCAAGGTATCAGCAGAAAGTGAAAACTTGACTCCCCTCACAGTGGTTGACACCCTTTCCTCTACCAACTCACCATCTGCATCCAGTACACTCTCATCCTCCATCTTAACATAAAACATCCTAACAAGACTAGGAGTGTATGGACAGAATATAGAGACAAATGGTTCATATATCTTAATCCAAGGGCTCAGATCAAAATTGCACTCTTTATAGAAGGCATCTAAGTTAATAGCTACTGAGGCACAGAACACCTTGGGAAGATAAGTTTCTCCATACTTATCATTTTCTTCCTTGGTTGAGAAGGATGAGGCAGCAGTGATGAATCCCTCAGGAGGTGATCTGACATGACGAATGTCTTCAATGGCATTGACAGCAAACTTTCCCATCTTCTTTTGCTGTGAAGCCTGAGAGGGAGATTGACCTTGAGACTTTGAAGCATTCTTGGTTCTTGACTTCTTGGCCTTTTCTCCAACTTTTTCTTTCCCATTTCCAGTTGCGTCTGGTACTTTCCTCTTTTTGGATTCAACTTGACTTGGCTCCTTGATGGAAATGCCCTTTGGTTTGCTCTTGGGAGGAGGAGATGGAGGAGGATCAGTAGCAACCGCTGGGATATGCTTATCAATCCCAGAGCGCAAGCGAATGGACTGAGTCTTCTTTCTCACTGGCTTGCTCGCTTGAGGTTCAGGTGAAGGTTGGCGTTTTGGAGGTGGAGAGGGAGACCAAGATTCTGTCTCCTCGTTCGAATGAGTGGTTGATTTTGAATGGGAAGGAGATTTCGAAGCCATTTATGGACTTAGAACAGAAGAAATTGGCAGAAAATGGAAGATTTGAAGAGAGAGTGAAGAGAGAAAGCGTGAGAACTCGAGGTTAGGGTTCAGTAGAAATGAAATTTCACAGCAGCATATATATAGAAATGCGTTCAACCTCGAGGTTGACATTTCAGCCTCGAGGTTAGATGAACAAAAATTCACTAACCTCTGAATTTCTTACCTCCAACCTCGAGGTTGCTTCTAGAACCTCGAGGTTTTACTGTCTGTTAGATGAGGTGTCTCTTCTGTCTGTCACCAACCTCGAGGTTCCAATCCCATACTCGAGGTTCCAGCTTCCAAATATTTTCAGTTTTGACTATTTACCCCGATAACCTCGAGGTTAGCTTCTGAACCTCGAGGTTCCATCCTTCAGAAAACTTGAATTCTTTTGACACCCTGACAACCTCGAGGTTGGCTAGTGAACCTCGAGGTTTTGCCCTTTGATAGCAAAACCAAGTCCTGCATAAGATTGTCTACATACTCCGATGCTTAAGTTAGTGACTAGTATTCATCAAAACCATAATTTGACATAGAAATGAACAGAAAGTACTCACAATTCATTGGGATTTACCATTCCCAATTCTCTTCTTATAAAGGTGAATGGCTCCTTGGCTAGAGGCTTGGTGAAAATGTCAGCCAATTGAAGGTGAGTTGGGATGAACATCACTTTTACATCTCTTTTCTGGACATGATCTCTGATGAAGTGATGTCTCACATCAATGTGCTTGGTCCTTGTATGTTGAACAGGATTCTTGGCCAAGCTTATGGTGCTTGTGTTGTCACATAAGATTGGAATCTCCTTTAAGTACACTCCAAGATCAGCAAGTTGTTGCTTCAACCACAGCACTTGAGCACAGCAACTTGAGGCAGCCACATATTCGGCTTCCGTTGAGGACACGGCTACGGTAGTTTGCTTTTTGCTAAACCAAGAGACAAGTGAGTTGCCGAAGAACTCGCAATGCCCACTTGTACTTTTTCTATCTGTCTTGTAGCCGGCATGATCCGAGTCCGAATATGCCACCAAGTGCTCCGGCTGACCTTTGGGAAACCACAGTCCAAGAGTCTTCGTATCAGATAGATATCTGAATATTCTTTTCACGTGCTCAGCATGAGACTCTTTGGGTGCTGATTGAAACCGAGCACACATCCCAACACTGAATTGGATGTCCGGGCGACTTGCAGTGAGATAGAGCAATGATCCAATCATTCCTCTATACTTGGTGATGTTGAAATCCTTGCCCTCTTCATCAGCATCTAAAGAAGTGGTTGTGCTCATTGGTGTGTCAGCTCCATTGCACTTGTCCATTCCAAACTTCTTCAGCAAATCATTCAGGTACTTGGTTTGGGATATGAATATCTCATCTTTCCGTTGCTTGATTTGCAGTCCAAGAAAATAATTCAGCTCACCCATCATTGACATTTCAAATTCTCCCTGCATAGTCTTAGAGAATTCCTCACACAAGGAGTCATTAGTAGCACCAAATATAATGTCATCAACATAAATTTGAACAACTAAGATTTCATTCAATTTGTTTTTCTTTATGAACAAGGTTGTATCAGCTTTGCCTCTAATAAACCCTTGATCAAGTAAGAATTGACTCAATCTTTCATACCAAGCTCTAGGAGCTTGTTTAAGGCCATAAAGTGCTTTCTTAAGTTTGAAAACATGATTTGGAAAGTGTTCATTTTCAAAACCCAGAGGTTGTTCCACATAAACCTCTTCTTGAATAAATCCATTTAAGAATGCACTTTTGACATCCATTTGAAAAAGTTTAAAACCTTTTGTGCATGCAAATGCTAGAAGAACTCTTATAGCCTCCAATCTAGCTACTGGAGCATAGGTCTCTTCATAGTCTATTCCTTCTTCTTGATTGTAACCTTTGGCCACTAATCTAGCCTTGTTACGCACAATGATGGCTGACTCATCACGTTTGTTCTTGAATACCCATTTTGTCCCAATTACCGGATGGTTTTTGGGCCTAGGTACCAAATCCCAAACTTGATTTCTATCAAATTGATGTAGCTCTTCTTGCATAGCAATCACCCAATCATTATCTGAGAGGGCTTCTTCTATCTTAGAAGGCTCAATGTGAGAAATGAATGCAGAAAATGTAACCTCATTTAAGGTACTATTTTTAGTCCTAACTCCTTGGTTTACATCACCTATAACTTGGTCTAAAGGATGATTCCTTATAAATCTCCAAGCCCTAGGTTGAGACTGATCTGGTTTTTCCAAATCATTTTTAGGATCAGCCTCAAAAACATTTTCAGAATTTTCAGAAGGAGTAGGAGCATTTTTCGAAAAGAATTGATTCTTGAAAATTGTTTCTTCTTCATCATCAAGGGGTTTATCAGAGTTAGATTCACAGAATACAACATGTATAGATTCTTCAACAATTTTAGTTCTAGTATTAAATACCCTATATGCCTTACTTCTATTTGAGTAACCAATAAAAATAGCTAAATCAGATTTAGGATCGAATTTACCAAGATTATCTTTACCATTATTATGCACGTAGCACTTACTCCCGAAGACGTGAAGATGGCTGAGGTTCGGCTTTCTTCCTTTGTAGAGTTCGTACGGGATCGTGTTCAGCTTCTTCCTCACATAGGCTCGGTTGGAGATGTAGCATGCTGTACTCATCGCGTCAGCCCAAAACACTTGTGAAGTGTTGTATTCGTTCAGCATTGCCTGGGCCATCTCCGTGAGTACTCGATTCTTTCTTTCCACAACACCATTCTGTTGAGGAGTTCTTGGTGCTGAGAAGTTGTGATCAATCCCCATGCTATCGCAGAACTCAGCAAAGGCATGATTCTCGAATTCTCCACCATGATCAGTCCTTATACCTGAAATTGTAAGACCCTTCTCGTTTTGGACCTTCTTGGCAAAGCAGACAAACTGATCATATGTTTCATCTTTTGAGGATAAAAATATTGTCCAAGTAAATCTAGAAAAATCATCAACAATGACCAAAGTATATAAGTTTCCACCAAGACTTTTGACTCTAGCTGGTCCAACTAGGTCCATATGAAGTAGTTGAAGGGGTCTTGTGGTTGAAATCTCATTTTTAGCTTTGAAAGAGGATTTGGTTTGTTTTCCCTTTTGACAAGCATCACAAATCATATCATTTTTGAAATTTAGCTTGGGAATGCCAATAACCAAATCCTTTTTCAACAACTTGTCAAGTTGGTACATATTGACATGAGCTAATCGCTTATGCCAAAGCCAACTTTCATTCAAATTGCTCACAAAACAATTTTCAGAAGTAGGGGCATTACTAGAGAGGTTCAAAGTATAACAATTTCCATCTCTAGGTGCTCTAAACAAAGCTTTATTTTTCAAATCATTTATGGAGATCAAATCTTTCTTAACAATAAAGCATTCATCAGAATCAAATATTACCAAATTACCCTTATCGGTGCTTTGGCTTACACTTAGAAGGTTGTGACATAATCCTTCTACAAAGTAGACGTCTTTGATAAGTGGACCTTCATTGTTGCCAATCTCACCAATGCCAGCAATTTTCCCGAATTGGTCACCTCCAAATGTGACTCTACCTCCATCTTTTGGCTTTATTGATAAAAACTTTGATTTGTCTCCAGTCATGTGCCTTGAGCATCCACTATCGATGTACCACTTGTTAGGCCTTGATGCTCTAAGACAAACCTGCAATTCACAATGGATCAGGTTTTAGGTACCCATCTTTTCTTGGGTCCTTTGGGGTTAGCATGCACCTTGGGAACATATGTTCCTTTCGGTACCCACACATAATTACCAACAAGTTTATCCTTTCTTTCCTTTCTATGAAAGCAAGATGAAGTAGAATGACCCTTCCTATTGCAATATGTACAATGTGCAAAAGGGTTTGAGGAATGAACAGACTTTGTAAAATAATTCATATAAGATTTTTGTCCATTCTTCTTCTTTCCTTTTTTCTTGTCAAAGTCTGGTCTATAACCAATGCCCGATCTATCATTTATAAAACGTTGTTGTTTTAGAATCACATTGAGCATTTCACTTCCCTTAGTGAATTTCTCAAGTGCCTTTGTAAGTTGTAAGTTTTTTTTTTTAAACAAGGCACTCATCACAAACCAGAGATTGAGGAGAAGAGATGTTTTCAATTTGCAATTCAAGAAAGGAGTTTTTTCTTTTTAAAGACATATATTTATCTGCTAATTTCTCAAACTCTTTTTGAACAACATTGTATTCAGCAAATAATTCATCATAGGAGGGTAAAGATTCGTATACCTCATTGCTCTCATTGTGTTGCTCTTCTTCTTCAGCAACCAGGCATATATTGGCCTTTTCGCTTTCATCCTCTTCAGCTTCATCTTCATCCGATGAGCTGTCACCCCATATGGCAGACACATATGCCTTCTTTTTGAATTTCTTGAATTTCTTCTTGTCTTTCTCTTGGTTCTTCAGCTGAGGGCAATCTGCCTTGATGTGTTCGGGCTTTTCGCATTCATAGCAAATGATAGGCTTTTTCGATTCATAGCAAATGATAGGCTTTTTCGGCTTTCGCATTCAGCTGAAATTTCTTAAAGCCTTGATCCTTTTTGTAAAACTTCTTGAATCTCCGGACCATCATCCCAATTTCTTCATCCTCATCTTCATCTTCCTCATCCTTTTCCACATTCAGAGCCACTCCTTTGTTGCGATTGTTGCCACCATTGACATCTTCTAACTCCTTCTTGAACTTCAGTTTGCTCTCATACTCAGATAGGCTTCCAAACAATGCAGCAACTGAAGTCATTGATTCTCCACGAGCTTCTTCAATGGCGGTAACCTTAGCTTCCCAATCCTTTGTCAAAATATTGAGGATTTTCCTCACTTGAGCTCCTTGATCGAAAAGCTTTCCTAAGGCCGCTAGCTGATTGGTCAGATGAGTATATCTCAACTGAAATTCTCCAATACTCTCACCTTGCTTCATCCGCAACAGGTCATACTCAGTGGTTAGAATGTTGATGCGATTCTCCTTGATTCCGGAGGTTCCTTCATAAGCTATTTCCAGTGCCTTTCACATTTCCTTAGTCGTTGACAAATTATAGATACGAAAGTACTCCTTTTGACTAAGAGCACTCTGAAGCATCAGGATAGCCTTGCTATTGAGAGTGATGTTCTTCTAATCATTATCATCGAATTTGGCTTCTATCTTGGGCACAGTGATGCCTCCTTCTACCTTGACTGGAACATAGTCTCCAGTTTCAAAGACTCTCCATAGACCATATTCTGTTGCCATCACGAACACACGAAATTTGGCTTTCCAGAAAGAGTAGTGTTCGCCGTCGAAACCGGGAGGTCTGTTGATTGAAGCTCCATCTGGAAGAATTCCTTCTATAGTGATCCTTCTCGAGTGGTTAAGCTCTTCTGAGAAGACCTTGCTCTAATACCAAATGAAAGCAGGAGCTTTATACCCAAGAGGGGGGGTGAATTGGGTATCTTTAAAATTTTCGAAACTTGTTCTGTTTTTGATCACTCAGAACAGGGCACAACAGAGAGGATAAGGAGAAGAAGCTAAACACAATGCAATTTATACTGGTTCGGTCCTTTCCTCACCTACATCCAGTCCCCAAGCCTCACTTGGGATTTTCAATCCACTAACTCAACAATATTGATTACACACTCTGCACTAAGAGTTGTTCTCTCACTAGAACACACTCCCCCTTACAAGTTGTAATCAATACACCCCAACTACCAAGTCCGCTGACTTGTAGTTATCTCAATCAATAAATGATTTACAAGTATTTGACTCTCTTACAGAGTAGATATGATGAACATTGAAGTGCTTGTATCAAGTATGATACTTTACAAATGAAAGCTAATACACAATAAATGAACTTAGTAGAATTTCGCTCAGAGTAGGTGTATTTGCTGTAAATGAAGTTAATGCTCTCTATTTATAGGTAGAGAACATTAAATGATCGTTGTGAAATGATTTGCTTAAGTTCTGGTCATCTTCTCTCTCTAGACTTCTGCTAATCCAAGTCTTAATGATATTTGATGTGGTTCTCTAAGTTTTTGCCCGTTGGAATTGATTTTACTTGATGTGGTAAGCTTCCTTTAACGTTCACAAGGCGTGCTTAGATGGATTAGCCGAAAGTAGATGAGATTGTGCAGGTGCATTAAATGCACTGTTCACCTTTTTGCTTTTTCTCACAAATCTTCAATAATCTTGATCTGTGCTAACTGAAAAACACTCAACAAACTTGTTAAACATATCTGGGATCATGAGTGAATGATATATGAAAGCAATTAGATCAAACAACAAGGTATAGCAGATTTCACAAACTTGAAAAAGCACCAACGGTCACAAACCTTGAGGTTAGTTCATCCAACCTCGAAGTTGACTCGAAATCTTCAAGCAAACACAGGATTTAAAACATCCAACCTCGAGGTTGCAAAGTGAACCTCGAGGTTTCTCTTTAAAAAAAAAACCTTCTGAAAAATATTATTAACTTACAAACCTTGAGGTTCCAAAGGTAACCTCGAGGTTTGAAGATTGTTTCAAAACTTCACTTTTCACTGGAGCCCGACAACCTCGAGGTTGTAAATCCATACTCGAGGTTGGCCTTTGAAAATGCAAAGTTCAATATTAAAACATAAAGCTCAGCCTCGAGGTTACAATATTAACCTCAAGGTTTTCAATGCTTTGAAAACCAGTTTGCTCTCTGTATCTCACAATACTTGAGGTTGAAATACCATACTCGAGGTTGGCAGTTTTTTCTTCAAACTTAAGTTTCAAAATAAAATGTCCAACCTCGATGTTGAAACATGAACCTCGAGGTTTCCATATTTGAAGAAAAACAAGACCTTTTTGTATGGATTAAACCTTGAGGTTTGCTTTTCATACTCGAGGTTGCAAGTGTTAATGAAGAAACTTGGATTTTCCAAGAAGACCAGAACCTCGAGGTTGACTTCTCAACCTCGAGGTTTCACATAGTATTTGTGAAACCAAGTTTTGTAACATCAGAGCACTTGACTTTTTAAAGATTCTGTAAGGTCAAACCTCGAGGTTACAAACCCAACCTCGAGGTTTGCTCTTAAACAGAGTTTTGACACTTAAGAGCAAAACCTCTTCAATTGATTGTAGTTGTTGACAATCATCAAAACCATCAGAGAACTAACAAAATGGACCATAAATGAATTTGTTAGTGAATAATCAAACAAGTGAACTTGTGCATAACTTTGTTGATTTTATATTTTTGAAATGCACAAGTGTAAAATCTGTTTGGATTTCAATTCACATAGTTTTAAGAAAATGCATACAAATTCCTCGAGAACATATTCATACTTTGATTGCATTCAAATAATGTTTCAAATTGGAAGTTAATATTGTATATTGAATGTTAGATATGCTTCAAATGTGTCCAATTGAGTTTTCCCTGTCATTCACATAATGATCTTTGGAATTGAATGTGATGCTTGTGTAAGTTCCGGCTGAACCCAAGAGGGGGGGTGAATTGGGTGAAGTATAAAAAAACTTTAGTTAACTTGAAATTCTTTTCGTAACTCCAAGAAATCAGTTTAGAAAGCAATAACCATACATTTATATATGTAAACACATTCAAACATATATGCTAGAAACGTAAGAGATAAGGGAAGAGAATGTGCAAACAGATTTATCCCAGGCACCTCCTGAGATTTCAATCCACTATTTCCCTCAAGCTTTAATCGGGTACTTGAGAACCGCTACAATCCCACAAGTTTAGCCGGGCACTTGTGCAGCCTTTTACAAATCTCTTACAGAGATACTCCCCCTTACACACCGTAAGGATACACCGCTTGATCACACACTCTGTACTCGAAGTAATCCTCTCACTAGGATTCACTCCCCCTTACAAGTTGTAATCAACACAATGTATAACCCACTCAAGATTACCCAATCTTGAGTTGCTCTCAGAAAGATAATGTGTTTACAATAAATTTCCTCTCAAAGGAATGGATAGATAATCACTGAAGTACAATCACAATTCATTTCACTCTCAAAGCTATCTTGACAAGTAAAACAGAGTGAAAAGGATGTAGAAGCAGAGTATCAGCATTTTGGCATTGTAGACTTGTATCTCCACGTTTTTCTGCTTGAGTCCATGTCTTTTATAGGTAGAGAGAGGTATGTGACCGTTTATGACCGTTGTAGGATGAAATATAGCCGTTAGAAACTAGCCGTTGGAGCTTTTGCACGGCTTTCGATATTCTTGCACAAATCTGATATCCTTCGTTTTGATCATCTGAAACTCACCAATAAAGTGGTTAAACATGTCTAGGAACACTAGAGATTAATCATGGGAAGTATTAAGATCAAACAAGAAGGCATTGCAAATTCGTCAGATTTGAAATTCTGAATCAGCGTCGCGAACTTGAGTTCAGTTCTTGCAGGCTCGAGTTCGAGGCTTCAGTGTTCAAAAATAAGTAAGTTCAAAAAGTGTGAACCTAAGGTTTTTTTTCTAAACCTGAGGTTCTCAAGTGTTTGAAAAGCCAAATTGCTCTCGGGATAAAATGAACCTGAGGTTCGCAACTCATTGAAAAGTTACATTGCTCTCTGTCTGAGATGAACTCGAGTTCGTTCACTTATAGGCTCGAGTTTGGCTTTTCCCAAATGCTCATTTCTTCTCTGGAACTCTCGAGCTCGAGTTTGTGACTGATGAACTCGAGTTTGTAAGTTGATTTGCGATTTGGTTGTTTCTGAGTTGGCCTGGTTCGAGTTTGCAACTTTGTCAACTTTGAAAGACCATATCTCTCTGGTCTGAACTCTGTTTTGGTCCGTTCAAAGCTTGATTGAAAGCCCTTTGAGTCTATTTTCATATGCCACTGATTTCAGCTCAATCGGATTTTTCGTTTGTGAGATACACCCAAAATACCGAAGGTGGGTCTGGACTGTGACGTTGATTCTTGTGGCAACTTGTAAAAATCATAGATCCTTGATCTGAACTCCTTTTGGCTTGAATTTTATATCCAAATGACGCATTGGGAGTCTAGTTTCATATGCTTTTGGTTTTGTCTCAATCGGATCTCTAGCTTGGGAGATATCGTTGAATTACCAGACCTTGCCCAAGCTAAACGTGAAACAGAGTGGAGCTGAAGTGCTGATGACCACTGTGAACTCGAGTTTGCACTTACAGGCTCAAGTTTGCCTTGTCCAGAGACACCGAAAATGCTGAAGACACTTATAGGCTCGAGTTTGCACTTGTAGGCTCGAGTTTGCTTAGTCCAGAGACACCAGAAATGCTGAAGACACTTATAGGCTCGAGTTTGCACTTGTAGGCTCGAGTTTGCTTAGTCCAGAGACACCAGAAATGCTGAAGACACTTATAGGCTCGAGTTTGTGATTCTAAACTCGAGTTTGAGGTCCTAAACTCGAGTTTGGGGTCTTGAACTCGAGTTTGCTCATCCAGAAGCTAATTTTGGTTGACTTTAACTCTGAATTGAGTTATTCCAACTTCCATATGATCTTGGAGGCTTCTAGCTTCAGCATAAGAACTTGAATAACTATATCTTCATTCCATTCATCAAGTTCTTCCTTCTTCCATCTCCCAACTTGATCATTCTTCTTCATTTAACTTGAGCTCATCATTCTTTACAGCTTCTACCTTCTTCAATATCCATAAAGTGATGAAACTTCATTCCAACTTCTGCTTATCATAGAGACTTCCAGTATCACATATAAGAATATATATGCATGTTCTTTATTTGGTCTCTTCTCTTCTACTTGGTTATCACCAAAACCCATTGATAACATCTTGCTTCCTTGATAACCTCTGCAAATACTTCTTTCTTTCAATTCTTATCTCCTTCTTGATTAATCTCTATAATTCAACTTGGATTAATCTACATTAAATACAACAATTAGTCAATGTAGGAGATAACTATATTACTCAATCTTTTTGCTTATAACAATGACAATGGCATCTATATAAAACATCATCAAAACTAATCATAACCAACATTCAATGGCATCTATATAAGACATCATCAAAACTAATCATAACCAATAGCTTGAACTCTTCATTCATTATTCTTTATTAAGTTAGATCTTATATCTAAGAAGTTGATTATCTATATGAGTCTCAAGCTTGTCTCCAAAAAGGGAATTCAATTTGTGAAAATCTCATGCTTATTGGATAAATTCTTATTGGTTAAGTTATTCCAAGTATTATGAATGTTCATTAATGCATTAAATGTTAGTGCATTAACCATTATATGGAATAACTTACTATGATAATATTATGGAACTCTAATCATTTGGATTAATGAGTTTGTACTTCATCGTCCATGAATCCTAGTACTACTTGTGTTACTCAAATATATAAGCATTTGTCTACATCCATGTTTTGAGTAACTACTTCTGAATACTCATAATTCTTGCCTTGAATGTTCTTATGTTTTCAAGACTCTACTCTAAAAGGCAAGATTATCTTTTGGTCAATAGCAAAGTCATTAAGCTTATATATGTTGTGCTAAGCATGTCTTGATAATGCTTTACTTGCATGACTTTGGCTTTTCAAAAAATTCTTCAACATGTTAACTTCAATGTTCAACATGTTTTCTAAAACTGAAGCATATTGATATATTCATTAAATCTATTGACTTCCATCATATTTATAATAAACATTGTTTTCAAACATGTTTCAAAAATCTTTCATGTATGAAAAATATTGATTTCATAATGTGTCATCACATTTTTGAAAGACCATTCAAGATTTGAAATACTTTGCATATTTCATTATCTTTCTTGAAAAATCTGAACTTCAAATTGATAAATGCTTATCGTTATAGATAAGGTTTTCTATACTCATTTTTATCAATGACATCTTTTCTGCATAAAGTGTATTCACAAATTGTCATTGAGAAATAACATTTTTGGTATCATTTAGTTGTTACCCTATTCAATTCATTGGCTTGATCTTATTTGTTTGGGTAAAACTATGTTTTGATCTTTGATTGTTATACTCTTTGCTAAAAAATCATATGATTTAATTCTATAAGAGCATTAGAGTTATCATGTCTAATCTTGTGTGGACTCAAGAATCATTGAGTATCAAAGGACACATATTTTTGTAGGAGCTAACCGAAATGTTTTGTTGAGGGATACAAAGAATATAGGCAAACAGAATAGATCATTTCAGTGGCTATGTCTGCAAATTTTGTGCCATCACTTGAGTGACATTCCAACACTAGCAAGAGGCTTAAACCAAGATGATAAGGAGCATGCTAGCTTGATGAGAAGCTATGAGCAGAAACTAATCCTATACAAAGCTCATTCAGGATTTCAGCTTCCAAGATGCATTCGAAATAATGGATAATAGCTATCTAGTAATGCATCTATGGACTACAGAGGATTAACTTGAGTAATTACGATATTATTCAAGTGAGGTATTGTATTATGAAACAATATGTGTATTGTATATCATAATCATACTAGGCTAATTTGATTTTATTCATTTAATTTTATCTCATGAATCTTAGCCGAGCAAATCCATTTTTAAAATGATCCTTATGCTTTAAAACTCTTTTATCATCATAAAGGCATAAGTGATTTCTTCATACCAATTTCAAGTCCATCCATGTGCCTTTGAAAGTTCTTAATTCTGAGATACCATATTATGTCCATTAGAGTTGGAGGATCTTTAGACTTCATAACATTTTGTGTCACATTATTATTTGGCATCATTAAAGGGAATTTCACATTTTAGTCATGCATTCATTAAGGGGGAGCTTCACATTCAGATGTGTTCTTCTCGTTTATTTGAAGAAAATCTCTTTAAACATACTCATCTACATTCACTATCTTTTATTAGTTTTGATGATGAGTTAATTTCACTCTTGAAAATATCTTATATTTTCCTTTCATTATTATTTGAAAATATCTTTTCGAAAGGAATACTTTGATATCTGGTTGCACTAACAAATCTCTTCTGGAAAGGATGTTTTTAATTTGTAGCAGGAGATTTGGTTATGTGTTACAACTTTGGTGATCAATTTTTGAAGCTGAGATGTGCTATACATGGATGATCTATAAAGGAAGAGCAAAGGATGGAAGCTGAGTACAGACCATATTTAGATGTGATAATCCTTAAGATGTGAATAACAAGAAGCCAGTACTTTCATCTTATTTGCATCATATAGGATATTCATGATCCTGCTATTGAGCCTCATCAAAGAATCTCATACGACAGCTTCATCTTAGGCCAGATCGTTCATCAATTTGCAAAACCAACATGAGCATTTCTAATCCCTATCTTTTTTTATTCAGTAGAAATTTTGCACATGTTTGGTATCTTTATGCTTTATGTGTGAAAGTTGTCTTGAAAACCTCTCCAAATTCTCTCAAATTTGTTTTCATAAAAACATTCTAAATTGCATCATATTTAAAATGAAAGCACTTTCAATCGGGGAGAGAAAATCAGTTTCTTTGACTCATTTAATCTGGTTTCATATGTGTCTCTTTAATCATTTCCTCTTTACTTCAACTTTTTGCTAATGACAAATAAGGGGGAGAGAATGGCAAGAAAAAAAAATTGTTGCATCTAATGTATTCTCATATTCATATATATTTTTCTTAAGGTATTTGCCATCATCAAAAAGGGGGAGAATGTTGATTATGATTAGTTTTGATGATGTCTAATATAGAAGCAAAAAGTTTATATAATATATCTCCTACATTGACTAACTACTATGTTTAATGTAGATTAGTTCAAGTTGAATTAGAAAGAAGAATAATCAACAAGGAGATAAGAAATTACAAGAAGAAGAAATTGAATCAAAGAAGACGTGAGTCAAATGATATGGAATGATTAAACGAAGAGAAGGAAGAAAGAGTTGGATTATGAAGATTAATCAAGATGAGAGATTAAAGAAGGAAGAACTTGTTGAATGGAATGAGAATATCAATATTCAAGTTCTTATATTGATGCTAGAAGGCTCCAAGATCATATGCAACGTGATCAGCTTTTCTGCTCCACTCTGTCCACATTCAGCACGGGCGACGTCTGGTAATTAAATGATATCTCACAAACCAGAGATCGGATTGAGACGAAACCAAAAGCATTGGAAACTAGACATCTAACACGTATTGGTGACAAACATTCGTGCCCAAAGGAGTTCAGATGAATCATTGATGAATTTTACAAGTTCACACAAAGATCAGCGTCACAGTCAGGAATAGCCTTCGGTATTTTGAGAATATCTCACAAACGACAAACCCGATTGAGCTGAAATCAGTGGCATAAGAAAGTAGACTCATAGTGCTTTCCATCAAGAGTTGAACGGACCAAAACAGAGCTGGGACCAGAGAGATATGGCCCTCAGAAGTTGATAGTCTGTTCAAGAAGTTGCTCAAATCCATTATAAGTCAATACCGCAGTATAGGGTGCTATACCGTAGTATTGGACTTCCAGAGAACAATCAAATTTTTCAAGTTAAGTCAATACCACAGTATAGGGTGCTATACCGCAGTATTGGACTTCCAGAGAGCAATCAAATTTTTCAAGTTAAGTCAATACCGCAGTATAGGTATGTATACTGCAGTATAGGGCCATCCAGAGAGCAACCGAGTTTTTCAAAACAAGCCAATACCGCAGTATAGGTATGTATACTGCAGTATAGGGCCATCCAGAGAGCAACTAAATTTCTAAGTCAAGCCAATACCGCAGTATAGGTATGTATACTGCAGTATAGGGCCATCCAGAGAGCAACCAAGTTTTTTCAAGCAAGTCAATACCGCAGTATGGATATGTATACTGCAGTATAGGCTTATACAGAGAGCTCCCAAATTTTATAACTATTGCATACTGCAGTATAGGTTTGCATACTGCAGTATTGAGCTCTTAAACTTGTTTTCAACTTGACACATGTTCTTGCATACTCCAGTATGGAGTTCTATACTCCAGTATTGCATACTTTCACTAACATATTCCAGTATTGACGCAAGTATTGAACGTCAAACTTGAAAATCAAATCTGACGAATTTGCAATGCCTTCTTGTTTGATCTTAATACTTCCTATGATTAATCTCTAATGTTCCTAGATATGTTTAACCACTTTATTGGTGAGTTTCAGATGATTAAAACGAAGGATATTAGATTTGTATACTCCAGTAGAGAGGCTTTTTGAACTTAAACTTTTTCACACAAATAGTGCCATACTGCAGTATACTACTAACATACCGCAGTATAGGTCATGACTTTCGAACACAAGTCACGATGATTTGCCTCTGGAAGCTGCATGCCGCAGTATGACTTTGGATACTGCAGTATGGACACTTATGCACAGTGCCATACTCCAGTATAGAGGAACTTACCGCAGTATACAACGGTCAAAATTGATTTTTGAATTACACGAATTTGCAAATCCTTATTGTTTGATCTAATTGCTTACATATATCATTCACTTATGTTCCCAGATACGTTTAACAAGTTTGTTAAGTGAATTTCAGTCAGCACAGATGAAGATTAATGAGATCAAAGACAAAAAGCAAAAAGGTGCTCAGTGCATTTAATGCACTTCTGCAAATCAACCTCCTTTTGGTTAATCCATCTGAGCACGCATTCTCAACGGTCAAGAATCATTTCTTCATCAAGCAAAGTCTACTCCAACGGGCAAATCCTCAGAGAGCCACATCAGATCACATTAACACATGATTAGTTGGAGTTTAGAGAGAGAAGCAGACCACACTTAATGACAATCAACTACAACGGTCTGATTCATCTTACAACGGTCAAAAACAGTCACACATCATTCTCTACCTATAAAAGACATGGACTCAAGCAGAAAAACGAGGAGATACAAGTTTACAGTGCTAAAATGCTGATACTCTGCTTCTACATCATTCTCACTCTGTTTTTCATATCTAAATAGCTTAGAGAGTGAAATGAATTGTATCTGAACTTCAGTGATCATTTATTCATTCCTTTGAGAGTAAATTTATTGTAAACACATTATCTTTCTGAGAGCAACTCAAGATTGGGTAATCTTGAGTGGATTATACATTGTGTTGATTACAACTTGTAAGGGGCAGTGAATCCTAGAGAGAGGATTACTTCGAATACAGAGTGTGTAATCAAGCAGTGTGTTGATTACAGATTGTAAGGGGGAGTGAATCCTAGAGAAAGGGTTACTTCAGTTACTGATCGTGTAACCAAGAAGATTAAAGATAGTGGATTGAAAATCCCAAGTGAGGCTTGGGGACTGGACGTAGGTCTAGGATAAGGCCGAACCAGTATAAATCTGTTTGCAAGCTCTTCTCCCTTATCTCTTGCATTTCCAGCATTTACATTTGAGTATTTACCAATTGTTTGTGATCTTACTTTTATTACACAAAGATGAATTTCTTAAATTGCGAAAATCTTTTAAAGAATGGAAATTTTTATACTTCACCCAATTCACCTCCCCTCTTGGGTTCAGCCGTAACTTACATGTTAAAGGTTTTAAACTCTTTCAAATGGATGTGAAAAGTGCATTTTTGAATGGTTTTATACAAGAGGACGTGTATGTTGAACAACCTCCTGGTTTTGAAAACGATCAATTTCCTGATCATGGTTATCGACTTAAGAAAGCTTTGTATGGTCTCAAGCAAGCTCCTAGAGCTTGGTATGAAAGATTAAGTCAATTTCTTCTTGATCAAGGATTTATCAGAGGAAAAGCTGACACAACTCTATTTATAAAAAGAAATAAATTAAATGAGATCCTGATTGTGTAAATTTATGTGGATGACATAATTTTTGGAGCTACTAATGATGCTTTGTGTGAGGAATTCTCTAAGATTATGCATGGAGAATTTGAGATGTCAATGATGGGAGAGCTCAATTATTTTCTTGGACTGCAAATCAAGCAAAGAAAGGATGGAATCTTCATCTCCCAGACAAAATACCTCAATGATCTGTTGAAAAAGTTCGGGATGGACCAATGCAATGGAGCTGACACTCCTATGAGCACAACCACTTCATTGGATGCTGACAAAGAGGGCAAAGATTTCAACATCACAAAATATAGAGGGATGATTGGATCATTACTTTATCTAACTGCAAGTCGCCCGGACATCCAATTCAGTGTTGGGATGTGTACAAGGTTCCAGTCTGCTCTAAAGGAGTCTCATGCTGAACATGTGAAGAGAATCTTCAGATATCTTGCAGACAAAAAGTCACTTGGATTGTGGTTTCCCAAAGGTCAACCTAAACACTTGGTGGCATACTCAGATTCAGATCATGCCGGCTACAAGACTGATAGAAAGAGCACAAGTAGCCAATGTGAGTTCTTTGGGAATTCACTTGTGTCATGGTTCAGCAAAAAGCAAACAAGTGTAGCCGTCATGTCAACTGAAGCTGAGTATGTGGCGGCATCAAGTTGTTGTGCACAAGTTTTATGGCTCAAACAACAACTTGCTGACTTGGGAGTCCATCTGAAAGAAATTCCAATATTGTGTGACAACACAAGCACAATAAGCTTGGCAAAGAATCCAGTCCAACATACCCGGACCAAGCATATTGATGTGAGGCATCATTTCATAAGGGATCATGTTCAGAAAAGAGATGTCAAAGTCATGTTCATCCCAACTCATCTTCAACTTGCTGATATTTTCACAAAGCCTTTAGCAAAAGATCAATTTAATTTCATAAGGAGAGAATTGGGAATGGTAAATCCCAATGAGCTGTAAGAAATTTCTACTCATTTTGGTATTAAATTGAGGTTTTGATGATTATAAGTCACTAACTTAAGCATCGGAGTATCTAGATAGTTTTTGTGCAGGACATAGATGAATTATGGTTTTGCTGTCAAAAAGAAGCAAAACCTCGAGGTTTTGGAGAAAACCTCTAGGTTTGGAGGTGCATGATCAAAAGATGAGAGCTTCAGAGTCAAGAAACCTCGAGTATTCAGAGAAACCTTGAGGTTTAGATGAGACAGAGAGCACCTCAAATTGACAGGCAGCAAAACCTCGAGGTTTTGGAGAAAACCTCGAGGTTTGGGGCCAGAATTTCAAAAGTTCACAAAACACTTTTGAAGTCCAGGTTAGTGAAGTTTAGTCATCGAACCTTGAGGTTTGGACTAAAACCTCGAGGTTTGACGGTCATATATATATATGGGTACTGTGCAATTTCATCAGAACCCTATCTAAACCTCAAGTACTCTCATTTTCTCTCGTCTTTCTCTCTCTGAATCCCTCATTTTTGGTCCAAATCTTTCCCTTTAATCTTCACAATGTCATCGAAACCACATTCTCCATCCAAATCCACCACGAATCCTAACGAAGAAACTCAATCGTGGTGACCTCCTCCTCGCCAACCGAGCCAACCTGTCCCAGCTTCTTCATCTGACAAACCAGTAAGGGTGAAGACTTGGTCTACTAGGCTTCACTATGGAGTAGACAAGTTAATCAAAGGAGTACAAGGCGAACTTCCTGATGCTCCATCGCCTACTCCTAAGAGAAAAGGAATTTCGTTCAAAGAACCTGAAAAGTCTCCAGCCAAGAAAGCGAAACAGCCTGAGCCAAAGGGAAAAGGAAAGGAGAAGGTCTCTGGTACAAAATCTTCTGGAAAGGAAAAGACAATGAAATCAACAACGAAGGCAAGGACAAAGAGAGCCTCTATTGCTAAGTCTTATCAACCACCAAAGGGTCAATCTTCTTCACATGTTCCAGAATCAGAACAAGAAGAAGAAGAAGAAGAAGAAGAAGAAGAAGAAGCACCTGCTGTCATGGAGAATGCAATATGTGACATCTACCGAATTGTCTCGCCAATTGAAGGTTTTGTAACTGCTTTTGCTAGTCTTCCTAAGGAAGAAAATGAAAAATTTAGAGAAGCTTACCTTCACCATCTATTTTGTCCAATGGTGGTCATTAACTTAGAGGAATTTCAAAGAGAGTGTCACTTTGATCTATCACCTTGGCTAAAACAGTACGAGTCTTTCATTTCCATATCTGCTCCCTACACTTCGAACATTGTACGTCTGTTCTATTATAAGATGGAGTATGATAATGAACTAGATGAAGATGGTGAGTTGCTTGAAGAAAGAGTCACATCAGTTGTTAGGGGAGTTAAGTTTACCCTATCTGCATCCATTCTGAACAAAATTCTGAAGATAGAGAATCCCCCACCTATTCCTGATTTTGCATACACTAACCAAGAGGTGTTTGAAACACTTAGACCCGGTGAGCCTTTCACTCCTGATCAACAACTCAGACTCACATTCAAACCCAGCTCTATGCCACCTGAAAACCGAGTATTGTGGTATGTCTACTCTAGGCAACTACACTTATTTCACCCAGCTCGATTATCGCCCATTTACTGCCTTTGTTCAGAAAAAGCCTTTCAATATTGGCCACTGGCTTTTTCAAGGGATGACTGAGTTCAAGTTTGCAAAGAGGCAACTATCACATATACCATATCCTTCCTTAGTCTCCCTTATCCTCTTTTACCATAAAATCTGGTATGCTGGTTCTCCTGACACACTTGAGTACCCCCCCCTTCTTTGGCAAGAACCTGATGAAGATAAAGTTTGGAGAAGAAGGCTCTGTACATGATAATCATTGAATTCATATTATTTTAAATGCAAAAAGAAGCTATAAACTCTGTCATTACCATGCTTTAATGGAACAATTTGTTAAATATGTGTTTTCATCTGCATAATGAATTTTTAGACTTCATTTGCATTAATCTTGGTCATATTTGAAATTTGGATCAAAACTGGGCTCAAATCACATCTCTTTTTTAATTGGGTAATGAACACTGTTCGGTATTTTGATCATAACTTACGTTCTAGACCTCCAATTGATCCAAACTTTATATTTTAGGAAAGCTAAGAGACATACCTACAACTTCTATGAAAAGCCCAGAAGCTAAATCAGACGTTTAGAGGACCAAAATGGGCTTGGAATACAAAACAATGTGCTGTGACGGACTCTGGACCAACATGCAGTGTTTGGCCCATACCTAGAGCTACGGATATCCAAATGAGGTCCTGTTTGAACGACTGGAAAGCTGACATCCAGGGCTACAATTAATATGAAGACAACTTCACCGAAAGCCACCGAAATCTTGGTGTAAACCAGGCTGTAATTCGGACGCGTTTTTGGAGCACAAAAGTCAAGAATTGTGGCTCAATAGTTCTCCCAAGTTTTCTATAAATACAAGGATGTTTAGAACTTGTAAACACACCTTGGAGAGACCATGATCTCTCCCATTCTATCTGCCTTCTTTTATTTCTTGCCTCCTACATGGAAGGCTTTAGTTTTGCTTATTTAGTTTTATGTATTGTCTTTAATTCTTGTCTTTAGTTTCTTGCCTCCTACTTGGTATGGCTTAGTTCTAATCTTTTGTTTTATGTATTGTTTTTCTTTTGTATTTCTTGCCTCCTTCTTGGTATGGCTTAGTTGTAATCTTTCCTTTTTGGTTGTTTTAATTAAATTTCATGTTCTTCATCTTTTACCATTTTTATGCTTGGTCATGATTAGCATGAACTAAGTATCTTTCTAAGGTCATGTATGGATTCTTTATGAAGTTTAATTGTGATTCTGTTTTTAATTGCATAATGTTTGTCTTGGATATGTTTCTTTAACCCACGCTTAATGCCTTGGTTGGTTTGATCATCTAATTAAGGAATTGAAAGATTAATTAGACCTTGGGAAAGGCTAGTTAATTCTAGGTTCAATTGATTAAAGAACATAAGGTACTAGCAAGGGAACTTGACATAGGCTTTATGCAATCATAAAGAATTCTGGGCTTAATGCAAGAATTAATTCTAATGAGCATGGGAACATGACTTTAGGATTAAGGATTAAGCTAATTGACTTAGGAATAAGCAATTAGATTAAAATCTGAAATTCGATTGACTTACTCCAATTCAACGGTTAAGTAGTTAAACTCTACCTTAAAAAGAAGATTAGGTCTTAATCTAGCTTTTGGTAAAGGAAGAACATTTAAATGGATTATTGATGATATACTTGACCCTAGGCTTTTGTGAATTTCATTTTACAAAGTTTAATTCAATTTCTGTGTCATTTTACTGTCTTTTAATATTTTCATCAAAAACTCTTTCGGTTACATCAACTATAAATTAAAGTGATTTGGGTTGGTAGTTGGAACTTTGGTCCCTGTGGGAACGATATTTTATTACCTTGGGATACTTGCCGGTATTACATTGATAGTGTATACTTGCACTGGTTACCCCTTCATCAGTACAATCCCAAGCTCCTTCTACATCACGTGCAAGATCACATGCTCAGGAGGCACAATCAGCTCCTCCACCTCTTCAGACTTCTCTGCCAGTTGATCTTGTCTCCCAGATCAAGCAGATTGTGGACGCTTCTTTAGCCTCTCTGTCTATCCGAATGGAATTCGAATTAAGGAAACTGAAGGCTGAGATGACACGTGGACAAGAAGGTCTTATTGAGATTCAGGATGCAATGAAGGAGCACCTTGAAGCTATTGCTGGCCAATCCTTAGAGGTTAAGGAGAAAGCTGAAGAGATAGAGCTTAAGATGTCCACTCACCTTATTTCACAGATGGACCTCACTGATAAAGTAGACCGGATCATACAGCACTTGAACATTGGCTCTTCTTCAGCTCCTGGTCCTAGTCATTCTAGCCCTGTCTCTAAGTCACCCTCACCTTCCTTCACCTTTCCTTTACCACAAGTTCACACTTCCTCTCCTGATCCATCCACTCCCATCTTCACCTCTCCATCCACCATTATTCTTCTCCCACCACCACCTACTCCCTCTACTGAGATCTTGCCTTCTCCATCTACTCCTACAACTGAACCTCTACCATCGCTTTCTACACCTGCCACAGTGGTTCTTCCCTCTCCTAATACTCCTCCCACTGTTCTTTTTGAAGATGACAAAGGGGGAGAGAAAAGCAAGTAGTTAGGAGTAGTTCTAATGTTCAGAGAGAGTTGATGTTTAGAGAGAATTTAGGGAATTTTCTGATGATCTTGCTCATGTACCTACTTTGTACCTTGATTATGTTGTGTGTTTTGTGTTCCATTGTATTATGACTGACTTTATCTATTGAAATGGAATACACTTGATGCTTCTGCTCATCTCTTATTAATATCTATGTTTTGTATTACTTCTTAAGTCTCAATATCAAATCATCAAACTTTCCTAAAATCTCAACTCTCAAAATTTCTGATAATTTTTCAAAGGCATTTCAAAACTCTCTTGAACTTTGCAAAGAGATTTGTTTATAAGTGTTGTCATCATCAAAAAGGGGGATAATGTTAGTTCTCTTAAGGTTTTGATGATTGCCAACAATTGTTAACAAAGAATGAGGATTTGCTCTTAAATGTTGAAAATCCTGAGTAAGAGCAAACCTCGAGGTTTGCACAAAAACCTCGAGGTTTGGCCTTGCAAAGAAAGCCTCAAGGTTCAGTGCTTCTTCTCTCAAAAAAACTTGGTTTCACAAATTTATGTGAAACCTCGAGGTTTGTGAAGAAACCTCGAGGTTTTGGATTTCCAGAGAAAACTCAGTTTCACATCAATCCTTCAAACCTCGAGGTTTGTAACAAAACCTCCAGGTTTGTGGTTTGGCGCCTAACTGACACTTTTGAAAAATAATGTGAAACCTCGAGTATTTGAAGAAACCTCCAGGTTTCTTCATCCAGAGAGCAACTGGTTTTCAAGAACTTTGAAAACCTCGAGTTTTGTGGTTTGGTTCAAACTCGAACATTTTGAAATTAACACAAAACCTCGAGTATTGTTAGAAACCTCCAGGTTTCTGACATACAGAGAGCAATCAGGTTTTCCCATTAGTGAAAACCTCGAGGTTTACACCAAAACCTCCAGGTTTTGCCTTTGGAACAAAGTTCAGCTTTTCACTATTTTTGGCCAAACCTCGAGTATTGCTGAAAACCTCGAGGTTTGTGGGTTCCAGAGGGAAAATGAATTTTCACAATGTTTGAAACCTCCAGGTTTCTTATAAAACCTCCAGGTTTGGTTTCATTGTGTTTTCAGAATGTTTCATTTTCTTAGATGAAACCTCGAGGTTTATCATGAAACCTCGAGGTTATGACACTCAGAAACTTAAACTTCTTTCTGCTTTTGTGAAAACCTCCAGGTTCATTTTAAAACCTCCAGGTTTGGTGTTTAATCCAAAACCTTTTCACCGGACATAATGAAAACCTCGAGGTTTGAAGAACAAACCTCCAGGTTTCTATCCGTTGTCAGAAATTCGAATTTGCCAAATCTACTATACCTTCTCGTTTGATCTCAATGCTTTTCATGATTAATCTATAATGATTCTAGATATGTTTAATCATCTTTTTAGTGAGCTTCAGATAGATTAAAGAAGGATTATTCAAGGTTTAGACTAAAAGCGAAAATTGTGTCAGAACATTAAATGTTCAACCCATAAACTTGCTCACTTTTGGTTAATCCATCTGTACACGGTTGCAAAGCATTAAAGGAAGATTTCTACAACAAGCAATAGCCTCTCCAACGGATTAATTTTCAGAGAGTCAACTCTGAACCAGAGTCCAACTGGATTAAGAAGAAACTAAGATAGAGAAGAGGACCAAAGTAGCTCCTAATCCTTTCAGATCATCTCCAACGGTCCAATCAACATTGCAACGCTTATTTATTACTCCCTGAGTATAAATAGAGTTGTATTCAAGACACTACAACTACCACAACATCTGAAAACGCACAAGTATTCAAGTCTTACAACTATCTTCAGTTTTCACTTGTATTTTGTCTTTTGACATTATAAGCTTCAGTGTTTATCATCATCTACTCTTAGAGAGAGTTTTCTTTGATTATTGATCATTGATTGTAAGAAACCACAAGTCAGGGGACTTGGTGGTTGGGTTCATTGATTATAACTTGTAAGGGGGAGTGAGTTCTAGTGAGAGAATCACTTCTTGAGTGAAGAGTATGTAATCATTGAGATAGTGAAAATCCCAGAGAGTCTGGGGACTGGATGTAGGTCAAATTGTTGAGACCGAACCAGTATAAATCCTTGTGTCCAAGCTTTTCTTCCCTCATCTCTGTTAATCTCTGTTTTTCATTGTTCAAAATAGAGCTCTTAAACGAAAATTTTATTAATACCCAATTCACCCCCCTCTTGGGTATTAAGCTCCATTTTCAATGGCAAGACCGAGAGTTAGCCAATTTGAGAAGGGGATTTTGACTAGAGGCAAAGTTAGGTGACTCAACTTTAAGGCTAAACTCGAGCCAGCTCCATTTGACTCAAGCCGATTGTGTTTTTCTTCAAACTGCAAAAGCTTCTGTATGAGGTCGTGACTCGAGCCAAAGAAGTGTGACTCGAGCCAATTCTTCTCAGATCACAAACCATCGACTCGAATCTTGTTAAATCTCTAAGTATGGTTTACTTATCTTATATCTTCACTCATTATTGTTCTTAACCATGTTTAATGAGTTTGCTAATGAGTTTCAGAAGATTATTATATGGTTTAACGATAAATTCAAATTAAAGCAATCGTGTGTCAGAGGCATTTAATGCAAAGCAGAGACATTCACCATTTTGGCAAGAAACCTCTGTGCAACAATAAAGTCACATGACTATTTACTTCGTACATTCCTTACTGAGTCTCAACGGACAAAATTGAAAGAAGAATGTCAATGGAGAATAACGGAATCAACGGATAAATTCGAAGAACCAGAGTAATGTCCAACGACTATATTTATTTATTCCAACGGTCATATATGCTAAATGCGAAGAATTGCTCAAACAGTCAAATACACTACATCAACTATAAAAGGAGAAGTCTTCAAGATTGAAAGTGACAGATAGCTAGAGACACGAGCTTACATCTTCAAAATGTCAAGACTCTGATATTCATATCACTTACTCTCTGATTATCTCAATAATCATATAAACTTTAATAGAGAGTGAAATGATTCATATTGCTCTTCAGTGCTTATTCATTTACTTCTGAGAGAGGAGATTCATTGTAACCATCTTATCACTTTATCTGAGCGATACTCAAGATTGGGTGATCTTGAGTGGGAAACCCATTGTATTGATTACAGCTTGTAAGGGGAGTGGATCCTAGTGAGAGGATTACTTCGAGTACAGAGTGTGTAATCAAGTGGGTGTATTGATTACAGCGTGTAAGTGTAACATCCCAAATTTTGGAATTTGAAATTGAATTATTATATGGAAATTAATTATGAAAATTTAGCCTAAAATAATTATGAAAAATAATTATTAAAATTTAAGGACCTATTTTCTTGAGAAATTCAAAGAAAATAGTTAGAGGTTGATTTATAGCCTAAGATTTTTAGGGAAATTCTTTAAAGGTTAAAGAAGTTAAATAAGGAATAAAATCCTTACAAAACATCAAAGAGTCATTTCTAGCATTTCTTTGGTAATTAAACAATAATAAAGAGAGAAGGGAATAATTTATTATTAAATAATCAATTGTTAAATTGGTCAAACAAAAAAAATAGAAATAAAAATACAACACACATACTCCATCCATTATCTCTTCTTCAGCCATCACGCCAACAAAACCATTTTTTCATTCTCAATGTTTGGCCCAACTAAACAATTCAAACCCAATCCATCCTAATAACCCCCAACACGTGATAACAGACTGCAAAATCAAATCCCACAAAGATGCAACAGTAGGGGGCAGCAGCGTCACTTCCGCAAACGTGGAAAGAAGATCACACCATGATTATGATCTTGCTTTCGGCTAACCCCTGAGAGACACGCAACAGTGAAATCAAAGAGCCCATACTTCTTAAACATAGGCACCTCGAGCCCAGTGTCGCCAAACGTACGAACTCAACGCCACCCACCCCTGTATATGTCTTGGACCGCTGGCTTTCTTTCCTCAGACCAGACCATACATCTTCTATATATCTACTAGCTTCTGAACTTACCTTCATTCAGTAGCACAAAGTGAGCACGAGAGGGAAGGAGGACCGAGAGAAAAAAAAAAAAAGTTGAAAAGTGAGATCGCTGTGAATAGTCACTAAGCAATCTTGCTCTGTGTTTTCACTGAAAAATAGAGGAGATAGCGGCGGTAAGATTCAGCAAAGTTCAAAGTGCAAACTAAAACCAACCGAAGTTAAGTCACTATGCTTTCGTTCCTTCTAGTTTCCACAGTAAACCGACGTGAGCTTTAGGGTAATAAACTGTCAGAAAATAATTGGATACCATGTATTTTGCTGCCATGAAGTGCGTATATATGTATATCTACATGTATAAACCTATCGTTGAGCTTGGAGAAAAAGAAAAAGAAGGAAAGCTATCATCTAAATATATATATGAGTTGTAGTTTGTAAGAAAAGAACCAAACATGTATTTTTAAAAGAACCCAACGTTATTGCATGATAAAAGAACAAGCATGTTGTTGTAATAGTATATATGTACTGCACACCTAGAAGAAAATAATCACGTTGTTAGCAATAGGAGAGCTCATTGTACCGTGAGATAATGGATTAGTGAGAAAGAAAATGGAAAGAGTTTACTGTCAAGTATTTGTATATGCGTGTACTTACTGCACATAGAAAAAAAAAAAGAAAGAAAGAAAGAAAGAACAACTTGTGGTATATAGATGCATATCAGTTTGCCCTCTTGTTACTAGGAATAGAAACTATTGATCCAAAACAAATAGGAATAGAAACATGTTCCATAGTTCCCTTCTATTTTATTATACTCCCAGATAGAAACTTATGTAGAAAAACTAGATGTTCATATATATATATATATATAAACACCTATAACGATGCCTTGAAAGAACAAGGAAGTTGCTAAGTATTTGTGTATATATAGATATAAAACCAAACCTTGAAAGTTTTGTTGCCATGTGGGGTTCATTTCTCTATGTATCGTGGAAATTGAGTCAATCCATAAAGTCTCGAGATCTATAGCCTTATGGGCATAAAGCTTGTTTTCTATCCAAAATAAATTATTGTTTTAATGCCTAAATGTTAAAATCTAATTAAACTACTATTTTATAAGTGTAGACCGAGGGAAAAGAATTATACCTAAAAATATTTTTATAGACAACTAAAGTGTTAAAAAGAAGGTTGATATGGGAAGGACAGCAAGATTTTAGACTACAAGGGGGAAAAAAGAAAGAAGGAAAAAGATTTGATACGTAAATTATTCTTTTAAAAGAAAGTAAATAAATGAAAATAAGAAATATATTAAATTTTAGAAAAATAATAATAAATAGTAAAATAATAACAAAATAAATAAATAGTAATAAATAATAATTAGAAAAGGAAATTAATAGTTACGATGATCTTACTTTAGGACATTGACGAAGTTCAAGTTCCTAACATCCGAGGATTTTATTTATTCGCGAAGTTGAGGTTGGTAACTTAATCTCAAATTCCTTGTGTTTTTATATATGCCTTATATGTTCATGTGTTGTGGATTTTTGGCCGGGTTTGTATGCCCAAGTCTATGCATTTTATTCTATCGGATATGGACTATTGTTTTTGAATGATAATGTTGCATGCTTATTTTCCTAACACTGAGGATTCGTGTCTGGGACACATAGCACGTGCGAGTGCTTTCACCATTAACGATGCATGTATTAGGTACTATGTACGTAGTCGGGTAGCGGTGTATTTGCTCAATGCTTTCTTTTATTCTGCAATATGTGAAATATCTGTCATGTATGATTTACACTTTGAATGTGAGATTAACCGTTACCCTAGGATTCATCTGATTAATGAATCCCAGTCACACCTAAAGATCTAAGAAGATGCTCTGGATCAGGAAGAAAGGCTGTGCAATTGGAGTAGTTGAGGAAGACCCCGAAGGAGGGGATTTAATTAAGTTGAATTCCATATTTTAATGTTTTGGATTATATTTGCTAACTATACGACTGACAATTCGGGATGACTGTATAACAAATATCCTCAAATAGGATTAACCCTGGCTATTATCGAATTTTAAGTTGTATCACGATTGTATTCCTCCGGGAATTTAAATTAACCAGCATATGTCTGGGCATATGTTATCAGTCACTCATTCATCCAAACGTTATGCATGCTTTCTGTTGTGACTCACTTTGATATGTTAACGCTTTCACTCTGATAATTTCACACCAATTAGTCTAATAAGAGATTTAGGACATAAATGGACATAGGAATTAGGGACGTTACAGTAAGGGGGAGTGGATCCTAGTGAGAGGATTACTTCGAGTACTGAGCGTGTAATCAAGTTGAAAGAAGATGGTGGATTGAAAATCTCAAGTGAAGCTTGGGGATTAGACGTAGGTCAAGGATTGGCGGAACCAGTACAAATCTCTGTTTGCATGTTCTCTTCCCTAATCTCTTATATTTCCAGCATATATATTTGAATGTCTATTTATCGCTTTATAAAGTATTACTGTCATACGAACTGATTTCAGTAAATTGTGCAAAGATTTTCAAAGCTATCAAAAGTTTTATCAGACACCCAATTCACCCTCCTTCCCTCTTGGATGATAGCCAGGTCTAATGCAGCGGTGACCAGGCGAGAAGTTGGCCCGACATCGATAACACAACCCTTTACTCCTTCGGATTTGTCTCTCTGTATCAAAAATTCCCGCTGATTGCACGCCCAATTGATTTTGTGGAGATCTCGATGGAAGTTGCGGTTTCTTAGTATTTGAACTAACCGAATTAATGGAATTATTAATTCCCCAATTATTGGCTGAATTGGAGGAATTATTAATTGCCCAATTATTCTGTGATCCTTGAAATTGGGAATTTGGCCAATTCGAATTAGATTGCAAGTCCTTAAATTGCGAGGAATTAATAATTTGCCAATTATTCTGGAATCCTTGAAATTGGGAATTCGGCAATTCGAATTAAATTGCGAGTCCTTAAATTGTGATGCCTTCAGATGAGAAGTTTGCAGAGCATATTTAGATTCAAATTCCAGCGCAAGACTAGCGGCTTTGTAAACGGTCCTTGGCTTTTGGATTTTCACATCTGATTTCAAATTACCCTTTAATCCGTTGATAAATAGCGCTAAAAGGCAGTTTTCAGGCCATCCTTGTACACATGAAGAACGACACACGAACTCCTTCCAATATTCCTCAACAGAACCGGTCTATTTAACGTCGCATAAGTAGACATCTGGATTTTGAAATTCTGTTGGACCAAACTGCTCCTGGAAGATTTGTATTAATTCCTCCCAATGGCGTATGGTGCGATTGGAAGAGACCCATGTAAACCATCTAATGCTTCTCCTTCCAAATACATTGCAGCCACCTCTATTTTCAAATCTTTAGGGGTTTGATAATACCTGAAATATTTTTCTGCCTTCATTAACCAGCCCCTTGGGTCACCACCTTCAAATTTTGGAAATTCCACTTTGGAATGAGGACGATTGTTCGGTTTCTTACTCCACCAAGGTATTTCTCCTTCGATTTCTTCATATGGTTCTGACGGTTTTCCATGTTCCTTCTCCATGTCTTCGATCATAACAGTAGGAGTTTTCTGCTTCTTTATTTCTTTCATCTGGGCATCTAAACTTAAAAGTTTAGATACAATGAAATTCAGTTGTTGTGTCACATTTTCTAGGGCTGAAGGTAGTTCTGCGGTTTCTGGTGATTTAGAAAATTCTGCCTCTTGATTGGGATATGCAGAATCAATGGATTGTGATTTCTTCCTATTATTGCCCATAACTCACAAAAATTGGCCCACAGATTGAACACTACTCTGATACCAAATTGATGGATCCGGGATCCAGATCAACCACCAATATATTCAAGAACAAAGAATCTAAGTCCTTGACCAAAATACTCAAACATTCATATATTCATTCATAAGTCTGATTACAATCTAAAGGGGATATATATATAAAGAAACATAACCAACAAACCAACTGACTAATAAACCAACTGACTAACTACTACAAACATCATAAATAACTAACCCCTAATGAAACACACATAAAACATAATAGAATTCTAAACTTCCCCTAATAAACCTAACTTCCAAATTTCCTTTAGTTGATCTTATCCAAACGCCTCTTTAGAGGATGGTTTGGTATCCTATGATTCCTATCAGAAGGCAAGAATAATTCCTCTCCAAATGGAGCTGGGGGGAAAGGACACATGCATTGTTTTTGAAGACGCTGATTTGGATTTCGCAGCTGCTAACATTGTAAAAGGAGGTTTCTCTTACAGGTGAGGAGTGTGTAGAACTTCTAAAAAAAAAAAAAAAACAACAACAACAACGATTTGATCTCTCTTGATGTTTGTACTAATTATAATATGTTGAATAGTGGTCGCCATAGCAGTTAGGAGCAAAAATCGTGATTGAATCACTTCTATTTGTTCAAATGGCTTTGTTGATCACAACATGCTTGTTTCAGTAACTATAGTGCTAATCATATTTTTGTGTGTCCTGATTTTGTGTTAGATTTATGGTACTGATTGTGCTTGTAATATGTCAGGCTGGTCAAGAATCCTTTAGGTCTATTACTAGGTCTTACTACAAGGGAGCTGCAGGTGCTCTTCTTGTGTATGATATAACCAGGTATCTTCAAATTTGAAGGTGTCTCAAGATTTACTTGTACGATAATTCATTTTAAATTTTGTGGCATGGAATGGTTAAATATGTCTGGATTTATGGAGGGAGAACCCGTACTGTTAGCCAAAGAACGAAATATTGGTGGAGGTGAAAAACAACACTGTTTCTAGACATATTTACTATGTTTGTAAAATGTTTGCAATAGCTGTTTGCCCCAAATAACTTATTTCTTGACATCAAGTGCTATTATTTTCCAGGCAATAAATAAATTAGCTACGGCACGTGACCCTAGAATTTACAAGCAGGATTATATTGATGCCTTGTACATGTTTTATCATGAAAGGAAGCCTGAAGAAGTTGTTTTTCCTCAAACTCCAGAGTGGAAGAGAATTTCTGATCCTGAGTTTCAATGTGCACTTGACTCAGCTGTAGAAAATATAATTTGTTACAACATTATAATTTATTTTGGTCATAACATTATAATTTGTAATATTTTGTTTTTGCTATGTAAATTCTTATGATTATTACAATTTATTTTTATGATATACAAGTCTTTTTATTTTCTAATTTTTAATATTTTTTATGTAATTTTTTTCTGATTTTTTATTTTATAAAAATAAATTTAAATTTTGTGAGGGAAAACACTTTTCCCTCGCAAATTTCAGAATTTGCGAGGGAAGAGGATTCCCTCGCAAAATCTAAAATTTTGCGAGAAAAGGGGTTTCCCTTGCAAAATTTGAAAATTTGGCAAGGGAAGGGGTTTCCCTTGCAAGCTTTTGCGAGGGAAGAATGTTCCCTCGCAAATTCAGAATTTGCGAGGGAAAGAAGTATTTTTGAGATGGAAAATTGATTTACGAGAGCATTTTTTGCGACGGAACTTGTTTCCGGCGCAAATCAGTTTTGCGACAGAAAATGACTTTTTTGCAAGGGAATTTTTCCGTTGCAAAAAACTGTTTTTTTTTAGTGTGTTTTGGGAAACTTTTTTTATTGTTTGTTAAAAGGAAAAAAAAACTAAATAGCGTGAAACGCCAAGCGACCAGGCGTGCGGCAATGGACGCAATGCAAAAACGCAATGCGACGTATTTGCTCTGGCGGCTAGCCACTATTCCGCTCCGCATCACCACAATAGCACTGCTATTGCGCGCTGTTGACTACTCTGGCTAAAATTTAGTTAAATAAAACTACTACAACAATTCTTTGAATATTCTGAAACTGATCCAATCACTTTTGTCTGCTAATATTTGCCTGGGAGCTATATCAAATAAACTGTGTACAACATATAGATAGCAACAGAGGCTGGAATCCCGAAAGATCTCAGAGTAACCAGTAATCTCATATCCAGAGTATATACAGAGTATGTAAGAAAACCATAAATCATATAGCATTCAAAGGTTGCACACAGCGAGACATGCAGCCTAAACTGGAATGAGTAGTCACACACATAACATATACTGCTCAATAAGGCGCATAACCATGCCAGGGGTCACACACAGCGGGTTCCGTTACCAAAGCGCTTGGAAACATAATAATACTAAATGCATACACAATCATGGTAAAACATACAAACAAAGTCATACAAAGCATATGAGATTAAGGTTACTTACCTGTAAACAACTGATCAGTTCAAATAACAAACTCTCAGCTACTAAACAGGAATAATAGACCTAAAGTAATGCAACGTAAGTGGTGTCATCATTCATAATACTTTTTCTTAAGAATAAGCAACTATATCACTCATATGAATGGTTCTTTCACCATCTGAAACTCATTAATTCTTTTTTTTTTGGGTAAAGCTGCAGGGCATTTAGCCCATCATCATTCTAGAATCAAGTATAAATCGAGGGTAAGAAACCCCGTAAAGTCCCTGTACAATAAGTCTTCTATGGCTAAGGGAGGAGAATCAAAAACAACAGAGACATCTTCTTGAACAAAGCTAATATTAGCAAGTGCATCAGCACACTTATTGCCGTCTCTATACACATGTATCACCCTAACACTAGTCTATTTTTTCATAGCTATATTAATCTTATACAATATTATAGGTTCTGCAGTATCCTCATCCTGAATTTTCCTGAGCAACTCCACAACAGCAGCTGAGTCACTCTCAACCATTAGATTATCAAAACACCTAGTGAAGGCTACCTCTAACCCAGTTAGGACAACCCATAGTTCAACCTTTATGGCTGAGCACATGCCAAGTTCCCTTGTGAACCCACATAACCAGACCTTATCGCTGCCTCTGAATAGTCCTCCACAGCCAGCCATCTACGTATCTGCTATAACTGCCCCATCATTATTCATTTTCACCCAGCCCTCCATTGGGCACTTCCACTGAACACTTACCTCAGTTCTTTCTCCGCCTACTCTCCCAAATTCCTACTTCGCCTTCTTAATTTCTTTAACATACCATTCGACTGTATATCTTCTGTTTCCAGGCATAATAAATCAATCCTCAAACCTGCACTTATTTCTCCACCTCCACAAAAGCTAGCAAGTAATGCCAAAAGTTAATGCCCAATCATTTCTTTTTTGCCTAAGGTTCCAGGCGAACCATTCCTTACCTTGTAATCCTATGAATTCAGCATCTCTCCTGCCCCTTAAGAGCTCAACCCAGAGTTGCCAAGCCACTTCACAGTCGCGTAACACGTGCATCAAACTTTCATCAATTGTGTCACATCTGAAACAGGTAGCACTACCACCTACTAACCTGCGTCTTCTCACACTGGTCAACAACCTGTCATGGATCACGAGCCAGAGAAATATTTGAACTCTCTTTGGGCCATCCCACTTCCACAATACATTCGACACATTCTCCCCCAAATCCAATCTTGTTTAATAGCATGGCACATCTCAGAGACTCCATAATTAGCATGTAGCCTTGTTCCCCATCTAACTATATCCCTCCCCATTTGTGGACAGGGAGGAGGAGGTGCAGCAACAACACAAGCCAAACCAACTTGATTTAACTTTCCCCTAAGTTTCTCCACATCCCAACCACCATCACTCCTGACCATATCCTTCACCTTCAACATACTTTCCTCCTCAGTTAATAGCCCAGTGCACATTTCGAACAGCCTTATACCACCATCTAACCATTTATCATGCAAAAACTGTGTACTCTCACCATCCCTTATTTCCCACCCCCAACTATTTATAATCCTCGGCCAGACAACATCTAGACTCTTCCACAAAGCTGAGTTCGTTTTCACCACCTTCCATTCTTTTTTTAATTCTTTCTGTCTACCATATTTTCCATTCAAAACCTTTGAACACAAGTTCTCAAGTTTAGCAATTAAGTTCCAGGCAACCTTCCCTAATAGTGCTTCATTCACAGCGTCTAGATTTCTGATTTCAAGGCCCCCATTCTTTTTTCCTCTACATTTCGTTTCCCAACTCACCGCATGAATTTTCCTTTTCCCCACATCACTTTGCCATATAAACTGACGTTGAATCTGTTCCATTCGTTGCCTGACTCCACTTGGAATAAGTGAGTGCTGCATTGAAAAGACAGATAACTGATTTGTTATAGACTGAACCAAAGTTAGCCTTCTTGTAAGCGATAGAGTTTGTTTCTTCCAGCTACTTAACTTGTTTTGCATTTTGTCCAGGAGGAGCTGATATTGTTTCTTACTATTTACACCCAAATCAGCCCCCAAATAGCGCCTCAAGTCATCTATTTTCTTGAAACCGGCAAGGTTGTAGATATCATGCTGTAAACCTTTGTTCACATTCTTTGAGAAAAAAATGCTAGTTTTTTGCGCATTAATTTTCTGTCCAAAGATGTCCCCAAATCTTGTTAGTTCTTTATGTGTTTTGATGATAATCAACAATTGTAAACATGTTTTGAAGTTTCCAAAATCTGTTAAAAACCATCTTGCAATTGGAAACTCGAGTATAGAAAGCTATACTCGAGTATTGGATTGACAATGGATTGCTCAAATGCATTTTACAAAGCAATACTCAAGTATTGGAAGCAATACTTGAGTATTGGAGTCACAGAGAGCAATCAAATTTTTGAACTGAAGTACATACTCGAGTATAGTACTAACATACTCGAGTATTGGTCATCCAGAGAGTATTCAAATTTTTCAAACTGAGTCAATACTCAAGTATAGGAAGCTATACTCGAGTATTGGACTTACAGAGAGCAAATGATTTTTCAACTTGAATGCATACTCGAGTATGATACTTGCATACTCGAGTATAGGCCTTACAGAGAGCAAACTAGTTTTGACTTTGAGTGAATACTCGAGTATGGTATTGGTATACTCGAGTATTGGTCTTACAGAGAGCTCTCAAAATTTTATAATTGTTGCATACTCGAGTATAGGTTTTGAATACTCGAGTATTGGGCTCTTACACTGATTTTCAACTCAACACTTGCTCTTGCATATTCAAGTATTCATTTGAATACTCAAGTATAGGAATGAATACCCAAGTATTGAGCCTTTTGAACTTAAAAATTTTCTCACAAACAGTTTCATACTCGAGTACATACTTACATACTCAAGTACTGACATTGGTTTTTCAAAGCTCAAGTCACGATGGTTTGCCTCTGGAAGCTGCATACTCGAGTATCAGATTGGATACTCCAGTATTGAGTCATGTACACAGTGACATACTCGAGTATAGAGCGTTGAAAACTGATTTTCAAATTATACGAATTTGTAAAACACTTTCATTTGATCTCATTGCTTCCAATTATCATTCACTTATGTTCCCAGCTATGTTTAACCAGTTTGTTGAGTGAATTTCAGTTAACATAGATGGAGATTATTGAAGGTCAAAGGCAAAAAGCAAAAAGTGCTCTGAAGCATTTAATGCACTGTAGTTAACTAGCCTCCTTTTGGTTAATCCACCTGAGCACGCCTTCTCAACGGTAAAGAAGGATTTCTACAACCAGTAAACTCTTCTCCAACGAGCAAATCCTCAGAGAGCCACCTCAGATCAATTATACACTTGGATTAGTTGGAGATTAGAGAGAGAAGCTGACCAAACTTAATGCTAATCACCTACAACGGTTGGATTCATTCTACAACGATCAATTAATGCTCTCTAGGTATAAATAGAGTGCATTGAAGTCTTCTCAACAACTCTGAACAGTACACAACTACTGAAAGCGAAAATCATTAAGTGTTCATTCATTTTCTTTCAGTTTTTCATCTTTAGAGTATCTTTTGAAACAAGCACTTCAGTGTTCATCTCATCTACTCTGTGAGAGAGTCATTTCTGTTATTATTCATTGATTGTAAAGAACCACAAGTCAGGGGACTTGGTGGTTGGGATAATTGATTGCAACTTGTAAGGGGGAGTGAGTTCTAAAGAGAGAACTACTCTTGAGTACAGAGTTTGTAATAAGTTGAAAGTTATAGTGGATTGAAAATCTCAAGTGAGGCTTGGGGACTGGATGTAGGTCAAGGATAAGACTGAACCAGGATAAATCATCTTGTGCAAGCTTTCTCTTTTCTCCATCTCTGTTATACTCTGTTCTTACTTGTCCAAAACAGAGTAAATCGTTTAAATTTTTAAAGATACCCAATTCACACCCTCTTAGGTATCAAGCTCCATTTACATTTGGTATCAGAGCAAGGTCTTCTCTTAAGAGCTTAACATCTCGAGAAGGATCAACATGGAAGGAATTCTACCCGATGGAGCTTCTATCAACAGACCTCCCGGTTTCAATGGCGAGCATTATTCGTTTTGGAAAGCTAAATTCAAGGTATTCGTCATGGCTACTGAGTATGGGCTCTGGAGGGTGTTCGATAGAGGTGATTATGAGCCTTCAACTGTGGAAGATGGTGTGAGAGTTCCAAAGCTTGAAGAGGAATATGATGAAAATGATCGAAGGAACGTCACTCTCAACAGCAAGGCGGTTCTACTTCTTCAAAGTGCTCTAAGTCAACAAGAGTACTTTCGTATTTGCACTTTGCCTTCTGCAAAACATATGTGGGATGCTCTAGAGATAGCTCATGAAGGCACAGCTGGAGTCAAGCAAAATCGAGTAAATACTCTTATGACAGAGTATGATCTTCTTCGAATGAAGCCTGACGAATCCATTGGAGAATTTCAGCTTCGATTCACTCATCTTATCAATCAACTCACGGCTCTTGGGAAAGAATATGATCAACCGGTCCAAGTGAGAAAGATTCTCAATAGTCTCAACAAGGAATGGGAGGCCAAGGTCACAGCTATAGAAGAAGCTCATGGAGAATCAATGACATCTATAGCTACTCTCTTTGGTAGCTTATCTGAATATGAAGCAAAAATCAAGTTCATGAAAGGACTTGATGAGGTTCATGGGAAAAGCAAGGGATTGGCTCTCAAAGCTGCAAAAGAAGCCAAAGATTCTGATGATGAAGAAGATGAGGAAGATGAAGATGAAGAAATTGGAATGCTGGTCCTGCGCTTCAAGAAATTCTACAAGAAGGACCAAGGATTCAAGATATTTCAGAAAGGAAGCTCCAGCCATGAGACGAAGAAGCCTATCATCTGCTATGAGTGTCAAAAGCCTGGACACATCAAGTCGGAGTGCCCCCAGCTGAACAACAACAAAGACAAAGACAAGAAGAAGTTCAACAAATACAAGAAGAAAGCCTATGTTTCAAGCATCTGGGGTGATAGCTCTTCCAACGAGGATGAAGAGGATGAAGGAGAAAAAGCAAACATTTGCTTAGTTGCTGAGGAAGAAGAGCAACATGATGAAAGCAATGAGGTATATGAATCAAAACCTCCCTATGATGAACTTTTTGATGAATACAATCTTGTGCAAAAGGAATTTGAAAAACTTGCTGAAAAGTATTTGAGTTTGAAAAAGAAAAACGTTACTCTTGAATTGCAAGTTGAAAAACTTTCTTCTCCTGAAATCTTGGTTTGTCAAGAGTGCCCTGATTTGAAACAAAAGAATTAACATCGTACAAAGGCACTCGAAAAATTTACTAAGGGAAGCGAAACGTTTGATGTGATTTTGAAACAACAAAGATTTATAAATGATAGATCAGGCATTGGTTACAAACCAAATTTTGATAAGAAGAAAGGTAAAAAGAAGAATGGTGAAAAATCTTATATGAGTTATTTTACAAAATCAGTTCATTCTTCTAATCCCTTTGCACATTGTAACTATTGCAATAGGAAAGGTCATTCTACCTCTTCTTGTTTCCATAAGAATGAAAGAAAAGTTAAACCTGTAGGGAATTATCAATGGGTACCAAAAGGAACATATGTTCCCAAGGTCCGAGCTAACCCTAAAGGACCCAAGAAAAGATGGGTACCTAAAACTTAATCCTTTGTGGATTGTAGGTGTGTCTTAGAGCATCAAGACCCAACAAATGGTACATTGACAGTGGATGCTCAAGACATATGACGGGAGACAAATCAAAATTTCTCACAATCAAGCCCAAGGAAGGTGGCAAGGTGACTTTTGGTGGTGACCAATCCGGAAGAATTGTTGGCATTGGTGAAATTGGAAACAATGAAGGGCCACTCATCAAAGACGTCTACTTTGTAGAAGGATTATACCACAATCTTCTGAGTGTGAGCCAAAGCACTGACAAGGGTAACTTAGTTATCTTTGATTCAAATGAATGTTTGATTGTGAAAAAGGATTTGGTTTCTATAAATGATTTGAAAACTAAAGCTTTGTTTAGAGCACCTGGAGATGGTAATTGTTATACTCTCAACCTCTCTAGTAATGCTTTAGCTTCTGAAAATTGTTTTGTAAGTAACTTGAATGAGAGTTGGTTATGGCACAAGCAATTAGCTCATGTCAATATGTTTCAACTTGACAAGTTGCTGAAAAAGGACTTAGTAATTGGTATTCCCAAACTTAGTTTCAAAAATGATTTAACTTGTGAAGCATGCCAAAAGGGAAAACAAACTAAGTCATCCTTGAAAAACAAAAATGAAATATCTACCAATAGACCATTGCAATTGTTACATATGGATCTTGTGGGTCCAACAAGGGTGAGGAGCCTTGGTGGCAATCTATATACAATGGTTATTGTAGATGATTTCTCTATATTTTGTTGGACTATTTTTCTGTCATCTAAAGATGAAACATTTGATCAGTTTGTTGTTTTTGCCAAGAAGGTCTAGAACGAGAAAGATTTTTCAATTTCAGGAATAAGGACTGATCATGGTGGCGAATTCAAAAACAACACCTTTGCTGAGTTCTGTGACAATATGGGGATTGACCACAACGTCTCAGCTCCAAGGACTCCACAACAGAATGGTGTTGTTCAGAGGAAGAATTGAGTGCTCACTGAGATGGCAAGAGCAATGTTAAATGAGAACAACACTTCACAAGTGTTCTGGGCTGACGCGATGAGTACGACCTGCTACATCTCCAATAGAGCTTACTTGAGGAAGAAGTTGAACAAGACTCCATATGAACTCTATAAAGGAAGGAAGCCGAATCTGAGTCACCTACGCATCTTTGGATGCAAGTGCTATGTGCACAATAATGGTAAAGAAAATTTGGGTAAATTCGATTCCAAAGTAGATGTAGGAATATTTATAGGTTATTCAAATAGGAGCAAAGCATATAGAGTCTTCAATATTAGAACTAAGGTTGTAGAAGAGTCTATTCATGTTGTGTTCACTGAAAAAGAGACTGATAAATCCTTGAATGATGAGGAAGAGATTATTTTCAAAAATCAATTCTTTTCGAAAACTACTTCTACTCCTTCTAAAAATCCTGAAAATGTTTTTGAGGCTGATCCTAAAAACAATCTTGAAAATCTTGATCAGTCTCAGCCTAGAGCTTGGAAATATATAAGGAATCATCCTTTAGACCAAGTTATAGGTGATGTGAATCAAGGAGTAAGAACTAGGAATAACGTTTTGAATGAAGTAATCTTTTTAGCATTCATTTCGCATATAGAACCCTCTAAAATAGATGAAGCCCTTTCAGACAATGATTGGGTGATAGCTATGCAAGAGGAGTTAGATCAATTTGATAGAAATCAGGTTTGGGACTTAGTACCTAGACCCAAGGACCATCCGGTTATTGAGACAAAATGGGTATTTAAGAACAAACGTGATGAATCTGCAATCATTGTTCGTAACAAAGCAAGATTGGTTGCAAAAGGTTACAATCAAGAAGAAGGCATAGACTATGAGGAAACTTATGCTCCAGTAGCAAGATTGGAGGCCATAAGAGTCCTTCTAGCCTTTGCTTGTGTGAAAGGTTTTAAACTTTTTCAAATTGATGTGAAAAGTGCATTTTAGAATGGTTTTATACAAGAGGAGGTGTATGTTGAACAACCTCCAGGTTTTGAAAATGATCAATTTCCGAATCATGTTTATAGACTAAAGAAAGCTTTATATGGTCTTAAGCAAGCTCCTAGAGCTTGGTATGAAAGATTAAGTCAATTTCTACTTGATCAAGGATTTATCAGAGGCAAGGTTGACACAACATTATTTATCAAGAAAAATAAATTGAATGAGATTCTAATTGTTCAAATGTATGTTGATGATATTATCTTTGGTGCTACTAATGATGCTTTGTGTGAGGAGTTTTCCAAGTGAGGCTTGGGGACTGGATGTAGGTCAAGGATAAGACCGAACCAGGATAAATCATCTTGTGCAAGCTTTCTCTTCTCTCCATCTCTGTTATACTCTGTTCTTACTTGTCCAAAACAGAGCAAATCGTTTAAATTTTTAAAGATATCCAATTCACCCCCCTCTTGGGTATCAAGCTCCACTTACAAATCTCTCTAAAACATCCATCACAGCCCCCATATTATTCAGATCAGCTTCACAGGTAAGCAACAAATCATCTGCAAAAAGTAAGTGGGATACCTCTACACCATTTCTTCCCAACCTTAGAGGTTTCCGTTGCTTGGTATTTACACAGTCCATAATCAAATGTGTTAGCTTTTCCATACCTAAGACAAATAAGTACGGAGAAAGAAGATCACCTTGTCTCAACCCCCTAGTAGGCATAAACACATCTCTAGAACTCCCATTCCATAGTATTGACATATTAATTGATTCCATATAGCCTTTAATTACCCTTCTTAGGTGTACATCTATGCCAATTTCCTCTAGCACACCTCCTGTAAAGCTCCATAACATCCTATCATATGCTTTCTCCAAATCAATCTTGATTATCATATAACCCCTATTGCCTTGTACCCTATTCAAAGAGTGTACCAGTTCTTTTGTGATTATTATATTATCATGAATACTACGCTTAGGTATAAAGCTAGTTTGGTAAGGGGAGATCAACCTATCCATGAGGGGTTTCAATCTATTAACAATTAATTTTGACAGCCCTTTATATAACACATTACACAAAGCTATGGGTCTGAATTGACTTACTGTTTCTGGTTTTTCCACCTTAAGAATCAGCACTAAGAGTGTGTCGTTGATCTCTTTAATATGTTTAAGGTTCCTCCATAGCTCCCTTATCAAACTAGTCACTGACTCACCCACCACCTCCCAATTATGTTGGTAGAATATGGCAGAAAATCCATCCTTTCCTGGGGCCTTAAACCTCCCCATCTGAAAGAATGCTCTTTTAACTTCCTCGCTGGAGACTTCCCTTCCCATCCTTCTTAGTTGGCTGGCAGCCACTCCTCCCCATTGCTGTCTAGTGGTCTCCCATCCCTTAATCACCTTATCTTGGTAAAACATATTTTTATAGAAGCTTTGGAACATTTGAACAATCTCCTCCTCCTCATCAATCCACCCTCCATTGCTGCTCTTCAACATTTTGACCCTATTTTTCCTTCTTCTGATAAGCGTTTTTTGTATGGTAGTACCTAGTGTTTCGATCCCCTTCTTCCAACCATCTCCCCCTTGATTTTTGAAATCACAAAATCTCTTCTTACCGCAGGGTAGCCATTAATTCCTCTTCTAGTTCAATCTCCAACCGAGCTAAGAAGGGATTACAATGCCTATCAAGACTCCTCTGGATGCCATCCAATCTTTTAAAGAGCCTTCCCTTTTGCCTAGCAATCTCTCCAAATACTTTTTTGTTCCATACCGTTAGATTTAAATTCCCCATGCATTTGCCACATAGCTTGATATATGGAATTTCTCACTCTATGTCCTTGATCGTCTCCATTCAATAGCACAAGTATAGGATGATGATCCGAGGCAACCCTTGGAACAACCTTAATCACAGCATCTTCAAACTTCTCTTGCCATTTGATGTTGCACAAGTGTCTATCTAGGCGTTTATAGACTCTATCCAGGCCTTCCCATTTTGGTCCTTTCCATGTGAATAAAGGTCCATGAGCATCAATATCTAATAAGTTGCATTCCTAAATCCAGTCGCTGAACCTCCTACATCTCAGTTCATTAACACAGCCACCCCTTTTTTGCTCCAGCAGTGTCTTAATTTTGTTAAAATCCCCAGCTATCAACCAAGGCTCATTCACTCCTTTCGCTATTTGGTATAACTATTCCCAAACATTATTCCTTTACTGTTCATTAGGGTTAGCATATACTATAGTTAGTAGCATTGCATCACCCCCAGACACAGCGAACAATGCAAAAATTGATCATCAGCAACTAACACATTCACAAGTAGATCATCTTTATCCCAAATAAGCCATATGCCTTCTGTAAATCCCACAGCTTCCATATGGATAGAGTTTTTAAAGCCCCAACTCTTTATGGTCTTATTAGCCATATTCCCCTTATTCTTGGTTCCAATATAGCCATCATATCCAGCTTATATCTAAACTTCATTTCCCTTACCACAGTCGCAACACCCTTGCTAGCTGCGCCTCTAATATTCCATACTATTAAATCCATCATAAAACGAAATAATGGAGAGAAACAGGGACTAAACTACCTTAAACCCGCTAGAGCTGGTGTAACACCACTCCCGTCCATGCTCAAACTGAGTCTTTCAGCTTGGTTATCATCAACCATCATAGTTGCAACGTGTCCCGTTTCCATATCCTCAGATTGCCTCATCCTTTCCTCATGTTCACCAGGATGCAAGTTTTCTTTCCCAGTCGTTCTCACTTCCTGCCACTTTTTTTGCGACAGTATACACACAGGAATAGTCTCTTGACTTGCGTTTCTTGCTATATTTCTCTTGGCAATAATACCTTTCTCTTTCCTTTCGCTGGCTATGGTAGCCTTTACCTTTCTACCCTTCCTCTCCTCCAGAATTTTCAACCCCTTCCCCGAACCAACAAGTACACTCGACCCCTTCTTTAGATCACCCCTAGGCCCAGTTTTACCATTACCATTCAACTAGCTACCCACTCCATCCTTTTGAACTTTTTCTACATTCCCATTCCCTCCAACCTTCTCCTGAACCTGAACCTCCCCCACCACATCATCTGACTCCTCCCTTAAAATAGAGAAACGAGATCCTTCCTGCTGAACGTTTATAGGTAGAACGCTCTTCCTTGGTCTACGAGCTCATTACACAGTTTTCTAGTGATCCTCTACACCTTGCTTCTCTCCCTCAACCATCTTCAGGTTACCTTCCACCTCTACCTCCATTCCTCCCTCAACATATTGTTTTTGAAACTCGTCACATCCATCCTTCCTATGACCGATCCTTCCACACTTTATGCACAAACACTCCAAACTCTCATAAACAATACTGAAAACTTGGCCCTCCACATTAAGTTCAGGAATCAGAGGCTTTGTAAGGTTCAATTCCACACACATACGCGCAAATTTCCCCTGGCTCTTTGCGCCGTATGCACATCCAATCGAATAGCTATCCCAATTGAGTTCCCCAAGTTTAATAAGAATTTCTTATCAAATAGAGGAGCAGGAAGATCTGGGAATTTGACCCATGCTACTACAAAATCAATGTGAAAATTTGTGAAGATTTAGTACACATCGTAATCTTTAATGCGAGCCAAAGAACACCCAAATCCGATGTGTGCAATGAACGTTATGAATTTCCGAAGTTTGAAAGAAAAACTGGAAAACTGTCAATTTCCAGTAACGAATAGTGGATTTCGGGTTCAATTTTGAAATAGTAAATGATCTAGTTTTGCCATGATATTTTCCAGAACTAAAGTAGACATAACAAGGTTTAATTTGATAGGTAACACGTCTTATTCAGAGTTGTATCCACAGATATACGAATTTTTGAAAATGACCTATTAAACTGGAACCTTTTTCTGGACAGCGAAGAATAAGTGAAAAACTGGGAATGATAGTCTAGTGATTATTTGTACATGAAACTAGACTTAATTAGTGGCAAATAGAAATTTGAACCACCCCGATCGAAGTTCTGTAGAATTAATAATGATTTTTCAAAGTTAGGCTAAAATGCTAGCAGCTTTTAGCTACCAAGTGAAATTAAGAAAGAAAAAGCCGAAAGTAATAAGAATGAACTCCAAGGGTGTAAGAAAGCCTATGAGGCAAATATTGCCCATTTGGTATTCTTTTTCCATGGCTCTAATAATATGAACATGTGTTTAGGTCCATGAGAAGTCAATAAAGAAATAATGAAGAAGAATGGAATGTGCTTTAAACAACTCTGTAATTGGAAGAAAGTGTACAAGCGGAAGACAAAGGCTAAAGTGTGGGTAACTGTTATCTTATTAGCTTGTATGTATGTATTGCATGTATGACTAATCATGGTCACTAGATAATTTTGCATGTGTGTATCCTAGCTATGGATTGGGGCTGCGTGTCCCATAAGACTGCGTGTCCTAAGAAAGGAGCTGTGTGTTCCATAAAGGGCTGTGGTCTTTGGCCGTTAACTGCGGTTACGATGCGACTTGTTTACTGTGAATTATTCTATGCTTATACATGTGTTATACTGTGATTCATATTTCATACCTGCATATGAGATTAACTGTTACCCCTGGGGTTCATTCACTTGAACTCTAGACCGCATGAAAGAAACAGGTAGTGGATCCAAATCAAGAGGGAAGGCGCAGCTGTAAGGGTTACAACAGATTGGACTTTTAGGAAAAATAGGATTAGACAGACCGTATTGTATCGTTTATCATCTGTTTATTTTGGGACTATTGTATTAAGATACCCATATGGGATAGATATCGCTGACGAAAAATTTATCCTCATACTTTCAAACTAAGTTATTTTATGAAAGATTTATTCCGCAATTAAGTCGTCCAAATCATTTCGATGCCTGTGCGCTATAACTCTTATGAAGAAAGGCGTAAAAAGGACGGGTGTTACAGACCACACCAAGCAGCTTTCCATGATACCAAACGTCATCGAGCTGTATGTTCCCGTCACTACTGCTTGCATAATTCCTTGTCCCAAAAGTGTCATAAATACTCGAGTTTTGGGTTAGCAATCCTTCATCTCGTGAAATCGTGCAAAACTTGAAACCATTGACAAATCTTTAGGTGTTGTCAAGTAAACCAAGTGCGAGAGTTCTAAATTTTGGTGAGTGTGGGTTGTGTTACTTATGATTAGTTTTGATGATGTCTTATATTGATTCCATTATCTAGAGCAAAAAGTTTATATCATATACATTGACTAATTACTTTGTTTATTATAGGTTAGTCCCAAATTAAATTATAGAGAATAATCAAAAATGGAGTTTGAAGAAAGAAGAACTTGTTAAACATCATGAGAATATCAATATTCAAGTCTCTGTGATCAAATAGAAGTTGGAACGGCTCAATTCAAAGTTAAAATAAGCAAGTTCAAGCTTCCGGATGAATACTAGTTTGTTTTGGGGCTTTAATGCAATTTCAACATTTGTTTCTTGCCCAAACAGTGCCTTGCTTGAGCAAAACTAATTCTATGCTCGAGCAACGTATTCCAGCTCTTATTCTCGCCCAAACAGTGCCTTGCTCGAGCAAAATCAAAGGTATGCTCGAGCAAAAACGTCCATCAGCTTGCTCTGTTCAGCTTTGTTTCTGGCGACCTTCGGTGATTCGACGATATCTCCCAAACCAGAGATCAAATTGAAGTGAAACCAATTTTTTTTGAAACTAGACTCCAAATGCGTCATTTTGATATACAATTCAAGCCCAAAGGATTTTAGATCAAGGAGATATGATTTTTCGAAGTTGGAACAAGAATCACCATCACAGTCCAGACCAACCTTCGGTATTTTGAGTGTATCTCACAAACGACAAATCTGATTGAGCTGAAATCAGTGGAATTGGAAACTAGACTCAAATAAATTTTCAAAAACATCAAGAACACATAAAAATAAGATCAATTGAAGAAGCTATGATGTTTTGAAGTTGACAGTTTGTTCTGGATGCTGGAAAAACGCTGGATAAGAACAACCTCTATTCATCTGATGTTAATGGACGAAATACAACTAGTTTGGAGTTGATTCTTATTGAAATGGAAGGAATATTCGAAGAGCCTTCTAAGATAGGATGATTTTCTAAATTTGGATTTTTACCGAGGACGTTATGTTCGCTGGAAATTGCTGTCAATGTGATTGCTTCCTGAAAGTCTCTATACTCTAGAAGTTGAAGCTTTGTACTAAAGAGTATTATGCTTATTCACATATGATCAGAAGCTTCAAAGAACATGATTAACAAGCATAATTTCACAATTGATCAAGTCATGCTCAAGTAGACGTAGTGGAGTGCCCGAGCATCATCGAGATGGAGAGCCATGCTTAAGCAAAGAATGAAGCATACTCAAGCATCAGACAATAATCAAATTCACTGAGTTAAAGAGTCATGCTCGAGCAAAGATAAAGGCATGCTCGAGCAAAGGTAAAATGTGCTCGAGCAACAGAGAAACCAGCAACATTTTCATTGAGTTGGGAAGTCATGCTTAAGCATAAAGGAAGGCTTGCTCGAGCAGCATCGATCTGAACAAAGAAATAGCAAGTTGAAGAGTCTTGCTCGAGTAGAAATGAAGGCTTGCTCGAGCAGCATGCTCAAGCAGAGGTAAAAGCGTGCGCGAGTATCATTGGACGTGAAACGAAGAAGACTAAATTAGAAAGCCATGCTCGAGCAGACAATTTGCCATGCCCGAGTAGCATGCTCGAGCAAGAGTAAAAGGTTGCCTGAGCAAGCATGTGTCTGAACCCATTTCGCTCCCTATCTCAGTGTTGCCCGAGCACGATATTTGGGTTGCTCGAAGCACTAGCGACACAAATGTAGATGGTTGCTTGAGCACTAGGGACACAAATGATCTTTCATAAATCTCTGGCGAAGCTTGCTCGAGCATGCCTCTAAACGTTGCTCGAGCATCAATGATACTGAGGTGCTCTTATCTGATTCAAGCGAAGGCTTGCCCAAGCATGATGGAACCATGCTCGAGGAAAGATATTTGCATGCTCGAGCATCAGTGACAGAGAGAACACTTTTCTGAATAATCAAGACAAGCTTGCTCGAGCAATAACATCTTTGTTCTTCAAATCTCTGACTCCGGAAATCATGAGCTTCCTATATCGCCTTATTACTTCAGATTATTATTCATTCCAATTACCAAATGCTATTAATATGTTTGCTCATGAGTTTCAGATTGTTTAAACATGGATTAATCAACAGATTTGAATAAAGCAAGTCGTGTGTCAGAAGCATTAAATGCAGCTACCTAAACCGGTGATAATCTTGGAAACCAATACTCTGATTGAAGTAAAGCTAGCATTGATATTTCGACTGTGCATTGAATGCTATCTCTCAACGAACAAAACAAAAGGAATGAAGAATGCTTGCAAAGACAAAACTGACGGTGATTTACGAACACTTGACACTTCAACTCTAACGGACATTTTTGAAGTGACTCAACGACTACTTCCAACTGATCTCCAACAGTCAAATGCTCGCAACGGTTGAAATACAATAACCTATAAATTTCTAAGTCTTCAAACCAAAAAAGGGGACGATGATTGATGAATGAATCGACAAAGCCAACAAAATGATCTTACTACTTCACCATCGATGGTTCATACACTCTGATTCAGAATGTTTACATAGTTCACAGTAGAGAGTGAGATGATCGATTTTGTACTTTAGTGTTTAATTCTTTATCTACTCGTGAGGAGTTCATAAACATTGATTTCATTATCAGTTGAATATTAAGGTTGACGAACCTTAAGAAAGGGTGTATCAATTACAACTTGTAAGGGGGAGTGGAGTCTGAGAGTGAGAGGACCATCCTTCGTTTACAGAGTATGTAATTGTATCCTTACAATTTGTAAGGGGGAGTATCTCGGTAAGAGATTGTAAAGGCTGCACAAGTTCTCAACTAAACTTGTGAGGTTGTAAAGGTTTTCTCTTATGCCCGGTTAAACAAAGAGATAGTGGATTGAAAATCTCAAGTGGAGCTTAGGGACTGGACGTAGGTCAAGAATTGGGTCAAACCAGTATAAATCACAGTTTGCATATTCTCTTCCCTTATCTCTTATATTTCTAGTATATGCTTATTTAAATATCTAACTAGTGATTTAGAAAAAGCGAAAAGATTTTCAAGGTTTTAAGTTTTTAATCTTCACCCAATTCACCCCCTCTTGGGTTCAGTCGGTTCTTCAGGTTGTGGTCATTTAGTATTCTCTGTGTAAACCAACTTCAGAATTCTTTGTGGACCTTTCTATCAATTTCAATGGATGTTTGTGAACAAATCCTCATTTGATGCTTCACATGACTTCTGAATTCCCTGCAATTAAGCATGCGACCACGATCATAAGATGTAAATATAAAATGTAAGAAAATATATAGGATAACATATATTTGTGTGCAATCCTTACTGAAGGAAGGTTCAAATTTATAGTAATTAATCAAGACATGTCGATGTGCTTGAAACTTCTCAGTTGCCATCAGTTTGAGGTTCTCACTTTCACCTTACGAACATGAGGAATTAACAATTCTATTGATGATGACTCAGGTTCAAGCTCAGGACAATCGTCTACACGAGGCGGTCAGTTCAAAGACGTCTCAATGTCATCAAAGTACCTTGAACAAAAGTAATGGATCTCATCCTCTTGATAACCTTCTGCTATTGAACCTTCAGGCCACACCTTATTCCTTACAGAAGATTTCAATATGATATTTGCAGCAGTTGTGTGTAACCACTACACATTAACCGCTACAAAGTGTCGTTTTTTTGTAGTGATAAGACACTTAGAAACTTGATCTTGTTAAGAAATTAATTCCAAAACAAAAGAATAGGATAGAGGAGAAAAAGAAAAATGTAAGTCTCACTTCTATTAATTTAAAGCTCTTTTTTTGCCCACTTCCAAATTGTATAAAGTTAATTGAAGAATATGAGTGGATTCTAGGGTTCTAATAATTGAAGTCTAAAATGTTAAAAAGAAACATGAAATATGAAGAAATCTAAACGAATACAATCGACTTAGAAAAATTCAAATTTCATATACTTTATATATTATTACAACATACATACAAACTCACTCCAATTTACAATATTACTTGTTACATAAAAACAACATAAGTTTAAAGAAATAGTAGCTAAAATTTGATTTAACAATTATTCAACTAGTGGTGTTTTTCACATGTTCCATAAACAAAGCCTTGATGTTTTTCAATGACACCACAACATCAGTCATAGCACATCGTGCCTCTGGTAAGTCAATGCAACAATTTAATGCTAACTCAAAAACCAATGATATATGAGGTAATATATTATTAGTATTTTGAATTTCATGGAGCAACAAATTCGTATCTATAATGTTGATAATTGAATGTGGTGTTGATTTGCTCACCCAATCTTTCAATCTTAATCCTTGAACAAACATCTCATCTGTTGGCTTCTTCCTCGTAAACATTTCCATCAGCAAAATCCCATAACTAAACACATCTCCTTTGGCAGAAACAACTCCATTCAATCCATACTCTATATGTCATAATGAATTATTAGTATAAAAGTCATTATCTCAAAAAAATAACACAAGTTTTGTTATTAAACTTTTCTTTTTGTATCATCACTTAAATTTTTTCCACATGAAGATGTAAAATATTTCCTACAAATTGGATAATGTAAAATTTTATAAATCACAACAAACAAAAGAGTATAGAAATAAATTCAAAATATCAATATCAAATCATCACCTGGTGCCATATAGCCAATTGTAGCCAAAGTTTCGGTATAGATTTCCAATTGCCTTTCACTAAACAACTTAGAAATACCAAAATCACTAAGATGTGCCACCATATCTTTGTCCAACAAAACATTGCTCGGTTTGACATCACAATGAACAACTAGTGTAGGAGAATCGTGATGAAGATACTCCAAAGCTAATGCCACATCAATCATTATATTCAACCTTTGCATGACATCTAAATAATAGTTATGAGAGTACAACCATTTGTCAAGGCTCCCATTTTCCATGAATTCCATTATTAGAGATTTGAAATGATCATTTGAGCAACTACTAATGATCTTAATGAGATTGCGATGGCGTAAATTGCGCATGGCAGCACATTCAATATCAAAACTTTTTGATGCTTCTTCCTTGTCCAAGTTAAATACTTTGACAGCAACTATCTCTTCATTTGAAAGAGTTGCTTTGTATACTGATCCAAAACTTCCAGAGCCAAGAAGATTACTCTCATCAAATCCATTTGTTCCCTGTAGAAGCTCAAAATAGGATATCCTGGTTGGTATATCCAAATTGACTAAATTGTTGGTGGTTGAATAATTATCATCATCTCTCTTTAGAAAGACAATTCCTAAGACAATCGAAATGACAACGGTGATAGGCAATAAGAATTTTATAATCAGCATCGCTTTATTTGATACGTGCTTGTTTCCTTTCCTACATGGTTGGACATGTAGTTGGGATTTCCCACACAGATCTTTATTCATCATAAAAGATTCCGCAGTAAAATTTGTAAAAGGGCCACCATTTGGAATTTCTCCATACAATAAATTGTAGGAAAGATTAATGTATTTAAGATGGAGTAATGACTCAAAGGACTTTGGAATCACACCTGACAAATAATTATGGGAGAGATCCATGGACTCTATGCTTATCATGCTGCTAAGTGATTCAGGAATAGGCCCTTGTAATTGGTTTTGTGCGAAAGATAGAGTTTGTAAAGTTTGCAGGTCACCCATTGTCGTAGGGATGCTTCCTGAAATTTGATTTCTTGACAAGTTCACTAATGTAATTGCTCTCAAGTTTGATATCTTTGGTGAAATCATTCCACTTAGTTCATTGGAGGATATGTCTAGATACAAATATCTTTGAGACTCCAAAGTGAATAGGGTATATGAGAAATCAACTTGTTAGAGCTAAAATCCAACTTCCGTAGAGAAGTATTCCCGAGGCATTGTGGTATTATTCCAGAAAACATGTTGTTGGCAAGATACAACTCACTTAGACTTTTGAGTTGGCAAAGCTCATTTATAATGGACCCCTGCAATCTATTGTTGGTGAGATTTAAACGTTGAAGGCTATGTAATTTGTTAATTGTATTTGGAATGAACCCTGTCAAATCATTATCATCCAAAGCTAAATCCATCATATTTGTCAAATTTCTGAGTACATTGGATATAGCTCCATTAAATTTATTCATTGACAAATCTAAGGCAATGAGCTTAGATGCATTTGATAAGCTGTTCGGAATTGGTCCAATTAGGTCATTATTCTCCAGCCATAATGTCTTCAAGTTGGGAAGGTTAATTCCTAAATATGATGGGAGAAGGCCAGAGAGGAAATTAACACCAAGGTTCAAATATGTCAATGTTGAAATGTTGAATATCATGGGGGGAATTGGTCCACTCAAGTTGTTTTCTCCCAGTTCTAAGTGTTCAAGCTTAACGAGATTCCCTATGTCCTTGGGTATTAAACCTGGAAACAACAAAAATTGAATGGACTCGTAAAAAGAAACCAAAACAAGGGATTATGGTGTTTGAAGATGAGACATGAAACTACATGCATCTCACTAGTGGGTGTTTAATTTGGAAAAATCACTTTTGGCAACTCCCCTCATATATTTACTTTGTAGAATGTAAAATCACTTAAAATAAGCTAATCTTTAATATTTGTCAATGTTGAAATGGTGTATATATTGAAAGGAATAGGTCCTTTCTGAAATGATTAATGGTCAAGTCTAACACATTTAGTTTTATCAGTTTTGTGTATGCCTTCGGGGGTACAAAACCTTGACAACAACCCCCCAAAAAAAAATGATGGAAATCATTACTTTTATACAGCTTAGATGTGAATATATACAAATAAATATATTTTTATTATCATCTAGAGTGTCTAAAATTATTTAAATGAAAAATTAGGAAAATCATAAACGACCATGAAGAATGCCATGGTTATAGAAGATTTATTTAAAGTTAAAGTTTCTGTGTTCTAATTATTTAATAAGAAATTAATTAAATTGTGAAAAAAGAAACAATTAAAAAAATAAAATAAAACAGGGAAAGGATGCATTCTTTAATAAAAGGGAGAGGGAAAATCGGGCTAAATTAAACTTAATAAGAGAGGGATAAAATCGATAAAAATATATGATGATGATGATGATGCATTTGGACACATTATTATATATGATCTGGAACCTTCTTATTTATCAAAGTATAAATAATGTGGGACAATGTCATCAGACATTTCAAATATCTGTTAATACTGGGGACACAAAATAGTTGAGTTGATTTTTAAGGATGAAGCTTATTATTGGAAGTTGACTTGGAACAAGGGAACCAATTCATATCTGACCCTATAATTTGACACACTTAAAATACATATGCTTAGTTAATATATATATGATTTTTCAAGGTAAAGATAAAAATCTGAAAATATTTTCTGACCAACTGCACAGTTAACAATTTTGTTAATTATAGACTTGGAGATTCTTGATACGATTTTTCTGAGGCTTGTTATAAATTTTTAAAGTTAATCTAAAATTCAAGGAAACCAGATGGACAATACCTTGAACATCAGAATTTCAGATTTGATTCTTTCAAGAGTTTCTATGGTGGAAAGTGGCTCATAATTTGTCTTTAATACTTATATAAGCGCATAAAAAATGGGATGTTACAGACAGAGTAGTTAGAAACTTTTGTTCATCAAAGTATAAATAATATGGTCCCATTAGTTCATGATCTTATCTCTTTTCTCGTGATTTTTTAATTTTGGAATTGTAAGTTACTAGCTATATTTAAGCAAAATCTCATATTTAATTTATTCTGGTTAGAGAAAATGATTAAAAAACAAAGAAAAGAAAGAAAAAAATATATAGTAAAATCATGCTTGTAAAGAGGTTGTCACAGTGTGTGTGGGAAGAAAAAACCACAACTCCAAAATTATCTGTATTTTAATATTAAATTTATCCTATTATATAAAAATGATCAAATATTATTACCTATATGGTATGTTTAAGAATAGTTCTAAAGCTTACGTTTCTTATATCAAAAAGAATCTCAAGTAATACTCAATTCACCCCAAAAGAGTAAATATTTAAAAAAATATTTATTTTTATTTTTTCTGTCTTTGTAAAACCTTTGAAATAAGAAAAATTAAGAAAACCATAATTTACACGCTTATAAAATAACTAGTAAATTTCTATGGGATAAAATTTGTAATACTATAATTACTGAATAAATATTTAAGATAAAAAATTAAATTAAATTTTTTAGGAGACAAATAAAATCTTAAGAAAACATTACTGTCATAAAACATGTGGGCTCTTTAATTATATTCTACAAATATTATGTGGTTGCATTTGTTAATAATCTGAGCTATCTTTATTATTTTAGGTTTGTAATCACAAGCTATACATAAGCTCCATTGTATGTGAATGAAAATATGAATAAAATTCTGAAAAATAAAATATCAACTTTAGAGAAAAATATTAAAAAGAAAAGAAAACACATAAATATGTGCATACCTGTAAATGAGTTACCAGCCAAATATAATTCTTTCAAAGAAGTGCAGTTAGTAATTGATTGTGGAATGCTTCCCTCTAAGTGATTAGTAGTAACTCCCAAGGCTTCAAGTAAAGGGAGTTGATCGCAAATTTCATCTGGCAATTTTCCTTTTAAATGATTGTCACCAAAGCTGGCTATTCTTAAAGAAGACATGTTCCAAATAAATGAAGGAATTTCACCTATGAATAAATATGAAATATTTTTTAATTAGTTAATAGTATGACCACAAATTTCCTAAATTCACAAACAAACCTATAAAAATATTGATATCCATTGCCAACAGGACAATAAAATTCACCTATTACAGTGTACAACTAAATTATTTGTGTTTTGCATTAAATTAATGTATTATTTACAAGAATCTAACTTTGAAATCTGACGATAAATTTATAATAGGCAGAAAAGGCTGGAATTTTTGTTTCTATTTATGGAATTAAAATATTTTTAGTTTATAAGCATGGTTGTCAAACTCGCGAATTGACTCTCCAAATTTACTATTTTTACACTTCTACCTTACAAAAACGAGTCAAGTCAATACTAAACTTGTGCTAGTTGTAAAATTAGTTAAACTCACGAGTTTATACACCGATTGTACTCTTTTTACGTTTCTAGATTACAAAATCATGTTAACTTACTCTTAAACTCGTGTTACCTTTTTTGATTTGATCATGCTCAATAGCTTTTATATAGAAATTTTATAGAAATTTCTTTCTTAAATATGATAAATGATGAATGTTGATGGATTTAATTTCAATTATTTGGATTTAAAATATATTTAAATCGAATTATTGTCATTTTTATATTTTAATTATATACTAGTAATATCTATTTAACAATAAAAGTAAACTCTTACGAGTTTACGATTCGAGTTCACAATACGAATTTACGTTACTGTCACAAATTTGCTTAAACTCGTAAGTTTGACAACCTTGAGTATAAGTAATAACTGAATTTTCGCAAAAACCCTGAGTGCTTCAACGTAACTTTTCCTAGCGAAAAATTCGAAATTCTTGGTTATATAAATTGATTGCGTTCAACATATTAGATATACTAAAATTTTACTCTTAAAAGTAATTTTAGTTAAAAATATCTCAAGAAATGTGTGTGTGTGTGAAGCATAAATATTAAACGCAAAAGTTTGTGAAAGAATAAAAATTAAGAGATAGGTAGACAGAGTATACCTATAAAGGAGTTGTATTGCAGATATAATTCTTCCAACTTCGTTCCATTGTGGATTGATATTGGAAGACTACCATTTAAATTGTTTTGCTTGAAATCTACAACTCTTAAAGTAGCAATGCTAAGTAGAGACAATGGAATTTCACCTATTCAATTTAAAAGCATACAAAATATAAGTTTTATTAAAGTTAGCTAATAATTAAAGGCTTTGATATTAAAAATTAATACTAAACTAATTTAGGTACATCCATTATGAAAAGAATTAAAAAAAAAAGATATAATAATAAAACGAAACAAGAAAGCTACTCTATTAAACTATATTGAGGCCTTGTTCTTCGTGTTCTTCTTCTTTTTTCATTTTATAAAATTACAATTTATATATATATATATATAACAAAAATTATAGTCGTGCATTAGTAGGGATAAGAACATAACTGATTAAGTGATTGCCTAATATATCACAAATATCATTAGTAGAAAAAACCTATAAATAAAAATATAACATGTAGAAGTTAACAAAAATTGGTATACCACACATATGTTTGTACTATAAATTTATATAATTATAGTACTAGTAAATAATAGTTTCTTCTTTCTTATTATATATTTACTTTACATGTCACAAGTTAATATATACAAGATACAAATTTATACTGCAATTTCTAAATCATTTAAGACTGGTGGCTCATTTTGAGAAACAACACTAATATACTTTGGAAGAAAAATGTAGGGTAATTAAAATTCTTTTAAAAAAGCTACGAAATTAAATGATATTATAAATTACTTTTCATGTAAGGCATGTTTTTCTCATGATCCATTGGAAATTCGTTAACAAATAATTATGAAGGAATGTCTATATTAAAGAAGAAAAAACCATTTTGCATGTATCTGTACTTTGGTTTAAATTTTAATTTGATACTTGTACCTTTTTTCTTCTTAATATGAGGGGTTAGATATCACTTTTACCACGGAAGTATTGGTAAGGGGGCACTCAGCACTTAGAAGTTTTTTTTGGTATCATTTTTACCCCAGAAGTTTACAAAAAGAAGAAAATATGCCTCGAAAGTTTTTTCTAGGAGTAAATTTGCCTCGGAAGTTTACGAAGAGAGTAACGATCTAACGGTCAAAATCAACCGATCGGTAAGACTATAAGTTTTTAAACTTCCGGGGCAACATTGATACCAAAAAAACTTCTAGGTGCTGAGTGCCCTCTTACTAATACTTCCATAACAAAATTGGTATTTACCCTATAATGAATCATTTAACTTTGCTCTATTAGTACTATTAACTCTTGTATAGGGGCTAATAGTGCTTTCAGAGCAAAGTCACAAAGTCTATTGGTACCGATGGAGAAAAATTAAGGAACTAATTCAATACAAAAAGGTATTAAAAATTGAAGGGAAAGTATAAGTACCAGCAAAATGTTTTCCTTTAAAAAGAGAACAAAATATATAAGGATAAATGAAAAGTAAAAGGCTAGAAAGAAACATTTCAAATCCCAACTAGTCATTCTTTTCATCCTTATAAGATTATTTTTCCTTAGGGGCTCCCTGTTTTTAAATTTTTCAATATTTAATTAAGGTGAGATAAAACCCATGAGCTTTTGCCAAAGTGCGTCCATTATACCATTTTCCTTTCTAAAGTGTAAAATTACCCAATAACATTCAAAATGGGAGCGCAAAAATTTCAGGACCTCTAAATATGTAATAGTATTAAGATATACTCAACAAGCCTGACATTTTTCTTCAATTTTGAATATTTATGGGTACTTTTGTACCTATAAAAAGCATATGATATTGGACGTACTTTTTGTTCAACCGTAAGGTATTTTTGCATCTTAACCCTTATGTTTTTCCTTCTTTTGATGATTTTTTGAACAACTTATGGCCCATCTACACACTTGGAGATGTTTTCAACTAGAAAAACGTGATACTATGCCACATGGAAGTCATAGACTATGAAAAGTATGCCAACTTATTCATATTCACTTTAGGATTAAAACAAACCATCATGTTGTATTTAAAAGTAATCTAGAAAAATTATTAGTATTCACTAATGTCTTGTGAAATACTAGAATAGAATTTAAGACAATCACATAATTAAAACTCTTACCTTGTAAGTTGCTGTAGCCAAGATATAAATTTTGGAGGTTGGTCAAATTTACAATATCACTTGGTATACTTCCTCCATTGAAATTGTTATCACCCAATTGTAGCTCTACTAATTCCTTGCAGTGATGCCAAACGGATGGTATTTTTCCAGACAAATCATTTTCATTCACATAAAATAATTCAATTTTTGGGAGCCCAAAACACAAATTTGTTGGGAGACTATCAAATAAATTATTCCTTGCAAGATTTATCTTTTGCAGTATTGAGCTGTTAAATAATGAAGATGGAATAGAACCAGAAAGTTGATTCGTTCCAAGATCCAAAAGCTTTAGTTGTGAAAGATCACCAATCTCTTTTGGGATGCGTCCTTCAAATTTGGGGTTGAAATGAAAGTAATATCAATAACAATATTCTTTACGTACCACAAGTTATTATGCAGATTAGATGAATTTCTTTTTTTAGAAAAAAAACACCTGCAATATGACTGTATAGGGGCTAATAGTGCTTACATAGCCAAGTCACAAAAGGCTATTGGTATTGATAGAGAAAAATTAAAGAATTAATTCAATAAAAAAGAGTATTAAAAATAAAAGGGAAAATATAAGTACCAGCAAAATATTTTCCTTTAAAAAGGAGAAACTAAAAAAACATGACATTGGAAACAAAATATATAAGGATAAATGAAAAGCAAAAGGCTAGAAAGAAACATTTCAAATCCCAACTAGTCGTTTTTATCATCCTTATAAGATTATTTTGCCTTAGGGGCTCCCTGTTTTTAAATTTTTCAATATTTAATTAAGGTGAGATAAAACCCATCAGCCTTTACCAAAGTGCGTCCATTACCATTTTCTTTTCTAAAGTGTAAAATTACCCAATAACATTCAAAATGGGTGCGCAAAATTCCAGGGCCTTTATGTAATGGTACTAAGATATATTTAACGATCCCGACATTTTTCTTCAATTTTAAAAGTTTGTGGGTATTTTTGTATCTCTAAAAAGTATATGGTGTTGGACATACTTTTCCTGAAAACTTAAAGTATTTTTCCACCTTAACCCTTATGTTTTTTCATCTTTTGATGATTTTTTAAATAGGTTGTGGCCTATCCACACAGCTGGAGATGTTTTCAGCTATACATACTTTACAACTATGCCACATGGATCATAGACTATGAAAGTTATGCCAACTTATTCATATTCATTTTAGGATTAAAAAAAACCAACATGTTATATTTAAAACTAATATAGAAAAAGTATTAGTGTTCACTAATGTCTTGTGAAATACAGGAATAGAATTTAAGACAATCACAAAATTAAAACTCTTACCTTGTAAGTTGCTGTAGCCAAGATATAAATTCTGCAGGTTGGTCAAATTTACAATATCACTTGGTATGCTTCCTCCATTGAAATTGTTTTCACCCAATTGTAGCTCTACTAATTCTTTGCAGTGACGCCAAATGGATGGTATTTTGCTAGACAAATCATTTCCATTCACATAAAATAATTCAAGTTTTGGGAGCCCAAAACACATATTTGTTGGGAGACTACCAGATAATTGATTTTCTTGAAGATCAATCTCCCGCAATACGGAACTGTTGAATATTGATGATGGTATAGAACCAGTAAGTTGATTTGTAGCAAGATATAGTATCTTTAGCTGCGAAAGATGGCCAATCTCATTTGGTATGCCTCCTTAAAAAATGAGGGAGTAAGAAAAAAGGTAATGTCAATAACAATTCTTTACATATCATAAGTTATTATATACCACTATGATCTTATTTATAAGTCCCCTTTGACTAAAAAAATTGGTCCTATTTATGAGTCCCTTTGACTAAATAAATGAGATTGTGACAATTCTGCCCCTATTAATTGTATCAATGAAAATAGCGAGAGAATAAAAAGTTAAAAGATACTCATTCATAAATGAGGGTAAAATTGAAAATTTACCCTATAATCATTGAGCTAACTACCTCTCCTTGGTATATGTGATTTGATCAAAACGGACTTATAAATAGGATCAGAATGGTATATGAGAAAACTTTATCTTTTTCAAAAAAACACATGTAATTAGACTTGCACATTTTTATGAATTAACACAAATATACTCTAAATGATAAAACTGAACAACCACTATTTTCAAAAAGGTATAACCTTTTTAATTTGGTTCGGCTAATAACCACAGATTAAATCAGTTGGTTATGTATTTGGTTGAGAAAGTTGGATGGATTAATGGCAATTAAAACTAAGAGGCACATTGAAGTCCAATTTGCTATTCCTTTTAATCATTCCTATCAAAACAGCAGTTGTTGTGAGAACCCAGAAAAATTCTTTTAGTCAACTCTACAATCTTTTTTAAAATAATAACTATAGTAAATAATAAAATTAAAATATAGTTTAGAATATTAAAACCAAAATATAGTTTAGAATATGTTTGTTGTACAGTTTACTCAATTTGAAAAAAACCCTTCAAAAATTTTTTAATGGAACAAAAAAAAAAGTGACTACATAATCCAGTTCAAAATTTCTATTACAAATGGGCTTTCCCCCCTTTGAAAAGGAAATGAAAATAGTTGGCAAAAATTAAGAAGAAAATTCATAAAAACACCAAAACTAAATAAATAAACAATTGAAACAGACTGAAATTCCTCGAGGATAAGATCCTACTAACCGAATACACTTGTTTAAAACAAAAACAGATATAAAGATTGAAAATAATCTAAAACATACCTGACAAACTATTATATGATAAACTCAATAACTCAAGGGAAGATAAGCTGGAAATTGTGTGAGGAATGTTTCCCGATAGTTTGTTACCCGCAAGTCGTAAAATCTTTAATTGTTCAAGTCTGCCCACCTCTAGTGGAATTGCCCCTTCAATGAAGTTAAAATTACAATCTAAGATCTCCAACGATGACAAATTGAATAGAGATAATGGAATAAATCCATTAAAATTGTTATTTTGAAGATTTAGTTGCACAAGTGAAGATAAACTTCCTATCCATGTTGGAACTTGCTCATCATGAAAGTCATTGTAGCTCAAGTTAAATAGTTTCAAATTACGCAATCGAACTAAATCTTCTGGTATTTGGCCATAAAAGTTGTTGTCACTAAGATCAAGTTCCACAAGGATCGAGAGATTTCCTAGCTGTGGAGATATGGAGCCCTTAAGTTCCATGCCACCAAGATTCAAAGAGTAGATCCTTCTATGATAAGTATCGCATCTGACACCAGTCCAATTGCATGGAGAAAAAGAGACAGACCAATCAGCTAAGAAATCATATGGATCTGAAGTGATATAAGATTTAAGAGCAAGAAGTGCGGATATATCAGTATTGATGTTTGTATGAGTCCAAGCTAAGGAACCCATGAAGCAATGAAGTAAAAGCAAGAAAACAAGGACAGAAGCTTTTCCCATTTCTAGCATAGCAGACTCGTCAAAATTTCGAGTCCAAGTGCATCAAGCAATTAACACACATCTTGATTTATACTTCTATTTCAAATAAAGTCAAATCGTACTAACAAAGCTGAGGTGCAAAAGGGCACTTTTGTAATAAGATTAGAAGAAATTCAACCAAAAAAATTACTTAGCATGTTTAGCGTATTATATTTGCTTTTACATATATTTGAAGATATTTTTAGCTGCATTATTTTATTTGTGGACAAGTCTAGTGAGGAATAAAATATGGAAAATTTCACTTAGTCCCATGGAAGCCATGTTATTTCAATCAACCCTTAAAAAGATTCTAAAATTTCACTGCATGCCGCCCTTAGATCAAAATGAGATTAAGTTTTGTCCACTAAAGATAGTAGTGGCCTTGCTTTATTTTTTTATAAGAACATTTGCAAGATATATAGCATTTACATGACAGATAAAGATATTTATAAGATATGGCCATGCACAATACAAATATGAGAATTTACAAGATAAATAAAATCCTTCACAAAACAAATAAATGAAGGTAAAAGAACCTACACTACCAAAAAAAAAAAAAAACAACAACAACAGCGTTTGGAAGCTGTCAAAAAGGTATAGCTGTAGAACCGCCACAAACTCCTTAATACAAAATAAAAATTACAATTTTGCTTTTGGAAATTACCAAAACAAACTCAATCAGGAAATTTATTATTATTATTTTTTTAAAAAAATACTGGTGAGAAGCCCTCGCTTTAATGTACCGACAAAAAGCAGATCCTTTAACCCTCATTATCATCACTGCTTTAATAAAGTTTAGCATTTATCAAAGCTTTGAGGAAAAAAAATATTGATCATGAGCGGATTAATGAACACAACTTGAATTTTTTTAAGTAAAAGAAAGGTTGGTTATTGAAAAATGCTTTGGGAAAAGGGGGGAAAAAATCTTTATCACGAGCAGATTAATGAACACAACTTGAATTTTTTAATGTAAAAGAAAGATTGGTTATTGAAAAATGTAAAGAAGCAAACTACGTTGTTGTGGGGACAGGATAGCACTCAAAATTAAAACTAAAACTAAATCCAAAATCAAAATTAATACTTTCTAATATCTTAAATATAATAAGATATCTTTAGAAAATTAATCTTAATCCAAAATATAAGACATATTTTTATATTTCTCAATTTTTTTTAGTTCGTCTCTATTCATACTCCTTCAATAATAATAGTAAATAAGAGAAAGAATGTGAAAATATAGGGTTACGTTGAATTTAGATTTTAGTATTTGTGTTTAATTTAATTAGGATTTTTCTTAACATTTAATGGTCCACTCATTATGAGCTTCAGTAAAACTTGATGGCCCAGAAGCAACAAATATGGAATCCTGACAAGAATCCCACTGATTTAATTTATCTTTTCTAGACTTTTTGCATTTTTATTTAACGTGTCTACCTTCTTTACCTGGCCAAAATCACGTGATTTTGTGGTTTATTCGAAAAAGAAAATGTCCAATTCATCCTTATCATATCCTTTTTTTTTTTTTTTGGGGTCAACGACGACGACAATTCTTCCTTAAAACAGTCATCACGCAAATCACTAATTGGTAGTATTTCCGGTCAATGATAATTTGGGAACGTAGTACAACTTAGCATCCTTATTAATTTGGGAAAATTCATGTGAGAGCCCTTTTTAGAGAAAAAAAATTCTAAAAAAAGCCATAAGATTCTGAAAAACCTAGAAAAGGTCTCAGGGTCTTTTCTGAGATTTTCATAATCTACGTTAACAACTAAATTAGTCATATTAACAACAAAATCAATACTCGTTAACAACTAAATCAGCTGCATTAACAATAATATTTTAGCAACTAAATCAGTCGCATTAACAACAATATCAGCCCCGGTTAAACACTATATCAGCTACTTTAAAAACTTATGCAGATTCTGAAAATCCTAGAAAAGGTCTTTGGGCCTTTTTGGGATTTTCAGAATCTTGAGACTTTTTTTAGAATTTTCAGAATCTTGGGGCATTTTTTAGTATTTTTTCTCTAAAAAGGGCCTTAAATGTATTTTCCCTATTAATTTTACTCTGTAGTTGGTTCCGACTTCCGATCGTGTAGTTTGTCAGATAATATATTTTGATTCTAAATAATGTAATTATTAAATTTATTTTATTTCACAAATTTATAAATTTAGTTATAAACCATTCACATACACATTGTAAGAGAGCTTCCATAAAAGAATTATTCTCATACAAATGAGTTTTAAAGATGATTTTTTTATCCAAATAATTAAAGATGATATTTTAAGAAACTTGACACATTTATTATAATTTTTATAATAGATCTAAACAATAAAATCAAAATAATATATTTAAAAATGCTAAGAAAGGACGCCAACCGGACAATCTATAATTGATTAATTGTCATAACATGAACTTTCTATAAATAATCTGGAGAATGTTTTTTGCTTCAGTTCTTCATCTTAATCTTTTGCAATAAGTTATGAGAAATCAAAGTCCCAATTGAAGATTTAGATGATGGACTTTGATAGGAAACTTATGTCCACTCATAATGTGCAAATCTAAGTTATATTCTGAGGACTTATATTTATTTTTAAAAATAAAATCCATCACTGAACTTTATGTCAACTTTTGGTAATTTATTACAAAATTTTAAATACAATTTTACTTTTAAGAATAATTTCCACTTTATCATCTATAATATATAAAGACAAAATTTTAAATCCATTGCGTACTGTAAAAGAATTGAAATTGGTAAAAGGTTACTTTAGTAAAAATGTGTCCCCTCGGGCCTCGATGCACCTTCACCGTTATTCTTAAGGTAACTTTCTTTAATTCTAGTCACTACTCTCAAGTCTCGCCTCACCTTTTAAGTCTAAAAATTGATCACGTTCTTGTGGGGGTATAGAGTTAGGCCAACAACTCTTAACCAAAATGAAATAAAGTAGATATAACTAAAGAAATTAAGAACGACACAATTTTTATTTTTTTTGCTCTTTTGCCATATCAACTTTTTTAGAGGGACAACTTTTATAGTTACATATTTGTTTCATGGGTAAAGGAGCAAAAATATACATGTGTTTTACCTTTGGGAGCGCCCAACACTATATGCTTTTTCTGAAGCAAAAATACACATGTGATTACATTTTAGGAATAAAAATCACACCACAATTAAAATCTAACTTAACGGTGCATTTGCAATAGAAAATGTCATATTTACAACAGAAAATGTTATATTTACAACAACATTTAAACACTTGGATTTTGAACATAGAAAGGTCATTTACAAAAAAAAAAAAAAAGCTATATTTACAACAAAATTTAAACTCTGGCCATATTTACAACATAAAATGTTATATTTACAACAACATTTAAACACCTGAATTTTGAACATAGAAATGTCATTTACAACATAAAAAAGACTAAATTTACAACAGGAAGTACTGTATTTACAACAAAATTTAAAATCTGGTCATTTACAACAGAAAAAGCTATATTTACAGCAAGCTAGATTTTAACGGTGGTGTGACTTTTGCTCCTAAAATGTAACCACATGTGTATTTCTGCTCCCAAAAAAAGTATATGGTGCTGGACACTCCCAAAAGATAAAACACATGTGTATTTTTACTTATAAACCCTTGTTTCATTATTAATTGTCATTTTTTATTTTATTCTATTTTATAGACTTAAAAGGTGATGTGGGACTTGCGAGCAACGACTAGACCTATCTATAAGTCACAATCAAATTGACTAAAAAAAATGAAAGTCTCCTTAAGAATAATGGTGAAGGTGCATCGAGGGGACAAGTTTTTACTAAGGTAACCTTTTTCCAATTCCAATTCTTTTACAGCACGCAATGGATTTATAATCTTTTTTTTTTTGGCTGGTTCAGTATCTGGCTTATTTTATGAAAGAATACCTGAATAGTAGTTATATCAGAAGGGCTGATAAGCATCCAGTTCATCTATTGGAAAATCAAAGCATTAAACCCACTTACAGTACATAATACATAATCTTTTACTTCCTTGGCGGTTACTGGAGCAATTAATCCATTTATCATTTTTATTATATCAAAGATATGTATTTTTCTTTTCAATAAATTTATACCATCACATTACAAAAGAAACTGTTTCTTGCGGCGGAAAAATTCCCTCGTAAAAAAGCTATTTTCCATCACAAAACTAGTTTACAGCGGAATAAGTTCTGTCACAAGAATGGCCCTCGCAAACTAATTTTCCGTCGCAAAAATGGCTCTCACAAACCAATTTTCCGTTATAAAAATGATTTTTTTCCTCGCAAATTTCAGGGTTTGCGAGGGAAGAATTTTCCCTCGCAAATCCTTGAATTTGCAAGGGAAAATCATTTCCTTCGCAAAATTGTGGATTTTGCGAGGAAAACTTGTTCCATTGCAAAATGGTGGATTTTGCGAGGGAAATTAAATCCACCATTTTGCGAGAGAAACACTTTTCCCTCGCAAATGCCAATTAATTTTTTAAAAAAATATAAAATATCAGAAAAATAAAATAATTACAAAAAAATATATTAAAAATTAGAAAACAAAAAGACTTGTATATTATAAAAATAAATTCTAACAATAATAAGAGTTTACATGGCAAAAATAAAATTTTACAAATTATAATGTTGCGAGCAAAATGAACAAAAAAAGTCTAAACAACAACAGTCCTGTGGTGCTTACAAGTTCTTCCTTTCGTGAACTTGGAATCATAGTCCACCCAATTCGTTGATGAACCAAGTCATAGACAAAAATCTTATCTTTCAGGACAACATCTGCAAGATGAGGAGACAAAAGGTTCAACCCAATATTTTAAAAAGACTGGAGTAGCAAAGATATGAGTATCATGCTTATGAAGACATTTTCAAGTCAAAACAAAGCCAACTTTTATTGATTCATATAGCTTTACATAGACATCAGAGCAGAAGTATTGGATTATAACAATCAGCCAATCGAAACCCTTTTCCGGATCATACTTTGAAGTCCCAGTCCATTAGAGTAAACCAGAAATACCCTGTCATGTCAAATTAGATTCTTCCCAATAACCTACCAAAGTCAGAATTATATACATATTTACTATTTACAAAAACGACAATTTATAATCAAGTTTTCAATTGACAAAAAGTACCCATGCATGGTTTTTAAATAATCTCCTAGAGGGTCTTACCTCCTAAAATTGTAACCCCTTCTTGCACCTTCTGGAAACCAATGCACCACAATGCATATTCATCCTTTTACAGCAGAGTGACACATCGGAGTATAACCAGTGGCATAAAACAAAAAATAATAGCTCTCCTTCAGTAGGAAAAAATGCAAGAATCTAACCAAAGAAATAGATAGATATACTTACAAGGAAACCATAACGAATAAGGTATTGTTCAGGTTTTAAAACCATGGATGCCCCGCCAACAAAAATTAAACTGACTGGAGGAAATATATCACTTATGCTGAGTAAGCCACGAGAATAAATTACGATGAGTCTTCAGATGTCTTAAAAGGACAAAAGTTCATTGCAAATATCAAGTTTGAAATCAACTTGCTTTGGACCAGATAACACTGGTATCCTTTTGAAATAATTGGATTCACCAATTGTGACACAGCAGCAGTGATCTAAACATCCATTAAGAAATTTAACCTCAGTGCAGCTTGCTAAACATTATGAGGAAATATAAGCATTAAGCATCACAGAGAAGACACAGCTGATTGAACCAAAAAAAAAGAAAGATAAAAAAGCTTAAAAAATTCAACTGAATTAATGACTATAACTTGAACGGCATAAAGTTATACCCAAGTTAATAGATTGCTTACAAATATATTACCTTTAAGATCAGGAGAAGAACCAGCACAAGTTGATAAAAGATATGAAAGATTATTGATTCCGGGGAACTAGATTCTCCTTCTTATATCACATGCATGGTTTTTGGATCAGGAGAAGATTCTCCTTCTTATGTCTTATCATAATGCTTGGTCTAAAATTAGTGACTTTGTTTGTACTATGGTACAGGACTTTTTTGCAGGGAAAGTTGGTTTAGACCCGTTGAATGAGACGAACATTATACTGATCCCAAAGGTAGATAAACCTGAGCATGTATCTCACTTTCGGCCGATTGGCTTGTGTAATTTCTCTTACAAGATCATCTCTAAGCTCCTCTCGAACAGAATGAAGCCTTTGCTTGATAGATGCATTTCCCAACACCAAGGCGCTTTTGTTCCGGGCCGGTGTATCCAAGATAGTATCATCATTGCTCATTAGGTGTATCATTACCTTCGGAGGAAAAAGGACAGTGGCAAATATGAATTCTCCCTTAAAGTGGATATGAGTAAGGCTTATGACAGGGTTGAATGGAATTTCCTGGAAAAGGTGCTTTTACGTTTTGGGTTCTGCATGGACTGGGTCTCTCTTGTTATGTAGTGTGTGCACTCAATGAGATTGAGTATTTGCCTATCTGGCAAATCTGTTAACACTTTCTCCCCTACTAGAGGTTTACGACAAGGGGATCCGCTCTCTCCCTACCTGTTTATTCTTATGGCCGAGGTTCTCTCTCGTATGATTTCTTCTTGTAAGGAGGCGAAACTGCTTAGAGGGATTAAGTTAAGCAATAGTTGCTCGATTCTTACTCATAATTTCTTTGTTGATGATGCTTTGTTCTATATGAATGCGAGTCGGGAGAATTGTATTCAGTTGAAGTCTATCTTACATCAGTACTGTGTGGCCTCTGGCCAAGTAATCAACCTTGATAAATCCAGTATTTTTTTCTTTGCTAATACACCTGATTGTGTCAGACCCCCAGTTGGGAGTATTCTAGGTATTCCAGCCACTGAGGACACTGGAAAGTATCTTGGCATTTCGAGTGTTTGGGGAAAGACCAAACGTCAAGCTTCGGCCTATATCAGGGAGCGAGTCACAAAGAAACTTCAAGGGTGGGGACAGTCCCTCCTTTCTTTTGTAGGACGAGAGGTTATGATCAAAGCGGTCATCCAGGCTATCCTGATTTATCCTATGAATCTTTTCAAATTTCCCCATAAAACATGCAAGGAAATTCATAGCCTTACTGCAAATTTTTGGTGGGATGGTAGTGCTTTCGGTAGCAGGACACATTGGAAGGCTTGGGATTGGTTAACATTAAGTAAGAGTCAGGGAAGCATGGGCTTTCGTGACCTAAGTATAATGAATGATGCGATGCTTGCTAAAACGGCGTGGAGACTTTTCTCTCGTCCCAATGATTTATGGGCTGTAGTACTCAAGAGTATTTATTTCCCTAAGGTGGGTTTTGCTGAGGCGGAGAAGGGGAGTAGAGCGTCATGGGCTTGGTCCAGCATTCTTATTGGCAGAGAGTTCCTTAAGGATGACCTTCTATGGGATGTGGGAACAGGTCATGATATTGGTATTTGGGGAGTTAACTGGGTCCTGGGAGTCTTATTCCCTGCAAAACTTGAGAATAGTGAAGATTGGTTTGTGAAGCACAGGAGAGTTTGTGATCTCATTGTAGACGGATCTTGGGACCTCTCGCCGGTTGCTCAATATATTCCTCATGACATTATTTGTGCAATTCGGGAAATTCCTATTCCTACAAATGGCTTGAAGGACAAGTTGATATGGACTAAAGCGAAAAATGGTGATTATACAGTCAAAATGGGTTACCACGTGGGAAAAGCCAAGGCCTCTCCTCCTTCTGGTAGAGCGAGAACCTCTTTGATTATATCCCCAGAGTGTTGGAAATCTATTTGGAAACTCAAAACGATTCCGCGAGTACAACAATTCATCTAGCGGATCCTCAATAATGCTCTCCCCACTAATGTTGCTCTCTTTCGCAGGAAACGATCAAATGTGAAGCTATGTCCAGTTTGTGAAGAGGCTGATAAAACCCTTGAGCATCTTTTCTTTCATTGCTCCTGGACATGCTGTGTATGGTTCGGATGTTCATTAGGAGCTAGATTTGATTTGACCTGTGTGTCTAATTTCAATGCCTGGTGGGTGCTAATACTTAGTTTGCCTTTCCTGAAGTCTTATGAGATTTCCTTTATTAGTTGGCTACTTTGGTTTATGTGAAAACAAAGGAATGATAAAGTGTTTAATCATTTGGATCCAAACCCCTTTGCTATCATAGAATTAGCCAAGAAGAGTAATTGTGACTTTTGGGCTTGCTTGGAAAATTCGAATACGAAGTTCAATCTACCCAATGAGCCTTCTATTGCTCATCATTGCTGGAATCCTCCTGGACCTGACTCACTGAAAATCAACTCTGATGGAGCCTTTGTAGCCGACAGAGAGTTTGCTGCCATTGGGGTGGTATGTTGCGATTATCTGGGTCATTTTAGGTAGGGTTTTGTGGACAAAGTGAAATCTATCTCTGCCTTTATGACGGAAGCTTTGGCCCTCAAAAGGGCACTGTTGTTAGCTATTGATTTAGGTCATGATAAAGTTATTTTTGAATCTGACTGTCTCTCTCTGATATCTTGCGTTGATTCTAAATCCCCTGCCTTATGTGATTGGCGTAGTAGGGGCATTATTCATGATATTATTTGTCTCTTGACTGACAGGGTTGGGTTCTCTTTATCCTTTACTTTGTGAAAGGGTAACCGTGTTGCTGATTCTCTTGCAGCAAATACTTTTAAGGAGGTGTACCTTGTAGGGTGGGTTCCAGAACCATCACCTTTTTTGTCTTCTCTGCTAACTTTGGACGTTCAGGACGCTTTTGGTGTTATGGATGATACTTCTTTGCCTAGCCATGTAATGGTTGGGGATTAGTTTTGGGGATTAGTTTGTACCTCCCGTACTTTGTATTTTGGCTAGTTTTCCTTTCTCGGTAGTTTACTTACTTTATGTTATTGACTTACTGTTGCGCTTGTGTGTTTTTTTTTTTATTCCTAGTGTAACTGATGTACTTCTGTCTCTTTTGTGGTAATGCAAGTACTTCTTTGAGCAAAAAAAATGTTCCCTTGCTAGTTATTGTATATCACTCTGGTCCTATTTATAAGTTCACTTTGACTAAATCTCACATACCAAGAAAAGTTAGTAGACACAATGATTATAGGGTAAATTTTCAACTTTACCCTCATTTATGATTGGGTACTTTTTGATTGTTTCTTCTCTCTCTATCTTTATGGGTGCAATTAATATTGGTAAAATTGTCACAATCTCATTTATTTCCGAAACTGGACTTATAAATAGGACCAAATTTTTTGGTCAAACTGGACTTATAAATAGCACCAGAGTGGTATTAGCCTATTTTATAAGAGAACTAATTTTTCGTCACAAAATTGTGATTTTTGTGAAGGAAAATAAGTTTTCCTTGCAAAAATTCACCATTTTGCGCCCTCGCAAAAATCATCATTTTGCGAGGGAAACTTATTTCCCTTGTAAATTTACCAAAAGTTGCAACGGAAATAAGTTTCACTACTACAAAATACTAAAACGACGACCTAAAAAAGACTCAAAAGACGACCTGATTTTAAGGGACGTTGGGGACAGAGTAGTAGTTTGTTGTATATTAGGCGACCTGAATACAAATCAGGTCGCCTAACATTAGGCGACCTGAATAAAAATCAGGTCGCCTAATATTAGGCGACCTGATTTGCATTCAAGTCGTCTAATAGAAGGAGCAAGGGTTTCAAATAGACTACCTAAATTGTTTCAGGTAGTCTATTTTGTAAAAAAGACTACCTAAATTAATTTTAGGTCGCTTATTGAAGCAAAACGACTACCTTAATTGCTTTTAGGTAGTCTGTTTTAAAATAAATGTAATATTTTAAATGAAATAGGCGACCTGAAATCAATTTAGGTAGTCTATTTGGTTCAAAAGACTACCTAAATTGCTTTTAGGTAGTCTTTTGTACCAGATAGACTACCTAAAAGCAATTTAGGTAGTCTTTTGAACCAAATAGACTACCTAAATTGATTTAAGGTCGCCTATTTGGTTCAAAAGACTACCTAAATTGCTTTTAGGTAGTCTATTTTGTTCAAAAGACTACCCATATGGATTTCAGGTCGCCTATTGCATTGTTCAGGTAGTCTATTTGATTAAAAAGACTACCTATATTTCTATTCAGGTCGCCTATTTGTCAAAATAGACTACCTAAATATTGTTCAGGTCGCCTTATAATAGATTTTTTTAAAAAAAAAATTTGTTCTCGCTCTGTTTGTCCAATATACTGCAAAGCTGAATACTTCACAATTCACAATTACAGCAGGCAATTCATAACTCAATTACAGCAATTAACTGCCAAATTCCTTTTTTTCTAACACCAATTACAGCAAGGCAATAACTCAAAATGTACAAGTTTTTACCATAATATACTCAGCCAACCATAGCAAAATTCAAACAACGTTAACGGTAGATACATGTCCATGATTCACAACAAAACTACAGTTACAATCAATCAAATTCAAGTCATTCAGTCAAGTCCCAGACTCAGAAGCTATCCGCTGAACAAGTTGCTACAACAATTTAACTATACCACTGCAAAACAGAACCAATTTGTACAATATTTACAAGGGAAGGCCAGACAGAGCTAAGTCATACCACACCAAGTCATACCCTAACAATAGATTAACTTGCAAGTGACCCATGTTCAAGAAGATATCTAGCCAGCATGTCTCGAGTCGAATCCAGGTCATCCTGTGAGTACGGCTCCTCAGTTTTCCAATACTGTAAATTGGAAAACAAGGTATAATTAACAACTGAAGTACCACAACATAAAATATTATCATTTGAGGATCACAGAGCATTACGTACGTTTCCAAAGCCAGTAGTTTTTCCGTTGGAAATGATAGTTTGCATCCAACTGATGACATAGTATCCGCACTCGGTGTTCCCTGGTTGTTGATGGCACTATAAATCAAACACAAATTGTTAGAACGAAAGCTATTGTGGCACAGAAAAACACTTGAATTGAAACTACTTACCTTGGGGTAAAACCAATTCGGTCCACCCTGGTCTCTTTGTCCATCAAGATCTCTATACGTCCTAAGAGCCCTATCATCATTAAAATGGAAATTAACAGACATGAAAACAATTCATTTAAAAGACGAATCGATGATTTAGACAAAAATTTACTTACTCGGCAAACATGCTTTTGATATCCTCGGTTGGCCTGCCACTTATAGAATCATACCAATAACATGCATTTTTAGAGGGGCAAACTACACACAGGGTCCAATGAGCACTACAACATATACATATTCATATTAAACTAAGATAAGAAAACAATTAATTCTTAAAAATCTTATATAGACAAAAAAAAATACGTACCCTTCATGTATTGGCGCTAGATAACAAGTCGATTGTAGGTCACCCATTGCTAACCCAGCATAAATGGCCCTCCTCGCTAACTTATTGCGAGCCGAAGCCGTGCTTCCAGGACATAAGAATCCGAATGAACCCAATAGGCCTCCCTTTTTGCACAGGTCGTGGCAGACACTATGATCAAAATAAAATGATAGATGTTGTTGAATATATTAAATAAAAAAATAGTAACTGACATAATTAAAGGGTACAAAAAACTTACAAGATTGCAAGTTGAAGCCACTGTATATCTAAATCTTCCATATGCATAAACTCTGTCAGATCTTTCTTGTCAATATTGATCGAATATGACTTGTCTGCACCGACAACGCCAGAAGGCATCTGCAAGCCTATAGAGATGATGTCCTTGGTGAGCTCTCGCAGCTGTGCTAAGTATGGAAATACGTCCACAGCTTGTTCATACTATGAAGACATAATAAACAGATTACGAGTGGGTTAGCAATGAAAATCAAATGGGAATCTAGTCAACGTCAATCAGTAAAGTATAGAAATACCATTGGAGGTGTCGTCCCCATCTCAATAAGATAATGCGGCCAAAGGATGAACGATGTGGTGGCAGCGCTGAGATCTGGAACCTCCTCATCATCAATCGGGATGGCTGTCTTTTCTTCACCCTCTCGCACACTTCTTACAGTCACCCTACGTAGGTCTTGTGGAATTTGCATATTGTGGTGTGTGGTTTGTTCTGGGTAAACAAGACCATCGGCAACAATACGCCGGTGTGGGTCATCCAAATATAGGGTGCAGGGTTGTCCACCCTGTGGAGTGTGAGAAGGCTCGCCAATATGTACATCTGGAGAGTGATGAGAAGGTTCGCCAACAGGTACATCTGCAGCATGATAACTTTCTTTACTGCTTGGGAAGGCCAGAGATTCCTGGTATGTAGGCTGCGTATTTTCCCTCTCTTGTATCATAGCCCTCATTTCACCCCGTAGTTGTGCCATAACCTCATCTACGAGGGACGCTCGAATTTTGGCTACAAGTTGAGGGCTAGGGTTGTCATCGTCATGCGAACAAGTAGCACGCCGTCCAAAAAATTTCGCGACGCTAACTCCCCTCGGCTCCCCTCGAACAGCATCAAGGTAATCCGGCTTCCCAATCGCCGTGGACAAAATGTCCATCCGTGTACCCGGCGTGAACGAACCTTGGCTGCTCTGCTGCTCAAGCGCATCCTGTATCAAAGGATTATTCATAAATAGTTACTAAACGCTAAAAATATGAAACAACAGAGGCTATTATTTAATACTTCTAATTTAACTACTTACAATCTTCTTGGCAACCTCAGCCACATCCTCATTTACGAAATTCTCACCCCTCTTCCTCGCAGCTATCCATTTTTTGTGACGAGGAGGACGCTCCGGGGCCTGGATAACAGTGGAAGGATCGGATTGCGAAGCTTCCTTCATTCTCTGCAACTCTTCTTCCATCAGCTTCCGTTCAAGCTTCCTATAGCCACCCCGAGACAACAGATGCGGATACTTATTTCTCGCTTGCCTCTCTCTATTGGCCTGACTTTGTTCCTGTCACACGAAAACAAATAAATTTGAGCCTTCGATGTCAAACCAATGCGAACTAAAAGATAAGATATGAAAGAAATTTTACAAGAAATTGAGGACTTTGGCGTGACGCCACAAACTCCTGCCAGTCCTCTGGAGAAATGTAATCATAGTCCTGACATGGGTCCTTGTCCTTCTTTGCCCCTCGGATATACTTTTTAGTGAGCTTGTTCTTAAAGTCTTTCCAACGCAGACGAACCTCGCCCATCCAATGCTTGTACATGGCCTTATTGTTAGGCACATCATACGTTTGCTGCAAGGTAAAAGATAGAAGATATTAGACAAATTAAGTAATAAAACTAAAGATACAAATGCTTTATGAATCGAAAGTGAGATACCAAAAGTTGTGCCCAAATCAACTCCTTCGTTTTCTGAGGAACCAACTTCCAATCAGAGATAACAATGCGGACTTTGCTTCGAGCCAGATAGCCTACGTAGCTAATGAAATTGTCTTCCTCTGGACCAATCGGATTCATATTGGCATCGAACTCCACATGCAGTCTCTTTTTCTTACCCTGACGACGTGCAACTAAAGCACCCATATGTGTGCTACCTCTACCCTTTCTCACCACCGGTACCTCATCTCCGCTATCACTCGATGACTCAGCAGAGCCAGACATGTTAAACCTGATCATCAAAGACAAATCAATAATGTTAGATAGGGTTATTCTTAAATAATAAACAAATGATTAAAATGAACTAACATGTTAAACCTGTACAACAATAACATAACACTTTTTTCATAACTTAAGATCTTACTTTATATGGTCTCCCATATTCCTTCAGAATGATCCTTTCTTGGAGCATATTCTTCATCATCTACCAATTCTACTTCACGTGTTATAGGTGGATTTGTTGTGAAAGGGAGTGTATCGTCCAGGTTCAAGGATTCTTCACCATACGTCTGTTTTTTACTTTGAAGTACAATGGAAATTTTGTTATTTGCAGGATCTGTAACATAAAACACTTGCTTCGCCTGGCTTGCTAGAATGAATGGATCGTCTCTATGACCAAGTCTTTGAAGATCAACCGAGACAAATCCAAATTTAGGATCTATTACAACAGCATTATTGTTAACCCACCGACATTTAAATAAAGCAACTTTGAACTTGGTGTAGCTTATCTCCCATATTTCTTCAATAACGCCATAATAGGCCATTGATGCTAACACCGGGTTTTTGTCTTTCGAACTTGAAAAGTGCATGGATTCTGCTTCAACCATCACCCCACTATTTTGCACAGAACTTCTGTCATCTTGGTCTTTTGTGTAGAAAGAATATCCGTTTATATCATAACCTGTCCAAGTGATGACCTGATAAGAAGGCCCCCATGCTAACCACTCGATTGTATCCGACACTCCGGTCTCGTGTGAAACCTTCTCCTCGAACCACTTTATGAACGTCTTCTTTTGCTCATGAGCGATTTGCATGTCATTCTTCCTTGGATTCTTACTCTTCAAACTCTTTCTGTGTTCATCAATGTATGGTTGAACTTCTTCCATATTATTCAAGATGTACAGGTGTGCTTGCAACACCTCTTCACGAGGCTTATTCTTCAATTTGATTCCTCGAGTTCCCTCACTTAAACCCTTATCATGCTGAGATTGTAACGTCGCCCCTGATAGATAATCTTTACAGAACTCCATAGCCTCTTCGACTACATATCTCTCAACTATTGAGGCTTCCGGTCGATAAGGATTTTTAGAATACCCTTTTAAGATCTTCATGTATCGCTCGAAAGGGTACATCCACCTTAGGTAAACTGGACCGCAGAGCCTTACCTCCCTTACCAAGTGCACTATCAGGTGCACCATTATATCGAAAAATGCAGGAGGGAAATGCATCTCGAGTTGGGACAAAATAATATAACCCTCATTTTCCAATTCATCCAACTTTTCAATGTCAATGACTTTGTTACATATGGCATTAAAGAAAATGCACAATTTTGTTATAGTGGTCCGCACTTCATCTTTCATAATGCCCCTAATAGCTACTGGTAATAGTTGTTGCATCAACACATGATAATCATGGGACTTCATTCCCACTAACTTGAAATCGTCCATTGAAACACACCTTCTCAAATTTGAAGAATATCCTTGTGGAACCTTAATGTCATATAGACACCCACACAAACTTTTTTTCTCCGCTTTTGACAGCGTATGAGCTGCTGGCTCCATGTATGCCCTCTTACCATCTTCCATTACTCGTGGATGTAGCCGTTCTCTTATTCCCATATCAACCAGGTCTAGTCTCGCACTAATTCCATCCTTAGTCTTCCCTGGTATGTGCAAAAGAGTACTGACAAGGCTATCACAAACATTTTTTTCCACATGCATCACATCAAGACTGTGTCTCACATCAAGACTACGCCAATATGGAAGATCAAAGAAAATTGATCTCTTCTTCCATATATTCTTCTCACCCGCAATCCTTTTCTGCTTACCCAATATGACATTGATATGCATCACCCGACTATAGACTTCCTCTCCGGTTAATGCCTTTGGAGCCGTTCCATGCTCCGGTAAGCCGTTAAAACGCTTTCTTAACTTACGATATGGGTGGAACCGATCAAGAAACCTCCTGTGACCGAGGTAGACCGTTTTCTTTCCATGCTTTAGTTGTTGGAAGTTTGTGTCAGCTTCACATATTGGACATGCTTTATGCCCCTTCACACTGTACCCAGACAAATTTCCGTATGCAGGAAAGTCGTTGATCGTGGTAAAAATCATTGCACGCAACTTGAAGAACTCCTTCTTATATGCATCAAACACATCTATGCCTTCCTCCCACAACTTCTTCAAATCCTCAACCAAAGGCGCCAAGTACACATCGATATTGTTACCGGGCTGTTTTGGTCCAGAAATCATCATAGACAGCATCACATACTTGCGTTTCATACATAGCCAGGGAGGTAAGTTGTATATTACAAGAAGAACCGGCCATGCACTATGGGTACTGCTAAGAGTTCGATACGGATTGAAGCCATCTGTACAAAGCCCCAGCCGAAGGTTTCTTGGCTCACTGCCAAATTGAGGGAACATTTTGTCTATTTTCTTCCATTGCAGAGAGTCAGCCGGGTGCCGAAGATATTTTCCATCGGATATTCTCTCATCAGAATGCCATCTCAACTGCCTCGCCGTTGCTTCACTAGTATACGGACGCTTAAACCGTGGAATTATTGGAAGATACCACAATGTCTTCAAAGGTTGCCTTTTTGTTGTCTGCTCTCCAGAAACACTACATTTCTTCACTTTGTATCGTGAAGTTTTACACTTCGGACACTTATCGAGGCCTTCGTACTCATTTCTGTATAATATGCAGTCATTAGGGCAACTGTGTATCTTTTTATACTCCATACCCATCGTAGATAAGATTTTCTTGGCCTCATACATACGATTTGGAAGTACATTATCATCTGGCAACATATCACACAACAATTCAAGCAACGACGTGAAACTGCTATCGGTCCACCCAAAAGTTGCCTTTAAGTTGACCAAATGTAAGGTCCCAGTCAACCGTGTATACTTAGTACACCCAGGGAACAAAGGTGTCTCTGCATCACTCCGCACGCTATCATATTCATGCGGTTGTGCAAAGGATTCGACCTCAACATCATGAATCATTCTCTCTATTCCATCATCATCTACGTCAACCTCATTTTCGTGGGATGCACTAGGTGTTACCTCCTCACCATGCCATATCCACGTTGTGTATCGAAGGTTTATTCCATCACAAATTAGGTGATCCCTTATATCAGCAACATCCCTTCGAATCCCATTTAAACAATTAACACATGGACAATAATACATCCCGTTTTTTGTAGTCACATTCCTTCTAGCAAATTCAATAAACTCTTCCACCCCTTTCGCATATTCTTCGCTAGTTCTCAAAGCATTCATCCAACTATGACCCATTTTGTTATCACCTAAGACATTTCCAACAACAGTCAAGTTCATAACAATTTCAAAAAATTTCGGCAGCATTTCCCCACAACAGTAAGACATCCCAAAATTTCAACAACAAACCATTTCAACTTAATTCAACAAAACTTACTAACAAAGGCAATTTAGAAAATATCAGCTATTAAATCCAATACTTCCATCAATACAAAAAACTAAAATATATCTAAGTTGTAAAATTAGAAAGGTGCAGCAGCAATAGGAGAATTCACTGACAACTTGCAATTAAATTTAAGAATTACAAAGGTGCAGCAATAGGAGACTTCACATTCATTGAGGATAAAATGAGCAAAAGTACAATAGTCTTATGCTCACAATGATGCAACACTTCCCAAATATTTAGTTTCTAAGCAAGCCAGCAAGTAAATTTGAACATTTTACTCACACGCACACAACAAGCTAAATCAATCGCAATAAAGAAATCTCTAAAATTAAACAATAAAAGCAACAAAAAACAGAGCAGAAGAAGCGCTGACCTTCAAGACAACTAACAGCGAACGGCAACCCAAAGCCGACGAGAGGCAAAATGAATAAAAGGCTCGACCTAACCCTGCGTGCGTCTGTGGTTTGGGTCAGTAGGCAGCAGTCGTGACACGAGCAGAAAACGATGATGCAACACAGAGGATAAAATGAGCAAAAGAACAATAGTCAACAATAGGAGAATTCACATTCACTGAGGATAAAATGATGACGAAAGGTAATGCGTCATGGGACTATGATGCAAGCTAATATGTATAATAGTAGTACATGTAATATTTGCAGGGTTTTTTCCCCCCTTAAATTAGGGCAACTGTATCATCGGTCCAGGAGACTACCTGGACCAGTGCAGGCAGTTGACCGGGACCTTTTTTTTTTTTTTAAACAAGACAAAAGATGAATGCAGAAGACTATATCTAAAGCAGCAGAGAGCCATATTAATTCCTACAAGTAGGCGTACAAAGGACAATATCTAAAGCAGAAACATATTTGAATCATATTTTCCAGGACTGACCAGAGACATATTTGAATCCCCACTTATGTGATGAATGATGAATGTAGAAACAAATTTTAAGCATCAAAAATCCTATAGTGCAGAGTTCAATTGCAGTTACCATCAGTATTCAAATTAAAAGTTTAGGAACAAATTAAAAAAGGAAAAACGACGTTGATCAAACTGAAGTATTAAATTGACAGAGGTAGCAAAAAAAATAAAAAAGTCTATATTATTATTACTACATGAGAACCAAAACTCTTATGAATATAAAACAAAGCATGAAGAAGTTTAGCAAAAAAAAAAAAAAAGAGAGAGAGGGGTTTTGTTGCCTAGTTGAACGCCACATAGATGTGTGTGTGTGTGTGAATCGCATATATAAACTAAAGAGAAAACAAGCAAAACATTAGAAGAATTTTAAGATCCTTAGAATAAGAAGCTACCTAAATCAGGTGTTGACAAATGTACAATAATTCATGGCTTCCTTCATCAAGTAAAATGAAGTTGGGGCCACAAAGATCATCAATAATCTTTTTTTAAGGAAAATGAGAGAACCACGCTAAGGAACATGAAGAGAATGCAGCATATACCTCTTTTTTTTTTTAAAAAAAAATAGAAATAGTCTATTATTATTCAGTTTGAGGAAGTTACTGTAAGAAAGAAATCTGAGAGTATGACAAAAAGGAATGGGAAGGTAATTCAGGAAGCATGAGAAGAAAGCAAAGGGGAAGAGAGTGGATATGTTAAAACAGCCAATTTCATACAACTATAGATGAAATTCAAATGAGTAACTCAAATGAACAGTAAACTATAACACAGCTTTTAGGATTATAGAGTCCTAGGAATCTTAAAATTATGACAGCATTTGCCCAATAGTTCTACCACAGCTGATTCTATAAAGCTTCAAGGTTTTATACAGTATAAACCAAAGAAACTAAACCCGGGTGCGTTCAGCCATAGTCCACAGAAACTAATCAGTCCAATGGTAGAAAGCAACAAACAGTTTAAACTTAATGAGAAGGGAAAAAACAGAGTTCATCAGAAAATAAAAAAAAAACAGTGAAAGAAATAAACAGCAGCTAACGATAAGTAGCAAGAAGGCAATAAGGAAAACAAGCATACGGTAATTAACAGTCAACAGTCTACTAGAACCACGAGTTCCTTGTCATTTACCAGGAAAAAAAACAAAAGGTGCTTCAGATAAGAAAAGAAGAAAAGCTTCTTGTGGTCATATAAAAACTTACAAACTCAATCAGATAATTTTCCAAAAGAAAAAGTTAAAATTAAAACGTTTATCTTAACCACAAGTGTGGGCATAAATCAGAAACTCAGAAGCTTACCTAACGCCATATTCAAGCTATTTTGTTTACCCTATACGACATCACTAAATCAGAAAATCAAAATACCTTCAAGCAAATCCCAAATCACAGTAGTCTTGATCGCCTAGAAATCACCATCGTGGCTCGCTACTTCCCACCGACGTTGACGATCGCCACTCACCGTCGTCCTTCGCCGTTCCTCGCCTTGAACGAATTTGGGCTTTTTTTTTTCTGATTCAAAAAGCGCAATTTTGAATGGTTGCCGGATTTGGGGAAGGAGGCGGAATGAGAGAGAGCTGCGGGTTAGCCAGGATTTGGGGAAGGAGGCAGAATGAGAGAGATAGAGCCGCGGGTTAGCCAGGATTTGGGGAAGGAGGTGGAATGAGAGAGATAGAGCCGAAATACGGAGATTAGGTTTTAAGGTCGATAAAGGCGACCTGATTTTAAAATCAGGTCGCCTATTTCACATTTTGGGCGACCTGAAAAAGAATCAGGTCGCCCATATTCTGTTTAAAGGCGACCTGAAAGATAACCAGGTCGCCGATTATAAATGAAAGGCGACCTGATATTTAATCAGGTCGCCCATATACTGATTAAAGGCGACCTGATTTAATATCAGGTCGTCCAAAATTCGCCCATAATAAAAATTAAAAAAAAACTAAGGCGACCTGAAAAAGAATCAGGTCGCCGGTTATAAATTAAAGGCGACCTGATATCTAATCAGGTCGTGCATATTCTGATTAAAGGCGACCTGATTTAATATCAGGTTGTCCAAAATTCAAAACAGACGACTTGATTATCATTCAGGTCGCCTGTAATAAATTTTTTTTTTTAAAAAAACTAAAGGCGCCAAATTCAATAGTTTTAGACCCAAAAAAAGACTCATGGCGGCAAAGTTTTTAGCAATTTGGGCGACCTAATGGAATTCAGGTCGTTTAAATTCACTAACAGACGACTTGAATTAAATTCAGGTCGCCTAAATTCAATACTCCAACAAAAATCCATGGCGCCAAACAAACAAAATGCCATGGCGGCAAATTCTTAATGGCTATTAGGCGACCTGAAATAAATTTAGGACGACAATATCCAATTTTATAAGTCCTAAATTTCATTTCAGGTCGCTGAATGGTCATTTTCCTTATATATATTTACAAGATTGCCACTACCTTCATTTTTTACTCCCTATTTTTAAATAAGGACGTTTTTTAGGGTAGTGATATCCAATATTTGTAGTAGTGTTTCCTCATAAATTCCATCGTAAATATTGTATTTTTTAATAGTGTCAGCTTTTCGTAGCTTTAATCAATGCAACTACTTCTATGCTTGGAAAATTATATCATTCAAATTTATTTTAGAAAATTTAACTATGTTATTGATATGTGGAGTAAGAATTATGATACTAATATACCCCGTTTGGTACCATGGAAGTGAAGTCATGGAAGTGGAATTGATGATGGAACTCTAATTTTATCATGTTTGGTACCATTGAATCCACTTCCCACCTATACCCGATGGAAATTTGGACCCTTCCATGTAAGTCAAACTTTGGACCTTCTTGGCCCTAGCAAAAAGTGACGGAAAGTATGGCAAAGGTGGTTAGGATGATGACATGTGACAATTATAACACCCCAAATTTTAGGATTTGAAGTTTGAATAATGTATTGAAATTTATGAAGAAAATTTAGCCTAAACTAATTATGAAAATAATCACTACTACAGAAATTTGATATTACTACCCTGAAATACGTCCTAAATTAGAAATAGGTAGTAAAAAATGAGGCAAATGACATTCTTGTAATTATATATAAGGAAAATGAGCCTTCAATGTCCTGAATTATTGTTTAGGACTTCTAAAATTAATTTTTGACGTTCTAAATGTTTTTCAGGACGCTTTAATTGCTTCCCGCCATGAGAAATATGAGAATTTTTTGTTTAGCGCCATCGAATTTAATTTTTTTTGGAATAAAATTCATTTTTGGCGACCTGATATTGTTTCAAGACGTCTAAAATCTGCCAAATAATCTGGCGCCAGAGGGAAATATGGGAGAATTTTTTGCTTTCGCGCCTGTAATAAAAAAATTGGCAACCTGAAAAATTAATTAGGTCGCCTATTTTTTAAAATTGGCGACCTGATAATATATCAGGTCACCAATATTTGAAAATAGGCGACCTGATATACTATCAGGTCGCCTTTTTAAAAAAATTGGCGACCTGATTAATTTTTCAGGTCGCCAATATTTAAAAATTGGCGACCTAATTAATTATCAGGTCGCTTATAGGCGTTTTTTTTAAAATTTAATTTAAGTTTATTTTAGTTTAACCCTTCTATGCGTTCGCCAGTTCGCCTCTCTGTCATCTATCCTCGATCAATACACGGCTCACTCTTCTCCTTCCCTCTTTTCTGACCTAGCGAGACAGAAGCTCGGACAATCGGATGCACCCACGACTCGGACCCAGAAGCTCACTCTGCTCCTTCCTCCTTCGTCCTTCCATTATCGCCACCACCCACCTCCGTCGTCCTTCGGCTGTTTGGCACGACCTAGAACTCCAGAAGCTCAGACACACACAAGCTCGGAGTTGGACCCAGAAGCTCAGGGAGGTCTTGGGTTTTCCTTTTCACGACTCAACCGCTATTCCAAACCGTTGCTTCAGGTTAGTTTAATCTTCCCACGGCTTCCATTATTCCAAATTTCCAATCTGTGGCTTCCTTGTTTGTGAACTTATTAAAATTGTGGTTTGTCTGATCTGATTTTGTGCTCAAATCCCGCCACATTTCTGCCTTGATTTAGTGGTAATAGGTTAACTTAAGATGTCTTCTCTGATTTTGTATTAAATTCTTCCCGTGGTTCTTCTCTGATTTTTGTCGAACCTTTTGTTCTTCGCCTATCGTCGGCTCTAGTGTCAACAAACTGGCACTATGAGCTAGCAACTTATTTTGCCACGATAGGCTTTTTTATGCCCTTGGTTTTTTTATAACCTTCTCTAATTTTCATTGGTTTTAACAAGTTAGATATGCACATCAATTCAATTCATAACCTGGTCAAATGTTTCTGTTAGTAAATACGGATCAAATATGAGTAAAGAAATGCAAATGAAATTGCTACTAAAGATGAAAAGTAGGTTCAAAATCTCACAGCTTGGTTCCAATACATGGATATTGTAAATAATTTGAAAATGCTTCAATTCCTTAATAGTTCTGTAAAAAGTTGGGTAAGTATTGAGTGTATTTTGCTGAGATAATGGTGATACTTGATTATATCTTGAGACCCACAACAAGTCCATTGTGCCACATATAAGCCTTCCATTTTAATTATTTCTGTCTTTCAATGGCATACATGGGGCATCCTGATGATTCACTGTCAAATACTCAATCAGTTGTTATTCATATGATGTCCAATCATAAGATCCTGTGAGGAATTTTCTACATGTTGAGTTTTTCATATTCAATTCAATTCATTGCCATGGCGGCTTTGATGTTTGATCAATGACTGCTTGCAATTCTGATCAACGGCCAAACACCATGAATTGTACCACATCAAACTTTTAACCATAGGAAAGCAGTTTTAAAATTCACCTCTTGATCTTTTTTATTATTTGGCAGGCCTTTGATAAGGCAATTTCTGAACTTGACACATTGGGTGAAGAGTCATACAAAGATAGTACATTGATCATGCAACTTCTCCGAGACAATTTGACTTTGTAGACATCTGACATCACGGTCTCTCCCTCAATCTTTTTTTCTGGTGTTGTTTATTTCTTTTAAACTAAATATAAGTTTGAAAGTTTTAATTTATTCACAAGTTAAGCTTGCTCTCTTGATCATTATTCTGTTTTTACCAATTTTAACAACCACCTTATGATAGCGAAGATGTGGGTCCTGATATTTTGCATAAATTGCCGATGCTTAACTGATTTCTGCTATCATTCACTAGTTGAAATTTAGCTATATGTGAATAGACATTTGTGAAGAAAAAGGCCCTGATGATGTTGTTGTAGAAGTTTTCACATTTTTTTAGTTTAGTAACCGGAGTTCTTATAGAAAAAAAAAACAATCCCTGTTTTGCTTTGATTGTTCCAGATTTGTACTTCTTGAGATCACTCAAGCCTCTTGATCCAATAAAATTGCAAAATCTTACTATGACCTGGTTAAACACTCATTAACTTGGGTTTCTTGCTTAGAGAACTTACATTGTTAACAAGATTTTCTATTACTGTTTGCAAATAAGTTTTGTGCTTGGTTCTTAATAGAACAACCATATGATGATAATGCAGATATAGACAGGAAGAGATTAAAAGAGAGTCATCTTTGTCTATTTGATTACCTGCTGAGAAATCTTGGTCAAAGGTTTGAAGCAAACGGTTGCGCTCCCAAGTAGGTCAGTTGCTTTTATTTTATTAACACACACATATATTGTCCTTATATGATACCTTATTCCTAAGAGAGAACAACACTTTTGTCTTATGGCTTCATGGTTTACCATTATTGATTGAAGTATATGTCAGTATGAATAATTCGAATGTTCTCTTAGTTCATGAAATTGTTGGATTTAATAGTTGATATTGTTCTAAATTGCTTTAGTTATAAGTTTTGTTGAATTATGCTGAAATTGCTTGTTATTGAAATTTTGGGATGTCTTGCTTTTAAGGGGAAATGTTGCCTTTTTTTTTTTAAAAAAAAGAAAGCATGTCAAATATGAACTTGACTGTTGTTGGAAATGTCTTAGGTTATAATAAAATGGGTTATAGTTGGATGAATGCTTTGAGAACTAGCGAAGAATATGTGAAAGGGGTTGAAGAGTTTATTGAATTTGCTAGAAGGAATGTGGCTACAAAAAACGGGATGTATTATTGTCCATGTGTTAATTGTTTAAATAGGATTCAGAGGGATATTGCTAATATAAGGGATCACCTAATTTGTGATGGAATAAACCTTCGATACACAACATGGATATGGCATGGTGAGGAGGTAACTACCAGTGCGTCCCACGAAAATGAAGTTGAGGTAGATGACAATGGAATGGAGAGAATGATTTATGATGTTGAGGTCGAATCTTTTGCACAACCGTATGAATATAATAGCGTGCGGAGTGATGCAGAGACACCTTTGTTCCCTGGGTGTACTAAGTATACACGGTTGACTGGGACCTTACATTTGGTCAACTTAAAGGCAATTTGTGGGTGGACCGATAGCAGTTTCACGTCGTTGCTTGAATTGTTGTGTGATATGTTGCCAGATGATAATGTACTTCCAAATCGTATGTATGAGGCCAAGAAAATCTTATCTACGATGCATATGGAGTATAAAAAGATACACAGTTGCCCTAATGACTGTATATTATACAGAAACGAGTACGAAGGCCTCAATAATTGTCCGAAGTGTAAAACTTCACGATACAAAGTGAAGAATGTTAGTTCTCTATGTGTTTTGATGATAATCAACAATTGTAAACATATTTTAAAGTTCCCAAAGTTGTTAAAAATCATCTGTCAATTGGAAACTCGAGTATAGGATTGTATACTCGAGTATTGGATTGACAGTGGATTGCTCAAATGCATTTTACAAGTCAATACTCAAGTATTGAAAGCAATACTCGGGTATTGAAGTCATAGAGAGCAATCAAGTTTTTGAACTCAAGTTCATACTCGAGTATTGCACTGACATACTCAAGTATAGGTCATCCAGAGAGGATTCAAATTTTTCAAGTTGAGTCAATACTCAAGTATAGGAAGCTATATTCGAGTATTGGAGTTACAAAGAGCAAATGATTCTTCAACTTGAGTGGATACTTGAGTATGACACTTGTATACTCGAGTATAGGACTTACAAAGAGCAATCAAATTTTTCACCTTGAGTGAATACTCGAGTATGGTATTGGTATACTCGAGTATTGGTCTTACAAAGAGCTCTCTAACTTTTATAACTGTTGTATACTCAAATATAGGTTTTGGATACTCGAGTATTGGGCTCTTACAAAGTTTTTCAACTTTACACCTGTTTTGAATACTCAAGTATTGACATGGAAAAACTTCACAATTTTTGAAAGATAGATTAATACTCGAGTATTGGTCATACAGAGAGGTTATCCATTTGTCAATGATTTGAATACTCAAGTATTGGAATGAATACTCAAGTATTGAGGGTTTTGAACTTAAAAATTTTCTCACAAATAGTTCCATACTCGAGTACATACTTACATACTCGAGTAATGAGGTTGGTTTTGAAAGTTCAAGTCACGATGGTTTGCCTCTGGAAGCTGCATACTCGAGTATCAGTTTGGATACTCAAGTATTGACTCACGTGCACAGTGACATACTCAAGTATAGAGGAACATACTCGAGTATAGAGCGTTGAAAACTGATTTTCAAATTACACGAATTTGTAAAACACTTTCATTTGATCTCATTGCTTCCATTTATCATTCACTTATGTTCCCAGCTATGTTTAACCAGTTTGCTAAGTGAATTACAGTTGACATAGATGAAGATTGGTGAAGGTCAAAGGCAAAAAGCAAAAAGTGCTCTGAAGCATTTAATGCACTTCAGTTAACTAGCCTCCTTTTGGCTAATCCACCTGAGCACGCCTTCTCAACGGTCAAGAATGTTTCCTTGAACAAGTAAACTTTTCTCCAACAGAAAAATCCTCAGAGAGCCACCTCAGATCAATTAATCACCTGGAATTAGTTGGAGATTAGAGAGAGAAGCTGACCAAACTTAATGCTAATCACCTACAACGGTTGGATTCATTCTACAACGGTCAATTAATACTCTCTAGGTATAAATAGAGTACATTGAAGTCTTCTCAAAAACTCTGAACAACCCAGAACAACTGAGAGCAAAATTCATTAAGTGTTCATTCAATACTTTCAGTTTTTCCATCTCTATTTGTGAGCTTCAGTGATTATCACTATCTACTCTTTGAGAGAGTCATTCTTGTTATTATTCATTGATTGTAAAGAACCACAAGTCAGGGGACTTGGTGGTTGGGATAATTGATTGCAACTTGTAAGGGGGAGTGAGTTCTAGAGAGAGAACTACTCTTCAGTACAGAGCTTGTAATCAATTTGTGAGTTATAGTGGATTGAAAATCCCAAGTGTGGCTTGGGGACTGGATGTAGGTCAAGGATAAGACCAAACCAGGATAATTTCTCTCGTGCAAGCTTTCCTTCCTTTTCTCCTCTGTTACACTCTATTTTCACTTGTCCAAAACAGAGTTGTTTCTTAAAATTTGTAAAGATACCCAATTCACCCCCCCTTTTGGATATCAAGCTCCTCTTTTATTTGGTATCAGAGCAAGGTCTTCTCTAAGAGCTTAACATCTCGAGAAGGATCAACATGGATGGTATTCTACCCGATGGAGCTTCTATCAACAAGCCACCCGGTTTCAATGGTGAACACTACACATTTTGGAAAGCTAAATTCAAGGTGTTCGTCAATGCTACTGAGTATGGACTTTGGAGAGTGTTCGAAAGAGGTGACTACATACCAACCGTACTTGAAGATGGTGTGAGGGTCATGAGGCTAGAAGAAGACTATGACAACAATGATAGAAGAAACGTCACTCTCAACAGCAAGGCGGTTCTACTTCTCCAAAGTGCACTGAGTGAACAAGAATATTTTTGTATTTGCACTTTGCCTTCTGCTAAACACATGTAGGATGCTCTAGAGATCGCTCACGAAGGCACAACTGGAGTCAAGCAAAATCGAGTAAATACTTTTATGACAGAGTATGATCTTCTTCGAATGAAGCCTGGTGAATCCATTGGAGAATTTCAGCTTCGTTTCACTCATCTCATCAATCAACTCGCGGCTCTTGGGAAGGAATACGACCAGTCGGTCCAAGTGAGAAAGATTCTAAACATTTTGAATAAGGAATGGGAGGCCAAGGTCACAGCGATAGAGGAAGCGTGAGGAGAATCAATGATGTCTGTGGCTGCTATCTTTGGAAGCTTATCTGAGTATGAAGCCAAGCTAAAATTCAAGAAAGGTCTGGATGAAGTGCATGCAAAGAACAAAGGAATAGCCCTCAAGACTACCAAAGAAAGCAAAGAGTCAGATGATAAAGAAGAAGATGAGGATGAAGAAATTGGGATGATGGTCCAACGATTCAAGAAATTCTATAAAAAGGATCAAGGCTTCCAGAAGTTTCAGAAGGGGAGTTCTAGCTATGAATCAAAGAAGCCTATTATATGCTACGAATGCGAGAAGCCCGGACACATCAAATCAGAATGTCCTCAGTTGAAGAATCAAGAGAAAGAAAAGAAGAAGTTCAAAAAGTTCAAGAAGAAGGCATATGTTTCAGCCATATGGGGAGATAGCTCATCCGATGAAGATGAAGCTGAAGAAGAAGAAGAAAAAGCAAACATATGCCTGGTAGCTCAAGAACAACAAGATGATAGTGAGGTATATGAATCTCAACCTTCCTATGATGAACTATTTGCTGAATACAATCTTGTGCAAAAGGAATTTGAGAAACTTACTGAAAAGTATTTGGCTTTCAAAAAGAAAAACGTTACTCTTGAATTGCAAATTGAAAAACTTTCTTCTCCTGAAATCTTGGTTTGTCAAGAGTGCCCTGATTTAAAGCAAAAGAATTTACATCTTACAAAAGCACTCGAAAAATTCACTAAGGGAAGTGAAATGCTTGATGTGATTTTGAAACAACAAAGATTTATAAATGATAGATCAGGCATTGGTTACAAACTGGATTTTGATAAGAAGAAAGGCAAGAAGAAGAGTGGTCAAAAATCATACATGAACTATTTTACAAAATCAGTTCATTCTTCAAATCCCTTTGCACATTGTAATTATTGTAATAGGAAGGGTCATTCTACTTCATCTTGCTTTCATAGGAATGAAAGAAAAATTAAGCCTGTAGGGAATTATCAATGGGTACCAAAAGGAACTTATGTTCCCAAGGTCCAAACTAACCCCAAAGGACCCAAGAAAAGATGGGTACCTAAAACTTGATCCTTTGTGGATTGCAGGTATGTCTTAGAGCATCAAGGCCCAACAAATGGTACATTGACAGTGGATGCTCAAGACATATGACTAAAGATAAATCCAAATTTGTCTCAATCAAGCCTAAGGATGGTGGAAAGGTGACATTTGGTGGTGACCAAATCGGGAAGATCACCGGCATTGGTGAGATTGGGAACAATGAGGGTCCACTCATCAAGGATGTCTACCTAGTTGAAGGATTGTGTCACAACCTTCTTAGTGTAAGCCAAAGCACCGACAAGGGTAACTTAGTTATCTTTGATTCTGAAGAATGCTTGATTGTTAAAAAGGATTTGATCTCCATAAATGATTTGAAAACAAAAGCTTTATTTAGAGCACCTAGAGATGGTAATTGTTATTCTCTTAACTTCTCTAGTAATGCTTCAATTTCTGAAAATTGTTTGTAAGTAACTTGAATGAGAGTTGGCTATGGCACAAGCGATTAGCTCATGTCAATATGTTTCAACTTAACAAGTTGCTGAAAAAGGACTTAGTGATTGGCATTCCCAAACTTAGTTTCAAAAATGATTTGACTTGTGAAGCATGCCAAAAGGGAAAACAAACTAAGTCATCTTTCAAAAACAAAAATGAAATATCTACTAATAGACCATTGCAATTGCTACATATGGATCTTGTTGGTCCAGCAAGGGTGAGGAGCCTTGGTGGCAATCTATATACATTGATTATTGTAGATGATTTCTCTAGATTTTGTTGGACTATTTTTCTGTCATCTAAAGATGAAACATTTGATCAGTTTGTTGTATTTGCCAAGAAGGTCCAGAACGAGAAAGGATTTTCAATTTCAGGAATAAGGACTGATCATGGTGGCGAATTCGAGAACAATGCCTTTGCTGAGTTCTGTGACAATATGGGGATTGACCACAACTTCTCAGCTCCAAGGACTCCACAACAAAATGGTGTTGTAGAGAGGAAGAATAGAGTGCTCACTGAAATGGGAAGAACAATGTTGAATGAGAACAACACTTCACAAGTGTTTTGGGCTAATGCAATGAGTACAACTTGCTACATCTCAAATTGAGCTTACTTGAGGAAGAAGCTGAACAAGACCCCATACGAGCTCTACAAAGGAAGAAAGCCGAATCTGAGCCATCTACACATCTTTTGATGCAAGTGCTATGTGCACAATAATGGTAAAGAAAATCTTGGTAAATTCGACTCCAAAGTAGATGTAGGAATATTTATTGGTTATTCTAATAGAAGCAAAGCATATAGAGTCTTCAATACTAGAACTAAGGTTGTAGAAGAGTCTATTCATGTTGTGTTTAGTGAAAAAGAATCTGATAAATCCTTAGATAATGAGGAAGAGACCATTTTCAAAAATCAATTCTTTTCGAAAACTACTCCTTCTACTGAAAATTCTGAAAATGTTTTTGAGGCTGATCCTGAAAACAATTTAGAAAATCCAAATCAGTCTCAGCCTAGAGCTTGGAGATTTATAAGAAATCATCCTTTAGACCAAGTTATAGGTGATGTAAATCAAGGAGTAAGGACTAGGAATAGTGCTTTGAATGAAGTAACCTTTTATGCATTCATTTCGCATATAGAACCCTCTAAAATAGATGAAGCCCTTTCAGACAATGATTGGGTGATAGCTATGCAAGAGGAGTTACATCAATTTGACAAAATCAGGTTTGGGACTTAGTACCTAGACCCAAGGACCATCTGGTTATTGGGACAAAATGGGTATTTAAGAACAAACGTGATGAGTCTGCAATCATTGTCCGTAACAAGGCAAGATTGGTTGCAAAAAGTTACAACCAAGAGGAAGGCATAGACTATGAAGAAACTTATGCTCCAGTAGCAAGATTGGAAGCCATAAGAGTTCTTCTAGCCTTTGCATGCACTAAAGGTTTTAAACTTTTTCAAATGGATGTGAAAAGTGCATTTTTGAATGGTTTTATACAAGAGGAGGTGTATGTTGAACAACCTCCAGGTTTTGAAAATGATCAATTTCCGGATCATGTTTATAAACTAAAGAAAGCATTGTATGGTCTTAAGCAAGCTCCTAGAGCTTGGTATGAAAGATTAAGTCAATTCCTACTTAATCAAGGGTTTATTAGAGGCAAGGCTGACACAACATTGTTTATCAAGAAAAATAAATTGAATGAAATTCTAATTGTTCAAATTTATGTTGATGATATTATCTTTGGTGCTACTAATGATGCTTTGTGTGAGGAGTTTTCCAAGACTATGTAGGGTGAGTTTGAGATGTCCATGATGGGAGAGCTCAACTACTTTCTTGGGTTGCAAATCAAGCAAAGAAAAGATGGGATATTTATTTCCCAAACCAAATATCTGAATGATTTGCTGAAGAAATTTGGGATGGACCAATGCAATGGGGCTGACACTCCTATGAGCACAACAACTTCATTGGATGCTGATGAAGAGGGCAAGGATTTCAACATTACAAAGTATAAAGGGATGATTGGATCATTACTCTATCTCACAGTGAGTCGCCTGGACATCCAATTCAGTGTTGGGATGTGTGTAAGGTTCCAATCCGCTCTAAAAGAGTCCCATGCTGAACATGTGAAAAGGATATTCAGATATCTCTCAGACACAAAGACTCTTGAACTATGGTTTCCCAAAGGTCAACCGGAACATTTGGTGGCATACTCAGATTCAGACCATGCCGGCTATAAGACCGATAGGAAGAGCACAAGTGGGCAATGTGAGTTCTTTGGAAACTCACTTGTGTCTTGGTTCAGCAAGAAGCAAACGAGTGTAGCCATCTCATCAACTGAAGCTGAATATGTGGCTGCATCAAATTGTTGTGCACAAGTATTGTGGCTCAAACAACAACTTGCTGACTTGGGAGTCCACCTCAAAGAAATCCCAATATTGTGTGACAACACGAGCACAATAAGCTTGGCCAAGAATCCGGTACAACATACAAGAACCAAGCACATTGATGTGAGACATCACTTCATAAGGGATCATGTCCAGAAAAGAGATGTCAAAGTTATGTTCATCCCAACTCATCTCCAACTTGCTGACATCTTACAAAGCCTCTAGCCAAAGAACAATTCAACTTCATAAGGAGAGAATTGGGAATAGTAAATCCCAATGAATTGTAAGCAATTCTCATCCAATTTAATGTTAGTTATGTTTTTGATGATTAATCTTTACTAACTTAAGCATTGGAGTGTATAGCTTTAGTTTTTGCAGGATGTTTTGAGTTTTCAGAAGTGGTATACTCAAGTATTGGTTACAATACTCGAGTATGGAGATGCCAGAGAGCAAAACTGAAGTTCAGAAGGGCTATACTCGAGTATGGATATGGATACTCGAGTATCCACAAGGCAGAGAGCAACCTGGTGAAAAAGAGACTCAATACTCGAGTATGTAAGTGGCATAATCGAGTATGGATATCGGGGTTTTCAAAAGTTCACCTTACACTTTTGAAGTCCAGGTTGGTATACTTACTTCAATACTTGAGTATGCTAGTGAAAGTATGCAATACTTGAGTATAGGGTTTCAATACTCGAGTATGGGTGCGCGGTTATAAATATAGAGACTGTTCATGTTCTTCATTACTCGCATTTATACTCAAGTATACCTAGGCGTTCTCTCTTCGTCTCCCTGTAACCGTCGTATCCCTTCCTTTTTCATTCTTAAATCCTCTCAAAAAGCCTTCTAAATCACTCTCTCAACCAAACCCTAACTCTCAGATGTCGAAGGAAGCTAAGAAATCCGATCAACCTGCCTCTTCTCAGCCTCAACGCCCATCGAGGATGAAATCCATTCCACAGAGGTTGCAACACGGCATTGATCGATCCATTCGAGGAATAAGTCAGAATATTCCCGAAGCCGCTTCTCCTAACCCCAAGAAGAGGGGTGTAACGATTAGAGACCCGGTTTCGTCTTCGGCAAGCAAGAAGAAGAAAGTTGCCGAGCAAAGCAAAGAGCAAGGCAAGAAGAAGGTGGTTCCGAGGAAGGCTAGGACAAAGAGAGCCTCTACTACCATCACTCCTCATCTAAATCATCTGAGTCTTCGGCTGAAGGTTCTGAGACCGAGTCCGAAGAGGTGTCTCCGGTCATTGCCAACGCTGTTGAGGAAATAAAGCTACACAAGTCGGTGCCGGATGGTTTCACCATTGCTCCTGTCCCTCTCCCGCCTGGACTTAATGCCAAGTTCAAGGATCAGTACACGACTCGTGGCTTCTATGCGGTTGTCTCTGTTGATTTGGCCTCAATCTACCAGGAGTGTAACGTGGATCTTTCACCTTGGTTCGGGCCCTACGAGTCCTTTATTTCCATTAAGGCGGCTTACTATCCAGACTTGGTGAAGTTATTCTACTTCAACATGGTGACGGACAACATCTTGGACTCTGATGGCGTGTTGGTTGAGGAGTGCGTCACAACCACTGTAAAAGGTGTCAAATTCACCTTATCCGCCTCCATCCTCAACCAAATCCTGAAGGTCACCAATCCACCTCCGGCTACCACTCCCACGTACACCAATGAGGAGGTGTACTCTACTTTGGTTCCTGGCAAGGAGATCCCAGATGATCAGAGACACCATCTATCCTTCAAGCCGTCTGACATGTCTCCACTGAACAGGGTCATTTGGTATGTCTACTCGAGGAACTTCGTGCAGAAAGGCGGTAGTTTCACGCATCTGACTTAGAAGGATTACCGATTTTTCACGGCCTTTATCAAGTAGCACCCCCTCAACATTGGTCAGTGGATCTCCAAGGAGATGAGCCAATTCAAATTTGTCTCCCGGAAGACCTCCTACATACCATTTCCTTCACTCGTGTCACTGATACTATTTTACCACAAGGTCTGGTATGTTTGGCCTCCGGAGAGCATGAAGTACATCCCGGCCTTCGGTAAGTCTCAATTTAATTTCATGAAGATCACATTCGAGCCTGAAGGTTCCGGTTAGTCCAGAGTTCCTCAGAGATCACAGCCCCGAGCATCTCAGTCGATGGCACATCCTCCACCACTGGATTTTGATGATAGAGTTAAAGAGATTGTGGATGCTGCCATTGCTTCGCTTTTTGTCAAGATGCAGTTTGAATTTGGCAAGCTGGGCGCTGATATCAAGATTGGACTCAATGAGGTGATTGCTGGTCAAGAGGAGATGAAAACTCAGTTGGCTTAACTGAAGGAGCAGTCTGAAAAGAAGCAAGGAGAGATTTTTGATCAGCTGATCGACTTGGATGTCCGGCTATCCATTACATTGACTACTGCTTCTGATGCCCGGGACAATATTGACAAGCTGATCAACCACTTTGATCTTGGTGCCTCCTCTTCTACATTCGGCTTTACCACAGCCCCTACCACATCCACCACTATCCCTGAGGCCTAGCCATCCTCTCCACCTTTTGCCTTTCCCAGTCCACCTCACCATTCCTCATCTCCCGCTTCCACATCCACACCCGCCACTGTAGTTCTTTCTTCACCTTCCATACCAGCCGTCATTCTCTTACCCCCACCCACCACTCCCTCCATTGAGATTTTACTGCATCCTCTTCCATCTCCAGATACTCCTACTACTGAGATTTTCCATCCTTCCTCTTCCGTTGACCCTCCCCATGTTGATGATGCCAAAGGGGGATAAGCAGAGAAGGACGTTTAGATTAGAACCTAGGGAGAATTTGAGTTTCTCTATGTGTTTTGGTGTATTTTGATGTTTATTCACTGTTAACAGTGTTTATGTAGTGTACTTTATCATTTCTGATATCAGTTCTGACTGTATGCATTATGTTCAATGAATATATTTCAGTTAGTTTACTAATGGTTTATGAATTTGGATGCTTATTGCTACCAATCTCTGAGTTTGTCGAGTTTATAATGCATTATTGATTCATCATTTATTCATCATTTAGCTCATTGAACTGATTTTTAGAACATCTCATTTCAAAAGGAATTACTCTCTCAAATTCTTTAAAAATGTTAGTTTACAAGTGTTGTCATCATCAAAAAGGGGGAGAATGTTAGTTCTCTATGTGTTTTGATGATAATCAACAATTGTAAACATATTCGGAAGTTTCCAAAGTTATTAAAAATCATCTGTCAATTGGAAACTCGAGTATAGGATTGTATACTCGAGTATTGGATTGACAGTGGATTGCTCAAATGCATTTTACAAGTCAATACTCAAGTATTGAAAGCAATACTCGGGTATTGAAGTCACAGAGAGCAATCAAGTTTTTGAACTCAAGTGCATACTCGAGAATTGCACTCACATACTCGAGTATAGGTCATCCAGAGAGGATTCAAATTTTTCAAGTTGAGTCAATACTCAAGTATAGGAAGCTATATTCGAGTATTGGAGTTACAGAGAGCAAATGATTCTTCAACTTGAGTGGATACTCGAGTATGACACTTGTATACTCGAGTATAGGGCTTACAAAGAGCAATCAAATTTTTCACCTTTAGTGAATACTCGAGTATGGTATTGGTATACTCGAGTATTGGTCTTACAGAGAGCTCTGTAACTTTTATAACTGTTGTATACTCGAGTATAGGTTTTGGATACTCGAGTATTGGGCTCTTACAAAGTTTTTCAACTTTACACCTGTTTTGAATACTCAAGTATTGACATGGAAAAACTTCACAATTTTTGAAAGATAGATTAATACTCGAGTATTGATGTGCATACTCGAGTATTGGCCATACAGAGAGGTTATCCATTTGTCAATGATTTGAATACTCAAGTATTGGAATGAATACTTAAGTATTGAGGGTTTTGAACTTAAAAATTTTCTCACAAATAGTTCCATACTCGAGTACATACTTACATACTCGAGTATTGAGGTTGCTTTTGAAAGTTCAAGTCACGATGGTTTGCCTCTGGAAGCTGCATACTCGAATATCAGTTTGGATACTCAACTATTGACTCATGTACACAGTGACATACTCGAGTATAGAGGAACATACTCGAGTATAGAGCGTTGAAAACTGATTTTCAAATTACACGAATTTGTAAAACACTTTCATTTGATCTCATTGCTTCCATTTATCATTCACTTATGTTCCCAGCTATGTTTAACCAGTTTGCTAAGTGAATTACAGTTGACATAGATGAAGATTGGTGAAGGTCAAAGGCAAAAAGCAAAAAGTGCTCTGAAGCATTTAATGCACTTCAGTTAACTAGCCTCCTTTTGGCTAATCCACCTGAGCACGCCTTCTCAATGGTCAAGAATGTTTCCTTGAACAAGTAAACTCTTCTCCAACGGGAAAACCCTCAGAGAGCCACCTCAGATCAATTAATCACCTCGAATTAGTTGGAGATTAGAGAGAGAAGCTGACCAAACTTAATGCTAATCACCTACAACGGTTGGATTCATTCTACAAGTGCAAGTGGGAGTCTGTTGGAAATTATGCCCTAGGGGCAAGTCATTGTTCTCCATTAAGTTATCACTTCATACGCATGTTTATGGTGATAACTATATCCCTGGATATATCTTATAGATTATCCTAAATGTCCCTGGTCGGTCATCTACGTGGGAGCGAAGATGAGATAAGACCAGTATGACTTTGATGAGGTATGGAGATACGAATCAAAGTCATGGGAACTTGTAAGAGTACAAGGTGCTGGACTGACCCACTATGAGAAAGCTGCATGGATTAAGTCATAAGCTTATCTCATGTATAACCGCGTCACAACACCCTATGACCTGAGATCATCATGGATTCCTACAAGATGTGTCACTGGTCTTTGACCTAGTCAAAAGTCACCTTTGATCGGGTGATGATAAAGGTTGGGATCGGGATCAGTGGTTTTCATGCGGAGGAATGTGAATGGTCAAGATGGAATTTGTCCCTCACATTTGTAGAGAGATAATACTGGGCCCCTCGATGAGTGAGTCTAAGAAATGTATGGCCATACTGTGAAGGAAAAGAGTTTCCATTTCACTTTTTAGACTACTCGAGAATTGAGAAAGTAGTGGTCAAGAACAGGAAGTTGACATTATCTATGCCTCATCCTTGACCAAATTATCGCGTGACAAAAGGGATGTGACATGGTTATACGATAGGTAGTATCGTGTCATCGATCCCCATGTGAATTGGGTAGTCGCAATGTCTTGCTAGAGGCCGCTTGCGACTTGTGGGTTGATACAGTCTTGGCCCACTGCCAATCTCATATGGGCCTGCAGGGTCGCACACAAGAATAATCCAACACGGGTAAAAAGTCCAGATCATTGAATCTCAGATTAATCTGAGATTAAATGAATACTGAATTTAATCTAGGATAAATATATATATATATATGTGTGTGTGTATATATATTAAATTCGAAAATAATATAATAATATTATTTAATAGAGATTAAAATATTATTATATGATTTTTTTTTATATTTAATTTATCGGATAAATTAAATATCTAAAACAAATAGAGATATTATATCTCATTTGATTTTCGAATAAAGATATCATTATCTATTTAATTTAAATTGAGATATTGTATCTTAGATTTAATTAAATAGATAGATATCATTTCTCGGATTTAATTTATAGAGATAAATTAAATCAGAAGGCTTTTAATTTGAATTAAATAAATAAATTAGATTAAATCTATCAGATAGATTTAATTAATATATTGTTTTAATGAAAATTCAAAATTCAAAATTAATGTGGATTAATTTTGAATATAATACGCCGATGGGTTTAGAAAAACCTACGGGACTTTTAGTCGAGCGTATTAGAAAGCCGCGAGAAACCCTAGAGAGAAATAAAGAGAGAGACGCACAGTTTGAGGCGCTAGCACGCTGCTGTGTCCGTGTTCGGAGATTGTTCGTGTGGATACTGGTAGAGGAAGCCGATTCTAAGAGTCGTCTTCTGCTGATCGAGAAGGTAGCCCACCAGTTCAAAGAGAACGAGACGCGAACAAATTCACTACAGTTTGGGTTTTCTTGATCACGAGAAAATGTGCGCAAAGACTTGTGTAGATTCTTGAGCTACTAGTTCGCTAAAATCAAAGGAAAACCTTCGGCTCCGGATGATTCCGAGTTCTCTATAAGGTATGATTCGGGTTCCCTAACCTTGATTTAAACGCACCTGAGTGTTCCTCGGGACGGGATTCGTAGAAAATTTTAATCCGCTACGTGTACAGATCCCAACAGTTTTGGCACAACTACGGGGTGAAATGAGGGCTATGATACAAGAGAAGGGAAATACGCAACCTACAAACCAGGAATCCCCGGCCTTCCCAAGCAGCAAAGAAAGTTTTCATGCTCCAGATGTACCTGTTGGCGAACCTTCTCATCACTCTCTAGATGTACTTATTGGCGAGCCTTCTCACACTCCACAGGGTGGACAACCCTGCACTCTATATTTGGATGACCCACACCAGCGTATTGTTGCCGATGGTCTTATTTACCCAGAACAAACCACACACCACAATAAGCAAATTTCACAAGACCTAAGTAGGGTGACAGTAAAAAGTGTGCGAGAGGGGGAAGAAAAGACAACCATCCTGATTGATGATGAGGAGGTTCCTGATCTAGGCGCTGCCACCACATCGTTCATCCTTTGGCCACATCATCTTATTGAGATGGGGACAACACCTCCAATAGTAGGAAATACATTACTGATTGATGATGAGTAGGTTCTCGTTTGATTTTCATTGCTAACCCACTCATAATCTGTTTATTATGTTTTCATAGCATGAACAAGCTGCGGATATATTTCCATACTTAGCACAGCTGCGAGAGCTCTACAAGGACATCATTTCTATAGGCTTACAGATGCCTTCGGGCGTTGTCGGTGCAGACAAGACATATTCGATCAATATTGACAAGAAAGATTTGACAGAGTTTATGCTTATGGACTGTTTAGATATACAGTGGCTTCAACTTGCAATCTTGTAAGTTTTTTTTACCCTTTAATTATCTCAATTACTATTTTTTGTTCAATATATTCAACAGCATCTATCATTTTATTTCGATTATAGTGTCTGCCACGACAAGTGCAAAAAGGAAGGCCGATTGGGTTTGTATGGATTCTTATGTCCTGGAAGCACGACTTTGGCTTGCAATATCTTAGCTAGGAGGGCCAAGATATTAGTTTCAGGTCACCTCATATGAGGCGACTTTAAGCTTTTCAGGTCGCCTCATATGAAGCGACCTGATTTAAATTCAAGTCGCCTAATACAACAGAAACTACTATACTCTCCCCGACGTCCCTTAGAAAAAGGACGTTAATTGGGTCTTATTTAGGTCGTCTTTTAGGTATTTTGTAGTAGTGAATTATTTAAAGTTAAGGACCTATTTTCTTGAGAAATTCAAAGGAAATAGCTAAAGGTTGATTTATAGCCCAAGATTTTTAGAGAAATTACTTTAAGGGTTAAAGAAGTTTTTTGTTACCAGCACTACTAGTAGTGCAGTGGTATTGGGATTCATTTCCCCCTCCTGGTCTTGGGTTCAATCCCCGCCTCCCCATCGCCTTGTATCAAAAAAAAAAAGAAGTTTTTTGTTTTTGTTTTGTTTTTGTTTTTGTTTTTTTTTTTTTTTGCCCAAAAGGGTTAAAGATGTTAAATAAGGAAGAAAATCCTTATAAAACATCAAGGATTTGTTTCTAGCATTTGCTTGGTAATTAAGCAATAATAAAGAGATAAGGGAATAATTAATTATTTTTTTTAAAAAAAAAACAACAACATATCAGATGTATTTAAGCAAAAGCCATTGAAACAATAAGGAAGCCACATGACTATACTTCTCCAAATCCATTGTGTTTTGGTGAGCGTACAGCCCTCTTCAAATACTCAATAAACCACTCAATTCATTATTAGTCTCTAGTCATTTCAACCCATTCCATACAGAACCAATTCTCCATTATCTATTAGACTTGCACTGTATCAGCTTGCTTTCTCTGATTCAGTCCGCCAAGGCACAAAACGCAGCAAAAAAAAAAAAAGGAAAGAAAAGAAACACAATGCCGTTCACCCAACAACAGACCTCCACATGTTGAGACTCACGACGCCGTTTGGTTTGTCTTGTTTTCTCCTCGGATCAAACTTTTGGTTCAGTATATAACCATTGCTCCTTGGTTCTCAAACAGATCTAACGCCCTAGTTGCTCACCTTTCAAGCGCCCGCAAGTGAGAGTAAGAGAGAGAGAGAGAGAGAGAGTGTGTGTGTGTGTGTGTGAGAAAGAGAGAAAGACGAGGAAGGAAAAGAAAGAGGTTTAGTTTATGATCATTCCTATTCATCTTCCTCTGCATAACTTGCTGAAAACAGAGGTAACATTTGAACTTTCTTTCCTTTTAGTTTCCATCATCTTACCAACATAAGGGATTGAGCCAAGAGGAAAACTTTACAGTCAGGAACATATAAAAGCCATTTTGCTAGCATAACTGATGTGTTTTTGTGTTAGTAGTAGTGTAATGATTCACGTTGTGCGAGACGTTGCATGTGTGTGTGATCGTGGGTGTGTGGTGCTATGTATAAGTAGTAGTAGTGGTGGTGTGAGTGTAGTATGTGGGATAAGCGTGTGTTTGTGGCATAGTGCCGTAGTGTGTATGTGTGTGTTTAAGGTGGTGTGTGTGTGTAGTGTGTACAAAGGTGTGTGCAGAGCAAGTTGTGCTTGATGCTAAGTTGCGCAAAGTAGCAATTGTGGAATATGTATTGTATGTAGTGCGAGTGAGTCATTGTGCATATAATTTTTTTGTCAAACATTGTGCATATAATAAGTAAAGAGCAACATAGTATTATGCTTCTCTTACAAGAACCAGGTAGTCTAATATATATATATATATATATACATATATATATATGCATTTGTATTACAGCATGGTGAAAAGGGAAAAAGAAACTAGCATATATATATATATCATTGTAGTTGTGAAGAGAATGGGAAAACCTTTGCTGCCAAGAAAATGTAAATACGCAAAGCTGATAAGAGGAAGTTTTGTTGTCATTTAATTAAATGTTTTGGCATATGGTAGAGGGTTTACATGATTTGGCATGGTTACTAATCCATATAGCAAAAGTCGTTTACATATTTATATGAAAGTCTTTATATATGTGACAGCAAGTTGTTTTTATTATATATGCCAAAAGTTTGGGCTTTACGGTTAGGTTAGGAATATATATATATATATATATATATATATATATATATATCATAATAAAATATATTTTTATGTTGTTAATATTTATTTAAACTCCTAATTTAAAGTGTTGAAATAAGCTTTGAGAGTTTAATAATTGTAGAGAAATAATGATAATTAGTAAAATAATAATAATAGAATAAATAAATAATAATAATAAATAGATATTGTTATTATTATTAAAGGGGAAATAAATAATAAAGAGAATTATTTATAAATAAATAAAAAAGGGTATTATTATTAAGAGAATTTTCAGGGATTAATAACAACTTCTAATCTTTTAAAATTAATTCGCATAGTTAATTACTTTGCAACGCAAGAAGTGACTAATGACAATGATAAACGTTTATAGGCATAACTTGACACCTTTACTGATCCCAACACCTTCGGACAAAGTTAAGGATTCAAGCTTGAGGTGGGTAACTGTTATCTTGTTAGACTGTATGTATGTATTCATGTATGATTGATCATATTTGCTAGACGATTTACATGTTTATTTCCTAGTTATGGATTTAGGGCTGCGTGTCCTATAGGATTGCGGTCTTTGGTTGATAACTGCAGTTACGGTGCAACTTATTTACTGTAAATTATTATATCCTTATACATGTGTTTTACTATGATTTATATTTCATACATGCATATGAGATTAATTGCTATCCCTGAGATTCATTCATTTGAACTCCAAATTGCATGAAAGAGACAGGTAGTGGATTGAGATCAAGAGGGAAGATTGATAATTGAATATTATTTCACTTAATTGTATCTCTTGGTTAATAAATTAGGAATGTTTAATTCAGAAATAATGGGTTTTGTTACTTAATTGGGCTTTAAGCTTTTAATTAGATTAAATTCGTTTTTGGTAATAAAATTCTAGATTTACAATGCTTCATTATTTTCGTCATAACTTTTGCTTTAGATATTGGATTAGCCTCATTCTTCTTTTGCTTTTTAGATGATTTAGAGAGCTACAATTGTCATGAAGACTCGGAAGGCTGATTCGGACAAGAAGATGGACGAAATTGGAGCTAAAGACAGACATATTTTTCTGGATTTTTATTTTGCCCGAATTTTGTAATAAAAGACCAATTTTTAGATGTTTGCTTTTTGATAGAGATCTCCTATTGATTAGGGGTTTCCTATTTATTAGATGTTTCCTATTTTTGGGCCAATCTTGTAGCCCTAGTGTTTCCTATTTATATGTTAGATTAAATGGCTAGGAAAACATATTCTTAATTACGCTTCATGGGATCTTCGGATTAAATTAGAAGCTTTTTATTTTCTCTGAGTTGTTCATTTTGTTTTTCAAGTTCTTCATCTTTTCTTCTATGTTTTGCCTAGCCATGCTTGGCTAATCTTTTGTGATTGACCCATTGATTGAGGATTCCATGAATCCAGAGGACTCGCGCTTCAATCGGTAACGTAATTCATTTCTGTTATTTTAATCGGATCCAATTATGATTGCAGATTGGGTATTAGATTTAATACCCAGATTGATATCCCAAGGACATAGGTCGACCGGGTTCCAGAGAACATTGTGCGATCACACAGCGAGCTCGCCATGTGTTCGATTAGATGCTAAGCGATTATCTACTAGAGGGAATTTATGGACAAACGCAAAGATTTCGGTTTGTCAAGAATCAATCATGAGTTTGGTTATTATGTTTTTGTCCGGTGAAGGTTATGGAATCCCAATTCTAGGTTAATCGTTTTTTGATTAATCTCGTTTTCTTATATTCTGTTTTATCTTTGCTTCATTTAAATTGCATTTCTATTTTAGTTTATTAATTTAAAAATCCAAAACCTAATTCCCCCTTGTTTTCATTGTATTTGCATGACATTTAGATTACTTAGGATTCAATAAAAGGCTCCTCGAAAAGAGAGAACGATCCTAGGTTTTCCTATACGCAATCCTTAGTTAATTGTTGATTGTGGACCCCAAGGCTAACGACAAAAGGTCTTCATCAAAAATGTGGTTGTAAGGTTTACGACAGAAGGGACTTATGTGATAGTTTAAGTAGTTGGACTGTACTGATTCATTTATCGTTTGTCTATTTTGGATTATTGTATTAAGATCCCTATAATACCCTAATTTTCATAACTCTGATAAACAATGTATTTTGGAAAATAATTACTAAAATACAAAGGTGAATATGTGTCTCAAAGGATTATAATCTATTGATTATATTCTTACCATTTTGGAATTAATTAACCAATGGTTAATTATGAGACTACATTTAAGGGCTATTTAATGTAATCTAAATAGCACATAAATAGCTAATTTATAAGCAAAAGAGTTAAGAAAATTTTATGAAGACACTTAAATAAATTAGAACACATTAGCAAATACTAATTAGCAATTAAGCTTGTACTAAATAAAGATTAGTAGCATATGTCTTCAAACTTGATAAAAACAATGGAAGTAAGAAAGGATTAAATTGCATAAAGCTTAATTAATAAATTAAGCACTAATGACCATGATTAGCTAACAAACCAAATAGGGCATGGACATGTGGCATTAAGGGACACCTAAGCCTTGATTATGTCATCAAGATGACATTACAAGGATGATATCACAAGATCCCCAAAAGTCCTCTGGCATAGGTGGATGGAGGAGATTAAAACTTCTTGATTAAGTTTAGATCCAATGGTTGAGATTAAAGAAGAGGCACAGGTGGGGCCCACATTGGGCTTGAGACTTTTCTATAAATAGAGGGCTCTCCTATTCATTTTCTTCACACCAAATCAAACTCCAAGTAGTTGATTTCTAAGAAGTGAGAGTGAGGGAGAGGCAAAATCTTGGAGCAAGGAGGAGGAAAGAGTAAGAACTTCAAGAGGTAAGTTTTTGAGCTCTAGCTTTTGGTTTTCAGTATAATTGTAGTTTAATCTACAAAATTAGAGAATAAATTCCTATACTTGTTTTTAGGCCTCCTTGCATTGAAAATTGCCTAATGAGGTAAAAACATGTTGGGAAATGAAGTTTAGATATTAATGGAACAAGATTGTGAAAATTGTAGAATTTCCAGTTTTAAGCTTTCTACTGGCAGTGAATTAATGCTATTATTTTATGTAGCAAATGAAGTCATTAAATCATGAAATTTTATAAGAATAAATTAGTCATGTAGGGCTTTCCAAATATATAAAATATGTAACGTTTTGATCTTTAGACAAGGAAATATGAATTTTTGAAGGTAAGCCTTGTTTACTAGATTTAAATCTGAGAAGTGTTTGAAAATATTAAATTGGGAATGATTTTTGATGTTCTAGCTTCTGGGAATATTTTTCCTTGAAAATAGACATGTCAAGAGTCCTGAGGGATTTTACAGAACCTTATTTCGATTTTTTATAATTAATTATGATTTTTCAAAGTTGCTGGAAAATATGTCTATAAAATCCAACAATGCGTTTTGAGAAAATGTAAGGGTAAAAATAGAATAACAAATCCACCAACGGTAAAAAGGTTAGGGACGATGAAAATAACCCTTAGGATATCATTCTAAGAGACGTGGTAATAATGTATAAGATATTCGGGAAGTTCATAGTTAAATTCAAAGGTCGGGCATGTTAGCAATTACGTGGTGAAAGGTACGTATGTGTACTGTAACTTTAACTCTGATGTGTCTTGTATGCATATATGTGATGGAATGATTCATGAAATGATGGACAAGACTAGGTCTTGGGTCATGCACTATGACTAAGTGTATGAGGCTTAGGTCACCTGTTTATATACATTCAGCTTTGTGCAAATTATAGTCTTAATAATGTCGTAGTGTTGTTTTCTTAGCGCTGAGGGCATGAGGAGCTGCCGTGGCACTGGTTAGTGCAAACGTTGCAAACATTACATCTGCTATGTACTATGTATTGTTGTGTTGTTAATATTACATGTGTTGTGTTCTATGTATTGTTGTAATCTTACATCTGCTGTGTGTTATGTATGGTTGATGCTGAAATGTAATGAATATCTGTCATATCACTACTACAAAAAAACGTCAAAAACGTCCTGAATTAGAGGCAATTAACATCCATTTTGAGAAGGACGTCTGACTGGGGGTAGTTGCAAAAGTAGCCCATAGGACGCCTTAAAAAAGGTGTCCTATAGTTCATTCAAGACGCCTTTTTTAAGGCGTCTTATGCTTAATACATGACGCCTTTTATTATATATAAGGCGTCTTAGAGGTAAATATAGGACGCCTTATATTATAATTTTTTTTTAAAAAAATTACCCCTGCTATTTCGTGAGCTATTTGATTACAATTGAAACCTGTAAACGATGATAGAACAATGCAACTAAGAAGATAAATGCAAAAACCAACAACAGCAACAAGGCAATTGATGCCACCCAGCAAGACCAACAACGAACAACAACAAGGCAATTGGCAACCAGCAAGACCAACAACAACAACAAGGCAATTGGCAACCAGCAAGACCAACAACAGCAACAAACAAACTGTTGGTTATGATTAGTTTTGATTATGTCTTATATAGATGCCATTATTAAAAGCAAAAAGATTGAGTAATATATTGAGTAATATAATTATCTCCTATGTTACACCCCTACCGGCCTCGCCCTTTCGGGTGACGGGTTAGAGGGATTCACTTACTTAGTTACCTTTCCTTCGTTATTTGGTCCATTTAACTTATATCAGAGTGAGCGCAACAGAGCATTTAACCGGTTTAGACTATCTACTGTACTGGTAAAAGTAAAATAAACAGAAAATAAAAGTCCCTGAAGGGTTAAGGGTACAGTCATCCAGAATAAATACCAAAACAAAACATACCGTAATTTCAAATATATGTACAAACATGATAGGGCATTCCCTATTCTTCAATCTGTCCTGATAAGCACTTATCATTCCAAGGAGGGCTCTTCACATCAGGCATATCTCCTTGTGACAACAGAAGAGGCTGGGGTCCGATAACGACCCCCAGAGTAACTGTCAGTACTCAAATACTAAATGTGTAAGGAGTATGTAAGCTACCATGCTAATCAGAAATCATAAGAGCATGCCAAATACATACCATATATGGATCCAGATCATACCACAGTAAAGCACATATCACAATTCAAGAACCCGTACAGCTGCCAACCAAGGCAAGCCTCGGACTCACTGAACTACAACCCGTAGAGCCGCCCTTTCTAGGCTAGCCCCGGATTGATAACTCAACCCGTATAGCCACCAATCAAGGCAAGCCTCGGACTGAATATTCTCAGCGCTAGGAATCACATAATACTGTATGCATATTTGGCACAACATATACAGAGCAAAAATACACATGGCAAACACAGACATACAGCAAAACACATAGAGATATCTGAGTAAAATGGTTACTACCTGATGTGGCAAATATTGTCCTTACTATTTTATTGAGCCCGTTGACTTCCCAAGGGTTCTTTTGACCTATAAATCATTAAAATACATTTATTCAGTATTTACAAAATTGCCATAACAATTTTCTTGCTAAAACCGAGCCCAACACCAAATTTCCAGAAATCCAGTGATTTTGACCCTACTTGTGGGATTTTTAATAAATTCTAAAAAAATCCTTTTTACATGACACCAGCGCCATTTGAACCATTGAAATTTATATTTTCCATGAAAAATACTCCCAGACCCTGAAAGTACTTTTATTTTATCGTGGTTCTCACTTTTCACACCTGGGTCAGATTTCGCCCTGTTGCACACAGAGACAACTTCAACAATTTTTATCTCTCAATTGGTACATCAAAAATATGTCAAATTACATATCAAATTGATGCCCCAGATGTCTAATTTTCACCTGTAAGATTTCAGCTCAAACCGAAGTCTGTACTATTTTACAAACATTTTTGAAGGTTCGCTGCCCAGAATCCAAAACACTGGCAGCAAGCCTCTTCCTTGAGTTTTTGGGGTTTTTGAGTTGGAAAACCTAAACCATAGCTTAACCCCACACAAACTCATGTTTTAAGCACTTTGGGACCATCAAAAAATCCAAAATCAGACCCCAAAATCAAGCCCCAACCAGAAGCACGAAAATCCCAACTTTGAACTTCAAAGAGTTGAGTTTTCGGTGTTTACCTGAAATCGGAAGTTGAGTTGATGATCCTAGATGCTTGGAACTTGAGCTTGGCTATGGAACTTGGCTGAATACTCTCTCTTTCCTCTGGAAATTTCGTGCTCCTCATGGTCAAGGAGAGAGAGAACTTGTATATTTAATAATAGCCCAAAGTAACCAACTACTTCCAAAGTAATCGGTAATTCTTCCATTCGGTTGGTAATTGATTGGCCTTTACTTAGTCTTTATCCCATGTGACAATTTGAGAGGATTCTAGGGAGTATATGTGGCGTGATCTCTGCCCAAATATTCAGATTTCATCTTTCAATTTGATAAGAATTATCAATTAAGACTTCAAATTCTATTTGACTTACCGACGGGCCCCACGGTTAATTCAATGAATTAGACAAGCTTATTTTTGGTCTTGAAATCAGATTTTGCTGCCCAAAAAGAGTGTTACGTGTCCAAGGGGTCCCACCAAAATGATCCCCAATAATTAATTCCAATTTCCCACTTTATCGGTCAATTTCGAGGTCTACCGACCCCTATCGGGTCCCACCAGGTCCGAAAATGCGTCTTTTTGTATTTTTCTCTGTCTTTTCCAAATATTTTCCTCTGCCTGGGCATACTCATGTGGTACCTTCCCTCTTTCCAAGGCGGCCCCACATTTGTCTCATTCCGTCCAAAAATAATCCCCTAACCGGTCCCTATCGGTCCCCTTTTCTATCGGTTAATCGCCTGCGGGTCCCGCGTCTTGTGTCTGGACCAGGGTATGGATAAAATCATCTAATTTTCTTCCCTTTCTCATGTAGGACGAAATTCAATGCCCAAAGGACAAGGAATTGACCATTTTGCCCTTGCCTTATCTTCCTTTAATCTCGGGGTGACACGTGTCCCTGTATGGCGCATACACACTTCCAGGGGTCAAGAATCTTTGTTCTGTCATTATCCCCGGGTCCCGCTTCATCACACCGGCTTTATACCTCACAGGTATCTTGCCCTGGGCCCGCATCTTTACAAACCTGGGCCCTCCAGAGACTTCCTATCTCTTGTCATTCAAGAGTTTCTTCCCGAACCGGGCTTAGTAGTTGCCTAATTTAGGCTTATTCTCAATTTTTCGGGTCCAAAATTTGGGATATTACATCCTACATTGACTAACTACTATGCTTAATGTAGATTAGTCCAAGTCGAATCATGCAGAATAATCAAGAAGGAGATAAGGGATTAATGGAAAGAAGAACTTGCAGAGATTGTCAAGGAAACAAGATGTCATCAATAGATTTGGAGGATAACCAAAAAGAAGAGAAGAGACTAGAGAAAGATGTTATCAAAAGAACTTGTACAATATAATAGGAATATCAACATTCAAGTTCTTGTGAGACTGGAAGTCTCTATGATAAGCAAAAGTTGGAATGAAGCTTCATCACATTATGGATATTGAAGAAGGAAGAAGCTGTAGACAATGATGAGCCCAAGTTAAATGATGAAGAATGATCAAGTTGGGAGATGGAAGAAAGAAAGAGTTGAATTATCAAGAATGATGAACAAGAAGAGCAATAAAAAAGTATTGAATTAGAGAAAGAAATTGAATCAAAGAAGATGTGAAGTCAAATGATAAAGAATGATCAAGAGAAGAAGGAAGAAAGAAGAACTTGTTGAATGAAATGAAGATATCATTATTCAAGTTCTTATATTGAAGCTAGAAGCCTCCAAGATCATATGGAAGTTGGAATGACTCAATTTGGAGTTAAAGTCAGCAAAAATCAGCTTCAGGATGAGAAAACTCGAGTTTCCTACTTCACTACAGTGATTTGCTTCTCAGATAGGAGAAAACTCGAGTTTGGAACTCAAAACACGAGTTTGTAGTGTTTTCAGCATTTCTGGCATCTCTGGACTAGCAAAACTCGAGTTTTCAAGTCAAAACTCGAGTTTCCAGTGTTGATCAGCAACTCTGTTCTACTCTGTTTCACGTTCAGCACGGGCGATGTCTGGTAATTTGATGATATCTCCCAAACCAAAGATCGGATTGAGGCAAAACTAAAAGCATATGAAACTAGACTCCCAATGCATCATTTTGATATAAAATTGAAGCCCAAAGGAGTTCAGATCAAGGAGATATGATTTTTACAAGTTGCCACAAGAATCAACGTCACAGTCCAGACCCACCTTCGGTATTTTGGGTGTATCTCACAAACGAAAAATTCGATTGAGTTGAAATCAGTGGCATATGAAAGTAGACTCACGGGGCTTTCCATCAAGAGTTGAACAGCCCAAAATGAAGCTCGGACCAAGGAGATATGGCCCTCGAAAGTTGACAGTCAGTTCAAGAAGTTGCAAAAATGCTCAACAAAGTCAAAACTCGAGTTTGTAAATCAAAACTCGAGTTTATCGAAGGTAAAGAGCAAACTTTGGTTTTGGGAGAGAACCAAAACTCGAGTTTACAAGTGGAAACTCGAGTTTTCATCAGACAGAGAGAAATTAACTTCAGAGTATCTTCCAAACTCGAGTTTGTAAGTACAAAACTCGAGTTTTGCTCAGGCAGAGGCAAATCCAACATTCGACAACAAAAGGAAAACTCGAGTTTCCATCTCAGCTTCAGAAAATCAGCGTTTCGAAAATCCTGATTCTTCCTATAAACATCCAGATGATTACCCAAATGATTTATAACACTTCTTAACATTATTTATATCATTTGTGTACAAGTTTCAGGTAATTAAACAAAGGATTAGAAGCAAATCTCAAAAAGTCAGATTTGTGTCAGAACATCAAAAGCTGTGCAAAAATTCTAACGGCTATATTTCTTTATCCAACAGTCACTGAATCTTCTCAACGGTTATATATTGATCTCTACCTATAAATAGAAGACAGATTCAAGCAGAAAAACATGGACAAACAAGCTTACACATCCAACATGCTGATACTCTGCTCTCACACCATTTGCACTCTATTTTTCATGTTTTGATAAGTTAAAGAGTGAAGTAATTTGTATTTGATCTTCAATGTTTATCTATTCACTTCTAAAAGAGAAGATTTATTGTAATCATTCTATTCTTCTGAGAGTTACTCAAGATTGGGTGATCTTGAGTGGGAAACACATTGTGTTGATTACAACTTGTAAGGGGGAGTGAATCCTAGTGAAAGGATTACTTCGAGTACAGAGTGTGTAATCAAGCGGTGTGTTGATTACAGTTTGTAAGGGGGAGTGAAACCTAGTGAGAGGATTACTTCAGTTACAGAACGTGTAATCAGTTGAAAGAAGATAGTGGATTGAAAATCCCAAGTGAGGCTTGGGGACTGGACGTAGGTCAAGGATTGGGCCGAACCAGCATAAATCAGTTTGCACATTCTCTTCCCTTATCTCTTACATTTCCAGCATATATATTTGAATGTGTATACATACTCAAATGTCTGGTGGTTGCTTTATAAACTGATTTCAGTAAGTTACGAAAAGATTTTCAAAGTTCCTAAATTTTTATACTTCACCCAATTCATCCCCCCTCTTGGGTTCAGATGGTTCTTACACAAACAACAGTAGGTAACCAAAACTTTTAAGAGCCAATAAGATAGATCAGTTCAGACCAAAACGCACTTGGAAACCAGCAAGACCAACAACAGCAAGTGACCAACAACAGCAACAACAAACTATTATACTTAAACTGACAAAAAATACAACTTTCAACTCCGAGTTTCAATTCCAATACAGAACAAAGATCACAGCAATAACAAAATTCTAAATATGCTTTAATTTTCAGGGCTATTAACAAATCTGAGTTACCAATTCCACAGAAACCAAGAGTATTAAAGGCGAACAAGGCAATACATGATGTACATATCTATATACATTGAAGAAAATTTGCAGCCAAAGCGTCTCGAACTGTATCGATCTCTTCCTCCGAGCACGGAGCCAGACTATCAAAAAGCTATAAATTGGAAAACAAGGTATAAGTTAAACAAATGAAGTGAATGAAATAATTAACTCAAGATCTAAATACAGAATGACCCATGATCTAAATACTAAAATAAAGAGAAAACAAAAATTTTGACGAAGTTCCAACGGCGTGGACGAAGTCCTATCATGTCACCACTCCATGTCTTCTTCTTTCCGTTGTACTGCAAGGAAGGATGCTGGGTTGTCCTAGAAATCTCATGCTCTGTGAAATCTCTTACTCTTCTCTTGAGTCTACCAAATGTGGAATCTCATTCTAGGCTCTCCGACTCTCTTAGGGTTGGCTCTGCTATCTCTTTATATAATCAGGCTTTTCTTGCGGCACAAGTTACAATAAGTTGGGCCTTTCCTAATCTGTTAAGATCTATTGTATGTCTCGATCCGAGTAGATTGATTCTGCTGATCTTGTGGGATTCTTCAAATATTTTAGTTTAGATCCTCCGCATCTTCTATTCTGTTATGTCAGCAATCTACCTGTCATTATCGCCCTTCTCTTTTATTCCTGAAATCACCTAGATAAAAAGTCAGAAAACATGTCGCATAGCATTACGTCCTCTACTTTGCTATAGCTTTTCGTGATGCCTTGTATTGCATTTCGAGTTGCTGTCAGAGTGCTATAGCATCGTATCAGCTTTGCTGTACATTCTTCCTTAAAAACCATGTAATTTGCTCCTTTCTTAGCACAAGTTTAGGATGTAAATGATTTCTATCCTTCAGTTCCTATATCATGAATATATGCCTTTTTGCTTGGATTGTTCGCAGTTAAGCTTTTATTTACTATACAATTCATTCATGAAAATATAGGAAAAACATGGCATAATTTGTGCTCATCAAGGGGTTAAATTGGGGGATATTAAAAAATTTAAACTTAAAACAAAACCTAATGAAGATATTAGAGTTAGAGAGATATTACCGAAGAGATGGACACATGATATTTATACTGATTTAATCTAACCACTTGAATATGTGCAATCCCTAGAAATCCTTCTTTTTGTTTCACTATGATTCCAAGATTTGTTGGGCTCTTGATGCCTTAGTAGAAGCAAGTTCGTTCTCAAGGAACACTCTCTTCCCTTTATACATTGTAATTAATGCCTATACTCAAGGTCTTACTACCTTGAATTACAAGTTGTAATAAATGATTCAATGTAATCTCTCTCAAAGAGTAAATGAATGAACACTAAAATACAGAAAATCTTACAAGAGAAGAGCACGAGGTTTAGCAATAAATGAAACAGTGCAATCTTGCAAACAATTGGTGCCTTCATCTTCAATGCATGGCTATTTTATAGCTTGGAGTGGATTAATGACTGTTGCTTGTTTGAATACATTAGTTCGATACATGAGGTCACTAGTGCAAAAAAGGGCTTTAAGACCGCCTCATTTAGACCGGAGAATTGACGCCTCGGTCTTAAAGGAATGAATAGTGCCAGTTCCGTAAATATAAAGAACTTTTTGGACCAAATCATTTTTACATAGGTCTTAAACAAATTATTCAGACCAGACTAAAAAACAACCGGTCTTAAAAATGTTATTAAGAAAATTGAAATTTCAATTACTTTAAATAGAAATCTCATACAGCCATACTTATATTTTCTACGGTAAAACATAATAAGGAAAAATTTAAATATAAAAGTCTACAAGTTTTAAGATTGCACATATTAAATAGCCAGTCTTAAAAGTTATTCTTTTAAGACCGGACATATAATACGGCCGGTAAGAACTATAAAACAAAAAATTCATTAATATTAAGACCGGAGGTTCACAAGGACCAGCCTTAAAGGTTAACTTTTATGACCGTCTTATAATTTATCCGGTCGTAAAGTTAAATATTTTAAGATTGGACTTTTATTATGGCTAGTTCCTGAAAATTAAACATTACTTTTAAGACCGGACTTTAATATGACCGGTCTTGAATGTTAAATATTAAGATTATCTCTTTTTTAATCCGGTCTTAAAAATGAACCGCCAAATATACATTTCTTCACGCAAAAGCTTTTGTTACTCCCACTAAAGAACCTCTATTCACGTTGCGAAACCCTTCTTGTTGCATTACCTCTCTTCCTTGCCCACGTACCATCAGCCTTTGTTACTCTCTCATTTGCTCAGGCATTCCTCTCTTCCTGTCTCGAAAATGAACGATGAAAATAATTCTATTCGTGTTCCAAGAACGCCAGTTACTGGTGTGAGTCAGGATGAACGCTCTTCATCTCATAATGAGCCTCGTAACCTCCCTGCACGCCGTGATAGAAGAGGCACACGAATGATAGATGTAACCCTAACTCGAACTTCTGGGTCAAGGCTCGAGATTCAGTTTGATGAAAGGTGGAAACCTTTCGGTCCTAATAAAAGCAAATATACTAGTTTTGTCGACTATCTAGCACGCAGCAAGGTTAGCATCTTGACAGATGAGTGGAAAAGTGTGGACTTTGGCACAGTAAAGGATCCTATTTAGGTCCCATTTGGAACACTATTCGGCTTACATACACTGTCCCTGACTCTCAGAATTTGAAAGACAAGACATTATCTTATTGTGCTGATCAGTGGAGGAAGTTTAAGACCTTTCTAGCTAACAAGTATATTTTTGCTGAGGTTCAGCCTGACCAAAATTCTTGGGACAATTACACATTTATTGATGAACAAACTTGGCGACATTTTGTTTTTCTGCGGACCACTCCTGAAGCTCTGGTGAGTTTATATTTAGTTTTGTTTGCCCTTTTGTTTGCTTATTAACCTGTGCGGATATGTGAATGTTATTGTGTTCATCTAATCCTGTTAGTTAAATGGTTCAGTGTGTGAATAGAAGTATACATTTCTTGCCTTTGTTTATGCAAGTGTGATATGTAAACCCTGAAAAGGTAAAATACTAAGAAGGTAATTGTGTAATGGTTTGTCTTGCAAAGGAGGAAATGAATAGTCTTAAAAGGGGGAAATTTTATATACCCAATTGTTACTATCTAATGGGGACTGCTGATCCCACTGGATGCCTTAAAAAGAATCAAGTTTGTATTATTCTGTAAGCATAATTCTATTTTTTTTCTTAACCTATCTATCTAGTAGTACAAAACATAGCTCCAATTTCTTCTACAATTCTACATCTTCCTTAAATAAAATGTTGAAACTTGATGAAGTGAATTTGACTAATATTTGACGTTCATATGAAGCATAAGTTCTCTAATTTCTATTCGTGACATGGCTAGAATTCATAATTAATAGTTGTTTTCAATTCTAATTCACTAAAAAAAAGGGAACAAGCACAAGAGATAGGGAGAAAGAATGATTGCCCTCATAGGACTTCTCGCGGCGGATATGAAAAGGTCGAAAAAGAATTGATGGCAGCCAAGTAGAAGAGATTGGAAGATGAAGCAGAATCCAATCTGTCTGTGATACATGATTCGCCATCTCCAATCTGTGCGAGGAGATGGGGTTGCATATTCGGCAAAAGCCAAGCGGTGCCTACACGAGTGAACAAACTCATCTAGTTGCTGAAAGAATTGTAAGTATTGTCATTATTATTTCTTAGTTACTAAACATGTTTCATTACTAAGCTTCTCATTATCTGTATCTTATAGGAAGATCCTAAAAAAAAGAAGCAAAGGGATCTTTTGTGTCAGACGAGAGGAATGATGTTCTGACCGTTGCGACTGGAAAACCAGATCACCCGGGGCGTGTAAGGGGGATTGGAGGACGGGTAGGCATAAAACAATTCTTTGGTAAATCCAAACGCCATAAACAAAGTATGGTTACTCGGGAGGAGATGGAACAGACGCTTGCCAAATTTAGTGAGGAAGTAGAGGCTAAAAAAGCAATGTTTCAATCCCAGATGAGTCAGATGAAGGACGAAATGAATCAGATGAGGCTGCTTTTGAGCTCTCGTTCAGAAAGTAGTGTTCTCTTCACACATTCACCTGCACCTTTGCAATAAAGTACTAGAGGGAGCTTCATTGTTGGACAGTCAGAGCAACCTTGTGAGCTGTATGTGGATGATAGTGTTAGTCATAGACGATTAGTTGCAAAAGGGACTGTCCACAACTTGGGATCAACTATTCACCACCAACAAATGTCTGATGATGAAGTCAAAGTGTCAGTTGAAAAGGTGATCATTGATGCACCTCTCCCTCTCTGAATTGATGAGCTAAAGCTTGTGAGTGTTGTCAAGGGAACTTTCATCTCTTGGCTAGTGAAGCTTGTACATGTCTCTACTCCTCCTGAAGCTTCATCCCCTCCTCTTCAAGTTCCATCCCCTCATCAAGCTTCATCCCCTCCTCCTCAAGTTTCATCCCCTCCTCAAGCTCCATCCCCTTCTCAAGATCTATCCCCTACTGCTAAGTTGACTACCAACGAAAAAATATCCGATATGGTGAAGAGTGGATATTTTAAAGATAACTCGTGGTCTGTCAATGAAATAGTAGGCCTCACTAATCCTCAACCAATTTACGTTGACACCGATGATGTAACGTCCCTGCTGCTTCCTCGACAGGAGCTTACTAATGCAATTGTTCAATTGTGGATGAAGTAAGTATCTTCTTCTATGAGTACATAATTTAAATGCATTGTTTAGACATACATACATATATAGTAATTCCTTGATCGATGTCATTATTGTAGGTTCATGCATCAAGTATTTGATCAACAGGGCAGAATCAATGATTTTGGATTCTTGTGCCCAGTCTATGCAAGTACAACATCCAAGAAGGAGAGACAGGAGTATATATCAACGAGGTTATGTGAAGTGAGCAGAAAGGTGTACATGTTTCCATACTTCCACAGGTACATATCACAATTCTTGTCTGCAATTCACTTAATTTTGCTACATATATCACTGAGTACTTTACTGTTGTGAATTTTCAACCACCATTAGCAGTTGGTCCTCATGTGCATAGAGGAGCATAAAGTTATCTTCTTATGCTCTACTCACAATGATCTAGGGACTACGTTGGTGCAGACCATCAACGAGTAAGCATGTCATTTTGATTCTCTTGTCTGAAATCTCTGCTGTGAATTTTCAGTGAACAATTATTGATAAACTTGTGATTTTGATGATAGTGCCATGAGGACCTTCCAAATCGAGGTTAAAAAAAAGAGTGGGTATCAAGTCACTAACCCTACATGGCAAAGACCCAAGGTTGGTACATATTTGGACACTGGCACACTGCCTTATGAACTTGGTCAGTAAGCTATATATGCTCTTATATATATTTCTTGTTCTTTTTAGACCCGTCAGCAACCAACGGAGTCCAACTTATTTGGCCAGTATGTCATGAAACACATATATGATGTTATCACTAAAGGAAGGACTAAATTAACTACAAAGGTAAATGTATTTGATGTTACATATTATGGCTGAATTTTAGTTTCTGGCCTAACGTTACATATAAAATATGCACGCAAGTTAATTCAATTTATGTCTTTGATTTTACATATGTTTTCCTGTCCTGATCCCTTTCCTGATGATGAGGTGGAGCACATATGCAATTTGTTTTGTGAATATCTGTATGACCTGATCTTAAAGTCAGAACAATAATTAATGTCCTAAATTCATTTGTAAATATATGTTGTAGCAACAATTATTTTATGTAAATTTGTTTATTTTTTCGAACAATTCATTCATTTGTAAATATACATACGCAATGTGTAATTCAATAATAAATTTGTTCATTTTTTTCGATGAATTCATTCATTCATTCTAGCTATTTAGTGCTTGAAATTTGAGGTACATGATGTTGTAAATGAGCAATAAGAGACTAAAAAGTATTCGCGACTTTTAGGACCGCATATTTTTTAATGACCCGGTCCTAAAAGTCCTCGTTTAATTAACTAAAAATTTAGCTAGACTTTTAGGGCCGTATATTTGATACAAATTCGGTCCTAAAAGTCCTCGTTTATTTAAAAAAAGGCGTGACTTTTAGGACCGTATAGTTATTATACCCCCGGTCTTAAAAGTCTTCATGACTTTTTATAAATGACCGGTCTCAAAAGCCCTCGTTTATTTAAAAAATATGGCGTGACTTTTAGGACCATATGTTTTATAAATGATCAGTCTTAAAAGTCTTATTTCTTATGATCGCTCCTAAAAGTAAGTCTTCGTTTATTTTTGAAAATATTGCTTAACTTTTAGGACTGTGTAGTTATGAAATGTGTGGTCTTAATAGTAAACCATTAGGTCTTTGTCTTTTTTCTTTTTGTCGGAAAAAAAAAGGAAGATAATGAAAAGGACACTCTGTTTCAGATCAGGGTGAGGTAAAACCGACGACAACAACAGTCCAACCTTGAGAGGAATTGTCACTGTGTTTGTTTTTATTCGAATAAGGTAAACGATGTTTTTTGTTTTGTATGGTCTTAACTGTATTATGTGAATTTTTAATGTTGATCACACACGAGGACAATATTTTTTTTTTTGGTTTCCTTTTTGTTGAGAAAAAAAGTAGATAATGAAAAGGACAAGACGATCGAAATATGAAAGTAAAAAATTTATTATATTTTTTTTTATGTTGCTTCGTAGGGGGTAGTAGCAGTACATAAAAGAAAAACATTTACTCCTCCCTATCATTGTCGGAGGGGAGGGAGTTGTCGGAGACGTCGTCTTCTGAAGGATGGTACACAATGTCCTGGGCGTCGAGTACCGCGATCAGCTTGTTGTTCACGGCGTGATAGACCTGAAACAATTGGCCCAAGTGTCGGTCTATATGATCGACGCGTGCTAGAAGGTGCTGCATTATCTGGTAGAAGGACGGGTCCGGAGGCAGCGGCGGAGGGTACGAAGGTGGATGAGGACTTATAGGAAAAGGAGGACCTGGTGGTGGTTGAGGACCTCGTGGTGGTGGTGGTGGAGCAGCCATTACGGTGGAGGTTGTAGAAGTGATGGATGTAAAGTAACATCGGGTTTAAATAGAGAACCATTTCTAAACAATGTGAAACGGCGGAAACTTTAAGGAGGAGACACATAGTTCATCAGAATACGAGGAGACGCCTAGTTGAGAAGTTTATCTGGAAGCCGAAGAGACTTAAAAATTCATTGAACAGAACTTTTAATACCATATATTGTGAAAGATCCGTTCTTAAAACTAATATTTTTTAAGAAAAAATTCTTATTATAAAAAAAATTGAATTGAAAAATAAATGACTTTTAGCACCGGATAAAATATAGAAGGCCAGTCTTAAAAGTAATTGAATTAATTAAAAAAAAGGAGTTAAGGTGCAAAAATACACATGTGCTTTTCTCCAATGAGCGTCCAGTAGCAAATGCTTTTTTTGGGTGCAAAAGTGCACACGTGGTTACAAATTAGGTGCAAAAATATCGTTTGACCGTTAAGTTTGACTTTGACCGTTAAGTTTGACTTTAACCGATGACGTGGCATTTCAAAGGTGCAAAAATACACATGTGATTTGTCAAGAAGAGCGCCGAACAACAATTTTTTTTTAATTTCATAATTTTATTTCAAGATCCTAAAATGATTTTTCAAGATTATGAAGTATTTTTTCAGTATCGGTCAGTATCCTTTTAGTACCGGTTGTAACATCCCCATTTTTCATATGCCTCAATGTGGATTTTGATTTGCATAAGTGCATTTTATTTTTATGATGACTTGCGTATTAAATTTGATTCAAGGGAGATGCGAAGAAGGTGACATAAAAATTTATTAGGGATTATGGACAAGAAAATTAATTAAAGAATAATTATTAAGGTATGATTTTGGTTTAGAAATTTTAGAGGCATTATTTTATGGCCTAGAGAAAATCAATTGAGGAAGAGAAATCCTTACATGGGATTAAGGATTTAATTTTTTGGTATTAATCCAGTCTTGGCAACTAAATAAACAAGGAACTATGTTGCAAATAAATTCATGTGAGTGATTAAAGGGATCATATTGGTATGTGTTTACATGCTATACAAGATGACGTTAAATAGCCTCATGGATTATTTTCGGTGCATAGGCAATTGGAATTAATTAAAGGGCATGGCATGTAGGTAATTAAGTGAATTGTTAATGTTGAATTAAAATGATCAGCTTGATCCGTACTGCTCAACCGAACTCAAGTTTCTTTGCTGAAAATTGATTGGTTGGTATAATAAGATTAGAAAACCAGAACCCTTAATTCCGACCACCAATTTTGTTGAGATAGAACCAAGTGGCAGCGTGTAAATTGAGGAGAATTGAAGTCTGAATGTTAAGTGTTTTTGCTCCACCGACAAGCCAATGTTGATTAATTCATTAGACCGATTTCTTTTAGCCAAATTCGGACAACACATCCAGGGTGCACCGAAAAGGAAGCAAGAGTGTGAGTGAACAAGGGAAAACGTCAAGGCTCACCGAAAAAGTAGTACGTGAGTGACCAAGGTACCGAGCTGACTTGGTGATTCAGCAAATTAATCAAGAGGTAAGCTTCTAATGTTTCTTGTTCAACTCGTGTAGTATTTAGGAAGGTATATAAAATTCCGGAAAACTTGGTTTGGATTAAGAAATATTAGAAGCTAGTGGAGAATCATAAATTGAAGCTTGAATCATAAATTGAAGCTTAGGACTTTGATGGAATTTAAGTTCTAATATGTTCCTTTGTTGCTGCTTCGTCATCAAGGTGAAGAAGGAAAAATGTTTTGTTATATATTCAAGCGGTTTTGTCATTAAAGAAAGGAGAATTTCGGATGTGATTACATAAACCTAAATTTTTGGAAGACAATTTTGGAAGAAAGACCTTATAATATGATTGGTGCAATTAAAGGTTATGGACTTTGTTTTTTTCCCTGCCCTGTTTTGTTTCGGTCAGCATATGTTTCTTTGGAGGAGTGCGAGTTTGACAAAAATTGACGACTATATGGTGTTCAAAAGAAAGAATATATTTTGGGTTGGCACGGTTTTGAGGAAAACAAGGTAATAAAAGTAGTAGCATTTTTGTGACACTGAATAAGTGTATTCTAATGGTTGATAGGTTAAGGGAATCCTTGGAAAGTCTACGGACCTACTAAATATTAAGGACAAAAATTATCACAACAAGTAGTAACCGCTTTACTCAGATATCTCTATGTGTTTTGTTGTATGTTTGTGTTTGCCATGTATGTTTTTCTTTGTATATGTTGTGCCAAATATGCATACAGTGTTGTGCGTTTCCTAGCGCTAGGGACATTCAGTCCGAGGCCAATTTTGGTTGATGGCTGTACGGGTTGAGTTATCAGTCCAGGGCTAGCCTAGAAAGGGCGGCTCTACGGGTTGTGAGTTCAGTGAGTCCGAGGCTTGCCTTGGTAAGGCAGCTGTACGGGTTCTTGAATTGTGGTATGTGTTTTACTGTTATATGATCTGGATGCATATATGGTATGTATTTGGCATCTTTATATATTTCTGTTTGCTTGGTAACATACATACTCTTGACACATTTAGTATTTGAGTACTGACGGTTACTCTGGGGCCCGAACCACGGACTCCAGACGTTTCTACAGCTGCAGAGGAACGTACTGATAAGTAAGGACCTTCTGTGATAAGGTAGGACCCGGTGATGCGGTGAAGAGTAGGGGATGCCCTATCATATTTTGTATCGTGCTTTTTGGATGACTGTATCATATACTTAGGGCTTTACTTTTGGATTACTGTACCCTTAACCCTCCAGGGACTCATAATTTCTGTTGTTTTACTTTTATCAGTACAGTAGTTTGTCCAAACCGATCCTGCGCTCTGTTTCGCGTACTCTGATGCATGCTAAATGACCTAATAATTAAAGGAAAGGTAATTTGGTAAAAAGAATCCCTCTAACCCGCCACCTGGAAGGGCGAGGCCAGTGGAGGTGTAACACTGGTCAATACTTGAAATATTTTTTCAAGATCCTAAAATAATTTTTCAAGGTTATGAATTATTTTATTTTGTACCAGTCAGTATCCTGAAAGTACTTTTTAGTACCAGTCAGTACCCTGAAATATTTTTTTTTCAGTATCAGTCAGTATCCTTTTAGTACTGGTTAATGTTAGTTCTCAATGTGTTTTGATGATTAACAACAATTGTAAAACATGTTATGAAGTTTCCAAGAACCTTTGAACATCATCTGATAGTTGTTTACCGCAGTATGGCTTTGCATACTGCAGTATAGAGTCTTCCAGAAAGGAGATAATCTTTCGGGATTACTCAATACTGCAGTATAGGTGTCTTTACCGCAGTATAGCTATGTATACTGCAGTATAGGGACTTCCAGAGAGCAACCGTGTTTTCAAAAGAAGTCCATACCGCAGTATAGCTATGTATACTGCAGTATAGGGACTTCCAGAGAGCAACCGTGTTTTCAAAAGAAGTCCATACCGCAGTATAGCTATGTATACTGTAGTATAGGGACTTCCAGAGAGCAACCGTATTTTCAAAGTAAGTCCATACCGCAGTATAGCTATGTATACTGCAGTATAGGGACTTCGAGAGAGCAACCGTGTTTTCAAAATAAGTCCATACCGCAGTATATCTATGTATACTGCAGTATAGGGACTTCCAGAGAGAAACCATGTTTTCAAAACAAGTCTATACCGCAGTATAGGATGACATACTGCAGTATAGGGCCAACCCGAGAGCAACCAAATTTTCTCACTCAAGTAAATACCGCAGTATGGAGTTGCATACTGCAGTAAAGGCTTTCACGGAAGGCTTTTAAATTTCATAACCATTGCATACTGCAGTATAGGTTTCCATACTGCAGTATTGGGCAATCACAGGGTCTCTTCTCTTTGACAAAAACTCGTATACTGCAGTATACTAGTTGGATACCGCAGTATAGAGGATATCTTTCAAAATCATTTCGCGAGGTTTTTGTCTCTGGAAGTTGTTTACTGCAGTAAGCCCTTGGATACTGCAGTATGCACAGTGACATACTCCAGTATAGAGGAACTTACCGCGGTATACAACGGTCAAAATTGGTTTTTGAATTACGCGAATTTGCAAATCATCATTGTTTGATCTTATTGCTTCCATAATTCATTCAATCATATTCCTAGCTATGTTTAACAAGTTTGTTGAGTGAATTTCAGTAAGATCAGATGAAGATTATTGGAGGTCAAAGCCAAAAAGCAAAAAGTGAATAGTGCATTAAATGCACTTCTGCAAATCAACCTATTCTCAGCTAATCCATCTGAGCACGCCTTCTAAACGTTGAAGAATGCTTACTACAACAAGTAAAGCCATCTCCAACGGGAAAATTCTCAGAGAGCCACATCAGACTTCATTAAGACTTGGATTAGCAGAAATTTAGAAAGAGAAGATGACCAGAACCCAAGCTAATCACTTCCAACGGTTGGAATCATCTTACAACGGTCATTTAATGTTCTCTGCCTATAAATAGAGAGCATTAACTTCTTCTCAAGCTGGTACACCAACTGAGAGCGAAAATTTATTAAGAGTCATTTATTGTGTACAGCTTTCATCTGTAATAGTATCAATTTGATACTTTGTTCTTCAGTGTTTATTCTATCTACTCTTTGAGAGAGTTATCATCTTGTAAATCATCTACTGATTGTGATAACTACAAGTCAGGGGACTTGGTAGTTGGGGTGTATTGATTACAACTTGTAAGGGGGAGTGTGTTCTAGTGAGAGAACAACTCTTAGTACAGAGTGTGTAATCAATATTTGATTATAGTGGATTGAAAATCCCAAGTGAGACTTGGGGACTGGATGTAGGTCAGGAAAGGACCGAACCAGTATAAATTGCATTGTGTTTAGCTTCTTCTCCTTATCCTCTCTGTTGTGCCCTGTTCTGAGTGACCAAAAACAAAACAAGTTTCGAAATTTTTAAAGATACCCAATTCACCCCCCCTCTTGGGTATAAAGCTCCTGCTTTCATTTGGTATCAGAGCAAGGTCTTCTCAGAAGAGTTTTACCACTCAGAAGGATCACTATGGAAGGAATTCTTCCAGATGGAGCTTCAATCAACAGACCTCCCGGTTTCGACGGCGAACACTACTCTTTCTGGAAAGCAAAATTTCGTGTGTTCGTGATGGCTACAGAATATGGTCTATGGAGGGTCTTTGAGACTAGAGACTATGTTCCAGTCAAGGTAGAAGGAGGCATCACTGTTCCCAAGACAGAAGCCGAGTTCAATGATGATGATAAGAAGAACATCACTCTCAATAGCAAGGCTATCCTGATGCTTCAGAGTGCTCTTAGTCAAAAGGAGTACTTTCGTATTTGTAATTTGCCAACAGCTAAAGAGATGTGGAAGGCGCTGGAAATAGCTTATGAAGGAACATCTGGAATCAAGGAGAATCGCGTCAATATTCTAACCACTGAGTATGACTTGTTGCGAATGAAGCAAGGTGAGAGTATTGGAGAATTTCAGTTGAGATACACTCATTTGACCAATCAGCTAGCGGCCTTGGGAAAGCTTTTTGATCAAGGAGCTCAAGTGAGGAAAATCCTCAATATTCTGACAAAGGATTGGGAAGCAAAAGTTACCGCCATTGAAGAAGCTCGTGGAGAGTCAATGACTTCAGTTGCCGCATTGTTTGGTAGCTTATCTGAATACGAGAGCAAACTGAGGTTCAAGAAGGAATTAGAAGATGTCAATGGTGGCAACAATCGCAACAAGGGAGTGGCTCTCAATGTGGAAAAGGATGAGGAAGATGAGGACGAGGATGAAGAGATTGGCATGATGGTCCGGAGATTCAAGAAGTTTTATAAAAGAGATCAAGGCTTCAAGAAATTTCAGAAAGGAAGTTCGAGCTATGAATCAAAGAAGCCTATCATCTGCTATGAATGCGAGAAGCCCGGACACATCAAGGCAGAATGCCCTCAGCTGAAAAACCAAGAGAAAGAAAAGAAGAAATTCAAGAAATACAAAAAGAAGGCATATGTGTCAGCTATATGGGGAGATAGCTCATCGGATGAGGATGAAGCTGAAGAGGATGAAAGTGAAAAAGCCAACATATGCCTGGTTGCTGAGGAAGAAGAACAACCTAGTGAAACAAATGAGGTATATGAATCTCTTCCTTCCTATGATGAACTGTTTGCTGAATACAATGTTGTTCAAAAGGGGTTTGAAAAACTTGCAGACAAGTATATATCTTTAAAAAGGAAAAATTCTTTTCTTGAACTGCAAATTGAAAACCTCTCTTCCCCTCAATCTCTGATTTGTGATGAATGCTCTATCCTAGAGAAAAAGAATTCACAACTTACAAAAGCACTTGAGAAATTTACTAAGGGAAGTGAAATGCTCAATGTGATTTTGAAACAACAACGTTTTACAAACGATAGATCGGGCATTGGTTATAGACCAGACTTTGATAAGAAGAAAGGAAAGAAAAAGAATGGACAAAAATTCTATATGAATTATTTCACTAAATCTGTTCATTCCTCAAACCCTTTTGCACATTGTACATATTGCAATAGGAAGGGTCATTCTACTTCATCTTGTTTTCATCGAAAAGAAGGAAAAGCTAAACCTGTAGGAAATTATGTCTGGGTACCAAAAGGAACATATGTTCCCAAGGTGCATGCTAACCCCAAAGGACCTAAGAAAAGATGGGTACCTAAAACTTGACCTCTGGTGATCTGCAGGTATGTCTTAGAGCATCAAGGCCGAACAAGTGGTACATTGATAGTGGATGCTCAAGACACATGACTGGAGACAAATCAAAGTTTTTATCAATAAAGCCAAAAGATGGAGGTAGAGTCATATTTGGAGGTGATCAATCCGGGAAAATCGCTGGCATTGGTGAGATAGGCAACAATGAAGGCCCACTCATCAAAGACGTCTACCTTGTAGAAGGATTGTGTCACAATCTCCTAAGTGTGAGCCAAAGCACCGATAAGGGTAATTTGGTAATATTTGACTCTGATGAATGCTTTATTGTTAAAAAGGATTTGATCTCTATGAATGATTTGAAAAACAAAGCCTTATTTAGAGCACCTAGAGATGGAAACTGTTATACTTTGAACCTCTCTAGCAATGGTTCTGTTTCTGAAAATTGTTTTGTCAGTAACTTGAATGAGAGTTGGCTATGGCATAAGAGATTAGCTCATGTCAATATGTATCAACTTGACAAGTTATTGAAAAAGGATTTGGTTATTGGCATTCCCAAATTGAATTTCAAAAATGATATGATTTGTGATGCTTGTCAAAAGGGAAAACAGACCAATTCTTCTTTTAAAGCTAAAAATGAGATTTCAACAAATAGACCTCTACAACTTCTTCACATGGATCTAGTTGGACCAGCTAGAGTCAAAAGTCTTGGTGGAAACTTATATACTTTGGTCATTGTTGATGATTACTCTAGATTTACTTGGACTATATTTTTATCATCAAAAGATGAAACATATGATCAGTTTGTTGTTTTTGCCAAGAAGGTCCAGAACGAGAAAGGTCTTTCAATTTCAGGTATAAGGACCGATCATGGTGGAGAATTTGAAAACAATGCCTTTGCTGAGTTTTGTGATAGTATGGGGATCAACCATAATTTCTCGGCACCAAGAACACCACAACAGAATGGTGTTGTGGAAAGAAAGAATCGAGTACTCACGGAAATGGCCCGGGCAATGCTGAACGAATATAACACTTCACAAGTGTTTTGGGCTGATGCGATGAGTACAGCATGTTACATCTCCAACCGAGCCTATATGAGAAAGAAGATGAACAAAACACCATACGAACTCTACAAAGAAAGAAAGCCGAATCTCAGTCATCTGCATGTCTTCGGATGCAAGTGCTATGTGCACACTAATGGTAAAGATAATCTTGGTAAATTCGATCCTAAATCTGATCTAGCAGTTTTTATTGGTTATTCAAATAGGAGTAAGGCATATAGAGTGTTTAATACTAGGACTAAGATTGTTGAAGAATCTATACATGTTGTATTCTGTGAATCTGAATCTGATAAATCCTTGGATGATGAAGAGGAGGCTATTTTCAAAAACAAATTCTTTTCAAAAAATGCTCCTACTGCTTCTGAAAATTCAGAAAATGTTTTTGAGGCTGATCCTGAAAACAACTTAGAAAATCCTGATCAGTCTCAACCTAGAGCTTGGAGATTTATAAGGAATCATCCTTTAGACCAAGTCATAGGTGATGTAAATCAAGGAGTTAGGACCAGAAATAGTACTCTGAATGAAGTTACATTTTCTGCATTTATTTCACATATAGAGCCCTCTAAGATAGAAGAAGCTCTTTCAGACAATGATTGGGTGATTGCTATGCAAGAGGAGTTACATCAATTTGATAGAAATCAAGTTTGGGACTTGGTACCTAGACCCAAAGACCATCCGGTAATTGGGACAAAATGGGTATTCAAGAACAAACGTGATGAATCAGCCATCATTGTACGTAACAAGGCCAGATTAGTGGCCAAAGGTTACAATCAAGAAGAGGGAATAGACTATGAAGAGACTTTTGCTCCAGTAGCTAGATTGGAAGCAATAAGAGTTCTTCTAGCATTTGCATGCACAAAAGGTTTTAAACTCTATCAAATGGATGTCAAAAGTGCTTTTCTAAATGGTTTCATTCAAGAGGAGGTGTATGTTGAACAACCTCCAGGTTTTGAAAATGATCAATTTCCAGATCATGTTTTTAGACTTAAGAAAGCCTTGTATGGTCTTAAGCAAGCTCCTAGAGCTTGGTATGAAAGATTGAGTCAATTCTTACTCAATCAAGGATTTATTAGAGGAAAGGCTGATACAACATTGTTTATCAAGAAAAATAAATTGAATGAAATTTTAATTGTACAGATATATGTTGATGATATTATTTTCGGTGCTACTAATGACTCTTTGTGTGAGGAATTTTCCAAGTCTATGCAGGGTGAATTTGAGATGTCAATGATGGGAGAGCTCAATTACTTCCTTGGACTGCAAATCAAACAACGTAAGGATGGGATATTTATATCTCAAACCAAGTATTTAAATGATTTGCTGAAGAAGTTTGGAATGGACAAGTGCAATGGAGCTGACACACCAATGAGCACAACTACTTCTTTGGATGTTGATGAAGAGGGCAAGGATTTCAACATTACCAAGTATAGAGGAATGATTGGATCATTGCTCTATCTCACTGCTAGTCGCCCGGACATCCAATTCAGTGTTGGAATGTGTGCTCGGTTTCAATCCGCTCCTAAAGAGTCACATGCTGAAAATGTGAAGAGGATATTCAGTTATCTCTCTGATTCGAAGACTCTTGGGCTATGGTTTCCCAAAGGTCAGCCGGAGCATCTTGTGGCATATTCAGATTCGGATCATGCTGGCTATAAGACGGATAGAAAGAGTACAAGTGGGCAATGCGAGTTCTTTGGCAACTCACTTGTCTCTTGGTTTAGCAAGAAGCAAACTACCGTGGCCGTGTCCTCAACAGAAGCTGAATATGTGGCTGCCTCAAGTTGCTGTGCTCAAGTGTTGTGGCTGAAGCAACAACTTGCTGACTTGGGAGTGCACTTAAAGAAAATCCCAATACTATGTGATAATACTAGCACAATAAGCTTGGCCAAGAATCCCTTGCAACATACAAGAACCAAGCATATTGATGTGAGACATCACTTCATCCGGGATCATGTCCAGAAGAGAGATGTGAAAGTGATGTTCATTCCAACCCATCTTCAACTAGCTGACATCTTCACCAAGCCTCTAGCCAAGGAACAATTCGCTTTCATAAGGAGAGAATTGGGAATGGTAAATCCCAATGAATTGTAAGCAATTCTCTTTCAATTTAATGTTAGATGTGTTATTGATGATTAATCCTTACTAACTTAAGCATCGGAGAGTTTAGTCTTTGTTTTTGCAGGGTGTTTTGATGTTTCAGAAGAACTATACCGCGGTATGCAAGCGCTATACCGCAGTATAGGGTGTGTGAGAGGCCAAATCTCCAAGTGTACAAGATACATACTGCAGTATGTAAGTGGTATACTGCAGTATGTCCATCGGGGTTTCAGAGTTTCAGACATGCAAGAGGTATACTGCAGTATGTAAGTGATATACTGCAGTATGGGATCAGACAGAAGCCAAAGCTGAGTATGCAAGAGGCATACTGCAGTATGTAAGTCATATACTGCAGTATGGGGTCAGACAGAAACGAAGTTTCAGGTATGCAAGAGGCATACTGCAGTATGTAAGTGCTATACTGCAGTATGGCCATCGGGTTTTTCAAAAATTCTCTCAACATTTTTGAAGTCCAGGTCAGTATACTTCCATCCTTACTGCAGTATGTAAATGAAAGTATGCTATACTGCAGTATGCAAGAACCTTACTGCAGTATAGGGGTCTGTCTATATATACTGAAACGTTGTGTTCTTTCATACTCGCGCCTATACCACAGTAAAGACCTAGCAGTAACGCATCTCTCTCTTCTCTCTCCCTCTGAAACCGTTACAAATCCCAGTCAAACCCCCACAAACCCTCACCAAAACTCTCTCATTCCATTCTGATTCTCATTTTCGCCAAAACCCTAGCATCAAAATGTCCAAAGAACAATCTCTTTCAAAGCAACCTTCTTCTTCTCTTCCACTCAGAGCACCGAGATCGAAATCAATTCCTAAGAAATTAGGGGATGGTATTGATCGTCAGATTCCCGGCATTAGTGTTCCTTTACCCGAAACATCTTCGCCGAATCCCAAGAAGAGGGGAACTTCATCCAGAGCATCTATCCCATCTTCAGCCATGAAGAAGAAGAAGATCGGAGAGCCGAGCAAATCACAAGAGAAGAGAACTGCTATTTCTCAAAAGGCAAGGTCCAAAAGAGCTTCCACAACTGTGATTTCCTCACCATCGACTATTGAGGTTTCTGGGTCTTCGTCAGAAACTGAGTCTGAGCAAGATTCCTCTCTCGTGGTAGCGAATGCAGTTGAGGAGATCAAGATTCACAAGAACGCGCCAGAGGGATTCAAGGTTACTCATGTCCCACTTCCTCCCAGTTTAAATGGGAAGTTCAAAGATCTTTATGGGAGCCGAGGATTCTGCACTGTCACCTCTGTTGATCTGGAACAAGTATACCGAGAGTGCAACGTGAATCTCTCACCATGGTTCGGGCCGTATGCTACACTCGTTTCCATCGAGGCTGCCTACTATCTTGAGTTGGTCAAAATGTTCTACTTCAACATGGCGACCGATCACATCTTGGACTCGGAAGGAAGACTGATTGAGGAAAGGGTCACAACATCAGTCAGAGGAGTATGATTCACACTGTCTGCCGTCATCCTCAACAAGATTCTCAAAGTGGTTAATCCTCCAGAGGCATCCACACCGAAGTACTCTAATGAGGAGGTATATGCCACACTTATGCCCGGTCAGGACATACCGGATGATCAGAGGGTCCACTTGACCTTCAAGCCCTCAGAGATGCCACATTTGCACCGTGTAATATGGTACGTGTATTCACGTAACTTTGTGCAAAAAAGGCGGGAGCTACACGCACTTCACACAGAAGGACTACCGCTTCTTCACCGCCTTCATCCGCAAGCATCCGCTCAATATTGGGCAGTGGCTGTTCAAGGAGATTAGCCACTTTAGGTTTGTGTCCCGCAAGGGCTCCTACATGCCCTTTGCATCCCTGGTTTCACTGATATTGTACTACCATAAGATATGGTATGTGGGTCCTCCCGAGCAGATGAAGTTTATCCCAGCCTTCGGCAAGACTCAGCTCAACTTAATGAAGATACAGTTCGAGCCGGAAGGATCTGGGCAGTCGAGAGCTCCACCGCGGTCACAGACTCGTGCATCTAAGTCAGTTGCACATGAGGCACAGTTTGCTCCACCACCACTACCGACAGATTTTGATGAGCGGATTAGAGCAATTGTGGATGCTGCACTTGTCTCTCACCGAGCTATGATGAAGGCAGAGTTTGATATGATTCGGGCTGACATCAAGTTAGGGGTTATGGATGTGATAGTGGCTCAGTCACAGGTCCTCTCTGAACTGGTCAAGGTGAAAGATGCTATTGATGATCAAGGGCTTAACTTAGGCTCTACATTGTCAGTCACCTTAGCTGCAGCCTCAGATGCCAGAGACAAGGCTCAGCAACTTCTTCAGCACTTTGGACTTGGTGGCTCATCTTCATTCGGCTTCACCACTAGTCCATCCTCCTCGACTCCTGTTCCAGAAGCCCAACCATCTATACCCGTATCCCAGCCTTCCACAACCTCACCAGAACCTCACTTCTCACCACCATCATCACCCACTTTCTCATTTCCCAGTCCACCTCATAGCCCACCCCACACCACCTCTTCCCCGGTCACCCCTACCACAGAGATTCTTCCGAATCCACTTCCATCTCCACCTACTCCATCTACTGAGCTCTTCCCTACACCCTCTCCATATGCTGTGCCCCATGATTCCGATTTTGATCCCAACACAGCTATGGTCCTCTATTCTCCTCCTCTTATTATCCTAGATCCTGAGTATGTTGATGATGACAAAGGGGGAGAAGCAGAGAAAGATGCTTAGTGTTTAGAGGTTTAGTAGGATGATTAGTTGATGTAGGTGTATGAAGATTTTTTGTTCATATGTCTATATCTGTGATCTTGTAATGTTTTAACTTTGTTTTGCTGATATCAGTGATTATCAGAGTGTTCATCCTTTCTGATATCAGTTCTTGTTTGTATGAAGCTTGTTCAATGAATACATTCATAGTCGTTTATGATCTCAATATGCATTGCATTTCTGCTGCTATTCTCTGATGTTCTTTGATATTTTGATTTTAAAATGCAAAATTGGATGCTTTCTGAAAACTTCAAATCAAAACAAATTACATTTTTCAAAATCTTTAAAAAGAAAGCTTACAAGTGTTGTCATCATCAAAAAGGGGGAGAATGTTAGTTCTCAATGTGTTTTGATGATTAACAACAATTGTAAAACATGTTATGAAGTTTCCAAGAACCTTTGAACATCATCTGATAGTTGTTTACCGCAGTATGGCTTTGCATACTGCAGTATAGAGTCTTCCAGAAAGGAGATAATCTTTCGGGATTACTCAATACTGCAGTATAGGTGTCTTTACCGCAGTATAGCTATGTATACTGCAGTATAGGGACTTCCAGAGAGCAACCGTGTTTTCAAAAGAAGTCCATACCGCAGTATAGCTATGTATACTACAGTATAGGGACTTCCAGAGAGCAACCGTGTTTTCAAAAGAAGTCCATACCGCAGTATAGCTATGTATACTGCAATATAGGGACTTCCAGAGAGCAACCGTATTTTCAAAGTAAGTCCATACCGCAGTATAGCTATGTATACTACAGTATAGGGACTTCCAGAGAGCAACCGTGTTTTCAAAATAAGTCCATACCGCAGTATATCTATGTATACTGCAGTATAGGGACTTCCAGAGAGAAACCATGTTTTCAAAACAAGTCTATACCGCAGTATAGGATGACATACTGCAGTATAGGGCCAACCCGAGAGCAACCAAATTTTCTCACTCAAGTAAATACCGCAATATGGAGTTGCATACTGCAGTAAAGGCTTTCACGGAAGGCTTTTAAATTTCATAACCATTGCATACTGCAGTATAGGTTTCCATACTGCAGTATTGGGCAATCACGGGGTCTCTTCTCTTTGACAAAAACTCGTATACTGCAGTATACTAGTTGGATACTGCAGTATAGAGGATATCTTTCAAAATCATTTCGTGAGGTTTTTGTCTCTGGAAGTTGTTTACTGCAGTAAGCCCTTGGATACTGCAGTATGCACAGTGACATACTCCAGTATAGAGGAACTTACCGCGGTATACAACGGTCAAAATTGGTTTTTGAATTACGCGAATTTGCAAATCATCATTGTTTGATCTTATTGCTTCCATAATTCATTCAATCATATTCCTAGCTATGTTTAACAAGTTTGTTGAGTGAATTTCAGTAAGATCAGATGAAGATTATTGGAGGTCAAAGCCAAAAAGCAAAAAGTGAATAGTGCATTAAATGCACTTCTGCAAATCAACCTATTCTCAGCTAATCCATCTGAGCACGCCTTCTAAACGTTGAAGAATGCTTACTACAACAAGTAAAGCCATCTCCAACGGGAAAATTCTCAGAGAGCCACATCAGACTTCATTAAGACTTGGATTAGCAGAAATTTAGAAAGAGAAGATGACCAGAACCCAAGCTAATCACTTCCAACGGTTGGAATCATCTTACAACGGTCATTTAATGTTCTCTGCCTATAAATAGAGAGCATTAACTTCTTCTCGAGCTGATACACCAACTGAGAGCGAAAATTTATTAAGAGTCATTTATTGTGTACAGCTTTCATCTGTAATAGTATCAATTTGATACTTTGTTCTTCAGTGTTTATTCTATCTACTCTTTGAGAAAGTTATCATCTTGTAAATCATCTACTGATTGTGATAACTACAAGTCAGGGGACTTGGTAGTTGGGGTGTATTGATTACAACTTGTAAGGGGGAGTGTGTTCTAGTGAGAGAACAACTCTTAGTACAGAGTGTGTAATCAATATTTGATTATAGTGGATTGAAAATCCCAAGTGAGACTTTGGGACTGGATGTAGGTCAGGAAAGGACCGAACCAGTATAAATTGCATTGTGTTTAGCTTCTTCTCCTTATCCTCTCTGCTGTGCCCTGTTCTGAGTGACCAAAAACAGAACAAGTTTCGAAATTTTTAAAGATACCCAATTCACCCCCCCCCTCTTGGGTATAAAGCTCCTGCTTTCAGTTAATACTTGAAATATTTTTTCAAGATTCTAAAATAATTTTTAAAGATTATGAAGTATTTTTCTGTACCAATCAGTATCTTGAAAGTACTTTTTAGTACTAATCAGTACCCTAAAATATATATTTTTCATATACTGACTAGTACAGAAAAAATACTTCATAATCTTGAAAAATTATAATAGGATCTTGAAAAAATATTTCAAGTATTGACCGGTACTAAAAGGATACTGACTGATACTGAAAAAATACTTCATAATATTAAAACATTATTTTAGGATCTTGAAAAATTATTTCAAGTATTTACCGGTACTAAAAGTATACTGAAAAAAATATTTCAGGGTACTGACTGGTACTATACTGCAGTATACATACCTATACTGCGGTATTGGCTTGACTTAGAAATTTAGTTGCTCTCTGGATGGCCCTATACTGCAGTATACATACCTATACTGCGGTATTGGCTTGTTTTGAAAAACTCGGTTGCTCTCTGGAAGTCCAATACTGCGGTATAGAACCCTATACTGCAGTATTGACTTAACTGAAAAAATTGATTGCCCTCTGAAAGTCCAATACTGCGGTATAGCACCCTATATTGCGGTATTGACTTAACTGAAAGAACTTTGATAGCTCTCTGGAAGTCCAATACTGCGGTATAGCACCCTATACTGCGGTATTGACTTAACTTGAAAAATTTGATTGTTCTCTGGAAGTCCAATACTGCGGTATAGCACCCTATACTGCGGTATTGACTTAACTTGAAAAATTATTGCCTTTCTGGATAACCCTATACTGCAGTATGCAGACCCATACTGCGGTATGCAACTATCAGATGTTTTTTTAAAAGGATCTTGGAAACATCAAAACATGTTTACACTTGTTGTTAATCATCAAAACACATTGAGAACTAACATAATATTCACCATGCCTTCACCTGATTCCCACCCAACAACGTAACATCCTCTTTTATAACATGCCCCTTTGAATCGGATCCTGCCACAAATATAAAACAAGAACAAAATTTATAGTCAGTGACATTGTTTATGAACATAGGAGGAATATAATTATAGATAAAACCTTAATGTTTTCAAAGAATTCTGCATATGAATATTACCTTATGAATTGACTCTTTTATAAAGTGATATCCTCCCATATTCTTTCTTGACGATTTCTTGTGCCGGGTTCATTATCTGCTTCATCTTCTTTGTTCATGTCCGGTAGACCCCTTGAAAAAGGAGTACTCTCAGGAAGACCATAATTTGTATGACTTTCCTCATCAATATCAATGACCCTTTTTCCTTGGAGAGCTACAGGCCACATTTTATTTTCTTTATCGGTGATATAGGACACTTGGTTCACTTGGTCTGCCATGATAAAAGGTTCATCTCCAAAACTTCTACCATTGACATCGACTAATGTAAATCCTAGCTGATCGATCTGAACACCATTATTGACATTAAACCACTTGCATTTGAAAATGGGAAATCTAATTTTCACATAGTCCACCTCCCAAATCTCTTCAATAACTCCATAATATGGCATGATTGCCAATAAAGGCCTCTTGTCTTTCGAACTGGAGAAGTGCATAGATTCAGCCTCTAACATGACACCAATGTTCTAGACTGTGCTCGTATCATTTAGGGACTTCGTGTAAAATGTATAACCATTGATCACATATGAATTCCAACTTATGACATCAACCTCAGGACCACATGCTAACCATTTGATTGTATCTGAAACACATTCCTCTCCCTAGACCTTTTGTTTGAACCAGTTAGCAAAAGTTCTGTTATGCTCCCTAATCAACCTTTGTTTAGTCATTTGATGATTTTCTTTCCATATAGCTTCTTTATGTGCAGCTATGCTGGCTTGAACTCCATCAACATTATTCAAGATGTATAAGTAGACTTGTGACAATTCATCAGGATCCACACTCTTTATTGAAGCCCCTCGTCTACCCCCTTTAGCATGCTAACGTTTTGGAAGCCCAATATGTCTTACTTTGGCCAAATAATTTTGACAAAATTTTATGGCTTCTTCAGAAACATATTTCTGAACAATAGATGCTTCTGGTCGGTATGCGTTCTTCATGTACCCTTTTAGGAATTTCATAGCTCTTTCAATTGGATACATCCACCGTAAATGGATAGGGCCGCACAACTCTATCTCCCTCACTAGATGAATAATGAGATGAACCATGATGTCAAAAAATGTAGGAACAAAAAGCTTCTCAAGGTGGCACAAGATAAGATATCATTCATTCTCCAATTCATCCAACTTTTCAATCTCGAAAACTTTACTGCAAAGCGCATTGAAGAAGACACAAAGTCTAGTCAAAACGACCTGAAGATCATTCGGCGATGTCTCGAATAGCTATTGGGAGTAGTTGTTGCATCAAGACATGACAATCATGAGACTTTTTAGCGTACTAATTTCAAGTCCTTCATCGATACAAGCCTCTTAAAATTTGAAGAATACCCCGAGGGAACTTTTGTGCCATGTAAACACTCACAAAAACTTCGTTTCTCATCCTTAGACAAAGTATGAGAAGCCGGGGGACAATAAGTTCTCTTCCCATATGGCCTTGGATGTAAGTCTTTGCGTATTCCCATTACTTGCAAATCCAATTTTGCCTTCACATCATCCTTGGAACTACCTTGTATGTTGAGAAGCGTGTCAACAATACTATCACATACGTTTTTCTCCAGATGCATGACATCAATACAATGTCTCACATAAAGATTGCGTCAATAGGGAAGATCGAAGAATACAGATCTCTTTTTCCATATATTTGTTTCTTTTCTACTCTTTGCAGTCTTACCAAAGATGACATTGATATTTTTCACCTTTTCATAAACTTGCTCCCCAGTCAATGCCATTGGAGCATCTTCATACTCTTGGCTACCAAAAAAGGCTTTCTTTAATCGACAATATGGGTGGCCCCGTCTAAGAAACCTCCTATGTCCAAGATAAACCGTCTTTCTTCCATGTTGAAGTTGATGGTAGCGCGTGCCTTCTTCACAAACTGGACATACTTTATGGCCTTTTACACTATACCCTGACAAGTTCCCATATGGTGGAAAGTCGTTTATAGTACAAAATATCATGGCTCGCATTTTAAACACCTCCTTCTTGAGAGAGTAAAAAACATCAACACCTTCTTCCTACAACTCTTTCAAGTCTTCGATCAAGGGCTAAAGGTAAACATCAATGTCATTTCTGGGTTGTTTTTGTCTTGAAATCAACATAGACAGCATGATGTACTTTCGTTTCATGCATAACATAGGATATAAGTTGTAAATAATTAGGAGTATAGGCCATGAACTATGTATGCTGCAAAGGCTTCCATATAGTTTCATGCCATCCGCGCTAAAGGCAAGCCTAAGGTTCCTAGGTTCTTCACCGAAGTTTGGAAATAATTGATCGATTTTCTTCCATTGAGAAGAATCAGCCGGATGTCAAAGTTTTCCATCAGAAATCCTCTCATCTGCATGCCACCTTAAATTTTTTGCATCACTTTGATTCGCAAACAGCCGCTTGAACCTTGGTATGATTGGAAGATACCACAACACTTTTTTAGGCCCCTTATCTGACTTGTACCCTTGGGGTTTCACATATCAAACAATTCTGCTTCTCTTCAAACTCTTTTCTATACAATATGCAATCATTCGGGCATGCATGGATCTTTTTGTACTCCATCCCCAGTGGACAAAGTATTTTCTTAGCATCATAATATCAATGTGGCAACACATTATCATCCGGAAGCATGTCCTTAAAAGCCTCAAGCATTTCAGAAAAACTCTTATCGCTCCATCCATGACGTACCTTCAAGCTTACCAATTTCAATACAGCGTTCAACAATTGGTATTTTTTACACCCAGGATAAAGTGGGGTCTCTGCATCACTGCACATATTACCATACGCATGTGATTGATGAAAAGTCTATTCTCCTACATCACGAATAATGTCATCTATGTGATCATCCATATCCGTGTCATTATCATCAAAGGCCATACCCTATGTTGAGACCCACTTGGTATTTTTTTCACCATGCCATACCCATAATGTATAAGTCTTACAAAATCCTTCACGAATTGAATGTGTGTATATAACTTTAGGACTTAGTCGACTCTCATTCAAACATTTTACACAAGGGCAATAAAACTTCCCACTATTATCATGTGAATTTTGTTTAGCAAATTCTATAAAGTCCCTCACCCCATTCTGATATTCATCACTCGTCTGTAAAGCATTTATCCAACTATGATCCATAGTAGAATTCCTATAGACGGAAAGATTTAACATACGTAATCCGAAAAAAATTGACACTTGCATATAAAATAAGGAAACACCAAATGCATATTTATGCTCAATGTCGGTTATGTCCTTTTTTTTTAACGGAGAAATTGCCCATTAAATGCATAACGAAGGATCACTTTTGGTCATAAATGTATCACAGTGAATGCAAGAAGCAAAATAAAAGCATGACGAGGAAATTAAATGCATCGCATGAATGTCTTGTGGACTCACTTGTAGCATATAAATTCAAATGCGTTTCTTGAGTCTTTCTTCTCCCGCCATGAATGTTGATGTTGTAGACAGCAAGAGCACCCTAAAAACATTTGTTGGTCAGTTGGGTTGGTCTAAAGTGCAAATATAATCTTCAAAATACAATATTCATTAACAACAAAGAACCAACAAGAACATTTTATCGATTTCGTTCAACCCATGAAAAACCCAGAACGATAAGCAGGAAAATCATAAAGTACACCTCTTACAGCTTGACCTATAGACATTTAGCTAAGGAACCAGAAAGTGATTGTCGAGAGAGCAATGCGAAGCAGCGATGAAGCAACGCACAAACACTAGAGACAGAACCTGAGTAATTATTTTCGGCGCGACAAGAGAAGTTCAAAGAGGGAAATTTAATAATTCCACGTGATAGAGACATTTTAATATTTTGAAATTTATTAAGACCGGTTATTTACAAAGTAACCGGTCCTAAATATATAATTTTTATGACCGGAGTTAGAAGACTCTAGACCTAACTTTTTATTATTTATTTAATTTATTCCGCGCGACAGAGACATATGTTTTAGTATTTTGGATTTTATGAAGACCGGTTATTTATAAAGTTGCCAGTCCTAAATATATGATTGAATTTTTAAGACCGTAGCTTTCAAAGACTCCGGTCCTAAATTTTTACTATTCATTTAATTTTAAAACCGGAGTTTTATAAAACTCCTGGTCCTAACAATCCTCATTTTTGTCTTTTTTTAAATAAGGATTGGTTTTGGCGAGTGTAGCAACTGAATGAATAAAAATTAAAGGAAAACTAGAGTTTCTTTAATTATTGGAGAATATGAACAAAAAAAAAGACACAAGCTTAATGCTACATATATTACTTGTATATGCACGTACACAAGAAAAAATACAAAAGAAAAACAAGCAGAAAATTATCAAAAACAATAATCTGACTAAACATCCTAAAGCTTATTATCCTCCAAAGCCTTGGCGATATCCGCATGAACAGAATTAATTTCCCGCTGGAGATCAGCAAGTTCCTATCTTTGTTGCATTAGCCACAATGCATCACTAGAGGAAAGAGAAAAGTGGTCAGCAGTAGGCACGCTGGGGCCAACTGGTTAGAGAGGGGAAGCAGGAACCTCTTCATGGTCTGAAGGCTGGGGGTGCGACAATCTCTTTATCATCCGAAATAACAATGGGTCCAACGACCTGAGACTCTTCTGTCACAATAGAATGTACTCTCGCTGGAGGAGGCGCACCGTATGACGATCTACGAAAGGCACGAGCATCACCAGTAAGTCTACCCCTACGAGCGGTTTTCTTGTATCTAACCATGGTTTGAGCACTGGGGGAAGAGATCCACGTAGTGTGGAGTTACAAGATAGTGAGGAGTTAATAAGGACAGAGAGGTATGAGGAGTTAATAAAGGCAGAGAGAATCTAATTTAAGAGCAGATTTTATAAATATGTGGTCTAAAATTCTATTATTTAATTTTTTCAATTCAATTGATTTTAAGACCGACCTTTTATAATACCTCTAGTCCTAAAAGTCTATTATTTTTTTTAGGGTTAAGGTGGAAAAATATACATGTGCTTTTCTCCGAGGAGCGCCCAGTAGCAAATGCTTTTTTTGGGTGCAAAAGTGCACACGTGGTTACAAATTAGGTGAAAAAATACCGTTTGACCGTTAAGTTTGACTTTGACCGATGTCGTGGCATTTCAAAGGTGCAAAAATACACATGTGATTTGTCAAGAAGAGCGCCCAACAACAATTTTTTTTAATTTAATAATTTTATTTTAATTACTACCGGGTGCTAAAAAGATATTTAGAATACTGACCTGTACTGAAAAAATACTTCATAATCTTGAAAAATTATGTTTAGATCTGAAAAAAAAAATATTTCAGAGTACTAACTGGTACTAAAAAGATACTTTGAAGTATTTTTTCTGTACCAGTCAATATCCTGAAAGTACTTTTTAGTACCAGTCAGTACCCTGAAATATTTTTTTCAGTATCCTTTTAGTACCGGTAAATACTTGAAATAATTTTTCAAGATCCTAAAATAATGTTTTAATATTATGAAGTATTTTTTCAGTATCAGTCAGTATCCTTTTAGTACCGGTCAATACTTGAAATATTTTTTCAAGATCCTATTATAATTTTTCAAGATAGTATTTTTTCTGTACTAGTCAGTATATGAAAAATATATATTTTAGGGTACTGATTAGTACTAAAAAGTACTTTCAAGATACTAACTGGTACAGAAAAATACTTCATAATCTTTAAAAATTATTTTAGAATCTTGAAAAAATATTTCAAGTATTAACCAGTACTAAAAGGATACTGACTGATACTGAAAAAAGATATTTCAGGGTACTGACTGGTACTAAAAAGTACTTTCAGGATACTGACTGGTACTAAATAAAATAATTCATAACCTTGAAAAATTATTTTAGGATCTTGAAAAAATATTTCAAGTATTGACCAGTGTTACACCTCCACTGGCCTCGCCCTTCCGGGTGGCGGGTTAGAGGGATTCTTTTTACCGAATTACCTTTCCTTTTATTATTAGGTCATTTAGCATGCATCAGAGTACGCGAAACAGAGCGCAGGATCGGTTTGGACAAACTACTGTACTGATAAAAGTAAAACAACAGAAATTATGAGTCCCTGGAGGGTTAAGGGTACAGTAATCCAAAAGTAAACCCCTAAGTATATGATACAGTCATCCAAAAAGCACGATACAAAATATGATAGGGCATCCCCTACTCTTCACCGCATCACCGGGTCCTACCTTATCACAGAAGGTCCTTACTTATCAGTACGTTCCTCTGCAGCTGTAGAAACGTCTGGAGTCCGTGGTTCGGGCCCCAGAGTAACCGTCAGTACTCAAATACTAAATGTGTCAAGAGTATGTATGTTACCAAGCAAACAGAAATATATAAAGATGCCAAATACATACCATATATGCATCCAGATCATATAACAGTAAAACACATACCACAATTCAAGAACCCGTACAGCTGCCTTACCAAGGCAAGCCTCGGATTCACTGAACTCACAACCCGTAGAGCCGCCCTTTCTAGGCTAGCCCCGGACTGATAACTCAACCCGTACAGCCATCAACCGAAATTGGCCTCGGACTGAATGTCCCTAGCGCTAGGAAACGCACAACACTGTATGCATATTTGGCACAACATATACAAAGAAAAACATACATGGCAAACACAAACATACAACAAAACACATAGAGATATCTGAGTAAAGCGGTTACTACTTGTTGTGATAATTTTTGTCCTTAATATTTAGTAGGTCCGTAGACTTTCCAAGGATTCCCTTAACCTATCAACCATTAGAATACACTTATTCAGTGTCACAAAAATGCTACTACTTTTATTACCTTGTTTTCCTCAAAACCGTGCCAACCCAAAATATATTCTTTCTTTTGAACACCATATAGTCGTCAATTTTTGTCAAACTCGCACTCCTCCAAAGAAACATATGCTGACCGAAACAAAACAGGGCAGGGAAAAAAACAAAGTCCATAACCTTTAATTGCACCAATCATATTATAAGGTCTTTCTTCCAAAATTGTCTTCCAAAAATTTAGGTTTATGTAATCACATCCGAAATTCTCCTTTCTTTAATGACAAAACCGCTTGAATATATAACAAAACATTTTTCCTTCTTCACCTTGATGACGAAGCAGCAACAAAGGAACATATTAGAACTTAAATTCCATCAAAGTCCTAAGCTTCAATTTATGATTCAAGCTTCAATTTATGATTCTCCACTAGCTTCTAATATTTCTTAATCCAAACCAAGTTTTCCGGAATTTTATATACCTTCCTAAATACTACACGAGTTGAACAAGAAACATTAGAAGCTTACCTCTTGATTAATTTGCTGAATCACCAAGTCAGCTCGGTACCTTGGTCACTCACGTACTACTTTTTCGGTGAGCCTTGACGTTTTCCCTTGTTCACTCACACTCTTGCTTCCTTTTCGGTGCACCCTGGATGTGTTGTCCGAATTTGGCTAAAAGAAATCGGTCTAATGAATTAATCAACATTGGCTTGTCGGTGGAGCAAAAACACTTAACATTCAGACTTCAATTCTCCTCAATTTACACGCTGCCACTTGGTTCTATCTCAACAAAATTGGTGGTCGGAATTAAGGGTTCTGGTTTTCTAATCTTATTATACCAACCAATCAATTTTCAGCAAAGAAACTTGAGTTCGGTTGAGCAGTACGGATCAAGCTGATCATTTTAATTCAACATTAACAATTCACTTAATTACCTACATGCCATGCCCTTTAATTAATTCCAATTGCCTATGCACCGAAAATAATCCATGAGGCTATTTAACGTCATCTTGTATAGCATGTAAACACATACCAATATGATCCCTTTAATCACTCACATGAATTTATTTGCAACATAGTTCCTTGTTTATTTAGTTGCCAAGACTGGATTAATACCAAAAAATTAAATCCTTAATCCCATGTAAGGATTTCTCTTCCTCAATTGATTTTCTCTAGGCCATAAAATAATGCCTCTAAAATTTCTAAACCAAAATCATACCTTAATAATTATTCTTTAATTAATTTTCTTGTCCATAATCCCTAATAAATTTTTATGTCACCTTCTTCGCATCTCCCTTGAATCAAATTTAATACGCAAGTCATCATAAAAATAAAATTCACTTATGCAAATCAAAATCCACATTGAGGCATATGAAAAATGGGGATGTTACAACCGGTACTAAAAGGATACTGACCGATACTGAAAAAATACTTCATAATCTTGAAAAATCATTTTAGGATCTTGAAATAAAATTATGAAATTAAAAAAACAATTGTTGTTGGGCGCTCTTCTTGACAAATCACATGTGTATTTTTGCACCTTTGAAATGCCACGTCATCGGTTAAAGTCAAACTTAACGGTCAAAGTCAAACTTAACGGTCAAACGATATTTTTGCACCTAATTTGTAACCACGTGTGCACTTTTGCACCCAAAAAAAGCATTTGCTACTGGGCGCTCATTGGAGAAAAGCACATGTGTATTTTTGCACCTTAACCCTTTTTTTTTAATTAATTCAATTACTTTTAAGACTGACCTTCTATATTTTATCCGGTGCTAAAAGTCATTTATTTTTCAATTCAATTTTTTTTATAATAAGAATTTTTTCTTAAAAAATATTAGTTTTAAGAACGGATCTTTCACAATATATGGTATTAAAAGTTCTGTTCAATGAATTTTTAAGTCTCTTCGGCTTCCAGATAAACTTCTCAACTAGGCGTCTCCTCGTATTCTGATGAACTATGTGTCTCCTCCTTAAAGTTTCCGCCGTTTCACATTGTTTAGAAATGGTTCTCTATTTAAACCCGATGTTACTTTACATCCATCACTTCTACAACCTCCACCGTAATGGCTGCTCCACCACCACCACCACGAGGTCCTCAACCACCACCAGGTCCTCCTTTTCCTATAAATCCTCATCCACCTTCGTACCCTCCGCCGCTGCCTCCGGACCCGTCCTTCTACCAGATAATGCAGCACCTTCTAGTGCGCGTCGATCATATAGACCGACACTTGGGCCAGTTGTTTCAGGTCTATCACGCCGTGAACAACAAGCTGATCGCGGTACTCGACGCCCAGGACATTGTGTACCATCCTTCAGAAGACGACGTCTCCGACAACTCCCTCCCCTCCGACAATGATAGGGAGGAGTAAATGTTTTTCTTTTATGTACTGCTACTACCCCTTACGAAGCAACATAAAAAAAATATAATAAATTTTTTACTTTCATATTTCAATCGTCTTGTCCTTTTCATTATCTACTTTTTTCTCGACAAAAAGGAAACCAAAAAAAAAATATTGTCCTCGTGTGTGATCAACATTAAAAATTCACATAATACAGTTAAGACCATACAAAACAAAAAACATCGTTTACCTTATTCGAATAAAAACAAACACAGTGACAATTCCTCTCAAGGTTGGACTGTTGTTGTCGTCGGTTTTACCTCACCCTGATCTGAAACAGAGTGTCCTTTTCATTATCTTCCTTTTTTTTTCCGACAAAAAGAAAAAAGACAAAGACCTAATGGTTTACTATTAAGACCACACATTTCATAACTACACAGTCCTAAAAGTTAAGCAATATTTTCAAAAATAAACGAAGACTTACTTTTAGGAGCGGTCATAAGAAATAAGGCTTTTAAGACTGATCATTTATAAAACATATGGTCCTAAAAGTCACGCCATATTTTTTAAATAAACGAGGGCTTTTGAGACCGGTCATTTATAAAAAGTCATGAAGACTTTTAAGACCGGGGGTATAATAACTATACGGTCCTAAAAGTCACGCCTTTTTTTAAATAAACGAGGACTTTTAGGACCGAATTTGTATCAAATATACGGCCCTAAAAGTCTAGCTAAATTTTTAGTTAATTAAATGAGGACTTTTAGGACCGGGTCGTTAAAAAATATGCGGTCCTAAAAGTCGCGAATACTTTTTAGTCTCTTATTGCTCATTTACAACATCATGTACCTCAAATTTCAAGCACTAAATAGCTAGAATGAATGAATGAATTCATCGAAAAAAATGAACAAATTTATTATTGAATTACACATTGCGTATGTATATTTACAAATGAATGAATTGTTCGAAAAAATAAACAAATTTACATAAAATAATTGTTGCTACAACATATATTTACAAATGAATTTAGGACATTAATTATTGTTCTGACTTTAAGATCAGGTCATACAGATATTCACAAAACAAATTGCATATGTGCTCCACCTCATCATCAGGAAAGGGATCAGGACAGGAAAACATATGTAAAATCAAAGACATAAATTGAATTAACTTGCGTGCATATTTTATATGTAACGTTAGGCCAGAAACTAAAATTCAGCCATAATATGTAACATCAAATACATTTACCTTTGTAGTTAATTTAGTTCTTCCTTTAGTGATAACATCATATATGTGTTTCATGACATACTGGCCAAATAAGTTGGACTCCGTTGGTTGCTGACGGGTCTAAAAAGAACAAGAAATATATATAAGAGCATATATAGCTTACTGACCAAGTTCATAAGGTAGTGTGCCAGTGTCCAAATATGTACCAACCTTGGGTCTTTGCCATGTAGGGTTAGTGACTTGATACCCACTCTTTTTTTTAACCTCGATTTGGAAGGTCCTCATGGCACTATCATCAAAATCACAAGTTTATCAATAATTGTTCACTGAAAATTCACAGCAGAGATTTCAGACAAGAGAATCAAAATGACATGCTTACTCGTTGATGGTCTGCACCAACGTAGTCCCTAGATCATTGTGAGTGGAGCATAAGAAGATAACTTTATGCTCCTCTATGCACATGAGGACCAACTGCTAATGGTGGTTGAAAATTCACAACAGTAAAGTACTCAGTGATATATGTAGCAAAATTAAGTGAATTGCAGACAAGAATTGTGATATGTACCTGTGGAAGTATGGAAACATGTACACCTTTCTGCTCACTTCACATAACCTCGTTGATATATACTCCTGTCTCTCCTCCTTGGATGTTGTACTTGCATAGACTGGGCACAAGAATCCAAAATCATTGATTCTGCCCTGTTGATCAAATACTTGATGCATGAACCTACAATAATGACATCGATCAAGGAATTACTATATATGTATGTATGTCTAAACAATGCATTTAAATTATGTACTCATAGAAGAAGATACTTACTTCATCCACAATTGAACAATTGCATTAGTAAGCTCCTGTCGAGGAAGCAGCAGGGACGTTACATCATCGGTGTCAACGTAAATTGGTTGAGGATTAGTGAGGCCTACTATTTCATTGACAGACCACGAGTTATCTTTAAAATATCCACTCTTCACCATATCGGATATTTTTTCGTTGGTAGTCAACTTAGCAGTAGGGGATAGATCTTGAGAAGGGGATGGAGCTTGAGGAGGGGATGAAACTTGAGGAGGAGGGGATGAAGCTTGATGAGGGGATGGAACTTGAAGAGGAGGGGATGAAGCTTCAGGAGGAGTAGAGACATGTACAAGCTTCACTAGCCAAGAGATGAAAGTTCCCTTGACAACACTCACAAGCTTTAGCTCATCAATTCAGAGAGGGAGAGGTGCATCAATGATCACCTTTTCAACTGACACTTTGACTTCATCATCAGACATTTGTTGGTGGTGAATAGTTGATCCCAAGTTGTGGACAGTCCCTTTTGCAACTAATCGTCTATGACTAACACTATCATCCACATACAGCTCACAAGGTTGCTCTGACTGTCCAACAATGAAGCTCCCTCTAGTACTTTATTGCAAAGGTGCAGGTGAATGTGTGAAGAGAACACTACTTTCTGAACGAGAGCTCAAAAGCAGCCTCATCTGATTCATTTCGTCCTTCATCTGACTCATCTGGGATTGAAACATTGCTTTTTTAGCCTCTACTTCCTCACTAAATTTGGCAAGCGTCTGTTCCATCTCCTCCCGAGTAACCATACTTTGTTTATGGCGTTTGGATTTACCAAAGAATTGTTTTATGCCTACCCGTCCTCCAATCCCCCTTACACGCCCCGGGTGATCTGGTTTTCCAGTCGCAACGGTCAGAACATCATTCCTCTCGTCTGACACAAAAGATCCCTTTGCTTCTTTTTTTTAGGATCTTCCTATAAGATACAGATAATGAGAAGCTTAGTAATGAAACATGTTTAGTAACTAAGAAATAATAATGACAATACTTACAATTCTTTCGGCAACTAGATGAGTTTGTTCACTCGTGTAGGCACCGCTTGGCTTTTGCCGAATATGCAACCCATCTCCTCGCACAGATTGGAGATGGCGAATCATGTATCACAGACAGATTGGATTCTGCTTCATCTTCCAATCTCTTCTACTTGGCTGCCATCAATTCTTTTTCGACCTTTTCATATCCGCCGCGAGAAGTCCTATGAGGGCAATCATTCTTTCTCCCTATCTCTTGTGCTTGTTCCCTTTTTTTTTAGTGAATTAGAATTGAAAACAACTATTAATTATGAATTATAGCCATGTCACGAATAGAAATTAGAGAACTTATGCTTCATATGAACGTCAAATATTAGTCAAATTCACTTCATCAAGTTTCAACATTTTATTTAAGGAAGATGTAGAATTGTAGAAGAAATTGGAGCTATGTTTTGTACTACTAGATAGATAGGTTAAGAAACAAAATAGAATTATGCTTACAGAATAATACAAACTTGATTCTTTTTAAGGCATCCAGTGGGATCAACAGTCCCCATTAGATAGTAACAATTGGGTATATAAAATTTCCCCCTTTTAAGACTATTTATTTCATCCTTTGCAAGACAAACCATTACACAATTACCTTCTTAGTATTTTACCTTTTCAGGGTTTACATATCAGACTTGCATAAACAAAGGCAAGAAATGTATACTTCTATTCACACACTAAACCATTTAACTAACAGGATTAGATGAACACAATAACATTCACATATCCGCACAGGTTAATAAGCAAACAAAAGGGCAAACAAAACTAAATATAAACTCACCAGAGCTTCAGGAGTGGTCCGCAGAAAAACAAAATGTCGCCAAGTTTGTTCATCAATAAATGTGTAATTGTCCCAAGAATTTTGGTCAGGCTGAACCTCAGCAAAAATATACTTGTTAGCTAGAAAGGTCTTAAACTTCCTCCACCGATCAGCACAATAAGACAATGTCTTGTCTTTCAAATTCTGAGAGTCAGGGACAGTGTATGTAAGCCGAATAGTGTTCCAAATAGGACCTAAATAGGATCCTTTACTGTGCCAAAGTCCACACTTTTCCACTCATCTGTCAAGATGCTAACCTTGTTGCGTGCTAGATAGCCGACAAAACTAGTATATTTGCTTTTATTAGGACCGAAAGGTTTCCACCTTTCATCAAACTGAATCTCGAGCCTTGACCCAGAAGTTCGACTTAGGGTTACATCTATCATTCGTGTGCCTCTTCTATCACGGCGTGCAGGGAGGTTACGAGGCTCATTATGAGATGAAGAGGGTTGGTTCTAACTCACACCAGTAACTGGCGTTCTTGGAACACGAATAGAATTATTTTCATCGTTCATTTTCGAGACAGGAAGAGAGGAATGCCTGAGCAAATGAGAGAGTAACAAAGGCTGATGGTACGTGGGCAAGGAAGAGAGGTAATGCAACAAGAAGGGTTTCGCAACGTGAATAGAGGTTCTTTAGTGGGAGTAACAAAAGCTTTTGCGTGAAGAAATGTATATTTGGCGGTTCATTTTTAAGACCGGATTAAAAAAGAGATAATCTTAATATTTAACATTCAAGACCGGTCATATTAAAGTCCGGTCTTAAAAGTAATGTTTAATTTTCAGGAACTAGCCATAATAAAAGTCCAATCTTAAAATATTTAACTTTACGACCGGATAAATTATAAGACGGTCATAAAAGTTAACCTTTAAGGCTGGTCCTTGTAAACCTCCGGTCTTAATATTAATGAATTTTTTGTTTTATAGTTCTTACCGGCCGTATTATATGTCCGGTCTTAAAATAATAACTTTTAAGACTGGCTATTTAATATGTGCAATCTTAAAACTTGTAGACTTTTATATTTAAATTTTTCCTTATTATGTTTTACCGTAGAAAATATAAGTACGGCTGTATGAGATTTCTATTTAAAGTAATTGAAATTTCAATTTTCTTAATAACATTTTTAAGACCGGTTGTTTTTTAGTCTGGTCTGAATAATTTGTTTAAGACCTATGTAAAAATGATTTGGTCCAAAAAGTTCTTTATATTTACGGAACTGGCACTAGTCATTCCTTTAAGACCGAGGCGTCAATTCTCCAGTCTAAATGAGGCGGTCTTAAAGCCCTTTTTTGCACTAGTGACCTCATGTATCGAACTAATGTATTCAAACAAGCAACAGTCATTAATCCACTCCAAGCTATAAAATAGCCATGCATTGAAGATGAAGGCACCAATTGTTTGCAAGATTGCACTGTTTCATTTATTGCTAAACCTCGTGCTCTTCTCTTGTAAGATTTTCTGTATTTTAGTGTTCATTCATTTACTCTTTGAGAGAGATTACATTGAATCATTTATTACAACTTGTAATTCAAGGTAGTAAGACCTTGAGTATAGGCATTAATTACAATGTATAAAGGGAAGAGAGTGTTCCTTGAGAACGAACTTGCTTCTACTAAGGCATCAAGAGCCCAACAAATCTTGGAAGCATAGTGAAACAAAAAGAAGGATTTCTAGGGATTGCACATATTCAAGTGGTTAGATTAAACCAGTATAAATATCATGTGTCCATCTCTTCGGTAATATCTCTCTAACTCTAATATCTTCATTAGGTTTTGTTTTAAGTTTAAATTTTTTAATATCCCCCAATTTAACCCCTTGATGAGCACAAATTATGCCATGTTTTTCCTATATTTTCATGAATGAATTGTATAGTAAATAAAAGCTTAACTGCGAACAATCCAAGCAAAAAGGCATATATTCATGATATAGGAACTGAAGGATAGAAATCATTTACATCATAAAACTTGTGCTAAGAAAGGAGCAAATTACATGGTTTTTAAGGAAGAATGTACAGCAAAGCTGATACGATGCTATAGCACTCTGACAGCAACTCGAAATGCAATACAAGGCATCACGAAAAGCTATAGCAAAGTAGAGGACGTAATGCTATGCGACATGTTTTCTGACTTTTTATCTAGGTGATTTCAGGAATAAAAGAGAAGGGCGATAATGACAGGTAGATTGCTGACATAACAGAATAGAAGATGCGGAGGATCTAAACTAAAATATTTGAAGAATCCCACAAGATCAGCAGAATCAATCTACTCGGATCGAGACATACAATAGATCTTAACAGATTAGGAAAGGCCCAACTTACTGTAACTTGTGCCGCAAGAAAAGCCTGATTATATAAAGAGACAGCAGAGCCAACCCTAAGAGAGTCGGAGAGCCTAGAATGAGATTCCACATTTGGTAGACTCAAGAGAAGAGTAAGTGATTTCACGGAGCACGAGATTTCTAGGACAACCCAGCATCCTTCCTTGCAGTACAACGGAAAGAAGAAGACATGGAGTGGTGACATGATAGGACTTCGTCCACGCCGTTGGAACTTCGTCAAAATTTTTGTTTTCTCTTTATTTTAGTATTTAGATCATGGGTCATTCTGTATTTAGATCTTGAGTTAATTATTTCATTCACTTCATTGTTTTCCAATTTATAGCTTTTTGATAGTCTGGCTCCGTGCTCGGAGGAAGAAATCGATACAGTTCGAGACGCTTTGGCTGCAAATTTTCTTCAATGTATATAGATATGTACATCATGTATTGCCTTGTTCACCTTTAATACTCTTGGTTTCTACGGAATTGGTAACTCAGATTTGTTAATAGCCCTGAAAATTAAAGCATATTTAGAATTTTGTTATTGCTGTGATCTTTGTTCTGTATTGGAATTGAAACTCGGAGTTGAAAGTTGTATTTTTTGTCAGTTTAAGTATAATAGATTGTTGTTGCTGTTGTTGGTCACTTGCTGTTGTTGGTCTTGCTGGTTTCCAAGTGCGTTTTGGTCTGAACTGATCTATCTTATTGGGTCTTAAAAGTTTTGGTTACTTACTGTTGTTTGTGTAAGAACCATCTGAACCCAAGAGGGGGGATGAATTGGGTGAAGTATAAAAATTTAGGAACTTTGAAAATCTTTTCATAACTTACTGAAATCAGTTTATAAAGCAACCACCAGACATTTAAGTATGTATACACATTCAAATATATATGCTGGAAATGTAAGAGATAAGGGAAGAGAATGTGCAAACTGATTTATGCTGGTTCGGCCCAATCCTTGACCTACGTCCAGTCCCCAAGCCTCACTTGGGATTTTCAATCCACTATCTTCTTTCAACTGATTACACGTTCTGTAACTGAAGTAATCCTCTCATTAGGTTTCACTCCCCCTTACAAACTGTAATCAACACACCGCTTGATTACACACTCTGTACTCGAAGTAATCCTTTCACTAGGATTCACTCCCCCTTACAAGTTGTAATCAACACAATGTGTTTCCCACTCAAGATCACCCAATCTTGAGTAACTCTAAGAAGAATAGAATGATTACAATAAATCTTCTCTTTTAGAAGTGAATAGATAAACATTGAAGATCAAATACAAATTACTTCACTCTTTAACTTATCAAAACATGAAAAATAGAGTGCAAATGGTGTGAGAGCAGAGTATCAGCATGTTGGATGTGTAAGCTTGTTTCTCCATGTTTTTCTGCTTGAATCTATCTTCTATTTATAGGTAGAGATCAATATATGACCGTTGAGAAGATTCAGTGACTGTTGGATAAAGAAATATAGCCGTTAGAATTTTTGCACAGCTTTTGATGTTCTGACACAAATCTGACTTTTTGAGATTTGCTTCTAATCCTTTGTTTAATTACCTGAAACTTGTACACAAATGATATAAATAATGTTAAGAAGTGTTATAAATCATTTGGGTAATCATCTGGATGTTTATAGGAAGAATCAGGATTTTCGAAACGCTGATTTTCTGAAGCTGAGATTGAAACTCGAGTTTTCCTTTTGTTGTCGAATGTTGGATTTGCCTCTGCCTGAGCAAAACTCGAGTTTTGTACTTACAAACTCAAGTTTGGAAGATACTCTGAAGTTAATTTCTCTCTGTCTGATGAAAACTCGAGTTTCCACTTGTAAACTCTAGTTTTGGTTCTCTCCCAAAACCAAAGTTTGCTCTTTACCTTCGATAAACTCGAGTTTTGATTTACAAACTCGAGTTTTGACTTTGTTGAGCATTTTTGCAACTTCTTGAACTGACTGTCAACTTTCGAGGGCTATATCTCCTTGGTCCGAGCTTCATTTTGGGCTGCTCAACTCTTGATGGAAAGCCCTGTGAGTCTACTTTCATATGCCACTAATTTCAACTCAATCGAATTTTTCGTTTGTGAGATACACCCAAAATACCGAAGGTGGGTCTGGACTGTGATGTTGATTCTTGTGGCAACTTGTAAAAATCATATCTCCTTGATCTGAACTCCTTTGGGCTTCAATTTTATATCAAAATGACGCATTGGGAGTCTAGTTTCATATGCTTTTAGTTCTGCCTCAATCCGATCTTTGGTTTGGGAGATATCATCAAATTACCAGACATCGCCCGTGCTGAACGTGAAACAGAGTAGAACAGAGTTGCTGATCAACACTGGAAACTCGAGTTTTGCTAGTCCAGAGATATCAGAAATGCTGAAAACACTACAAACTTGTGTTTTGAGTTCCAAACTCGAGTTTTCTCCTATCTGAGAGGCAAATCACTGTAGTGAAGTAGGAAACTCGAGTTTTGACTTGGAAACTCGAGTTTTCTCATCCTGAAGCTGATTTTTGCTGACTTTAACTCCAAATTGAGTCATTCCAACTTCCATATGATCTTGGAGGCTTCTAGCTTCAATATAAGAACTTGAATAATGATATCTTCATTTCATTCAACAAGTTCTTCTTTCTTCCTTCTTCTCTTGATCATTCTTTATCATTTGACTTCACATCTTCTTTGATTCAATTTCTTTCTCTAATTCAATACTTTTTTATTGCTCTTCTTGTTCATCATTCTTGATAATTCAACTCTTGGTTTCTTCCATCTCCCAACTTGATCATTCTTCATCATTTAACTTGGGCTCATCATTCTCTACAGCTTCTTCCTTCTTCAATATCCATAATGTGATGAAGCTTCATTCCAACTTTTGCTTATCATAGAGACTTCCAGTATCACAAGAACTTGAATGTTGATATTCCTATTATATTGTACAAGTTCTTTTGATAACATCTTTCTCTAGTCTCTTCTCTTCTTTTTGGTTATCCTCCAAATCTATTGATGACATCTTGTTTCCTTGACAATCTCTGCAAGTTCTTCTTTCCATTAATCCCTTATCTCCTTCTTGATTATTCTGCATGATTCAACTTGGACTAATCTACATTAAGCATAGTAGTTAGTCAATGTAGGATGTAATATCCCAAATTTTGGACCCAAAAAATTGAGAATAAGCCTAAATTAGGCAACTACTAAGCCCGATTCGGGAAGAAACTCTTGAATGACAAGAGATAGGAAGTCTCTGGAGGGCCCAGGTTTGTAAAGATGCGGGCCCAGGGCAAGATACCGGTGAGGTATAAAGCCAGTGTGATGAAGCGGGACCCGGGGATAATGACAGAACAAAGATTCTTGACCCCTGGAAGTGCGTATGCGCCATACAGGGACACGTGTCACCCCGAGATTAAAGGAAGATAAGGCAAGGGCAAAATGGTCAATTCCTTGTCCTTTGGGCATTGAATTTCGTCCTACATGAGAAAGGGAAGAAAATTAGATGATTTTATCCATACCCTGGTCCAGACACAAGACGCGGGACCCGCAGGCGATTAACCGATAGAAAAGGGGACCGATAGGGACCGGTTAGGGGATTATTTTTGGACGGAATGAGACAAATGTGGGGCCGCCTTGGAAAGAGGGAAGGTACCACATGAGTATGCCCAGGCAGAGGAAAATATTTGGAAAAGACAGAGAAAAATACAAAAAGACGCATTTTCGGACCTGGTGGGACCCGATAGGGGTCGGTAGACCCCAAAATTGACCGATAAAGTGGGAAATTGGAATTAATTATTGGGGATCATTTTGGTGGGACCCCTTGGACGTGTAACACTCTTTTTGGGCAGCAAAATCTGATTTCAAGACCAAAAATAAGCTTGTCTAATTCATTGAATTAACCGTGGGGCCCGTCGGTAAGTCAAATAGAATTTGAAGTCTTAATTGATAATTCTTATCAAATTGAAAGATGAAATCTGAATATTTGGGCAGAGATCACGCCACATATACTCCCTAGAATCCTCTCAAATTGTCACATGGGATAAAGACTAAGTAAAGGCCAATCAATTACCAACCGAATGGAAGAATTACCGATTACTTTGGAACTAGTTGGTTACTTTGGGCTATTATTAAATATACAAGTTCTCTCTCTCCTTGACCATGAGGAGCACGAAATTTCCAGAGGAAAGAGAGAGTATTCAGCCAAGTTCCATAGCCAAGCTCAAGTTCCAAGCATCTAGGATCATCAACTCAACTTCCGATTTCAGGTAAACACCGAAAACTCAACTCTTTGAAGTTCAAAGTTGGGATTTTCGTGCTTCTGGTTGGGGCTTGATTTTGGGGTCTGATTTTGGAGTTTTTGATGGTCCCAAAGTGCTTAAAACATGAGTTTGTGTGGGGTTAAGCTATGGTTTAGGTTTTCCAACTCAAAAACCCCAAAAACTCAAGGAAGAGCCTTGCTGCCAGTGTTTTGGATTCTGGGCAGCGAACCTTCAAAAATGTTTTTAAAATAGTATAGACTTCGGTTTGAGCTGAAATTTTACAGGTGAAAATTAGACATCTGGGGCATCAATTTGATATGTAATTTGACATATTTTTGATGTACCAATTGAGAGATAAAGATTGTTGAAGTTGTCTCTGTGTGCAACAGGGCGAAATCTGACCCAGGTGTGAAAAGTGAGAACCACGATAAAATAAAAGTACTTTCAGGGTCTGGGAGTATTTTTCATGGAAAATAGAAATTTCAATGGTTCAAATGGCGCTGGTGTCATGTAAAAAGAATTCTTTTAGAATTTATTAAAAATCCCACAAGTAGGGTCAAAATCACTGGATTTCTGGAAATTTGGTGTTGGGCTCGGTTTTAGCAAGAAAATTGTTATGGCAATTTTGTAAATACTAGATAAATGTGTTTTAATGATTTATAGGTCAAAAGAACCCTTGAGAAGTTAACGGGCTCAATAAAATAGTAAGGACAATATTTGCCACATCAGGTAGTAACCATTTTACTCAGATATCTCTATGTGTTTTGCTGTATGTCTGTGTTTGCCATGTGTATTTTTGCTCTGTATATGTTGTGCCAAATATGCATACAGTATTATGTGATTCCTAGCGCTGAGGATGTTCAGTCCGAGGCTTGCCTTGATTGGTGGCTATACGGGTTGAGTTATCAATCCGGGGCTAGCCTAGAAAGGGCGGCTCTACGGGTTGTAGTTCAGTGAGTCCGAGGCTTGCCTTGGTTGGCAGCTGTACGGGTTCTTGAATTGTGATATGTGCTTTACTGTGGTATGATCTGGATCCATATATGGTATTTATTTGGCATGCTCTTATGATTTCTGATTAGCATGGTAGCTTACATACTCCTTACACATTTAGTATTTGAATACTGACAGTTACTCTGGGGGTCGTTATCGGACCCCAGCCTCTTCTGTTGTCACAAGGAGATATGCCTGATGTGAAGAGCCCTCCTTGGAATGATAAGTGCTTATCAGGACAGATTGAAGAATAGGGAATGCCCTATCATGTTTGTACATATATTTGAAATTACGGTATGTTTTGTTTTGGTATTTATTCTGGATGACTGTACCCTTAACCCTTCAGGGACTTTTATTTTCTGTTTATTTTACTTTTACCAGTACAGTAGATAGTCTAAACCGGTTAAATGCTCTGTTACGCTCACTCTGATATAAGTTAAATGGACCAAATAACGAAGGAAAGGTAACTAAGTAAGTGAATCCCTCTAACCCGCCACCCGAAAGGGCGAGGCCGGTAGGGGTGTAACATAGGAGATAATTATATTACTCAATATATTACTCAATCTTTTTGCTTTTAATAATGGCATCTATATAAGACATAATCAAAACTAATCATAACCAACAGTTTGTTTGTTGCTGTTGTTGGTCTTGCTGGTTGCCAATTGCCTTGTTGTTGTTGTTGGTCTTGCTGGTTGCCAATTGCCTTGTTGTTGTTCGTTGTTGGTCTTGCTGGGTGGCATCAATTGCCTTGTTGCTGTTGTTGGTTTTTGCACTTATCTTCTTAGTTGCATTGTTCTATCATCGTTTACAGGTTGCAATTGTAATCAAATAGCTCACGAAATAGCAGGGGTAATTTTTTTTAAAAAAAATTATAATATAAGGCGTCCTATATTTACCTCTAAGACGCCTTATATATAATAAAAGGCGTCCTGTATTAAGCATAAGACGCCTTAAAAAAGGCGTCCTGAATGAACTATAGGACACCTTTTTTAAGGCGTCCTATGGGCTACTTTTGCAACTACCCCCAGTCAGACGTCCTTCTCAAAATGGACGTTAATTGCCTCTAATTCAGGACGTTTTTGACGTTTTTTTGTAGTAGTGATATGACAGATATTCATTACATTTCAGCATCAACCATACATAACACACAGCAGATGTAAGATTACAACAATACATAGAACACAACACATGTAATATTAACAACACAACAATACATAGTACATAGCAGATGTAATGTTTGCAACGTTTGCACTAACCAGTGCCACGACAGCTCCTCATGTCCTCAGCGCTATGAAAACAACACTACGACATTATTAAGACTATAATTTGCACAAAGCTGAATGTATATAAACAGGTGACCTAAGCCTCATACACTTAGTCATAGTGCATGACCCAAGACCTAGTCTTGTCCATCACTTCATGAATCATTCCATCACATATATGCATACAAGACACATCAGAGTTAAAGTTACAGTACACATACGTACCTTTCACCACGTAATTGCTAACATGCCCGACCTTTGAATTTAACTATGAACTTCCCGAATATCTTATACATTATTACCACGTCTCTTATAATGATATCCTAAGGGTTATTTTCATCGTCCCTAACCTTTTTACCGTTGGTGGATTTGTTATTCCATTTTTACCCTTACATTTTCTCAAAACGCATTGTTGGATTTTATAGACAGATTTTCCAGCAACTTTGAAAAATCATAATTAATTATAAAAAATCGAAATAAGGTTCTGTAAAATCCCTCATGACTCTTGACATGTCTATTTTCAAGGAAAAATATTCCCAGAAGCTAGAACATCAAAAATCATTCCCAATTTAATATTTTCAAACACTTCTCAGATTTAAATCTAGTAAACAAGGCTTACCTTCAAAAATTCATATTTCCTTGTCTAAAGATCAAAACGTTACATATTTTATATATTTGGAAAGCCCTACATGACTAATTTATTCTTATAAAATTTCATGATTTAATGACTTCATTTGCTACATAAAATAATAGCATTAATTCACTGCCAGTAGAAAGCTTAAAACTGGAAATTCTACAATTTTCACAATCTTGTTCCATTAATATCTAAACTTCATTTCCCAACATGTTTTTACCTCATTAGGCAATTTTCAATGCAAGGAGGCCTAAAAACAAGTATAGGAATTTATTCTCTAATTTTGTAGATTAAACTACAATTATACTGAAAACCAAAAGCTAGAGCTCAAAAACTTACCTCTTGAAGTTCTTACTCTTTCCTCCTCCTTGCTCCAAGATTTTGCCTCTCCCTCACTCTCACTTCTTAGAAATCAACTACTTGGAGTTTGATTTGGTGTGAAGAAAATGAATAGGAGAGCCCTCTATTTATAGAAAAGTCTCAAGCCCAATGTGGGCCCCACCTGTGCCTCTTCTTTAATCTCAACCATTGGATCTAAACTTAATCAAGAAGTTTTAATCTCCTCCATCCACCTATGCCAGAGGACTTTTGGGGATCTTGTGATATCATCCTTGTAATGTCATCTTGATGACATAATCAAGGCTTAGGTGTCCCTTAATGCCACATGTCCATGCCCTATTTGGTTTGTTAGCTAATCATGGTCATTAGTGCTTAATTTATTAATTAAGCTTTATGCAATTTAATCCTTTCTTACTTCCATTGTTTTTATCAAGTTTGAAGACATATGCTACTAATCTTTATTTAGTACAAGCTTAATTGCTAATTAGTATTTGCTAATGTGTTCTAATTTATTTAAGTGTCTTCATAACATTTTCTTAACTCTTTTGCTTATAAATTAGCTATTTATGTGCTATTTAGATTACATTAAATAGCCCTTAAATGTAGTCTCATAATTAACCATTGGTTAATTAATTCCAAAATGGTAAGAATATAATCAATAGATTATAATCCTTTGAGACACATATTCACCTTTGTATTTTAGTAATTATTTTCCAAAATACATTGTTTATCAGAGTTATGAAAATTAGGGTATTATAGGGATCTTAATACAATAATCCAAAATAGACAAACGATAAATGAATCAGTACAGTCCAACTACTTAAACTATCACATAAGTCCCTTCTGTTGTAAACCTTACAACCACATTTTTGATGAAGACCTTTTGTCGTTAGCCTTGGGGTCCACAATCAACAATTAACTAAGAATTGCTTATAGGAAAACCTAGGATCGTTCTCTCTTTTCGAGGAGCCTTTTATTGAATCCTAAGTAATCTAAATGTCATGCAAATACAATGAAAACAAGGAGGAATTAGGTTTTGGATTTTTAAATTAATAAACTAAAATAGAAATGCAATTTAAATGAAGCAAAGATAAAACAGAATATAAGAAAACGAGATTAATCAAATTAAAAATGATTAACCTAGAATTGGGATTCCATAACCTTCACCGGACAAAAACATAATAACCAAACTCATGATTGATTCTTGACAAACCGAAATCTTTGCGTTTGTCCATAAATTCCCTCTAGTAGATAATCGCTTAGCATCTGATCGAACACATGGCGAGCTCGCTGTGTGATCGCACAATGTTCTCTGGAACCCGGTCGACCTATGTCCTTGGGATATCAATCTGGGTATTAAATCTAATACCCAATCTACAATCATAATTGGATCCGATTAAAATAACAGAAACGAATTACGTTACCGATTGAAGCGCGAGTCCTCTGGATTCATGGAATCCTCAATCAATGGATCAATCACAAAAGATTAGCCAAGCATGGCTAGGCAAAACTTAGAAGAAAAGATGAAGAACTTGAAAAACAAAATGAACAACTCAGAGAAAATAAAAAGCTTCTAATTTAATCCGAAGATCCCATGAAGCGTAATTAAGAATATGTTTTCTTAGCCATTTAATCTAACATATAAATAGGAAACACTAGGGCTACAAGATTGGCCCAAAAATAGGAAACCTCTAATAAATAGGAAACCCCTAATCAATAGGAGATCTCTATCAAAAAGCAAACATCTAAAAATTGGTCTTTTATTACAAAATTCGGGCAAAATAAAAATCCAGAAAAATATGTCTGTCTTTAGCTCCAATTTCGTCCATCTTCTTGTCCGAATCAGCCTTCCGAGTCTTCATAACAATTGTAGCTCTCTAAATCATCTAAAAAGCAAAAGAAGAATGAGGCTAATCCAATATCTAAAGCAAAAGTTATGACGAAAATAATGAAGCATTGTAAATCTAGAATTTTATTACCAAAAACGAATTTAATCTAATTAAAAGCTTAAAGCCCAATTAAGTAACAAAACCCATTATTTCTGAATTAAACATTCCTAATTTATTAACCAAGAGATACAATTAAGTGAAATAATATTCAATTATCAATCTTCCCTCTTGATCTCAATCCACTACCTGTCTCTTTCATGCAATTTGGAGTTCAAATGAATGAATCTCAGGGATAGCAATTAATCTCATATGCATGTATGAAATATAAATCATAGTAAAACACATGTATAAGGATATAATAATTTACAGTAAATAAGTTGCACCATAACTGCAGTTATCAACCAAAGACCGCAATCCTATAGGACACGCAGCCCTAAATCCATAACTAGGAAATAAACATGTAAATCGTCTAGCAAATATGATCAATCATACATGAATACATACATACAGGCTAACAAGATAACAGTTACCCACCTCAAGCTTGAATCCTTAACTTTGTCCGAAGGTGTTGGGATCAGTAAAGGTGTCAAGTTATGCCTATAAACGTTTATCATTGTCATTAGTCACTTCTTGCGTTGCAAAGTAATTAACTATGCGAATTAATTTTAAAAGATTAAAAGTTGTTATTAATCCCTGAAAATTCTCTTAATAATAATACCCCTTTTTATTTATTTATAAATAATTCTCTTTATTATTTATTTCCCCTTTAATAATAATAACAATATATATTTATTATTATTATTTATTTATTCTATTATTATTATTTTACTAATTATCATTATTTCTCTACAATTATTAAACTCTCAAAGCTTATTTCAACACTTTAAATTAGGAGTTTAAATAAATATTAACAACATAAAAATATATTTTATTATGATATATATATATATATATATATATATATATATATATATATTCCTAACCTAACCGTAAAGCCCAAACTTTTGGCATATATAATAAAAACAACTTGCTGTCACATATATAAAGACTTTCATATAAATATGTAAACGACTTTTGCTATATGGATTAGTAACCATGCCAAATCATGTAAACCCTCTACCATATGCCAAAACATTTAATTAAATGACAACAAAACTTCCTCTTATCAGCTTTGCGTATTTACATTTTCTTGGCAGCAAAGGTTTTCCCATTCTCTTCACAACTACAATGATATATATATATATATATATATATATATATATATATATATGCTAGTTTCTTTTTCCCTTTTCATCATGCTGTAACACAAATGCATATATATATATATATGTATATATATATAGATATATATTAGACTACCTGGTTCTTGTAAGAGAAGCATAATACTATGTTGCTCTTTACTTATTATATGCACAATGTTTGACAAAAAAATTATATGCACAATGACTCACTCGCACTACATACAATACATATTCCACAATTGCTACTTTGCGCAACTTAGCATCAAGCACAACTTGCTCTGCACACACCTTTGTACACACTACACACACACACCACCTTAAACACACACATACACACTACGGCACTATGCCACAAACACACGCTTATCCCACATACTACACTCACACCACCACTACTACTACTTATACATAGCACCACACACCCACGATCACACACACATGCAACGTCTCGCACAACGTGAATCATTACACCACTACTAACACAAAAACACATCAGTTATGCTAGCAAAATAGCTTTTATATGTTCCTAACTGTAAAGTTTTCCTCTTGGCTCAATCCCTTATGTTGGTAAGATGATGGAAACTAAAAGGAAGGAAAGTTCAAATGTTACCTCTATTTTCAGCAAGTTATGCAGAGGAAGATGAATAGGAATGATCACAAACTAAACCTCTTTCTTTTCCTTCCTCGTCTTTCTCTCTTTCTCACACACACACACACTCTCTCTCTCTCTCTCTCTCTCTTACTCTCACTTGCGGGCGCTTGAAAGGTGAGCAACTAGGGCGTTAGATCTGTTTGAGAACCAAGGAGCAATGGTTATATACTGAACCAAAAGTTTGATCCGAGGAGAAAACAAGACAAACCAAACGGCGTTGTGAGTCTCAACATGTGGAGGTCTGTTGTTGGGTGAACGGCGTTGTGTTTCTTTTCTTTCCTTTTTTTTTTTTGCTGCGTTTTGTGCCTTGGCGGACTGAATCAGAGAAAGCAAGCTGATACAGTGCAAGTCTAATAGATAATGGAGAATTGGTTCTGTATGGAATGGGTTGAAATGACTAGAGACTAATAATGAATTGAGTGGTTTATTGAGTATTTGAAGAGGGCTGTACGCTCACCAAAACACAATGGATTTGGAGAAGTATAGTCACGTGGCTTCCTTATTGTTTCAATGGCTTTTGCTTAAATACATCTGATATGTTGTTGTTTTTTTTAAAAAAAAATAATTAATTATTCCCTTATCTCTTTATTATTGCTTAATTACCAAGCAAATGCTAGAAACAAATCCTTGATGTTTTATAAGGATTTTCTTCCTTATTTAACATCTTTAACCCTTTTGGGCAAAAAAAAAACAAAAACAAAAACAAAACAAAACAAAAAACTTCTTTTTTTTTTTTTTTGATACAAGGCGATGGGGAGGCGGGGATTGAACCCAAGACCAGGAGGGGGAAATGAATCCCAATACCACTGCACTACTAGTAGTGCTGGTAACAAAAAACTTCTTTAACCCTTAAAGTAATTTCTCTAAAAATCTTGGGCTATAAATCAACCTTTAGCTATTTTCTTTGAATTTCTCAAGAAAATAGGTCCTTAACTTTAAATAATTCACTACTACAAAATACCTAAAAGACGACCTAAATAAGACCCAATTAACGTCCTTTTTCTAAGGGACGTCGGGGAGAGTATAGTAGTTTCTGTTGTATTAGGCGACTTGAATTTAAATCAGGTCGCTTCATATGAGGCGACCTGAAAAGCTTAAAGTCGCCTCATATGAGGTGACCTGAAACTAATATCTTGGCCCTCCTGGCTAAGATATTGCAAGCCAAAGTCGTGCTTCCAGGACATAAGAATCCATACAAACCCAATCGGCCTTCCTTTTTGCACTTGTCGTGGCAGACACTATAATCGAAATAAAATGATAGATGCTGTTGAATATATTGAACAAAAAATAGTAATTGAGATAATTAAAGGGTAAAAAAAACTTACAAGATTGCAAGTTGAAGCCACTGTATATCTAAACAGTCCATAAGCATAAACTCTGTCAAATCTTTCTTGTCAATATTGATCGAATATGTCTTGTCTGCACCGACAACGCCCGAAGGCATCTGTAAGCCTATAGAAATGATGTCCTTGTAGAGCTCTCGCAGCTGTGCTAAGTATGGAAATATATCCGCAGCTTGTTCATGCTATGAAAACATAATAAACAGATTATGAGTGGGTTAGCAATGAAAATCAAACGAGAACCTACTCATCATCAATCAGTAATGTATTTCCTACTATTGGAGGTGTTGTCCCCATCTCAATAAGATGATGTGGCCAAAGGATGAACGATGTGGTGGCAGCGCCTAGATCAGGAACCTCCTCATCATCAATCAGGATGGTTGTCTTTTCTTCCCCCTCTCGCACACTTTTTACTGTCACCCTACTTAGGTCTTGTGAAATTTGCATATTGTGGTGTGTGGTTTGTTCTGGGTAAATAAGACCATCGGCAACAATACGCTGGTGTGGGTCATCCAAATATAGAGTGCAGGGTTGTCCACCCTGTGGAGTGTGAGAAGGCTCGCCAATAAGTACATCTAGAGAGTGATGAGAAGGTTCGCCAACAGGTACATCTGGAGCATGAAAACTTTCTTTGCTGCTTGGGAAGGCCGGGGATTCCTGGTTTGTAGGTTGCGTATTTCCCTTCTCTTGTATCATAGCCCTCATTTCACCCCGTAGTTGTGCCAAAACTGTTGGGATCTGTACACGTAGCGGATTAAAATTTTCTACGAATCCCGTCCCGAGGAACACTCAGGTGCGTTTAAATCAAGGTTAGGGAACCCGAATCATACCTTATAGAGAACTCGGAATCATCCGGAGCCGAAGGTTTTCCTTTGATTTTAGCGAACTAGTAGCTCAAGAATCTACACAAGTCTTTGCGCACATTTTCTCGTGATCAAGAAAACCCAAACTGTAGTGAATTTGTTCGCGTCTCGTTCTCTTTGAACTGGTGGGCTACCTTCTCGATCAGCAGAAGACGACTCTTAGAATCGGCTTCCTCTACCAGTATCCACACGAACAATCTCCGAACACGGACACGGCAGCGTGCTAGCGCCTCAAACTGTGCGTCTCTCTCTTTATTTCTCTCTAGGGTTTCTCGCGGCTTTCTAATACGCTCGACTAAAAGTCCCGTAGGTTTTTCTAAACCCATCGGCGTATTATATTCAAAATTAATCCACATTAATTTTGAATTTTGAATTTTCATTAAAACAATATATTAATTAAATCTATCTGATAGATTTAATCTAATTTATTTATTTAATTCAAATTAAAAGCCTTCTGATTTAATTTATCTCTATAAATTAAATCCGAGAAATGATATCTATCTATTTAATTAAATCTAAGATACAATATCTCAATTTAAATTAAATAGATAATGATATCTTTATTCGAAAATCAAATGAGATATAATATCTCTATTTGTTTTAGATATTTAATTTATCCGATAAATTAAATATAAAAAAAAATCATATAATAATATTTTAATCTCCATTAAATAATATTATTATATTATTTTCGAATTTAATATATATACACACACACATATATATATATATTTATCCTAGATTAAATTCAGTATTCATTTAATCTCAGATTAATCTGAGATTCAATGATCTGGACTTTTTACCCGTGTTGGATTATTCTTGTGTGCGACCCTGCAGGCCCATATGAGATTGGCAGTGGGCCAAGACTGTATCAACCCACAAGTCGCAAGCGGCCTCTAGCAAGACATTGCGACTACCCAATTCACATGGGGATCGATGACACGATACTACCTATCGTATAACCATGTCACATCCCTTTTGTCACGCGATAATTTGGTCAAGGATGAGGCATGGATAATGTCAACTTCCTGTTCTTGACCACTACTTTCTCAATTCTCGAGTAGTCTAAAAAGTGAAATGGAAACTCTTTTCCTTCACAGTATGGCCATACATTTCTTAGACTCACTCATCGAGGGGCCCAGTATTATCTCTCTACAAATGTGAGGGACAAATTCCATCTTGACCATTCACATTCCTCCGCATGAAAACCACTGATCCCGATCCCAACCTTTATCATCACCCGATCAAAGGTGACTTTTGACTAGGTCAAAGACCAGTGACACATCATGTAGGAATCCATGATGATCTCAGGTCATAGGGTGTTGTGACGCGGTTATACATGAGATAAGCTTATGACTTAATCCATGCAGCTTTCTCATAGTGGGTCAGTCCAGCACCTTGTACTCTTACAAGTTCCCATGACTTTGATTCGTATCTCCATACCTCATCAAAGTCATACTGGTCTTATCTCATCTTCGCTCCTACGTAGATGACCGACCAGGGACATTTAGGATAATCTATAAGATATATCCAGGGATATAGTTATCACCATAAACATGCGTATGAAGTGATAACTTAATGGAGAACAATGACTTGCCCCTAGGGCATAATTTCCAACAGACTCCTACTTGCACTTGTAGAATGAATCCAACCGTTGTAGGTGATTAGCATTAAGTTTGGTCAGCTTCTCTCTCTAATCTCCAACTAATTCGAGGTGATTAATTGATCTGAGGTGGCTCTCTGAGGGTTTTCCCGTTGGAGAAGAGTTTACTTGTTCAAGGAAACATTCTTGACCGTTGAGAAGGCGTGCTCAGGTAGATTAGCCAAAAGGAGGCTAGTTAACTGAAGTGCATTAAATGCTTCAGAGCACTTTTTGCTTTTTGCCTTTGACCTTCACCAATCTTCATCTATGTCAACTGTAATTCACATAGCAAACTGGTTAAACATAGCTGGGAACATAAGTGAATGATAAATGGAAGCAATGAGATCAAATGAAAGTGTTTTACAAATTCGTGTAATTTGAAAATCAGTTTTCAACGCTCTATACTCGAGTATGTTCCTCTATACTCGAGTATGTCACTGTGTACATGAGTCAATAGTTGAGTATCCAAACTGATATTCGAGTATGCAGCTTCCAGAGGCAAACCATCGTGACTTGAACTTTCAAAAGCAACCTCAATACTCGAGTATGTAAGTATGTACTCGAGTATGGAACTATTTGTGAGAAAATTTTTAAGTTCAAAACCCTCAATACTTAAGTATTCATTCCAATACTTGAGTATTCAAATCATTGACAAATGGATAACCTCTCTGTATGGCCAATACTCGAGTATGCACATCAATACTCGAGTATTAATCTATCTTTCAAAAATTGTGAAGTTTTTCCATGTCAATACTTGAGTATTCAAAACAGGTGTAAAGTTGAAAAACTTTGTAAGAGCCCAATACTCGAGTATCCAAAACCTATACTCGAGTATACAACAGTTATAAAAGTTAGAGAGCTCTCTGTAAGACCAATACTCGAGTATACCAATACCATACTCGAGTATTCACTAAAGGTGAAAATTTTGATTGCTCTTTGTAAGCCCTATACTCGAGTATACAAGTGTCATACTCGAGTATCCACTCAAGTTGAAGAATCATTTGCTCTCTGTAACTCCAATACTCGAATATAGCTTCCTATACTTGAGTATTGACTCAACTTGAAAAATTTGAATCCTCTCTGGATGACCTATACTCGAGTATGTGAGTGCAATTCTCGAGTATGCACTTGAGTTCAAAAACTTGATTGCTCTCTGTGACTTCAATACTCGAGTATTGCTTTCAATACTTGAGTATTGACTTGTAAAATGCATTTGAGCAATCCACTGTCAATCCAATACTCGAGTATACAATCCTATACTCGAGTTTCCAATTGACAGATGATTTTTAATAACTTTGGAAACTTCAGAATATGTTTCCAATTGTTGATTATCATCAAAACACATAGAGAACTAACATTCTCCCCCTTTTTGATGATGACAACACTTGTAAACTAACATTTTTAAAGAATTTGAGAGAGTAATTCCTTTTGAAATGAGATGTTCTAAAAATCAGTTCAATGAGCTAAATGATGAATAAATGATGAATCAATAATGCATTATAAACTCGACAAACTCAGAGATTGGTAGCAGTAAGCATCCAAATTCATAAACCATTAGTAAACTAACTGAAATATATTCATTGAACATAATGCATACAGTCAGAACTGATATCAGAAATGATAAAGTACACTACATAAACACTGTTATCAGTGAATAAACATCGAAATACACCAAAACACATAGAGAAACTCAAATTCTCCCTAGGTTCTAATCTAAACGTCCTTCTCTGCTTATCCCCCTTTGGCATCATCAACATGGGGAGGGTCAACGGAAGAGGAAGGATGGAAAATCTCAGTAGTAGGAGTATCTGGAGATGGAAGAGGATGCAGTAAAATCTCAGTGGAGGGAGTGGTGGGTGGGGGTAAGAGAATGACGGCTGGTATGGAAGGTGAAGAAAGAACTACAGTGGCGGGTGTGGATGTGGAAGCGGGAGATGAGGAATGGTGAGGTGGACTGGGAAAGGCAAAAGGTGGAGAGGATGGCTAGGCCTCAGGGATAGTGGTGGATGTGGTAGGGGCTGTGGTAAAGCCGAATGTAGAAGAGGAGGCACCAAGATCAAAGTGGTTGATCAGCTTGTCAATATTGTCCCGGGCATCAGAAGCAGTAGTCAATGTAATGGACAGCCGGACATCCAAGTCGATCAGCTGATCAAAAATCTCTCCTTGCTTCTTTTCAGACTGCTCCTTCAGTTAAGCCAACTGAGTTTTCATCTCCTCTTGACCAGCAATCACCTCATTGAGTCCAATCTTGATATCAGCGCCCAGCTTGCCAAATTCAAACTGCATCTTGACAAAAAGCGAAGCAATGGCAGCATCCACAATCTCTTTAACTCTATCATCAAAATCCAGTGGTGGAGGATGTGCCATCGACTGAGATGCTCGGGGCTGTGATCTCTGAGGAACTCTGGACTAACCGGAACCTTCAGGCTCGAATGTGATCTTCATGAAATTAAATTGAGACTTACCGAAGGCCGGGATGTACTTCATGCTCTCCGGAGGCCCAACATACCAGACCTTGTGGTAAAATAGTATCAGTGACACGAGTGAAGGAAATGGTATGTAGGAGGTCTTCCGGGAGACAAATTTGAATTGGCTCATCTCCTTGAAGATCCACTGACCAATGTTGAGGGGGTGCTACTTGATAAAGGCCGTGAAAAATCGGTAATCCTTCTAAGTCAGATGCGTGAAACTACCGCCTTTCTGCACGAAGTTCCTCGAGTAGACATACCAAATGACCCTGTTCAGTGGAGACATGTCAGACGGCTTGAAGGATAGATGGTGTCTCTGATCATCTGGGATCTCCTTGCCAGGAACCAAAGTAGAGTACACCTCCTCATTGGTGTACGTGGGAGTGGTAGCCGGAGGTGGATTGGTGACCTTCAGGATTTGGTTGAGGATGGAGGCGGATAAGGTGAATTTGACACCTTTTACAGTGGTTGTGACACACTCCTCAACCAACACGCCATCAGAGTCCAAGATGTTGTCCGTCACCATGTTGAAGTAGAATAACTTCACCAAGTCTGGATAGTAAGCCGCCTTAATGGAAATAAAGGACTCGTAGGGCCCGAACCAAGGTGAAAGATCCACGTTACACTCCTGGTAGATTGAGGCCAAATCAACAGAGACAACTGCATAGAAGCCACGAGTCGTGTACTGATCCTTGAACTTGGCATTAAGTCCAGGCGGGAGAGGGACAGGAGCAATGGTGAAACCATCCGGCACCGACTTGTGTAGCTTTATTTCCTCAACAGCGTTGGCAATGACCGGAGACACCTCTTCGGACTCGGTCTCAGAACCTTCAGCCGAAGACTCAGATGATTCAGATGGAGGAGTGATGGTAGTAGAGGCTCTTTTTGTCCTAGCCTTCCTCGGAACCACCTTCTTCTTGCCTTGCTCTTTACTTTGCTCGGCAACTTTCTTCTTCTTGCTTGCCGAAGACGAAACCGGGTCTCTAATCGTTACACCCCTCTTCTTGGGGTTAGGAGAAGCGGCTTCGGGAATATTCTGACTTATTCCTCGAATGGATCGATCAATGCCGTGTTGCAACCTCTGTGGAATGGATTTCATCCTCGGTGGGCGTTGAGGCTGAGAAGAGGCAGGTTGATCGGATTTCTTAGCTTCCTTCGACATCTGAGAGTTAGGGTTTGGTTGAGAGAGTGATTTAGAAGGCTTTTTGAGAGGATTTAAGAATGAAAAAGGAAGGGATACGACGATTACAGGGAGACGAAGAGAGAACGCCTAGGTATACTTGAGTATAAATGCGAGTAATGAAGAACATGAACAGTCTCTATATTTATAACCGCGCACCCATACTCGAGTATTGAAACCCTATACTCGAGTATTGCATACTTTCACTAGCATACTCAAGTATTGAAGGAAGTATACCAACCTGGACTTCAAAAGTGTAAGGTGAACTTTTGAAAACCCCGATATCCATACTCGATTATGCCACTTACATACTCGAGTATTGAGTCTCTTTTTCACCAGGTTGCTCTCTGCCTTGTGGATACTCGAGTATCCATATCCATACTCGAGTATAGCCCTTCTGAACTTTAGTTTTGCTCTCTGGCATCTCCATACTCGAGTATTGTAACCAATACTTGAGTATACCACTTCTGAAAACTCAAAACATCCTGCAAAAACTAAAGCTATACACTCCAATGCTTAAGTTAGTAAAGATTAATCATGAAAAACATAACTAACATTAAATTGGATGAGAATTGCTTACAATTCATTGGGATCTACTATTTCCAATTCTCTCCTTATGAAGTTGAATTGTTCTTTGGCTAGAGGCTTTGTAAGATGTCAGCAAGTTGGAGATGAGTTGGGATGAACATAACTTTGACATCTCTTTTCTAGACATGATCCCTTATGAAGTGATGTCTCACATCAATGTGCTTGGTTCTTGTATGTTGTACCGGATTCTTGGCCAAGCTTATTGTGCTCGTGTTGTCACACAATATTGGGATTTCTTTGAGGTGGACTCCCAAGTCAGCAAGTTGTTGTTTGAGCCACAATACTTGTGCACAACAATTTGATGCAGCCACATATTCAGCTTCAGTTGATGAGATGGCTACACTCGTTTGCTTCTTGCAGAACCAAGACACAAGTGAGTTTCCAAAGAACTCACATTGCCCACTTGTGCTCTTCCTATCGGTCTTATAGCCGGCATGGTCTGAATCTGAGTATGCCACCAAATGTTCCGGTTGACCTTTGGGAAACCATAGTTCAAGAGTCTTTGTGTCTGAGAGATATCTGAATATCCTTTTCACATGTTCAGCATGGGACTCTTTTGGAGCGGATTGGAACCTTACACACATCCCAACACTGAATTGGATGTCCAGGCGACTCACTGTGAGATAGAGTAATGATCCAATCATCCCTTTATACTTTGTAATGTTGAAATCCTTGCCCTCTTCATCAGCATCCAATGAAGTTGTTGTGCTCATAGGATTGTCAGCCCCATTGCATTGGTCCATCTCAAATTTCTTCAGCAAATCATTCAGATATTTGGTTTGGGAAATAAATATCCCATCTTTTCTTTGCTTGATTTGCAGCCCAAGAAAGTAGTTGAGCTCTCCCATCATGGACATCTCAAACTCACCCTACATAGTCTTGGAAAACTCCTCACACAAAGCATCATTAGTAGCACCAAAGATAATATCATCAACATAAATTTGAACAATTAGAATTTCATTCAATTTATTTTTCTTGATAAACAATGTTGTGTCAGCCTTGCCTCTAATAAACCCTTGATTAAGTAGGAATTGACTTAATCTTTCATAGCAAGCTCTAGGAGCTTGCTTAAGACCATACAATGCTTTCTTTAGTTTATAAACATGATCCGGAAATTGATCATTTTCAAAACCTGGAGGTTGTTCAACATACACCTCCTCTTGTATAAAACCATTCAAAAATGCACTTTTCACATCCATTTGAAAAAGTTTAAAACCTTTAGTGCATGCAAAGGCTAGAAGAACTCTTATTGCTTCCAATCTTGCTACTGGAGCATAAGTTTCTTCATAGTCTATGCCTTCCTCTTGGTCGTAACTTTTTGCAACCAATCTTGCCTTGTTACGGACAATGATTGCAGACTCATCACGTTTGTTCTTAAATACCCATTTTGTCCCAATAACCAGATGGTCCTTGGGTCTAGGTACTAAGTCCCAAACCTGATTTTGTCAAATTGATGTAACTCCTCTTGCATAGCTATCACCCAATCATTGTCTGAAAGGGCTTCATCTATTTTAAAGGGTTCTATATGCGAAATGAATGCATAAAAGGTTACTTCATTCAAAGCACTATTCCTAGTCCTTACTCCTTGATTTACATCACCTATAACTTGGTCTAAAGGATGATTTCTTATAAATCTCCAAGCTCTAGGCTGAGACTGATTTGGATTTTCTAAATTGTTTTCAGGATCAGCCTCAAAAACATTTTCAGAATTTTCAGTAGAAGGAGTAGTTTTCGAAAAGAATTGATTTTTGAAAATGGTCTCTTCCTCATCATCCAAGGATTTATCAGATTCTTTTTCACTAAACACAACATGAATAGACTCTTCTACAACCTTAGTTCTAGTATTGAAGACTCTATATGCTTTGCTTCTATTAGAATAACCAATAAATATTCCTACATCTACTTTGGAGTCGAATTTACCAAGATTTTCTTTACCATTATTGTGCACATAGCACTTGCATCAAAAGATGTGTAGATGGCTCAGATTCGGCTTTCTTCCTTTGTAGAGCTCGTATGGGGTCTTGTTCAGCTTCTTCCTCAAGTAAGCTCAATTTGAGATGTAGTAAGTTGTACTCATTGCATTAGCCCAAAACACTTGTGAAGTGTTGTTCTCATTCAACATTGTTCTTCCCATTTCAGTGAGCACTCTATTCTTCCTCTCTACAACACCATTTTGTTGTGGAGTCCTTGAAGCTGAGAAGTTGTGGTCAATCCCCATATTGTCACAGAACTCAGCAAAGGCATTGTTCTCGAATTCGCCACCATGATCAGTCCTTATTCCTGAAATTGAAAATCCTTTCTCGTTCTGGACCTTCTTGGCAAATACAACAAACTGATCAAATGTTTCATCTTTAGATGACAGAAAAATAGTCCAACAAAATCTAGAGAAATCATCTACAATAATCAATGTATATAGATTGCCACCAAGGCTCCTCACCCTTGCTGGACCAACAAGATCCATATGTAGCAATTGCAATGGTCTATTAGTAGATATTTCATTTTTGTTTTTGAAAGATGACTTAGTTTGTTTTCCCTTTTGGCATGCTTCACAAGTCAAATCATTTTTGAAACTAAGTTTGGGAATGCCAATCACTAAGTCCTTTTTCAGCAACTTGTTAAGTTGAAACATATTGACATGAGCTAATCGCTTGTGCCATAGCCAACTCTCATTCAAGTTACTTACAAAACAATTTTCAAAAATTGAAGCATTACTAGAGAAGTTAAGAGAATAACAATTACCATCTCTAGGTGCTCTAAATAAAGCTTTTGTTTTCAAATCATTTATGGAGATCAAATCCTTTTTAACAATCAAGCATTCTTCAGAATCAAAGATAACTAAGTTACCCTTGTCGGTGCTTTGGCTTACACTAAGGAGGTTGTGACACAATCCTTCAACTAGGTAGACATCCTTGATGAGTGGACCCTCATTGTTCCCAATCTCACCAATGCCGGTGATCTTCCCGATTTGGTCACCACCAAATGTCACCTTTCCACCATCCTTAGGCTTGATTGAGACAAATTTGGATTTATCTTCAGTCATATGTCTTGAGCATCCACTGTCAATGTACCATTTGTTGGGCCTTGATGCTCTAAGACATACCTGCAATCCACAAAGGATCAAGTTTTAGGTACCCATCTTTTCTTGGGTCCTTTGGGGTTAGTTTGGACCTTGGGAACATAAGTTCTGTTAGTTCTCTGATAGTTTTGATGATTGTCAACAACTACAGACAATTGAAGAGGTTTTGCTCTTAAGTGTCAAAATTCTGTTTAAGAGCAAACCTCGAGGTTGGGTTTGTAACCTCGAGGTTTGACCTTACAGAAGCTTTAAAAATCAAGTGTTCGAATGTTGCAAAACTTGGTTTCACAAGTTATATGTGAAACCTCGAGGTTGAGAAGTCAACCTCGAGGTTCTGGTTCAGTTGGAGAATCCAAGTTTCTTCATTAACACTTGTAACCTCGAGTATGCAAAGCTAACCTCAAGGTTCAACTCATACAGAAAGGTCATGTTGTTCATCAAGCACATGAACCTCGAGGTCCATATTTCAACCTCGAGGTTGGACACTTTGTTTTGAAACTTAAGCCCGATGAAAACACCTTGGACCTCGAGTATGATGTTGCAACCTCGAGTTTTATCACTTACAGAGAGCACACTGGTTTTCAAAGTATTGAAAACCTCGAGGTTAACATTGTAACCTCGAGGCTGGGCTTTATGTTTAACTTTGAACTTTGCACTTTCAAAGAGCCAACCTCGAGTACAGATGTACAACCTCGAGGTTGTCGAGCTCCAGTGAAAACTAAAGGTTTGTAACAAACTTCAAACCTCGAGGTTACTTTTGGAACCTCAAGGTTTGCAAGTTAATGAGATCTATCAGAAGGTTTCTCCTCAAGAGAAACCTCGAGGTTCACTGTGCAACCTCGAGGTTGAATGATTTTAAAACAAAGGTTTGCCTGAAGATTTCAGGCCAACCTCGAGGTTGGATGAACTAACCTCGAGGTTAGTGACCGTTGAAGCTTTTTCAAATCTGTGAAATCTGTTATATCTTGTTGATTGATCTACTTGCTTTCATATATCATTCACTCATGATCCCAGATATGTTTAACAAGTTTGTTGAGTGTTTTTTAGTTAGCACAGATCAAGATTATTGAAGATTTGTAAGAAAAAGTAAAAAAGTGAACAGTGCATTTAATGCACCTGCACAACCTCATCTACTTTCGGCTAATCCATCTGAGCACGCCTTGTTAACGTTAAAGAATGTTTACTACATCAAGTAAAGTCAATTCCAACGGGCAGAAACTCAGAAATCCACATCAGATCACATAAACACTTGGATTAGCAGAAGTTTAGAGAGAGAAGATAACCAGAACCCAAGTTAATCACTTCCAACGGTTGGAATCATCCTACAACGGTCATTTAATGTTCTCTACCTATAAATAGAGAACATTAATTTCTTCACAAGCTGATACAACTACTTAGAGCGAAAATTTATTGAGTCATTTATTGTATCAAGCTTTCATCTGCATTGTATCATTTTGATACTTAGTTCTTCAGTGTTTATCCTATCAGCTCTGTAAGAGAGTCAAATACTTGTAAATCATTTATTGATTGAGATAACTACAAGTCAGGGGACTTGGTAGTTGGGGTGTATTGATTACAACTTGTAAGGGGGAGTGTGTTCTAGTGAGAGAACAACCCTTAGTACAGAGTGTGTAATCAATATTTGATTATAGTGGATTGAAAATCCCAGGTGAAGCTTGGGGACTGGATGTAGGTCAGAGAAAAGACCGAACCAGTATAAATCACATTGTGTAAAGCTTTCCTTCCCTACTCCTCTGTTAGCCTCTGTTTTCATTAGTCAAAAACAGAGCTCAATCTTTAATATTTTTTTTAAAAGATACCCAATTCACCCCCCCTCTTGGGTATTTAGCTCCATTCTTCAAGTTCCTTTTGGTACCCATTGATAATTCCCTACAGGCTTAATTTTTCTTTCATTCCTATGAAAGCAAGATGAAGTAGAATGACCCTTCCTATTACAATAATTACAATGTGCAAAGGGATTTGAAGAATGAACTGATTTTGTAAAATAGTTCATGTATGATTTTTGACCACTCTTCTTCTTGCCTTTCTTCTTATCAAAATCCAGTTTGTAACCAATGCCTGATCTATCATTTATAAATCTTTGTTGTTTCAAAATCACATCAAGCATTTCACTTCCCTTAGTGAATTTTTCGAGTGCTTTTGTAAGATGTAAATTCTTTTGCTTTAAATCAGGGCACTCTTGACAAACCAAGATTTCGGGAGAAGAAAGTTTTTCAATTTGCAATTCAAGAGTAACGTTTTTCTTTTTGAAAGCCAAATACTTTTCAGTAAGTTGCTCAAATTCCTTTTGCACAAGATTGTATTCAGCAAATAGTTCATCATAGGAAGGTTGAGATTCATATACCTCACTATCATCTTGTTGTTCTTGAGCTACCAGGCATATGTTTGCTTTTTCTTCTTCTTCTTCAGCTTCATCTTCATCGGATGAGCTATCTCCCCATATGGCTGAAACATATGCCTTCTTCTTGAACTTTTTGAACTTCTTCTTTTCTTTCTCTTGATTCTTCAACTGAGGACATTCTGATTTGATGTGTCCGGGCTTCTCGCATTCGTAGCATATAATAGGCTTCTTTGATTCATAGCTAGAACTCCCCTTCTGAAACTTCTGGAAGCCTTGATCCTTTTTATAGAATTTCTTGAATCGTTGGACCATTATCCCAATTTCTTCATCCTCATCTTCTTCTTTATCATCTGACTCTTTGCTTTCTTTGGTAGTCTTGAGGGCTATTCCTTTGTTCTTTGCATGCACTTCATCCAGACCCTTCTTGAATTTTAGCTTGGCTTCATACTCAGATAAGCTTCCAAAGATAGCAGCCACAGACATCATTGATTCTCCTCACGCTTCCTCTATCGCTGTGACCTTGGCCTCCCATTCCTTATTCAAAATGTTTAGAATCTTTCTCACTTGGACCAACTGGTCGTATTCCTTCCCAAGAGCCGCGAGTTGATTGATGAGATGAGTGAAACGAAGCTGAAATTCTCCAATCGATTCACCAGGCTTCATTCGAAGAAGATCATACTCTGTCATAAAAGTATTTACTCGATTTTGCTTCACTCCAGTTGTGCCTTCGTGAGCGATCTCTAGAGCATCCTACATGTGTTTAGTAGAAGGCAAAGTGCAAATACAAAAATATTCTTGTTCACTCAGTGCACTTTGGAGAAGTAGAACCGCCTTGCTGTTGAGAGTGACGTTTCTTCTATCATTGTCGTCATAGTCTTCTTCTAGCTTCATGACCCTCACACCATCTTCAAGTACAGTTGGTATGTAGTCACCTCTTTCGAACACTCTCCAAAGTCCATACTCAGTAGCATTGACGAACACCTTGAATTTAGCTTTCCAAAATGTGTAGTGTTCACCATTGAAACCGGGTGGCTTGTTGATAGAAGCTCCATCGGGTAGAATACCATCCATGTTGATCCTTCTCGAGATGTTAAGCTCATAGAGAAGACCTTGCTCTGATACCAAATAAAAGAGGAGCTTGATATCCAAAAGGGGGGGTGAATTGGGTATCTTTACAAATTTTAAGAAACAACTCTGTTTTGGACAAGTGAAAATAGAGTGTAACAGAGGAGAAAGGGAAGGAAAGCTTGCACGAGAGAAATTATCCTGGTTTGGTCTTATCCTTGACCTACATCCAGTCCCCAAGCCACACTTGGGATTTTCAATCCACTATAACTCACAAATTGATTACAAGCTCTGTACTCAAGAGTAGTTCTCTCTCTAGAACTCACTCCCCCTTACAAGTTGCAATCAATTATCCCAACCACCAAGTCCCCTGACTTGTGGTTCTTTACAATCAATGAATAATAACAAGAATGACTCTCTCAAAGAGTAGATAGTGATAATCACTGAAGCTCACAAATAGAGATGGAAAAACTGAAAGTATTGAATGAACACTTAATGAATTTCGCTCTCAGTTGTTCTGGGTTGTTCAGAGTTTTTGAGAAGACTTCAATGTGCTCTATTTATACCTAGAGAGTATTAATTGACCGTTGTAGAATGAATCCAACCGTTGTAGGTGATTAGCATTAAGTTTGGTCAGCTTCTCTCTCTAATCTCCAACTAATTCCAGGTGATTAATTGATCTGAGGTGGCTCTCTGAGGATTTTTCCGTTGGAGAAAAGTTTACTTGTTCAAGGAAACATTCTTGACCGTTGAGAAGGCGTGCTCAGGTGGATTAGCCAAAAGGAGGCTAGTTAACTGAAGTGCATTAAATGCTTCAGAGCACTTTTTGCTTTTTGCCTTTGACCTTCACCAATCTTCATCTATGTCAACTGTAATTCACTTAGCAAACTGGTTAAACATAGCTGGGAACATAAGTGAATGATAAATGGAAGCAATGAGATCAAATGAAAGTGTTTTACAAATTCGTTTAATTTGAAAATCAGTTTTCAACGCTCTATACTCGAGTATGTTCCTCTATACTTGAGTATGTCACTGTGCACCTGAGTCAATACTTGAGTATCCAAACTGATACTCGAGTATGCAGCTTCCAGAGGCAAACCATCGTGACTTGAACTTTCAAAACCAACCTCATTACTCGAGTATGTAAGTATGTACTCGAGTATGGAACTATTTGTGAGAAAATTTTTAAGTTCAAAACCCTCAATACTTGAGTATTCATTCCAATACTTGAGTATTCAAATCATTGACAAATGGATAACCTCTCTGTATGACCAATACTCGAGTATTAATCTATCTTTCAAAAATTGTGAAGTTTTTCCATGTCAATACTTGAGTATTCAAAACAGGTGTAAAGTTGAAAAACTTTGTAAGAGCCCAATACTCGAGTATCCAAAACCTATATTTGAGTATACAACAGTTATAAAAGTTAGAGAGCTCTTTGTAAGACCAATACTCGAGTATACCAATACCATACTCGAGTATTCACTCAAGGTGACAAATTTGATTGCTCTTTGTAAGTCCTATACTCGAGTATACAAGTGTCATACTCGAGTATCCACTCAAGTTGAAGAATCATTTGCTCTTTGTAACTCAAATACTCGAATATAGCTTCCTATACTTGAGTATTGACTCAACTTGAAAAATTTGAATCCTCTCTGGATGACCTATACTTGAGTATGTCAGTGCAATACTCGAGTATGAACTTGAGTTCAAAAACTTGATTACTCTCTATGACTTCAATACCCGAGTATTGCTTTCAATACTTGAGTATTGACTTGTAAAATGCATTTGAGCAATCCACTGTCAATCCAATACTCGAGTATACAATCCTATACTCGAGTTTCCAATTGACAGATGATTTTTAACAACTTTGAAAACTTCAAAATATGTTTACAATTGTTGATTATCATCAAAACACATAGAGAACTAACATTCTTCACTTTGTATCGTGAAGTTTTACACTTCGGACAATTATTGAGGCCTTCGTACTCGTTTCTGTATAATATACAGTCATTAGGGCAACTGTGTATCTTTTTATACTCCATATGCATCGTAGATAAGATTTTCTTGGCCTCATACATACGATTTGGAAGTACATTATCATCTGGCAACATATCACACAACAATTCAAGCAACGACGTGAAACTGCTATCGGTCCACCCACAAATTGCCTTTAAGTTGACCAAATGTAAGGTCCCAGTCAACCGTGTATACTTAGTACACCCAGGGAACAAAGGTGTCTCTGCATCACTCCGCACGCTATTATATTCATACGGTTGTGCAAAAGATTCGACCTCAACATCATAAATCATTCTCTCCATTCCATTGTCATCTACCTCAACTTCATTTTCGTGGGACGCACTGGTAGTTACCTCCTCACCATGCCATATCCATGTTGTGTATCGAAGGTTTATTCCATCACAAATTAGGTGATCCCTTATATTAGCAATATCCCTCTGAATCCTATTTAAACAATTAACACATGGACAATAATACATCCCGTTTTTTGTAGCCACATTCCTTCTAGCAAATTCAATAAACTCTTCCACCCCTTTCTCATATTCTTCGCTAGTTCTCAAAGCATTCATCCAACTATAACCCATTTTATTATCACCTAAGACATTTCCAACAACAGTCAAGTTCATATTTGACATGCTTTCTTTTTTTTTTTTAAAAAAAAAGGCAACATTTCCCCTTAAAAGCAAGACATCCCAAAATTTCAATAACAAGCAATTTCAGCATAATTCAACAAAACTTATAACTAAAGCAATTTAGAACAATATCAACTATTAAATCCAACAATTTCATGAACTAAGAGAACATTCGAATTATTCATACTGACATATACTTCAATCAATAATGGTAAACCATGAAGCCATAAGACAAAAGTGTTGTTCTCTCTTAGGAATAAGGTATCATATAAGGACAATATATGTGTGTGTTAATAAAATAAAAGCAACTGACCTACTTGGGAGCGCAATCGTTTGCTTCAAACCTTTGACCAAGATTTCTCAGCAGGTAATCAAATAGACAAAGATGACTCTCTTTTAATCTCTTCCTGTCTATATCTGCATTATCATCATATGGTTGTTCTATTAAGAACCAAGCACAAAACTTATTTGCAAACAGTAATAGAAAATCTTGTTAACAATGTAAGTTCTCTAAGCAAGAAACCCAAGTTAATGAGTGTTTAACCAGGTCATAGTAAGATTTTGCAATTTTATTGGATCAAGAGGCTTGAGTGATCTCAAGAAGTACAAATCTGGAACAATCAAAGCAAAACAGGGATTGTTTTTTTTTTCTATAAGAACTCCGGTTACTAAACTAAAAAAATGTGAAAACTTCTGCAACAACATCATCAGGGCCTTTTTCTTCACAAATGTCTATTCGCATATAGCTAAATTTCAACTAGTGAATGATAGCAGAAATCAGTTAAGCATCGGCAATTTATGCAAAATATCAGGACCCACATCTTCGCTATCATAAGGTGGTTGTTAAAATTGGTAAAAACAGAATAATGATCAAGAGAGCAAGCTTAACTTGTGAATAAATTAAAACTTTCAAACTTATATTTAGTTTAAAAGAAATAAACAACACCAGAAAAAAAGATTGAGGGAGAGACCGTGATGTCAGATGTCTACAAAGTCAAATTGTCTCGGAGAAGTTGCATGATCAATGTACTATCTTTGTATGACTCTTCACCCAATGTGTCAAGTTCAGAAATTGCCTTATCAAAGGCCTGCCAAATAATAAAAAAGATCAAGAGGTGAATTTTAAAACTGCTTTCCTATGGTTAAAAGTTTGCTGTGGTACAATTCATGGTGTTTGGCCGTTGATCAGAATTGCAAGCAGTCATTGATCAAACATCAAAGCTGCCATGGCAATGAATTGAATTGAATATGAAAAACTCAACATGTAGAAAATTCCTCACAGGATCTTATGATTGGACATCATATGAATAACAACTGATTGAGTATTTGACAGTGAATCATCAGGATGCCCCATGTATGCCATTGAAAGACAGAAATAATTAAAAAGGAAGGCTTATATGTGGCACAATGGACTTGTTGTGGGTCTTAAGATATAATCAAGTATCACCATTATCTCAGCAAAACACACTCAATACTTACCCAACTTTTTACAGAACTATTAAGGAATTGAAGCATTTTCAAATTATTTACAATATCCATGTATTGGAACCAAGCTGTGAGATTTTGAACCTACTTTTCATCTTTAGTAGCAATTTCATTTTGCATTTCTTTACTCATATTTGATCCGTATTTACTAACAGAAACATTTGACCAGGTTATGAATTGAATTGATGTGCATATCTAACTTGTTAAAACCAATGAAAATTAGAGAAGGTTATAAAAAAACCAAGGGCATAAAAAAGCCTATCGTGGCAAAATAAGTTGCTAGCTCATAGTGCCAGTTTGTTGACACTAGAGCCGACGATAGGCGAAGAACAAAAGGTTCGACAAAAATCAGAGAAGAACCACGGGAAGAATTTAATACAAAATCAGAGAAGACATCTTAAGTTAACCTATTACCACTAAATCAAGGCAGAAATGTGGCGGGATTTGAGCACAAAATCAGATCAGACAAACCACAATTTTAATAAGTTCACAAACAAGGAAGCCACAGATTGGAAATTTGGAATAATGGAAGCCGTGGGAAGATTAAACTTACCTGAAGCAACGGTTTGGAATAGCGGTTGAGTCGTGAAAAGGAAAACCCAAGACCTCCCTGAGCTTCTGGGTCCGACTCCGAGCTTGTGTGTGTCTGAGCTTCTGGAGTTCTAGGTCGTGCCAAACAGCCGAAGGACAACGGAGGTGGGTGGTGGCGATAATGGAAGGACGAAGGAGGAAGGAGCAGAGTGAGCTTCTGGGTCCGAGTCGTGGGTGCATCCGATTGTCCGAGCTTCTGTCTCGCTAGGTCAGAAAAGAGGGAAGGAGAAGAGTGAGCCGTGTATTGATCGAGGATAGATGACAGAGAGGCGAACTGGTGAACGCAGAGAAGGGTTAAACTAAAATAAACTGAAATTAAATTTAAAAAAAATGCCTATAAGCGACCTGATAATTAATTAGGTCGCCAATTTTTAAATATTGGCGACCTGAAAAATTAATCAGGTCACCCATTTTTTTAAAAAGGCGACCTGATAGTATATCAGGTCGCCTATTTTTAAATATTGGTGACCTGATATATTATCAGGTCGCCAATTTTAAAAAATAGGCGACCTAATTAATTTTTCAGGTTGCCAATTTTTCTATTACAGGCGCGAAAGCAAAAAATTCTCCCATATTTCCCTCTGGCGCCAGATTATTTGGCAGATTTTAGACGTCTTGAAACAATATCAGGTCGCCAAAAATGAATTTTATTCCAAAAAAAATTAAATTTGATGGCGCTAAACAAAAAATTCTCATATTTCTCATGGCGGGAAGCAATTAAAGCGTCCTGAAAAACATTTAGAACGTCAAAAATTAATTTTAGAAGTCCTAAACAATAATTCAGGACGTTGAAGGCTCATTTTCCTTATATATAATTACAAGAATGTCATTTGCCTCATTTTTTACTACCTATTTCTAATTTAGGACGTATTTCAGGGTAGTAATATCAAATTTCTGTAGTAGTGATTATTTTCATAATTAGTTTAGGCTAAATTTTCTTCATAAATTTCAATACATTATTCAAACTTCAAATCCTAAAATTTGGGGTGTTATAATTGTCACATGTCATCATCCTAACCACCTTTGCCATACTTTCCGTCACTTTTTGCCAGGGCCAAGAAGGTCCAAAGTTTGACTTACATGGAAGGGTCCAAATTTCCATCGGGTATAGGTGGGAAGTGGATTCAATGGTACCAAACATGATAAAATTAGAGTTCCATCATCAATTCCACTTCCATGACTTCACTTCCATGGTACCAAACGGGGTATATTAGTATCATAATTCTTACTCCACATATCAATAACATAGTTAAATTTTCTAAAATAAATTTGAATGATATAATTTTCCAAGCATAGAAGTAGTTGCATTGATTAAAGCTACGAAAAGCTGACACTATTAAAAAATACAATATTTACGATGGAATTTATGAGGAAACTTATTTCCGTTGCAACTTTTGGTAAATTTACAAGGGAAATAAGTTTCCCTTGCAAAATGATGATTTTTGCGAGGGCGCAAAATGGTGAATTTTTGCAAGGAATACTTATTTTCCTTCACAAAAATCACAATTTTGCGACGAAAAATTAGTTCTCTTATAAAATAGGCTAATACCACTCTGGTGCTATTTATAAGTCCAGTTTGACCAAAAAATTTGGTCCTATTTATAAGTCCAGTTTCGGAAATAAATGAGATTGTGACAATTTTACCAATATTAATTGCACCCATAAAGATAGAGAGAGAAGAAACAATCAAAAAGTACCCAATCATAAATGAGGGTAAAGTTGAAAATTTACCCTATAATCATTGTGTCTACTAACTTTTCTTGGTATGTGAGATTTAGTCAAAGTGAACTTATAAATAGGACCAGAGTGATATACAATAACTAGCAAGGGAACATTTTTTTTGCTCAAAGAAGTACTTGCATTACCACAAAAGAGACAGAAGTACATCAGTTACACTAGGAATGAAAAAAAAAAACACACAAGCGCAACAGTAAGTCAATAACATAAAGTAAGTAAACTACCGAGAAAGGAAAACTAGCCAAAATACAAAGTACGGGAGGTACAAACTAATCCCCAACCATTACATGGCTAGGCAAAGAAGTATCATCCATAACACCAAAAGCGTCCTGAACGTCCAAAGTTAGCAGAGAAGACAAAAAAGGTGATGGTTCTGGAACCCACCCTACAAGGTACACCTCCTTAAAAGTATTTGCTGCAAGAGAATCAGCAACACGGTTACCCTTTCACAAAGTAAAGGATAAAGAGAACCCAACCCTGTCAGTCAAGAGACAAATAATATCATGAATAATGCCCCTACTACGCCAATCACATAAGGCAGGGGATTTAGAATCAACGCAAGATATCAGAGAGAGACAGTCAGATTCAAAAATAACTTTATCATGACCTAAATTAATAGCTAACAACATTGCCCTTTTGAGGGCCAAAGCTTCCGTCATAAAGGCAGAGATAGATTTCACTTTGTCCACAAAACCCTACCTAAAATGACCCAGATAATCGCGACATACCACCCCAATGGCAGCAAACTCTCTGTCGGCTACAAAGGCTCCATCAGAGTTGATTTTCAGTGAGTCAGGTCCAGGAGGATTCCAGCAATGATGAGCAATAGAAGGCTCATTGGGTAGATTGAACTTCGTATTCGAATTTTCCAAGCAAGCCCAAAAGTCACAATTACTCTTCTTGGCTAATTCTATGATAGCAAAGGGGTTTGGATCCAAATGATTAAACACTTTATCATTCCTTTGTTTTCACATAAACCAAAGTAGCCAACTAATAAAGGAAATCTCATAAGACTTTAGGAAAGGCAAACTAAGTATTAGCACCCACCAGGCATTGAAATTAGACACACAGGTCAAATCAAATCTAGCTCCTAATGAACATCCGAACCATACACAGCGTGTCCAGGAGCAATGAAAGAAAAGATGCTCAAGGGTTTTATCAGCCTCTTCACAAACTGGACATAGCTTCACATTTGATCGTTTCCTGCGAAAGAGAGCAACATTAGTGGGGAGAGCATTATTGAGGATCCGCCAGATGAATTGTTGTACTCGCGGAATCGTTTTGAGTTTCCAAATAGATTTCCAACACTCTGGGGATATAATCAAAGAGGTTCTCGCTCTACCAGAAGGAGGAGAGGCCTTGGCTTTTCCCACGTGGTAACCTATTTTGACCGTATAATCACCATTCTTCGCTTTAGTCCATATCAACTTGTCCTTCAAGCCATTTGTAGGAATAGGAATTTCCCGAATTGCACAAATAATGTCATGAGGAATATATTGAGCAACCGGCGAGAGGTCCCAAGATCCGTCTACAATGAGATCGCAAACTCTCCTGTGCTTCACAAACCAATCTTCACTATTCTCAAGTTTTGCAGGGAATAAGACTCCCAGGACCCAGTTAACTCCCCAAATACCAATATCATGACCTGTTCCCACATCCCATAGAAGGTCATCCTTAAGGAACTCTCTGCCAATAAGAATGCTGGACCAAGCCCATGACGCTCTACTCCCCTTCTCCGCCTCAGCAAAACCCACCTTAGGGAAATAAATACTCTTGAGTACTACAGCCCATAAATCATTGGGACGAGAGAAAAGTCTCCACGCCGTTTTAGCAAGCATCGCATCATTCATTATACTTAGGTCACGAAAGCCCATGCTTCCCTGACTCTTACTTAATGTTAACCAATCCCAAGCCTTCCAATGTGTCCTGCTACCGAAAGCACTACCATCCCACCAAAAATTTGCAGTAAGGCTATGAATTTCCTTGCATGTTTTATGGGGAAATTTGAAAAGATTCATAGGATAAATCGGGATAGCCTGGATGACCGCTTTGATCATAACCTCTCGTCCTACAAAAGAAAGGAGGGACTGTCCCCACCCTTGAAGTTTCTTTGTGACTCGCTCCCTGATATAGGCCGAAGCTTGACGTTTGGTCTTTCCCCAAACACTCGAAATGCCAAGATACTTTCCAGTGTCCTCAGTGGCTGGAATACCTAGAATACTCCCAACTGGGGGTCTGACACAATCAGGTGTATTAGCAAAGAAAAAAATACTGGATTTATCAAGGTTGATTACTTGGCCAGAGGCCACACAGTACTGATGTAAGATAGACTTCAACTGAATACAATTCTCCCGACTCGCATTCATATAGAACAAAGCATCATCAACAAAGAAATTATGAGTAAGAATCGAGCAACTATTGCTTAACTTAATCCCTCTAAGCAGTTTCGCCTCCTTACAAGAAGAAATCATACGAGAGAGAACCTCGGCCATAAGAATAAACAGGTAGGGAGAGAGCGGATCCCCTTGTCGTAAACCTCTAGTAGGGGAGAAAGTGTGAACAGATTTGCCAGATAGGCAAATACTCAATCTCATTGAGTGCACACACTACATAACAAGAGAGACCCAGTCGACGCAGAACCCAAAACGTAAAAGCACCTTTTCCAGGAAATTCCATTCAACCCTGTCATAAGCCTTACTCATATCCACTTTAAGGGAGAATTCATATTTGCCACTGTCCTTTTTCCTCCGAAGGTAATGATACACCTCATGAGCAATGATGATACTATCTTGGATACACCGGCCCGGAACAAAAGCGCCTTGGTGTTGGGAAATGCATCTATCAAGCAAAGGCTTCATTCTGTTCGAGAGGACCTTAGAGATGATCTTGTAAGAGAAATTACACAAGCCAATCAGCCGAAAGTGAGATACATGCTCAGGTTTATCTACCTTTGGAATCAGTATAATGTTCGTCTCATTCAACGGGTCTAAACCAACTTTCCCTGCAAAAAAGTCCTGTACCATAGTACAAACAGAGTCACTAATTTTAGACCAAGCATTATGATAAGACATAAGAAGGAGAATCTTCTCCTGATCCAAAAACCATGCATGTGATATAAGAAGGAGAATCTAGTTCCCCGGAATCAATGATCTTTCATATCTTTTATCAACTTGTGCTGGTTCTTCTCCTGATCTTAAAGGTAATATATTTGTAAGCAATCTATTAACTTGGGTATAACTTTATGCCGTTCAAGTTATAGTCATTAATTCAGTTGAATTTTTTAAGTTTTTTTATCTTTCTTTTTTTTTTGGTTCAATCAGCTGTGTCTTCTCTGTGATGCTTAATGCTTATATTTCCTCATAATGTTTAGCAAGCTGCACTGAGGTTAAATTTCTTAATGGATGTTTAGATCACTGCTGCTGTGTCACAATTGGTGAATCCAATTATTTCAAAAGGATACCAGTGTTATCTGGTCCAAAGCAAGTTGATTTCAAACTTGATATTAGCAATGAACTTTTGTCCTTTTAAGACATCTGAAGACTCATCGTAATTTATTCTCGTGGCTTACTCAGCATAAGTGATATATTTCCTCCAGTCAGTTTAAATTTTGTTGGCGGGGCATCCATGGTTTTAAAACCTGAACAATACCTTATTCGTTATGGTTTCTTTGTAAGTATATCTATCTATTTCTTTGGTTAGATTCTTGCATTTTTTCCTACTGAAGGAGAGCTATTATTTTTTGTTTTATGCCACTGGTTATACTACGATGTGTCACTCTGCTGTAAAAGGATGAATATGCATTGTGGTGCATTGGTTTCCAGAAGGTGCAAGAAGGGGTTACAATTTTAGGAGGTAAGACCCTCTAGGAGATTATTTAAAAACCATGCATGGGTACTTTTTGTCAATTGAAAACTTGATTATAAATTGTCGTTTTTGTAAATAGTAAATATGTATATAATTCTGACTTTGGTAGGTTATTGGGAAGAATCTAATTTGACATGACAGGGTATTTCTGGTTTACTCTAATGGACTGGGACTTCAAAGTATGATCCGGAAAAGGGTTTCGATTGGCTGATTGTTATAATCCAATACTTCTGCTCTGATGTCTGTGTAAAGCTATATGAATCAATAAAAGTTGGCTTTGTTTTGACTTGAAAATGTCTTCATAAGCATGATACTCATATCTTTGCTACTCCAGTCTTTTTAAAATATTGGGTTGAACCTTTTGTCTCCTCATCTTGCAGATGTTGTCCTGAAAGATAAGATTTTTGTCTATGACTTGGTTCATCGACGAATTGGGTGGACTATGATTCCAAGTTCACGAAAGGAAGAACTTGTAAGCACCACAGGACTGTTGTTGTTTAGACTTTTTTTGTTCATTTTGCTCGCAACATTATAATTTATAAAATTTTATTTTTGCCATGTAAACTCTTATTATTGTTAGAATTTATTTTTATAATATACAAGTCTTTTTGTTTTCTAATTTTTAATATATTTTTTTGTAATTATTTTATTTTTTCTGATATTTTATATTTTTTTAAAAAATTAATTGGCATTTGCGAGGGAAAAGTGTTTCTCTCGCAAAATGGTGGATTTAATTTCCCTCGCAAAATCCACCATTTTGCAATGGAACAAGTTTTCCTCGCAAAATCCACAATTTTGCGAAGGAAATGATTTTCCCTTGCAAATTCAAGGATTTGCGAGGGAAAATTCTTCCCTCGCAAACCCTGAAATTTGCGAGGAAAAAAATCATTTTTATAACGGAAAATTAGTTTGTGAGAGCCATTTTTGCGACGGAAAATTAGTTTGCGAGGGCCATTCTTGTGACGGAACTTATTCCGCTGTAAACTAGTTTTGTGATGGAAAATAGCTTTTTTACGAGGGAATTTTTCCGCCGCAAGAAACAGTTTCTTTTGTAATGTGATGGTATAAATTTATTGAAAAGAAAAATACATATCTTTGATATAATAAAAATGATAAATGGATTAATTGCTCCAGTAACCGCCAAGGAAGTAAAAGATTATGTATTATGTACTGTAAGTGGGTTTAATGCTTTGATTTTCCAATAGATGAACTGGATGCTTATCAGCCCTTCTGATATAACTACTATTCAGGTATTCTTTCATAAAATAAGCCAGATACTGAACCAGCCAAAAAAAAAAAAAAAAAGATTATAAATCCATTGCGTGCTGTAAAAGAATTGGAATTGGAAAAAGGTTACCTTAGTAAAAACTTGTCCCCTCGATGCACCTTCACCATTATTCTTAAGGAGACTTTCATTTTTTTTAGTCAATTTGATTGTGACTTATAGATAGGTCTAGTCGTTGCTCGCAAGTCCCACATCACCTTTTAAGTGTATAAAATAGAATAAAATAAAAAATGACAATTAATAATGAAACAAGGGTTTATAAGTAAAAATACACATGTGTTTTATCTTTTGGGAGCGTCCAGCACCATATACTTTTTTTGGGAGCAGAAATACACATGTGGTTACATTTTAGGAGCAAAAGTCACACCACCGTTAAAATCTAGCTTGCTGTAAATATAGCTTTTTCTGTTGTAAATGACCAGATTTTAAATTTTGTTGTAAATACAGTACTTCCTGTTGTAAATTTAGTCTTTTTTATGTTGTAAATGACCTTTCTATGTTCAAAATTCAGGTGTTTAAATGTTGTTGTAAATATAACATTTTATGTTGTAAATATGGCCAGAGTTTAAATTTTGTTGTAAATATAGCTTTTTTTTTTTTGTAAATGACCTTTTTATGTTCAAAATCCAAGTGTTTAAATGTTGTTGTAAATATAACATTTTCTGTTGTAAATATGACATTTTCTATTGCAAATGCACCGTTAAGTTAGATTTTAATTGTGGTGTGATTTTTATTCCTAAAATGTAATCACATGTGTATTTTTGCTTCGGAAAAAGCATATAGTGTTGGGCGCTCCCAAAGGTAAAACACATGTATATTTTTGCTCCTTTACCCATGAAACAAATATGTAACTATAAAAGTTGTCCCTCTAAAAAAGTTGATATGGCAAAAGAGCAAAAAAAATAAAAATTGTGTCGTTCTTAATTTCTTTAGTTATATCTACTTTATTTCATTTTGGTTAAGAGTTGTTGGCCTAACTCTATACCCCCACAAGAACGTGATCAATTTTTAGACTTAAAAGGTGAGGCGAGACTTGAGAGTAGTGACTAGAATTAAAGAAAGTTACCTTAAGAATAACGGTGAAGGTGCATCGAGGCCCGAGGGGACACATTTTTACTAAAGTAATCTTTTACCAATTCCAATTCTTTTACAGTACGCAATGGATTTAAAATTTTGTCTTTATATATTATAGATGATAAAGTGGAAATTATTCTTAAAAGTAAAATTGTATTTAAAATTTTGTAATAAATTACCAAAAGTTGACATAAAGTTCAGTGATGGATTTTGTTTTTAAAAATAAATATAAGTCCTCAGAATATAACTTATATTTGCACATTATGAGTGGACATAAGTTTCCTATCACAGTCCATCACCTAAATCTTCAATTGGGACTTTGATTTCTCATAACTTATTGCAAAAGATTAAGATGAAGAACTGAAGCAAAAAACATTCTCCAGATTATTTATAGAAAGTTCATGTTATGACAATTAATCAATTATAGATTGTCCGGTTGGCGTCCTTTCTTAGCATTTTTAAATATATTATTTTGATTTTATTGTTTAGATCTATTATAAAAATTATAATAAATGTGTCAAGTTTCTTAAAATATCATCTTTAATTATTTGGATAAAAAAATCATCTTTAAAACTCATTTGTATGAGAATAATTCTTTTATGGAAGCTCTCTTACAATGTGTATGTGAATGGTTTATAACTAAATTTATAAATTTGTTAAATAAAATAAATTTAATAATTACATTATTTAGAATCAAAATATATTATCTGACAAACTACACGATCGGAAGTCGGAACCAACTACAGAGTAAAATTAATAGGGAAAATGCATTTAAGGCCCTTTTTAGAGAAAAAATACTAAAAAATGCCCCAAGATTCTGAAAATTCTAAAAAAAGTCTCAAGATTCTGAAAATCCAAAAAAGGCCCAAAGACCTTTTCTAGGATTTTCAGAATCTACATAAGTTTTTAAAGTAGCTGATATAGTTGTTAACCGGGGCTGATATTGTTGTTAATGCGACTGATTTAGTTGCTAAAATATTATTGTTAATGCAGCTGATTTAGTTGTTAACGAGTATTGATTTTGTTGTTAATATGACTAATTTAGTTGTTAACGTAGATTATGAAAATCTCAGAAAAGACCCTGAGACCTTTTCTAGGTTTTTCAGAATCTTATGGCTTTTTTTAGAATTTTTTTCTCTAAAAAGGGCTCTCACATGAATTTTCCCAAATTAATAAGGATGCTAAGTTGTACTACGTTCCCAAATTATCATTGACCGGAAATACTACCAATTAGTGATTTGCGTGATGACTGTTTTAAGGAAGAATTGTCGTCGTCGTTGACCCCAAAAAAAAAAAAAGGATATGATAAGGATGAATTGGACATTTTCTTTTTCGAATAAACCACAAAATCACGTGATTTTGGCCAGGTAAAGAAGGTAGACACGTTAAATAAAAATGCAAAAAGTCTAAAAAAGATAAATTAAATCAGTGGGATTCTTGTCAGGATTCCATATTTGTTGCGTCTGGGCCATCAAGTTTTACTGAAGCTCATAATGAGTGGACCATTAAATGTTAAGAAAAATCCTAATTAAATTAAACACAAATACTAAAATCTAAATTCAACGTAACCCTATATTTTCACATTCTTTCTCTTATTTACTATTATTATTGAAGGAGTATGAATAGAGACGAACTAAAAAAAAATTGAGAAATATAAAAATATGTCTTATATTTTGGATTAAGATTAATTTTCTAAAGATATCTTATTATATTTAAGATATTAGAAAGTATTAATTTTGATTTTGGATTTAGTTTTAGTTTTAATTTTGAGTGCTATCATGTCCCCACAACAACGTAATTTGCTTCTTTACATTTTTCAATAACCAATCTTTCTTTTACATTAAAAAATTCAAGTTGTGTTCATTAATCTGCTCGTGATAAAGATTTTTTTCCCCCCCTTTTCTCAAAGCATTTTTCAATAACCAACCTTTCTTTTACTTAAAAAAATTCAAGTTGTGTTCATTAATCCGCTCATGATCAAGATTTTTTTTCCTCAAAGCTTTGATAAATGCTAAACTTTATTAAAGCAGTGATGATAATGAGGGTTAAAGGATCTGCTTTTTGTCGGTACATTAAAGCGAGGGCTTCTCACCAGTATTTTTTTTAAAAAAATAATAATAAATTTCCTGATTGAGTTTGTTTTGGTAATTTCCAAAAGCAAAATTGTAATTTTTATTTTGTATTAAGGAGTTTGTGGCGGTTCTACAGCTATACCTTTTTGGCAGCTTCCAAACGCTGTTGTTGTTGTTGTTTTTTTTTTTTTTGGTAGTGTAGGTTCTTTTACCTTCATTTATTTGTTTTGTGAAGGATTTTATTTATCTTGTAAATTCTCATATTTGTGTTGTGCATGGCCATATCTTATAAATATCTTTATCTGTCATGTAAATGCTATATATCTTGCAAATGTTCTTATGAAAAAAATAAAGCAAGGCCACTACTATCTTTAGTGGACAAAACTTAATCTCATTTTGATCTAAGGGCGGCATGCAGTGAAATTTTAGAATCTTTTTAAGGGTTGATTGAAATAACATGGCTTCCATGGGACTAAGTGAAATTTTCCATATTTTATTCCTCACTAGACTTGTCCACAAATAAAATAATGCAGCTAAAAATATCTTCAAATATATGTAAAAGCAAATATAATACGCTAAACATGCTAAGTAATTTTTTTGGTTGAATTTCTTCTAATCTTATTACAAAAGTGCCCTTTTGCACCTCAGCTTTGTTAGTACGATTTGACTTTATTTGAAATAGAAGTATAAATCAAGATGTGTGTTAATTGCTTGATGCACTTGGACTCGAAATTTTGACGAGTCTGCTATGCTAGAAATGGGAAAAGCTTCTGTCCTTGTTTTCTTGCTTTTACTTCATTGCTTCATGGGTTCCTTAGCTTGGACTCATACAAACATCAATACTGATATATCCGCACTTCTTGCTCTTACATCTTATATCACTTCAGATCCATATGATTTCTTAGCTGATTGGTCTGTCTCTTTTTCTCCATGCAATTGGACTGGTGTCAGATGCGATACTTATCATAGAAGGGTCTACTCTTTGAATCTTGGTGGCATGGAACTTAAGGGCTCCATATCTCCACAGCTAGGAAATCTCTCGATCCTTGTGGAACTTGATCTTAGTGACAACAACTTTTATGGCCAAATACCAGAAGATTTAGTTCGATTGCGTAATTTGAAACTATTTAACTTGAGCTACAATGACTTTCATGATGAGCAAGTTCCAACATGGATAGGAAGTTTATCTTCACTTGTGCAACTAAATCTTCAAAATAACAATTTTAATGGATTTATTCCATTATCTCTATTCAATTTGTCATCGTTGGAGATCTTAGATTGTAATTTTAACTTCATTGAAGGGGCAATTCCACTAGAGGTGGGCAGACTTGAACAATTAAAGATTTTACGACTTGCGGGTAACAAACTATCGGGAAACATTCCTCACACAATTTCCAGCTTATCTTCCCTTGAGTTATTGAGTTTATCATATAATAGTTTGTCAGGTATGTTTTAGATTATTTTCAATCTTTATATCTGTTTTTGTTTTAAACAAGTGTATTCGGTTAGTAGGATCTTATCCTCGAGGAATTTCAGTCTGTTTCAATTGTTTATTTATTTAGTTTTGGTGTTTTTATGAATTTTCTTCTTAATTTTTGCCAACTATTTTCATTTCCTTTTCAAAGGGGGGAAAGCCCATTTGTAATAGAATTTTTGAACTGGATTATGTAGTCACTTTTTTTTTTTTTGTTCCATGAAAAAATTTTTGAAGGGTTTTTTTCAAATTGAGTAAACTGTACAACAAACATATTCTAAACTATATTTTGGTTTTAATATTCTAAACTATATTTTAATTTTATTATTTACTATAGTTATTATTTTAAAAAAGATTGTAGAGTTGACTAAAAGAATTTTTCTGGGTTCTCACAACAACTGCTGTTTTGATAGGAATGATTAAAAGGAATAGCAAATTGGACTTCAATGTGCCTCTTAGTTTTAATTGCCATTAATCCATCCAACTTTCTCAACCAAATACATAACCAACTGATTTAATCTGTGGTTATTAGCCGAACCAAATTAAAAAGGTTATACCTTTTTGAAAATAGTGGTTGTTCAGTTTTATCATTTAGAGTATATTTGTGTTAATTCATAAAAATGTGCAAGTCTAATTACATGTGTTTTTTTGAAAAAGATAAAGTTTTCTCATATACCATTCTGATCCTATTTATAAGTCCGTTTTGATCAAATCACATATACCAAGGAGAGGTAGTTAGCTCAATGATTATAGGGTAAATTTTCAATTTTACCCTCATTTATGAATGAGTATCTTTTAACTTTTTATTCTCTCGCTATTTTCATTGATACAATTAATAGGGGCAGAATTGTCATAATCTCATTTATTTAGTCAAAGGGAGTCACAAATAGGACCAATTTTTTTAGTCAAAAGGGACTTATAAATAAGATCATAGTGGTATATAATAACTTATGATATGTAAAGAATTGTTATTGACATTACCTTTTTTCTTACTCCCTCATTTTTTAAGGAGGCATACCAAATGAGATTGGCCATCTTTCGCAGCTAAAGATACTATATCTTGCTACAAATCAACTTACTGGTTCTATACCATCATCAATATTCAACAGTTCCGTATTGCGGGAGATTGATCTTCAAGAAAATCAATTATCTGGTAGTCTCTCAACAAATATGTGTTTTGGGCTCCCAAAACTTGAATTATTTTATGTGAATGGAAATGATTTGTATAGCAAAATACCATCCATTTGGCGTCACTGCAAAGAATTAGTAGAGCTACAATTGGGTGAAAACAATTTCAATGGAGGAAGCATACCAAGTGATATTGTAAATTTGACCAACCTGCAGAATTTATATCTTGGCTACAGCAACTTACAAGGTAAGAGTTTTAATTTTGTGATTGTCTTAAATTCTATTCCTGTATTTCACAAGACATTAGTGAACACTAATACTTTTTCTATATTAGTTTTAAATATAACATGTTGGTTTTTTTTAATCCTAAAATGAATATGAATAAGTTGGCATAACTTTCATAGTCTATGATCCATGTGGCATAGTTGTAAAGTATGTATAGCTGAAAACATCTCCAGCTGTGTGGATAGGCCACAACCTATTTAAAAAATCATCAAAAGATGAAAAAACATAAGGGTTAAGGTGGAAAAATACTTTAAGTTTTCAGGAAAAGTACGTCCAACACCATATACTTTTTAGAGATACAAAAATACCCACAAACTTTTAAAATTGAAGAAAAATGTCGGGATCGTTAAATATATCTTAGTACCATTACATAAAGGCCGTGGAATTTTGCGCACCCATTTTGAATGTTATTGTGTAATTTTACACTTTAGAAAAGAAAATGGTAATGGACGCACTTTGGTAAAGGCTGATGGGTTTTATCTCACCTTAATTAAATATTGAAAAATTTAAAAACAGGGAGCCCCTAAGGCAAAATAATCTTATAAGGATGATAAAAACGACTAGTTGGGATTTGAAATGTTTCTTTCTAGCCTTTTGCTTTTCATTTATCCTTATATATTTTGTTTCCAATGTCATGTTTTTTTAGTTTCTCCTTTTTAAAGGAAAATATTTTGCTGGTACTTATATTTTCCCTTTTATTTTTAATACTCTTTTTTATTGAATTAATTCTTTAATTTTTCTCTATCAATACCAATAGCCTTTTGTGACTTGGCTATGTAAGCACTATTAGCCCCTATACAGTCATATTGCAGGCGTTTTTTTCCTAAAAAAAGAAATTCATCTAATCTGCATAATAACTTGTGGTACGTAAAGAATATTGTTATTGATATTACTTTCATTTCAACCCCCAAATTTGAAGGACGCATCCCAAAAGAGATTGGTGATCTTTCACAACTAAAGCTTTTGGATCTTGGATCGAATCAACTTTCTGGTTCTATTCCATCTTCATTATTTAACAGCTCAATACTGCAAAAGATAAATCTTGCAAGGAATAATTTATTTGATAGTCTCCCAACAAATTTGTGTTTTGGGCTCCCAAAAATTGAATAATTTTATGTGAATGAAAATGATTTGTCTGGAAAAATACCATCCGTTTGGCATCACTGCAAGGAATTAGTAGAGCTACAATTGGGTGATAACAATTTCAATGGAGGAAGTATACCAAGTGATATTGTAAATTTGACCAACCTCCAAAATTTATATCTTGGCTACAGCAACTTACAAGGTAAGAGTTTTAATTATGTGATTGTCTTAAATTCTATTCTAGTATTTCACAAGACATTAGTGAATACTAATAATTTTTCTAGATTACTTTTAAATACAACATGATGGTTTGTTTTAATCCTAAAGTGAATATGAATAAGTTGGCATACTTTTCATAGTCTATGACTTCCATGTGGCATAGTATCACGTTTTTCTAGTTGAAAACATCTCCAAGTGTGTAGATGGGCCATAAGTTGTTCAAAAAATCATCAGAAGAAGGAAAAACATAAGGGTTAAGATGCAAAAATACCTTACGGTTGAACAAAAAGTACGTCCAATATCATATGCTTTTTATAGGTACAAAAGTACCCATAAATATTCAAAATTGAAGAAAAATGTCAGGCTTGTTGAGTATATCTTAATACTATTACATATTTAGAGGTCCTGAAATTTTTGCGCTCCCATTTTGAATGTTATTGGGTAATTTTACACTTTAGAAAGGAAAATGGTATAATGGACGCACTTTGGCAAAAGCTCATGGGTTTTATCTCACCTTAATTAAATATTGAAAAATTTAAAAACAGGGAGCCCCTAAGGAAAAATAATCTTATAAGGATGAAAAGAATGACTAGTTGGGATTTGAAATGTTTCTTTCTAGCCTTTTACTTTTCATTTATCCTTATATATTTTGTTCTATTTTTAAAGGAAAACAGTTTGCTGGTACTTATACTTTCCCTTCAATTTTTAATACCTTTTTGTATTGAATTAGTTCCTTAATTTTTCTCCATCGGTACCAATAGACTTTGTGACTTTGCTCTGAAAGCACTATTAGCCCCTATACAAGAGTTAATAGTACTAATAGAGCAAAGTTAAATGATTCATTATAGGGTAAATATCAATTTTGTTATGGAAGTATTAGTAAGAGGGCACTCAGCACTTAGAAGTTTTTTTGGTATCAATTTTGCCCCGAAAGTTTAAAAACTTATAGTCTTACCGATCGGTTGATTTTGACCGTTAGATCGTTGCTCTCTTCGTAAACTTCCAAGGCAAATTTACTCCTAGAAAAAACTTTCGAGGCATATTTTCTTCTTTTTGTAAACTTCTGGGGTAAAAATGATACCAAAAAAAACTTCTAAGTGCTGAGTGCCCCCTTACCAATACTTCCGTGGTAAAAGTGATATCTAACCCCTCATATTAAGAAGAAAAAAGGTACAAGTATCAAATTAAAATTTAAACCAAAGTACATATACATGCAAAATGGTTTTTTCTTCTTTAATATAGACATTCCTTCATAATTATTTGTTAACGAATTTCCAATGGATCATGAGAAAAACATGCCTTACGTGAAAAGTAATTTATAATATCATTTAATTTCGTAGCTTTTTTAAAAGAATTTTAATTACCCTACATTTTTCTTCCAAAGTATATTAGTGTTGTTTCTCAAAATGAGCCACCAGTCTTAAATGATTTAGAAATTGCAGTATAAATTTGTATCTTGTATATATTAACTTGTGACATGTAAAGTAAATATATAATAAGAAAGAAGAAACTATTATTTACTAGTACTATAATTATATAAATTTATAGTACAAACATATGTGGGTATAACAATTTTTGTTAACTTCTACATGTTATATTTTTAGTTATAGGTTTTTTCTACTAATGATATTTGTGATATATTAGGCAATCACTTAATCAGTTATGTTCTTATCCCTACTAATGCACGACTATAATTTTTGTTTTATATATATATATATATATAAATTGTAATTTTATAAAATGAAATTAGAAGAAGAACACGAAGAACAAGGCCTCAATATAGTTTAATAGAGTAGCTTTCTTGTTTCGTTTTATTATTATATCTTTTTTTTTTTAATTCTTTTCATAATGGATGTACCTAAATTAGTTTAGTATTAATTTTTAATATCAAAGCCTTTAATTATTAGCTAACTTTAATAAAACTTATATTTTGTATGCTTTTAAATTGAATAGGTGAAATTCCATTGTCTCTACTTAGCATTGCTACTTTAAGAGTTGTAGATTTCAAGCAAAACAATTTAAATGGTAGTCTTCCAATATCAATCCACAATGGAACGAAGTTGGAAGAATTATATCTGCAATACAACTCCTTTATAGGTATACTCTGTCTACCTATCTCTTAATTTTTATTCTTTCACAAACTTTTGCGTTTAATATTTATGCTTCACACACACACACATTTCTTGAGATATTTTTAACTAAAATTACTTTTAAGAGTAAAATTTTAGTATATCTAATATGTTGAACGCAATCAATTTATATAACCAAGAATTTCGAATTTTTCGCTAGGAAAAGTTACGTTGAAGCACTCAGGGTTTTTGCGAAAATTCAGTTATTACTTATACTCAAGGTTGTCAAACTTACGAGTTTAAGCAAATTTGTGACAGTAACGTAAATTCGTATTGTGAACTCGAATCGTAAACTCGTAAGAGTTTACTTTTATTGTTAAATAGATATTACTAGTATATAATTAAATAATTAAAATATAAAAATGACAATAATTCGATTTAAATATATTTTAAATCCAAATAATTGAAATTAAATCCATCAACATTCATCATTTATCATATTTAAGAAAGAAATTTCTATAAAATTTCTATATAAAAGCTATTGAGCATGATCAAATCAAAAAAGGTAACACGAGTTTAAGAGTAAGTTAACATGATTTTGTAATCTAGAAACGTAAAAACAGTACAATCGGTGTATAAACTCGTGAGTTTAACTAATTTTACAACTAGCACAAGTTTAGTATTGACTTGACTCGTTTTTGTAAGGTAGAAGCGTAAAAATAGTAAATTTGGAGAGTCAATTCGCGAGTTTGACAACCATGCTTATAAACTAAAAATATTTTAATTCCATAAATAGAAACAAAAATTCCAGCCTTTTCTGCCTATTATAAATTTATCGTCAGATTTCAAAGTTAGATTCTTGTAAATAATACATTAATTTAATGCAAAACACAAATAATTTAGTTGTACACTGTAATAGGTGAATTTTATTGTCCTGTTGGCAATGGATATCAATATTTTTATAGGTTTGTTTGTGAATTTAGGAAATTTGTGGTCATACTATTAACTAATTAAAAAATATTTCATATTTATTCATAGGTGAAATTCCTTCATTTATTTGGAACATGTCTTCTTTAAGAATAGCCAGCTTTGGTGACAATCATTTAAAAGGAAAATTGCCAGATGAAATTTGCGATCAACTCCCTTTACTTGAAGCCTTGGGAGTTACTACTAATCACTTAGAGGGAAGCATTCCACAATCAATTACTAACTGCACTTCTTTGAAAGAATTATATTTGGCTGGTAACTCATTTACAGGTATGCACATATTTATGTGTTTTCTTTTCTTTTTAATATTTTTCTCTAAAGTTGATATTTTATTTTTCAGAATTTTATTCATATTTTCATTCACATACAATGGAGCTTATGTATAGCTTGTGATTACAAACCTAAAATAATAAAGATAGCTCAGATTATTAACAAATGCAACCACATAATATTTGTAGAATATAATTAAAGAGCCCACATGTTTTATGACAGTAATGTTTTCTTAAGATTTTATTTGTCTCCTAAAAAATTTAATTTAATTTTTTATCTTAAATATTTATTCAGTAATTATAGTATTACAAATTTTATCCCATAGAAATTTACTAGTTATTTTATAAGCGTGTAAATTATGGTTTTCTTAATTTTTCTTATTTCAAAGGTTTTACAAAGACAGAAAAAATAAAAATAAATATTTTTTTAAATATTTACTCTTTTGGGGTGAATTGAGTATTACTTGAGATTCTTTTTGATATAAGAAGCGTAAGCTTTAGAACTATTCTTAAACATACCATATAGGTAATAATATTTGATCATTTTTATATAATAGGATAAATTTAATATTAAAATACAGATAATTTTGGAGTTGTGGTTTTTTCTTCCCACACACACTGTGACAACCTCTTTACAAGCATGATTTTACTATATATTTTTTTCTTTCTTTTCTTTGTTTTTTAATCATTTTCTCTAACCAGAATAAATTAAATATGAGATTTTGCTTAAATATAGCTAGTAACTTACAATTCCAAAATTAAAAAATCACGAGAAAAGAGATAAGATCATGAACTAATGGGACCATATTATTTATACTTTGATGAACAAAAGTTTCTAACTACTCTGTCTGTAACATCCCATTTTTTATGCGCTTATATAAGTATTAAAGACAAATTATGAGCCACTTTCCACCATAGAAACTCTTGAAAGAATCAAATCTGAAATTCTGATGTTCAAGGTATTGTCCATCTGGTTTCCTTGAATTTTAGATTAACTTTAAAAATTTATAACAAGCCTCAGAAAAATCGTATCAAGAATCTCCAAGTCTATAATTAACAAAATTGTTAACTGTGCAGTTGGTCAGAAAATATTTTCAGATTTTTATCTTTACCTTGAAAAATCATATATATATTAACTAAGCATATGTATTTTAAGTGTGTCAAATTATAGGGTCAGATATGAATTGGTTCCCTTGTTCCAAGTCAACTTCCAATAATAAGCTTCATCCTTAAAAATCAACTCAACTATTTTGTGTCCCCAGTATTAACAGATATTTGAAATGTCTGATGACATTGTCCCACATTATTTATACTTTGATAAATAAGAAAGTTCCAGATCATATATAATAATGTGTCCAAATGCATCATCATCATCATCATATATTTTTATCGATTTTATCTGTAACACCCGTCCTTAATACGCCTTTATATATCAGAGTGTAAGCGCACAGACATCGAAGTGGTTTGGACGACTTATTTGCGGAATTAAATAAGTAAATTGAAAATAATTCGTGGTTCAAATCTATCCCACAGCGGGTTCTTAATACAATAATCCAGAGTAGACAAATGATAAACAATATAATATGGACCATAAATTTTATTATAATATATAAGTCCCTTCTGTTGGAACCCTTACAGCTGCTTCTTTCCTCTTGATCCCGATCCACTACCTGTCTCTTTCATGTGATCTGGAGTTCAAATGAATGAACCCCAGGGGTAACAGTTAATCTCATATGCATATATGAAATGTAAATGCAGAATAACACATGTATAAGCATAGAAAAATTCGCAGTAAACAAATCACACCGTAACCGCAGTTAACGGCAAAGGACCTCAGCCCTTTAGGACACGCAGCCCTATGAGACCGCAGCCTCAATCCATAGCTAGGATACTCACATGCAAAATAATCTAGCAAACATGATCAGTCATACATGAAATACATACATACATGCTAATAAGATAACAGTTACCCACCTCAAGCTTGAATCCTTAACTCGTCTGAAGATATTGGGATCAGTAGAGGTGTCAAGGTATGCCTAAAATGTTTATCATTGTCATTAGTCACTTCTTCACGTCTAGCAACACTATCACAATATAATTTATTTTAATGTTTCTCATGGTTTCCCAATCCATCAACATTTTTCCTTTATAAATTGCAAAGTATTATCTTAAATACCTTTTTTTTTCACAATTCTGGGAAAAATTCTTTCAGTTGCTACAGTAACCGTATACTGCTACAGTACCATACCGTATACTGTAACAGTACCACTATTGCTACAGTACCACTATTGCATTACGAAAAAAACGTTGAAATCATTGTAGCACCTACTCTGTTTGACTCTGTTCCTCATTTTTTTTTTGATCCATTTTACCCTTACATTTCCTCAAAAACGGAATTTCTGCATTTCTTCCTAGATTTTTTTTTTTCGATAACTTTGAAAAATCATAATTAATTCTACAAAACTCCAAATGAGGTGCTGCAAAATTCCACATAACCCTTGATATGTCTATTCTCAAGAAAAAATAACGGTACAAACTCAAAATCTCTGTATCATTCCCAGTTTAAATATTTCTCAACATTGTTCAGATTGTAACTTCAGAAATAAGGCTTAACTTCAAAAATCATGATCTCCTTGTCTAGAGCTCAAAACGTTACAAATTATATATCAACTGAAAGCCCTAGATGTCTACTTTATATCTGGAAAATTTCATAATTTTATCACATGCCGTTTATTCCCAGATTTTAAAAATGTGAACACTGTCCATAAAAACTTTTCAAAATAACAGTGTTATGAGGTGACAGAAAATTCTTATGAAAACTCTTATTTTCTAGCAAGCTTTTGAACCTCAAAAACAATATTAATCCGCTGAAATAAAGATAAGAGAGGGATTAAAATCCTTACCTAAGCCCAAAAAAATCAGTTGTATTAAATCTTCTTGTCTTCACCGAAAACTCTCCCAATTTCTATTGTTCTCTCCTACTCTCTTGGTATCTCCACTATTCTTTTCCTTTTGTCTTTCAACTCTCCACAATTTCTCTCTTTCGTTGGACAACATTAATGGAAAAATCTGATGTGTGTCCTCTATTTATATAGGCCAAAAGGTGGAGTAAGAGTGTTGTAGTTTGGTGGAATATTGGTAGATAATGGCCAAAGTTAGTGAAGAAAATATGTGTGTGAAAATTGTGCATTTTGCAAGATAGTGGTAGGTATTTGCGTAAATTGAAATTTCCTTCATTTCATACTTCACCTAATTTTCTTTTCCTACGGCACACTTCAACATATCTTCCAATTTTTCATATAGGTTGGCCAAAGGTAATTTTGATGGTGTGAAATTAAGAAATGAAATGGATGTGCATGCGTACATTTCCTTACTGCCAACTTAAGGGAAATTTGAGGATGGAAAATGCTACCTAATTGGATAATTCATTTGGCTGCATGAAAAACCGCAAAGAATGATCAAGTAGCTATTAAACAATATACTGTATAGCCTACTCTTATTGACCAATGAAATATATTCATATGAGCATTTGGAATTTCCTACTTGTAATCCTCCAATAAAATTTTCTTATTTTCAATAATTACTCATATAGTCTTTCAGACCAATTTTTCATAATGTATACGTGAATAGTAAAAACGTACATGTGAATAGTAAATTACTATTCATAGTCCCAAAATATACTGATCTCAAATTTGTCACATTCAAATACTGGGTCCAGTAGTCTTCCAAATATAGACTAATTTCCAAATCTTTAGACCCAAAATTCGGGATATTACATTTCTCCCCCCGTTAATTTAAATTTCGTCCCCGAAATTTGCTACACATCATGTAAACTCTGAGCCATAAATTCCGGGTACTTCTCCTTCATGCTTTCCAATGTTTCCCATGTTGCCTCCTCAGGAGATAACCCCTTCCAGATCACTTTCACCAATGGGATTCTTTTATGCCTGAGCTGCTTTTCTCGCTTATCACTAATTTGTATCGGCTCAACTACAAAGGTATTATCATGTCGGAGTTCTACATTCTCATATTCTATGACATGATCATGGTCTGGTTGATACTTTTTTAGTTGAGAAACATGGAATACGTCATGAAGCTTGCTCAAATTTGGGGGTAAGGCTAGCTGATAAGCTACTGGTCCACGTTTCGCCAACACTTCAAATGGTCCAACATATCGAGGACTTAGCTTTTTCCTTTTCAATGTTCTACCAACACCTGTAACAGGAGATATCTTCAGAAAAACGTGATCTCCTACATCAAACTCCAGAGGTCTTCTCCTTTTATCTGCATAGCTTTTCTGCCTGCTTTGCGCTGCTAATAGCCTCTTCTTGATTAGTTCAATACCCTCAGAGGTTTTGTCAACTATCTCTGGTCCAATTAGCCTTCTTTCAGACAACTCTGTCCAGCAAATGGGTGATCGACATTTCCTTCCATATAGTGCTTCAAACGGAGCCATCTGAATGCTCGAATGATAGCTGTTATTGTATGCAAACTCTGCTAGTGGAAGATATTGATCCCAATTTCCTTTAAAGTCCAATACACACGCCCTCAACATATCTTCTAGCGTCTGTATGGTCCGTTCGGATTGACCGTCAGTCTGGGGGTGATAAGCTGTACTATATTTAAACTTTGACCCCAGAGCTTCCTGTAAAGCTTTCCAAAATCGAGATGTAAATCGAGGATCTCTGTCAGAAATAATACTTTTTGGTATACCATGGAGTCTCACTATCTCCTTGATGTAGACCTCAGCCAACTTCACAAGAGAATAACTAGCACTGATGGGAATAAAGTGTGCTGACTTTGTAAAACGATCAACAATTACCCAGATTGCATCAAAATGTCTAATCTTGGGCAATCCCACTACCAGGTCCATGGTAACATCCTCCCACTTCCATTCTGGGATTTCAATCCTCTGTAGTGGTCCTGGTGGCCGTTGATGTTCGAGTTTCACCTTCTGACAGGTTAAGCATTTGGCCACATATTGGGTTACATCTTTCTTCAACCCTGGCCACCAGACCTCAGATTTCAGATTCTGGTACATTTTGACTATGCCTGGATGTAAGGTATATTTACTCTTGTGAGCTTCATCCAATATTTTCTGTCTCAACTTATCGTTTTTCGGTACATAAATTCTCTTCTTATATCTAACCAATCCGTTACGTGACAGGTCGTAGTCTTGAGTCTCATTCCGAGATATTAATTCTCGTATAGCATTCACCTGTTCATCATGCCTCTGAGCTTCTTCAATTTCATCTCTCAGATCATACTCTTCTTGGCTAACAAGAAGACTTGCAAGATAAACCTTATGGGACTCTTTCCGTGCTATCGTGATTTGGTTGGACAGGTTCAAATCTCTGAAATCCTCCAACAGTTTCTGCTCCTGAATCATCATGAATGCTGCCTGCACCACTTTCCTACTCAAAGCATCTGCGACAACATTTGCTTTCCCTGGATGATATTTAATCTCCAGGTCGTAATCCTTCAGCAACTCCATCCACCTACGTTGTCTCATATTTAACTCTTTCTGGTCAAAGAGATATTTGAGACTCTTGTGATCACAGTATAGTTCCACGGTATTACCATACAAATAATGCCGCCAAATCTTCAATGCAAAAACAACAGCCGCGAGCTCCAAATCATGAGTTGGATAGTTTGACTCGTGAGGCTTCAACTGTCGAGAGGCATACGCCACCACTCTGCCCTGCTGCATCAGGACACATCCCAATCCATGCTTGCTAGCATCACTATAGACAACAAATGTCTGAGTCGGATCCGGGATGATCAACACTGGTGCTGTAGTCAACCTCTCCCTCAGTTCTTTGAAGCTACCCTCACAATGCTCATCCCAAACAAATGATTGGTTCTTTCGCGTCAGCTTTGTTAATGGCAAGGCAAGTCTGGAGAAATCCTTTATGAATCTGCGGTAATATCCCGCCAGACCCAAGAAACTCCGTATTTCTGTTACTGTTTCTGGTCTCTTCCAGTCTAGTACTGCTTCCACTTTACTAGGATCAACAGCGACCCCATCTCGTGATATCACATGGCCCAGAAATTTAACTTCTGATAGCCAAAAGTCACATTTGCTCAACTTAGCATAGAGTTGCTTCCCTTTCAGTACATTAAGTACTTGTCGCAGATGGTGCTCATGTTCCTCCTTACTCTTGGAGTAAATCAAAATGTCATCAATGAAAACTACTACGAATCGATCTAGGTACTCACGAAAGATTCGATTCATATAGTCCATGAACACTGCAGGCGCATTGGTCAAACCAAAGGGCATTACCATAAATTCATAGTGCCCGTATCTGGTTCTAAAAGCTGTCTTCGGAACATCCTCAGCTCTTACTCGTAATTGATGGTATCCCGAGCGCAGATCAATCTTTGAGAAAACGCAAGAACCAGATAATTGGTCTAACAGATCATCAATTCTAGGGAGTGGATATTTGTTTTTTATTGTCACCTTGTTCAACTCCCTATAATCAATGCAGAGTCGAAGACTTCCATCTTTTTTCTTCACAAACAGTACTGGAGCTCCCCAGGGTGACACACTGGGTCGGATGAATTCTTTCTCCAGTAACTCCTCGATTTGTTTCTTTAATTCTGCCATTTCGTTAGGCGCCATTCTGTAGGGTGCTTTAGATATCGGTCCCGTGCCAGGCATCAACTCAATAGTAAACTCAACTTCCCTCACCGGTGGCAATCCGCTAATATCTTCTGGGAATACTTCAGGGAACTCGTTCACTACTGGTATATCAATCAATGATGGTTCAGTCTCTGCCTGCACTGAGAGAAACACCATATATCCTAAGCAACCTTGTTTCAGACATTTCTTCGCCTCTCGAGCAGTGAGAAGATTCAAATTGCCTGCCGTAGTATCCTTTGTTGACTGTGTGTACAGGATTTGCTTGTTACCGCAATCGATCAACGCATTGTTGGCCGTCAGCCAGTTCAATCCCAGTATGATGTCAATACCAACTAACGGTAGACAAATTAAGTCTATTGTGGACTCATGTCCATTTACAATCAACACACAATTTAAGCATGCATCAGATACTACAGACTTAACACCTAGCGGTGTATTTACAATCAAATCATATGGTAACCTATAGGTATTCATCCCTAGTCTTTTAGCACAACTACTAGCAATAAAAGAATGGCTAGCTCCTGAATCAAATAGTGCTTGTAAAGAATTACCATTTAATGAAATTGTACCTTGGATCATGTCAGGAGATTTTCTAGCCTCTTCATGGGTTAAAGCAAAGACCCTTCCATAATTTTGTGGCCTCTTTTCCCCAGCCTTCTGCGGACAATTAAAACTGAGATGTCCCGGCTGGTTACACTTGAAGCAGATCAACTTTCCATCACAATTCACCCCCGGGTGGCTCTTCCCGCACTTTCCACATGTTCGGGGTACTGGTAGTCTTGGATCTTCCTGCCTGGAGTGATTAGGCTTCTTGTTTCCGCCCTTGTAACCAGACCATTTCCCTTTTCTCTTCTGATTACTTATGGAATTCCCACGGCTATGTCCACTGTTATTTATCATCATCCTACTCGCATGCAGCTCCTTCAGATTGCGTTCAATTATCCTACATTCTTCCTCAGCTTGGTGGAATGTAAGAAATCTTCGAGAGACTAGTCTATCCCTCATTTCAAATGTTAATCCCTTGATGAGCCTGTCTATCTTCCATCCCTCTGCTTCATTCTCCTTTAGGTAGGAGGAGTAACGGGACAGATTGACAAACCTTGCCAGATATCTGTCAAAAGACTCTCCTGGTTTCTGGGTAATGGTTATGAACTCATGTTCCTTTTCTACTTGGACTGAGTGGGGAAAGTACTTCTCATTAAATTTCTCCTGGAACAGTTCCCATGTTATTGGTCTGCATTGAGCACGCAGAGCCTTGGCTATGCTTTTCCACCAATGGTCCGAATCACCTTCCAGCTTGTAAATGGCTAGTTGTGCCTTCCGCTCTTCCGGGCAGTCCATCACCTCAAATATTTTCTCCAGTCTGAGTAGCCAATTCTCAGCAGCTTCTGCATTATGTTCACCAGTAAATGATGGCGGGTTATGCTTGCAAAATTGAATAGTCCAGAATTGAGACTCTCTAACAGATCTCTGTCTTTGTGGTTCAACAGGAGGTGGAGCTTCTCTCTGTGGAGGGTTATCTTCTTGGTTCTCCTCTTCTTCCATCTCCACCCTCTGAGCTAGTCGAGCTTCAGCAGCTTCAGCACGCTGCCTTGCTTCATCTCGTTCTGTCCTCAATAAGATTACCTCTTCTCTGAACTCTCTCAACGAATCTTGATATTCACCCAACATCGCCCGTGCTTGTTGCATGGGATCCTGAGTTGGAAGTTCCTGTTGATTGGTCCTTCCCCTGCCTCGACCTCGGCCTCTGCCCCTTCCACGTGTAGGTGGATTTGCTTCCTGCTGGGGCTCCATTTGTAATACTCTAGTACTATATGTCAAGAAGTTTAGTTATTAATAACAGAGGTATAATAATCATTCCTAATATGCATATGCACTTAAAACATATGTCATACTTGTTACTCGCATTTCACAAACCAATACTAAATTGGGTTTCCTTATTCCAAATATTTTGTCCAAACCAGGCTCTGATACCAAAAATTGTAACACCCGTCCTTAATACGCCTTTATATATCAGAGTGTAAGCGCACAGACATCGAAGTGGTTTGGACGACTTATTTGCGGAATTAAATAAGTAAATTGAAAATAATTCGTGGTTCAAATCTATCCCACAGCGGGTTCTTAATACAATAATCCAGAGTAGACAAATGATAAACAATATAATATGGACCATAAATTTTATTATAATATATAAGTCCCTTCTGTTGGAACCCTTACAGCTGCTTCTTTCCTCTTGATCCCGATCCACTACCTGTCTCTTTCATGTGATCTGGAGTTCAAATGAATGAACCCCAGGGGTAACAGTTAATCTCATATGCATATATGAAATGTAAATGCAGAATAACACATGTATAAGCATAGAAAAATTCGCAGTAAACAAATCACACCGTAACCGCAGTTAACGGCAAAGGACCTCAGCCCTTTAGGACACGCAGCCCTATGAGACCGCAGCCTCAATCCATAGCTAGGATACTCACATGCAAAATAATCTAGCAAACATGATCAGTCATACATGAAATACATACATACATGCTAATAAGATAACAGTTACCCACCTCAAGCTTGAATCCTTAACTCGTCTGAAGATATTGGGATCAGTAGAGGTGTCAAGGTATGCCTAAAATGTTTATCATTGTCATTAGTCACTTCTTCACGTCTAGCAACACTATCACAATATAATTTATTTTAATGTTTCTCATGGTTTCCCAATCCATCAACATTTTTCCTTTATAAATTGCAAAGTATTATCTTAAATACCTTTTTTTTTCACAATTCTGGGAAAAATTCTTTCAGTTGCTACAGTAACCGTATACTGCTACAGTACCATACCGTATACTGTAACAGTACCACTATTGCTACAGTACCACTATTGCATTACGAAAAAAACGTTGAAATCATTGTAGCACCTACTCTGTTTGACTCTGTTCCTCATTTTTTTTTTGATCCATTTTACCCTTACATTTCCTCAAAAACGGAATTTCTGCATTTCTTCCTAGATTTTTTTTTTCGATAACTTTGAAAAATCATAATTAATTCTACAAAACTCCAAATGAGGTGCTGCAAAATTCCACATAACCCTTGATATGTCTATTCTCAAGAAAAAATAACGGTACAAACTCAAAATCTCTGTATCATTCCCAGTTTAAATATTTCTCAACATTGTTCAGATTGTAACTTCAGAAATAAGGCTTAACTTCAAAAATCATGATCTCCTTGTCTAGAGCTCAAAACGTTACAAATTATATATCAACTGAAAGCCCTAGATGTCTACTTTATATCTGGAAAATTTCATAATTTTATCACATGCCGTTTATTCCCAGATTTTAAAAATGTGAACACTGTCCATAAAAACTTTTCAAAATAACAGTGTTATGAGGTGACAGAAAATTCTTATGAAAACTCTTATTTTCTAGCAAGCTTTTGAACCTCAAAAACAATATTAATCCGCTGAAATAAAGATAAGAGAGGGATTAAAATCCTTACCTAAGCCCAAAAAAATCAGTTGTATTAAATCTTCTTGTCTTCACCGAAAACTCTCCCAATTTCTATTGTTCTCTCCTACTCTCTTGGTATCTCCACTATTCTTTTCCTTTTGTCTTTCAACTCTCCACAATTTCTCTCTTTCGTTGGACAACATTAATGGAAAAATCTGATGTGTGTCCTCTATTTATATAGGCCAAAAGGTGGAGTAAGAGTGTTGTAGTTTGGTGGAATATTGGTAGATAATGGCCAAAGTTAGTGAAGAAAATATGTGTGTGAAAATTGTGCATTTTGCAAGATAGTGGTAGGTATTTGCGTAAATTGAAATTTCCTTCATTTCATACTTCACCTAATTTTCTTTTCCTACGGCACACTTCAACATATCTTCCAATTTTTCATATAGGTTGGCCAAAGGTAATTTTGATGGTGTGAAATTAAGAAATGAAATGGATGTGCATGCGTACATTTCCTTACTGCCAACTTAAGGGAAATTTGAGGATGGAAAATGCTACCTAATTGGATAATTCATTTGGCTGCATGAAAAACCGCAAAGAATGATCAAGTAGCTATTAAACAATATACTGTATAGCCTACTCTTATTGACCAATGAAATATATTCATATGAGCATTTGGAATTTCCTACTTGTAATCCTCCAATAAAATTTTCTTATTTTCAATAATTACTCATATAGTCTTTCAGACCAATTTTTCATAATGTATACGTGAATAGTAAAAACGTACATGTGAATAGTAAATTACTATTCATAGTCCCAAAATATACTGATCTCAAATTTGTCACATTCAAATACTGGGTCCAGTAGTCTTCCAAATATAGACTAATTTCCAAATCTTTAGACCCAAAATTCGGGATATTACATTATCCCTCTCTTATTAAGTTTAATTTAGCCCGATTTTCCCTCTCCCTTTTATTAAAGAATGCATCCTTTCCCTGTTTTATTTTATTTTTTTAATTGTTTCTTTTTTCACAATTTAATTAATTTCTTATTAAATAATTAGAACACAGAAACTTTAACTTTAAATAAATCTTCTATAACCATGGCATTCTTCATGGTCGTTTATGATTTTCCTAATTTTTCATTTAAATAATTTTAGACACTCTAGACGATAATAAAAATATATTTATTTGTATATATTCACATCTAAGCTGTATAAAAGTAATGATTTCCATCATTTTTTTTGGGGGGGTTGTTGTCAAGGTTTTGTACCCCCGAAGGCATACACAAAACTGATAAAACTAAATGTGTTAGACTTGACCGTTAATCATTTCAGAAAGGACCTATTCCTTTCAATATATACACCATTTCAACATTGACAAATATTAAAGATTAGCTTATTTTAAGTGATTTTACATTCTACAAAGTAAATATATGAGGGGAGTTGCCAAAAGTGATTTTTCCAAATTAAACACCCACTAGTGAGATGCATGTAGTTTCATGTCTCATCTTCAAACACCATAATCCCTTGTTTTGGTTTCTTTTTACGAGTCCATTCAATTTTTGTTGTTTCCAGGTTTAATACCCAAGGACATAGGGAATCTCGTTAAGCTTGAACACTTAGAACTGGGAGAAAACAACTTGAGTGGACCAATTCCCCCCATGATATTCAACATTTCAACATTGACATATTTGAACCTTGGTGTTAATTTCCTCTCTGGCCTTCTCCCATCATATTTAGGAATTAACCTTCCCAACTTGAAGACATTATGGCTGGAGAATAATGACCTAATTGGACCAATTCCGAACAGCTTATCAAATGCATCTAAGCTCATTGCCTTAGATTTGTCAATGAATAAATTTAATGGAGCTATATCCAATGTACTCAGAAATTTGACAAATATGATGGATTTAGCTTTGGATGATAATGATTTGACAGGGTTCATTCCAAATACAATTAACAAATTACATAGCCTTCAACGTTTAAATCTCACCAACAATAGATTGCAGGGGTCCATTATAAATGAGCTTTGCCAACTCAAAAGTCTAAGTGAGTTGTATCTTGCCAACAACATGTTTTCTGGAATAATACCACAATGCCTCGGGAATACTTCTCTATGGAAGTTGGATTTTAGCTCTAACAAGTTGATTTCTCATATACCCTATTCACTTTGGAGTCTCAAAGATATTTTGCATCTAGACATATCCTCCAATGAACTAAGTGGAATGATTTCACCAAAGATATCAAACTTGAGAGCAATTACATTAGTGAACTTGTCAAGAAATCAAATTTCAGGAAGCATCCCTACAACAATGGGTGACCTGCAAACTTTACAAACTCTATCTTTCGCACAAAACCAATTACAAGGGCCTATTCCTGAATCACTTAGCAGCATGATAAGCATAGAGTCCATGGATCTCTCCCATAATTATTTGTCAGGTGTGATTCCAAAGTCCTTTGAGTCATTACTCCATCTTAAATACATTAATCTTTCCTACAATTTATTGTATGGAGAAATTCCAAATGGTGGCCCTTTTACAAATTTTACGGCGGAATCTTTTATGATGAATAAAGATCTGTGTGGGAAATCCCAACTACATGTCCAACCATGTAGGAAAGGAAACAAGCACGTATCAAATAAAGCGATGCTGATTATAAAATTCTTATTGCCTATCACCGTTGTCATTTCGATTGTCTTAGGAATTGTCTTTCTAAAGAGAGATGATGATAATTATTCAACCACCAACAATTTAGTCAATTTGGATATACCAACTAGGATATCCTATTTTGAGCTTCTACAGGGAACAAATGGATTTGATGAGAGTAATCTTCTTGGCTCTGGAAGTTTTGGATCAGTATACAAAGCAACTCTTTCAAATGAAGAGATAGTTGCTGTCAAAGTATTTAACTTGGACAAGGAAGAAGCATCAAAAAGTTTTGATATTGAATGTGCTGCCATGCGCAATTTACGCCATCGCAATCTCATTAAGATCATTAGTAGTTGCTCAAATGATCATTTCAAATCTCTAATAATGGAATTCATGGAAAATGGGAGCCTTGACAAATGGTTGTACTCTCATAACTATTATTTAGATGTCATGTAAAGGTTGAATATAATGATTGATGTGGCATTGGCTTTGGAGTATCTTCATCACGATTCTCCTACACTGGTTGTTCATTGTGATGTCAAACCGAGCAATGTTTTGTTGGACAAAGATATGGTGGCACATCTTAGTGATTTTGGTATTTCTAAGTTGTTTAGTGAAAGGCAATTGGAAATCTATACCGAAACTTTGGCTACAATTGGCTATATGGCACCAGGTGATGATTTGATATTTGATATTTTGGATTTATTTCTATACTCTTTTGTTTGTTGTGATTTATAAAATTTTACATTATCCAATTTGTAGGAAATATTTTACATCTTCATGTGGAAAAGTGATGATACAAAAAGAAAAGTTTAATAACAAAACTTGTGTTATTTTTTTGAGATAATGACTTTTATACTAATAATTCATTATGACATATAGAGTATGGATTGAATGGAGTTGTTTCTGCCAAAGGAGATGTGTTTAGTTATGGGATTTTGCTGATGGAAATGTTTACGAGGAAGAAGCCAACAGATGAGATGTTTGTTCAAGGATTAAGATTGAAAGATTGGGTGAGCAAATCAACACCACATTCAATTATCAACATTATAGATACGAATTTGTTGCTCCATGAAATTCAAAATACTAATAATATATTACCTCATATATCATTGGTTTTTGAGTTAGCATTAAATTGTTGCATTGACTTACCAGAGGCACGATGTGCTATGACTGATGTTGTGGTGTCATTGAAAAACATCAAGGCTTTGTTTATGGAACATGTGAAAAACACCACTAGTTGAATAATTGTTAAATCAAATTTTAGCTACTATTTCTTTAAACTTATGTTGTTTTTATGTAACAAGTAATATTGTAAATTGGAGTGAGTTTGTATGTATGTTGTAATAATATATAAAGTATATGAAATTTGAATTTTTCTAAGTCGATTGTATTTGTTTAGATTTCTTCATATTTCATGTTTCTTTTTAACATTTTAGACTTCAATTATTAGAACCCTAGAATCCACTCATATTCTTCAATTAACTTTATACAATTTGGAAGTGGGCAAAAAAAGAGCTTTAAATTAATAGAAGTGAGACTTACATTTTTCTTTTTCTCCTCTATCCTATTCTTTTGTTTTGGAATTAATTTCTTAACAAGATCAAGTTTCTAAGTGTCTTATCACTACAAAAAAACGACACTTTGTAGCAGTTAATATGTAGTGGTTACACACAACTGCTGCAAATATCATATTGAAATCTTCTGTAAGGAATAAGGTGTGGCCTGAAGGTTCAATAGCAGAAGGTTATCAAGAGGATGAGATCCATTACTTTTGTTCAAGGTACTTTGATGACATTGAGACGTCTTTGAACTGACCGCCTCGTGTAGACGATTGTCCTGAGCTTGAACCTGAGTCATCATCAATAGAGTTGTTAATTCCTCATGTTCGTAAGGTGAAAGTGAGAACTTCAAACTGATGGCAACTGAGAAGTTTCAAGCACATCGACATGTCTTGATTAATTACTATAAATTTGAACCCTTCCTTCAGTAAGGATTGCACACAAATATATGTTATCCTATATATTTTCTTACATTTTATATTTACATCTTATGATCGTGGTCGCATGCTTAATTGCAGGGAATTCAGAAGTCATGTGAAGCATCAAATGAGGATTTGTTCACAAACATCCATTGAAATTGATAGAAAGGTCCACAAAGAATTCTGAAGTTGGTTTACACAGAGAATACTAAATGACCACAACCTGAAGAACTGACTGAACCCAAGAGGGGGTGAATTGGGTGAAGATTAAAAACTTAAAACTTTGAAAATCTTTTCGCTTTTTCTAAATCACTAGTTAGATATTTAAATAAGCATATACTAGAAATATAAGAGATAAGGGAAGAGAATATGCAAACTGTGATTTATACTGGTTTGACCCAATTCATGACCTACATCCAGTCCCTAAGCTCCACTTGAGATTTTCAATCCACTATCTCCTTGTTTAACCGGGCATAAGAGAAAACCTTTACAACCTCACAAGTTTAGTTGAGAACTTGTGCAGCCTTTACAATCTCTTACCGAGATACTCCCCCTTACAAATTGTAAGGATACAATTACATACTCTGTAAACGAAGGATGGTCCTCTCACTCTCATACTCCACTCCCCCTTACAAGTTGTAATTGATACACCCTTTCTTAAGGTTCCTCAACCTTAATATTCAACTGATAATGAAATCAATGTTTATGAACTCCTCACGAGTAGATAAAGAATTAAACACTAAAGTACAAAATCGATCATCTCACTCTCTACTGTGAACTATGTAAACATTCTGAATCAGAGTGTATGAACTATCGACGGTGAAGTAGTAAGATCATTTTGTTGGCTTTGTCGATTCATTCATCAATCGTCGTCCCCTTTTTTGGTTTGAAGACTTAGAAATTTATAGGTTATTGTATTTCAACCGTTGCGAGCATTTGACTATTGGAGATCAGTTGGAAGTAGTCGTTGAGTCACTTCAAAAATGTCCGTTAGAGTTGAAGTGTCAAGTGTTCGTAAATCACCGTCAGTTTTGTCTTTGCAAGCATTCTTCATTCCTTTTGTTTTGTTCGTTGAGAGATAGCATTCAATGCACAGTCGGAATATCAATGCTAGCTTTACTTCAATCAGAGTATTGGTTTCCAAGATTATCACCGGTTTAGGTAGCTGCATTTAATGCTTCTGACACACGACTTGCTTTATTCAAATCTGTTGATTAATCCATGTTTAAACAATCTGAAACTCATGAGCAAACATATTAATAACATTTGGTAATTGGAATGAATAATAATCTGAAGTAATAAGGCGATATAGGAAGCTCATGATTTCCGGAGTCAGAGATTTGAAGAACAAAGATGTTATTGCTCGAGCAAGCTTGTCTTGATTATTCAGAAAAGTGTTCTCTCTGTCACTGATGCTCGAGCATGCAAATATCTTTCCTCGAGCATGGTTCCATCATGCTTGGGCAAGCCTTCGCTTGAATCAGATAAGAGCACCTCAGTATCATTGATGCTCGAGCAACGTTTAGAGGCATGCTCGAGCAAGCTTCGCCAGAGATTTATGAAAGATCATTTGTGTCCCTAGTGCTCAAGCAACCATCTACATTTGTGTCGCTAGTGCTTCGAGCAACCCAAATATCGTGCTCGGGCAACACTGAGATAGGGAGCGAAATGGGTTCAGACACATGCTTGCTCAGGCAACCTTTTACTCTTGCTCGAGCATGCTACTCGGGCATGGCAAATTGTCTGCTCGAGCATGGCTTTCTAATTTGGTCTTCTTCGTTTCACGTCCAATGATACTCGCGCACGCTTTTACCTTTGCTTCAGCATGCTGCTCGAGCAAGCCTTCATTTCTACTCGAGCAAGACTCTTCAACTTGCTATTTCTTTGTTTAGACCGATGCTGCTCGAGCAAGCCTTCCTTTATGCTTGAGCATGACTTCCCAACTCAGTGAAAATGTTGCTGGTTTCTCTGTTGCTCGAGCACATTTTACCTTTGCTCGAGCATGCCTTTATCTTTGCTCGAGCATGACTCTTTAACTCAGTGAATTTGATTATTGTCTGATGCTTGAGTATGCTTCATTCTTTGCTTAAGCATGGCTCTCCATCTCAATGATGCTCGGGCACTCCACTACGTCTACTTGAGCATGACTTGATCAATTGTGAAATTATGCTTGTTCATCATGTTCTTTGAAGCTTCTGATCATATGTGAATAAGCATAATACTCTTTAGTACAAAGCTTCAACTTCTAGAGTATAGAGACTTTCAAGAAGCAATCACATTGACAGCAATTTCCAGCGAACATAACGTCCTCGGTAAAAATCCAAATTTAGAAAATCATCCTATCTTAGAAGGCTCTTCGAATATTCCTTCCATTTCAATAAGAATCAACTCCAAACTAGTTGTGTTTCGTCCATTAACATCAGATGAATAGAGGTTGTTCTTATCCAGCATTTTTCCAGCATCCAGAACAAACTGTCAACTTCAAAACATCATAGCTTCTTCAATTGATCTTATTTTTATGTGTTCTTGATGTTTTTGAAAATTTATTTGAGTCTAGTTTCCAATTCCACTGATTTCAGCTCAATCAGATTTGTCGTTTGTGAGATACACTCAAAATACCGAAGGTTGGTCTGGACTGTGATGGTGATTCTTGTTCCAACTTCGAAAAATCATATCTCCTTGATCTAAAATCCTTTGGGCTTGAATTGTATATCAAAATGACGCATTTGGAGTCTAGTTTCAAAAAAAATTGGTTTCACTTCAATTTGATCTCTGGTTTGGGAGATATCGTCAAATCACCGAAGGTCGCCAGAAACAAAGCTGAACAGAGCAAGCTGATGGACGTTTTTGCTCGAGCATACCTTTGATTTTGCTCGAGCAAGGCACTGTTTGGGCGAGAATAAGAGCTGGAATACGTTGCTCGAGCATAGAATTAGTTTTGCTCAAGCAAGGCACTGTTTGGGCAAGAAACAAATGTTGAAATTGCATTAAAGCCCCAAAACAAACTAGTATTCATCCGGAAGCTTGAACTTGCTTATTTTAACTTCGAATTGAGCCATTCCAACTTCTATTTGATCACAGAGACTTGAATATTGATATTCTCATGATGTTTAACAAGTTCTTCTTTCTTCAAACTCCATTTTTGATTATTCTCTATAATTTAATTTGGGACTAACCTATAATAAACAAAGTAATTAGTCAATGTATATGATATAAACTTTTTGCTCTAGATAATGGAATCAATATAAGACATCATCAAAACTAATCATAAGTAACACAACCCACACTCACCAAAATTTAGAACTCTCGCACTTGGTTTACTTGACAACACCTAAAGATTTGTCAATGGTTTCAAGTTTTGCACGATTTCACGAGATGAAGGATTGCTAACCCAAAACTCGAGTATTTATGACACTTTTGGGACAAGGAATTATGCAAGCAGTAGTGACGGGAACATACAGCTCGATGACGTTTGGTATCATGGAAAGCTGCTTGGTGTGGTCTGTAACACCCGTCCTTTTTACGCCTTTCTTCATAAGAGTTATAGCGCACAGGCATCGAAATGATTTGGACGACTTAATTGCGGAATAAATCTTTCATAAAATAACTTAGTTTGAAAGTATGAGGATAAATTTTTCGTGAGCGATATCTATCCCATATGGGTATCTTAATACAATAGTCCCAAAATAAACAAATGATAAACGATACAATACGGTCTGTCTAATCCTATTTTTCCTAAAAGTCCAATCTGTTGTAACCCTTACAGCTGCGCCTTCCCTCTTGATCTGGATCCACTACCTGTTTCTTTCATGCGGTCTAGAGTTCAAGTGAATGAACCCCAGGGGTAACAGTTAATCTCATATGCAGGTATGAAATATGAATCACAGTATAACACATGTATAAGCATAGAATAATTCACAGTAAACAAGTCGCATCGTAACCGCAGTTAACGGCCAATGACCACAGCCCTTTATGGAACACACAGCTCCTTTCTTAGGACACGCAGTCTTATGGGACACGCAGCCCCAATCCATAGCTAGGATACACACATGCAAAATTATCTAGTGACCATGATTAGTCATACATGCAATACATACATACAAGCTAATAAGATAACAGTTACCCACACTTTAGCCTTTGTCTTCCGCTTGTACACTTTCTTCCAATTACAGAGTTGCTTAAAGCACATTCCATTCTTCTTCATTATTTCTTTATTGACTTCTCATGGTCCTAAACACATGTTCATATTATTAGAGCCATGGAAAAAGAATACCAAATGGGCAATATTTGCCTCATAGGCTTTCTTACACCCTTGGAGTTCATTCTTATTACTTTCAGCTTTTTCTTTCTTAATTTCACTTGGTAGCTAAAAGCTGCTAGCATTTTAGCCTAACTTTGAAAAATCATTATTAATTCTACAGAACTTCGATCGGGGTGGTTCAAATTTCTATTTTCCACTAATTAAGTCTAGTTTCATGTACAAATAATCACTAGACTATCATTCCCAGTTTTTCACTTATTCTTCGCTGTCCAGAAAAAGGTTCCAGTTTAATAGGTCATTTTCAAAAATTCGTATCTCTGTGGATACAACTCTGAATAAGACGTGTTACCTATCAAATTAAACCTTGTTATGTCTACTTTAGTTCTGGAAAATATCATGGCAAAACTAGATCATTTACTATTTCAAAATTGAACCCGAAATCCACTATTCGTTACTGGAAATTGACAGTTTTCCAGTTTTTCTTTCAAACTTCGGAAATTCATAACGTTCATTGCACACATCGGATTTGGGTGTTCTTTGGCTCGCATTAAAGATTACGATGTGTACTAAATCTTCACAAATTTTCACATTGATTCTGTAGTAGCATGGGTCAGATTCCCAGATCTTCCTGCTCCTTTATTTCATAAGAAATTCTTATTAAACTTGGGGAACTCAATTGGGATAGCTATTCGATTGGATGTGCATACGGCGCAAAGAGCCAGGGGAAATTTGCGCGTATGTGTGTGGAATTGAACCTTACAAAGCCTCTGATTCCTGAACTTAATGTGGAGGGCCAGGTTTTCAGTATTGTTTATGAGAGTTTGGAGTGTTTGTGCATAAAGTGTGGAAGGATCGGTCATAGGAAGGATGGATGTGACGAGTTTCAAAAACAATATGTTGAGGGAGGAATGGAGGTAGAGGTGGAATGTAACCTGAAGATGGTTGAGGGAGAGAAGCAAGGTGTAGAGGATCACTAGAAAACTGTGTAATGAGCTCGTAGACCAAGGAAGAGCGTTCTACCTATAAACGTTCAGCAGGAAGGATCTCGTTTCTCTATTTTAAGGGAGGAGTCAGATGATGTGGTGGGGGAGGTTCAGGTTCAGGAGAAGGTTGGAGGGAATGGGAATGTAGAAAAAGTTCAAAAGGATGGAGTGGGTAGCTAGTTGAATGGTAATGGTAAAACTGGGCCTAGGGGTGATCTAAAGAAGGGGTCAAGTGTACTTGTTGGTTCGGGGAAGGGGTTGAAAATTCTGGAGGAGAGGAAGGGTAGAAAGGTAAAGGCTACCACAGCCAGCGAAAGGAAAGAGAAAGGTATTATTGCCAAGAGAAATATAGCAAGAAACGCAAGTCAAGAGACTATTCCTGTGTGTATACTGTCGCAAAAAAAGTGGCAGGAAGTGAGAACGACTGGGAAAGAAAACTTGCATCCTGGTGAACATGAGGAAAGGATGAGGCAATCTGAGGATATGGAAACGGGACACGTTGCAACTATGATGGTTGATGATAACCAAGCTGAAAGACTCAGTTTGAGCATGGACGGGAGTGGTGTTACACCAGCTCTGGCGGGTTTAAGGTAGTTTAGTCCCTGTTTCTCTCCATTATTTCGTTTTATGATGGATTTAATAGTATGGAATATTAGAGGCGCAGCTAGCAAGGGTGTTGCGACTGTGGTAAGGGAAATGAAGTTTAGATATAAGCTGGATATGATGGCTATATTGGAACCAAGAATAAGGGGAATATGGCTAATAAGACCATAAAGAGTTGGGGCTTTAAAAACTCTATCCATATGGAAGCTGTGGGATTTTCAGAAGGCATATGGCTTATTTGGGATAGAGATGATCTACTTGTGAATGTGTTAGTTGCTGATGATCAATTTTTGCATTGTTCGCTGTGTCTGGGGGTGATGCAATGCTACTAACTATAGTATATGCTAACCCTAATGAACAGTAAAGGAATAATGTTTGGGAATAGTTATACCAAATAGCGAAAGGAGTGAATGAGCCTTGGTTGATAGCTGGGGATTTTAACAAAATTAAGACACTGCTAGAGCAAAAAGGGGGTGGCTGTGTTAATGAACTGAGATGTAGGAGGTTTAGCGACTGGATTTAGGAATGCAACTTATTAGATATTGATGCTCATGGACCTTTATTCACGTGGAAAGGACCAAAATGGGAAGGCCTGGATAGAGTCTATAAACGCCTAGATAGACACTTGTGCAACATCAAATGGCAAGAGAAGTTTGAAGATGCTGTGATTAAGGTTGTTCCAAGGGTTGCCTCGAATCATCATCCTATACTTGTGCTATTGAATGGAGACGATCAAGGACATAGAGTGAGAAATTCCATATATCAAGCTATGTGGCAAATGCATGGGGAATTTAAATCTAACAGTATGGAACAAAAAAGTATTTGGAGAGATTGCTAGGCAAAAGGGAAGGCTCTTTAAAAGATTGGATGGCATCCAGAGGAGTCTTGATAGGCATTGTAATCCCTTCTTAGCTCGGTTGGAGATTGAACTAGAAGAGGAATTAATGGCTACCCTACGGTAAGAAGAGATTTTGTGATTTCAAAAATCAAGGGGGAGATGGTTGGAAGAAGGGGATCGAAACACTAGGTACTAACATACAAAAAACGCCTATCAGAAGAAGGAAAAATAGGGTCAAAATGTTGAAGAACAGCAATTGAGGGTGGATTGATGAGGAGGAGGAGATTGTTCAAATGTTCCAAAGCTTCTATAAAAATCTGTTTTACCAAGATAAGGTGATTAAGGGATGGGAGACCACTAGACAGCAATGGGGAGGAGTGGCTGCCAGCCAACTAAGAAGGATGGGAAGGGAAGTCTCCAGCGAGGAAGTTAAAAGAGCATTCTTTCAGATGGGGAGGTTTAAGGCCCCAGGAAAGGATGGATTTTCTGCCATATTCTACCAACATAATTGGGAGGTGGTGGGTGAGTCAGTGACTAGTTTGATAAGGGAGCTATGGAGGAACCTTAAACATATTAAAGAGATCAACGACACACTCTTAGTGCTGATTCTTAAGGTGGAAAAACCAGAAACAGTAAGTCAATTCAGACCCATAGCTTTGTGTAATGTGTTATATAAAGGGCTGTCAAAATTAATTGTTAATAGATTGAAACCCCTCATGGATAGGTTGATCTCCCCTTACCAAACTAGCTTTATACCTAAGCGTAGTATTCATGATAATATAATAATCACAAAAGAACTGGTACACTCTTTGAATAGGGTACAAGGCAATAGGGGTTATATGATAATCAAGATTGATTTGGAGAAAGCATATTATAGGATGTTATGGAGCTTTACAGGAGGTGTGCTAGAGGAAATTGGCATAGATGTACACCTAAGAAGGGTAATTAAAGGCTGTATGGAATCAATTAATATGTCAATATTATGGAATGGGAGTTCTAGAGATGTGTTTATGCCTACTAGGGGGTTGAGACAAGGTGATCTTCTTTCTCCGTACTTATTTGTCTTAGGTATGGAAAAGCTAACACATTTGATTATGGACTGTGTAAATACCAAGCAACGGAAACCTCTAAGGTTGGGAAGAAATGGTGTAGAGGTATCCCACTTGCTTTTTGCAGATGATTTGTTGCTCACCTGTGAAGCTGATCTGAATAATATGGGGGCTGTGATGGATGTTTTAGAGAGATTTGTAAATGGAGCTTGATACCCAAGAGGGGGGTGAATTGGATATCTTTAAAAATTTAAACGATTTGCTCTGTTTTGGACAAGTAAGAACAGAGTATAACAGAGATGGAGAGAAGAGAAAGCTTGCACAAGATGATTTATCCATGTTCGGTCTTATCCTTGACCTACATCCAGTCCCCAAGCCTCACTTGGAAAACTCCTCACACAAAGCATCATTAGTAGCGCCAAAGATAATATCATCAACATACATTTGAACAATTAGAATCTCATTCAATTTATTTTTCTTGATAAATAATGTTGTGTCAACCTTGCCTCTGATAAATCCTTGATCAAGTAGAAATTGACTTAGTCTTTCATACCAAGCTCTAGGAGCTTGCTTAAGACCATATAAAGCTTTCTTTAGTCTATAAACATGATCTGGAAATTGATCATTTTCAAAACCTGGAGGTTGTTCAACATACACCTCCTCTTGTATAAAACCATTCAAAAATGCACTTTTCACATCAATTTGAAAAAGTTTAAAACCTTTCACACAAGCAAAGGCTAGAAGGACTCTTATGGCCTCCAATCTTGCTACTGGAGCATAAGTTTCCTCATAGTCTATGCCTTCTTCTTGATTGTAACCTTTTGCAACCAATCTTGCTTTGTTACGGACAATGATTGTAGATTCATCACGTTTGTTCTTAAATACCCATTTTGTCTCAATAACCGGATGGTCCTTGGGTCTAGGTACTAAGTCCCAAACCTGATTTCTATCAAATTGATCTAACTCCTCTTGCATAGCTATCACCCAATCATTGTCTGAAAGGGCTTCAACTATTTTAGAGGGTTCTATATGCGAAATGAATGCTAAAAAGATTACTTCATTCAAAACGTTATTCCTAGTTCTTACTCCTTGATTCACATCACCTATAACTTGGTCTAAAGGATGATTCCTTATATATTTCCAAGCTCTAGGCTGAGACTGATCAAGATTTTCAAGATTGTTTTTAGGATCAGCCTCAAAAACATTTTCAGGATTTTTAGAAGGAGTAGAAGTAGTTTTCGAAAAGAATTGATTTTTGAAAATAATCTCTTCCTCATCATTCAAGGATTTATCAGTCTCTTTTTCAGTGAACACAACATGAATAGACTCTTCTACAACCTTAGTTCTAGTATTGAAGCCTCTATATGCTTTGCTCCTATTTGAATAACCTATAAATATTCCTACATCTACTTTGGAATCGAATTTACCCAAATTTTCTTTACCATTATTGTGCACATAGCACTTGCATCCAAAGATGTGTAGGTGACTCAGATTCGGCTTCCTTCCTTTATAGAGTTCATATGGAGTCTTGTTCAACTTCTTCCTCAAGTAAGCTCTATTGGAGATGTAGCAAGTCGTACTCATCGCGTCAGCCCATAACACTTGTGAAGTGTTGTTCTCATTTAACATTGCTCTTGCCATCTCAGTGAGCACTCTATTCTTCCTCTGAACAACACCATTCTGTTGTGGAGTCCTTGGAGCTGAGAAGTTGTGGTCAATCCCCATATTGTCACAGAACTCAGCAAAGGTGTTGTTTTTGAATTCGCCACCATGATCAGTCCTTATTCCTGAAATTGAAAAATCTTTCTCGTTCTGGACCTTCTTGGCAAAAACAACAAACTGATCAAATGTTTCATCTTTAGATGACAGAAAAATAGTCCAACAAAATCTAGAGAAATCATCTACAATAACCATTGTATATAGATTGCCACCAAGGCTCCTCACCCTTGTTGGACCCACAAGATCCATATGTAACAATTGCAATGGTCTATTGGTAGATATTTCATTTTTGTTTTTCAAGGATGACTTAGTTTGTTTTCCCTTTTGGCATGCTTCACAAGTTAAATCATTTTTGAAACTAAGTTTGGGAATACCAATTACTAAGTCCTTTTTCAGCAACTTGTCAAGTTGAAACATATTGACATGAGCTAATTGCTTGTGCCATAACCAACTCTCATTCAAGTTACTTACAAAACAATTTTCAGAAGCTAAAGCATTACTAGAGAGGTTGAGAGTATAACAATTATCATCTCCAGGTGCTCTAAACAAAGCTTTAGTTTTCAAATCATTTATAGAAACCAAATCCTTTTTCACAATCAAACATTCATTTGAATCAAAGATAACTAAGTTACCCTTGTCAGTGCTTTGGCTCACACTCAGAAGATTGTGGTATAATCCTTCTACAAAGTAGACGTCTTTGATGAGTGGCCCTTCATTGTTTCCAATTTCACCAATGCCAGCAATTCTTCCGGATTGGTCACCACCAAAAGTCACCTTGCCACCTTCCTTGGGCTTGATTGTGAGAAATTTTGATTTGTCTCCCGTCATATGTCTTGAGCATCCACTGTCAATGTACCATTTGTTGGGTCTTGATGCTCTAAGACACACCTACAATCCACAAAGGATTAAGTTTTAGGTACCCATCTTTTCTTGGGTCCTTTAGGGTTAGCTCGGACCTTGGGAACATATGTTCCTTTTGGTACCCATTGATAATTCCCTACAGGTTTAACTTTTCTTTCATTCTTATGGAAACAAGAAGAGGTAGAATGACCTTTCCTATTGCAATAGTTACAATGTGCAAAGGGATTAGAAGAATGAACTGATTTTGTAAAATAACTCATATAAGATTTTTCACCATTCTTCTTTTTACCTTTCTTCTTAGCAAAATTTGGTTTGTAACCAATGCCTGATCTATCATTTATAAATCTTTGTTGTTTCAAAATCACATCAAGCGTTTCGCTTCCCTTAGTAAATTTTTCGAGTACCTTTGTACGATGTTAATTCTTTTGTTTCAAATCAGGGCACTCTTGACAAACCAAGATTTCAGGAGAAGAAAGTTTTTCAACTTGCAATTCAAGAGTAACGTTTTTCTTTTTCAAACTCAAATACTTTTCAGCAAGTTTTTCAAATTCCTTTTGCACAAGATTGTATTCATCAAAATGTTCATCATAGGGAGGTTTTGATTCATATACCTCATTGCTTTCATCATGTTGCTCTTCTTCCTCAGCAACTAAGCAAATGTTTGCTTTTTCTCCTTCATCCTCTTCATCCTCGTTGGAAGAGCTATCACCCCAGATGCTTGAAACATAGGCTTTCTTCTTGTATTTGTTGAACTTCTTCTTGTCTTTGTCTTTGTTGTTGTTCAGCTGGGGGCACTCCGACTTGATGTGTCCAGGCTTTTGACACTCATAGCAGATGATAGGCTTCTTCGTCTCATGGCTGGAGCTTCCTTTCTGAAATATCTTGAATCCTTGGTCCTTCTTGTAGAATTTCTTGAAGCGCAGGACCAGCATTCCAATTTCTTCATCTTCATCTTCCTCATCTTCTTCATCATCAAAATCTTTGGCTTCTTTTGCAGCTTTGAGAGCCAATCCCTTGCTTTTCCCATGAACCTCATCAAGTCCTTTCATGAACTTGATTTTTGCTTCATATTCAGATAAGCTACCAAAGAGAGCAGCTATAGATGTCATTGATTCTCCATGAGCTTCTTCTATAGCTGTGACCTTGGCCTCCCATTCCTTGTTGAGACTATTGAGAATCTTTCTCACTTGGGCCGGTTGATCATATTCTTTCCCAAGAGCCGTGAGTTGATTGATAAGATGAGTGAATCGAAGCTAAAATTCTCCAATGGATTCGTCAGGCTTCATTAGAAGAAGATCATACTCTGTCATAAGAGTATTTACTCGATTTTGCTTGACTCCAGCTGTGCCTTCATGAGCTATCTCTAGAGCATCCCACATATGTTTTGCAAAAGGCAAAGTGCAAATACGAAAGTACTCTTGTTGACTTAGAGCACTTTGAAGAAGTAGAACCGCCTTGCTGTTGAGAGTGACGTTCCTTCGATCATTTTCATCATATTCCTCTTCAAGCTTTGGAACTCTCACACCATCTTCCACAGTTGAAGGCTCATAATCACCTCTATCGAACACCCTCCAGAGCCCATACTCAGTAGCCATGACGAATACCTTGAATTTAGCTTTCCAAAACGAATAATGCTCGCCATTGAAACCGGGAGGTCTGTTGATAGAAGCTCCATCGGGTAGAATTCCTTCCATGTTGATCCTTCTCGAGATGTTAAGCTCTTAAGAGAAGACCTTGCTCTGATACCAAATGTAAATGGAGCTTGATACCTAAGAGGGTGTGAATTGGGTATCTTTAAAAATTTAAACGATTTACTCTGTTTTGGACAAGTAAGAACAGAGTATAACAGAGATGGAGAGAAGAGAAAGCTTACACAAGATGATTTATCCTGGTTCAGTCTTATCCTTGACCTACATCCAGTCCCCAAGCCTCACTTGGGATTTTTAATCCACTATAACTTTCAACTTATTACAAACTCTGTACTCAAGAGTAGTTCTCTCTTTAGAACTCACTCCCCCTTACAAGTTGCAATCAATTATCCCAACCACCAAGTCCCCTGACTTGTGGTTCTTTACAATCAATGAATAATAACAGAAATGACTCTCTCACAGAGTAGATGAGATGAACACTGAAGTGCTTGTTTCAAAAGATACTCTAAAGATGAAAAACTGAAAGAAAATGAATGAACACTTAATGATTTTCGCTTTCAGTAGTTGTGTACTGTTCAGAGTTGCTGAGAAGACTTCAATGCACTCTATTTATACCTAGAGAGCATTAATTGATCGTTGTAGAATGAATCCAACCATTGTAGGTGATTAGCATTAAGTTTGGTCAGCTTCTCTCTCTAATCTCCAACTAATCCAAGTGTATAATTGATCTGAGGTGGCTCTCTGAGGATTTGCTCGTTGGAGAAGAGTTTACTGGTTGTAGAAATCCTTCTTTACCGTTGAGAAGGCGTGCTCAGGTGGATTAACCAAAAGGAGGCTAGTTAACTACAGTGCATTAAATGCTTCAGAGCACTTTTTGCTTTTTGCCTTTGACCTTCAATAATCTCCATCTATGTTAATTGAAATTCACTCAACAAACTGGTTAAACATAGCTGGGAACATAAGTGAATGATAATTGGAAGCAATGAGATCAAATGAAAGTGTTTTACAAATTCGTATAATTTGAAAATCAGTTTTCAACGATCTATACTCGAGTATGTCACTGTGTACATGACTCAATACTAGAGTATCCAATCTGATACTCGAGTATGCAGCTTCCAGAGGCAAACCATCGTGACTTGAGCTTTGAAAAACCAATGTCAGTACTTGAGTATGTAAGTATGTACTCGAGTATGAAACTGTTTGTGAGAAAATTTTTAAGTTCAAAAGGCTCAATACTTGGGTATTCATTCCTATACTTGAGTATTCAAATGAATGCTTGAGTATGCAAGAGCAAGTGTTGAGTTGAAAATCAGTGTAAGAGCCCAATACTTGAGTATTCAAAACCTATACTCGAGTATGCAACAGTTATAAAATTTTGAGAGCTCTCTGTAAGACCAATACTCGAGTATACCAATACCATACTCGAGTATTCACTCAAAGTCAAAACTAGTTTGCTCTCTGTAAGGCCTATACTCGAGTATGCAAGTATCATACTCGAGTATGCATTCAAGTTGAAAAATCATTTGCTCTCTGTAAGTCCAATACTCGAGTATAGCTTCCTATACTTGAGTATTGACTCAGTTTGAAAAATTTGAATACTCTCTGGATGACCAATACTCGAGTATGTTAGTACTATACTCGAGTATGTACTTCAGTTCAAAAATTTGATTGCTCTCTGTGACTCCAATACTCAAGTATTGCTTCCAATACTTGAGTATTGCTTTGTAAAATGCATTTGAGCAATCCATTGTCAATCCAATACTTGAGTATAGCTTCCTATACTCGAGTTTCCAATTGCAAGATGGTTTTTAACAGATTTTGGAAACTTCAAAACATGTTTACAATTGTTGATTATCATCAAAACACATAAAGAACTAACAAGATTTGGGGACATCTTTGGACAGAAAATTAATGCGCAAAAAACTAGCATTTTTTTCTCAAAGAATGTGAACAAAGGTTTACAGCATGATATCTACAACCTTGCCGGTTTCAAGAAAATAGATGACTTGAGGCGCTATTTGGGGGCTGATTTGGGTGTAAATAGTAAGAAACAATATCATCTCCTCCTGGACAAAATGCAAAACAAGTTAAGTAGCTGGAAGAAACAAACTCTATCGCTTACAAGAAGGCTAACTTTGGTTCAATCTATAACAAATCAGTTATTTGTCTTTTCAATGTAGCACTCACTTATTCCAAGTGGAGTCAGGCAACGAATGGAACAGATTCAACGTCAGTTTATATGGCAAAGTGATGTGGGGAAAAGGAAAATTCATGCGGTGAGTTGGGAAACGAAATGTAGAGGAAAAAAGAATGGGGGCCTTGAAATCAGAAATCTAGACGCTGTGAATGAAGCACTATTAGGGAAGGTTGCCTGGAACTTAATTGCTAAACTTGAGAACTTGTGTTCAAAGGTTTTGAATGGAAAATATGGTAGACAGAAAGAATTAAAAAAAGAATGGAAGGTGGTGAAAACGAACTCAGCTTTGTGGAAGAGTCTAGATGTTGTCTGGCCGAGGATTATAAATAGTTAGGGGTGGTAAATAAGGGATGGTGAGAGTACACAGTTTTTGCATGATAAATGGTTAGATGGTGGTATAAGGCTGTTCGAAATGTGCACTGGGCTATTAACTGAGGAGGAAAGTATGTTGAAGGTGAAGGATATGGTCAGGAGTGATGGTGGTTGGGATGTGGAGAAACTTAGGGGAAAGTTAAATCAAGTTGGTTTGGCTTGTGTTGTTGCTGCACCTCCTCCTCCCTGTCCACAAATGGGGAGGGATATAGTTAGATGGGGAACAAGGCTACATGCTAATTATGGAGTCTCTGAGATGTGCCATGCTATTAAACAAGATTGGATTTGGGGGAGAATGTGTCGAATGTATTGTGGAAGTGGGATGGCCCAAAGAGAGTTCAAATATTTCTCTGGCTTGTGATCCATGACAGGTTGTTGACCAGTGTGAGAAGACGCAGGTTAGTAGATGGTAGTGCTACCTGTTTCTGATGTGACACAATTGATGAAAGTTTGATGCACGTGTTACGCGACTGTGAAGTGGCTTGGCAACTCTGGGTTGAGCTCTTAAGGGGCAGGAGAGATGCTGAATTCATAGGATTACAAGGTAAGGAATGGTTCGCCTGGAACCTTAGGCAAAAAAGAAATGATTGGGCGTTAACTTTTGGCATTACCTGCTAGCTTTTGTGGAGGTGGAGAAATAAGTGCAGGTTTGAGGATTGATTTATTATGCCTGGAAATAGAAGATATACAGTCGAATGGTATGTTAAAGAAATTAAGAAGGCGAAGTAGGAATTTGGGAGAGTGGGCGGAGAAAGAACTGAGGTAAGTGTTCAGTGGAAGTGCCCAATGGAGGGCTGGGTGAAAATGAATAATGATGGGGCAGTTAGAGCGGATACTTAGATGGCTGGCTGTGGAGGACTATTCAGAGGTAGCGATAAGGTCTGGTTATGTGGGTTCACAAGGGAACTTGGCATGTGCTCAGCCATAAAGGCTGAACTATGGGTTGTCCTAACTGGGTTAGAGGTAGCCTTCACTAGGTGTTTTGATAATCTAATGGTTGAGAGTGACTCAGCTGCTGTTGTGGAGTTGCTCAGGAAAATTCAGGATGAGGATACTGCATAACCTATAATATTGTATAAGATTAATATAGCTATGAAAAAATAGACTAGTGTTAGGGTGATACATGTGTATAGAGACGGCAATAAGTGTGCTGATGCACTTGCTAATATTAGCTTTGTTCAAGAAGATGTCTCTGTTGTTTTTGATTCTCCTCCCTTAGCCATAGAAGACTTATTGTACAGGGACTTTACGGGGTTTCTTACCCTCGATTTATACTTGATTCTAGAATGATGATGGGCTAAATGCCCTGCAGCTTTACCCAAAAAAAAAAAAGAATTAATGAGTTTCAGATGGTGAAAGAACCATTCATATGAGTGATATAGTTGCTTATTCTTAAGAAAAAGTATTATGAATGATGACACCACTTACGTTGCATTACTTTAGGTCTATTATTCCTGTTTAGTAGCTGAGAGTTTGTTATTTGAACTGATCAGTTGTTTACAGGTAAGTAACCTTAATCTCATATGCTTTGTATGACTTTGTTTGTATGTTTTACCATGATTGTGTATGCATTCAGTATTATTATGTTTCCAAGCGCTTTGGTACCGGAACCCGCTGTGTGCGACCCCTGGCATGGTTATGCGCCTTATTGAGCAGTATATGTTATGTGTGTGACTACTCATTCCAGTTTAGGCTGCATGTCTCGCTGTGTGCAACCTTTGAATGCTATATGATTTATGGTTTTCTTACATACTCTGTATATACTCTAGATATGAGATTACTGGTTACTCTGAGATCTTTCGGGATTCCAGCCTCTGTTGCTATCTATATGTTGTACACAGTTTATTTGATATAGCTCCCAGGCAAATATTAGCAGACAAAAGTGATTGGATCAGTTTCAGAATATTCAAAGAATTGTTGTAGTAGTTTTATTTAACTATATTTTAGCCAGAGTAGTCAACAGCGCGCAATAGCAGTGCTATTGTGGTGATGCGGAGCGGAATAGTGGCTAGCCGCCAGAGCAAATACGTCGCATTGCGTCCATTGCCGCACGCCTGGCCGCTTGGCGTTTCACGCTATTTAGTTTTTTTTTTCCTTTTAACAAACAATAAAAAAAGTTTCCCAAAACACACTAAAAAAAAAACAGTTTTTTGCAACGGAAAAATTCCCTTGCAAAAAAGTCATTTTCTGTCGCAAAACTGATTTGCGCCGGAAACAAGTTCCGTCGCAAAAAATGCTCTCGCAAATCAATTTTCCATCTCAAAAATACTTCTTTCCCTCGCAAATTCTGAATTTGCGAGGGAACATTCTTCCCTCGCAAAAGCTTGCAAGGGAAACCCCTTCCCTTGCCAAATTTTCAAATTTTGCAAGGGAAACCCCTTTTCTCGCAAAATTTTAGATTTTGCGAGGGAATCCTCTTCCCTCGCAAATTCTGAAATTTGCGAGGGAAAAGTGTTTTCCCTCACAAAATTTAAATTTATTTTTATAAAATAAAAAATATTAAAAATTAGAAAATAAAAAGACTTGTATATCATAAAAATAAATTATAATAATCATAAGAATTTACATAGCAAAAACAAAATATTACAAATTATAATGTTATGACCAAAATAAATTATAATGTTGTAACAAATTATATTTTCTATAGCTGAGTCAAGTGCACATTGAAACTCAGGATCAGAAATTCTCTTCCACTCTAGAGTTTGAGGAAAAACAACTTCTTCAGGCTTCCTTTCATGATAAAACATGTACAAGGCATCAATATAATCCTGCTTTTAAATTCTAGGGTCACGTGCCGTAGCTAATTTATTTATTGCCTGGAAAATAATAGCACTTGATGTCAAGAAATAAGTTATTTGGGGCAAACAGCTATTGCAAACATTTTACAAACATAGTAAATATGTCTAGAAACAGTGTTGTTTTTCACCTCCACCAATATTTCGTTCTTTGGCTAACAGTACGGGTTCTCCCTCCATAAATCCAGACATATTTAACCATTCCATGCCACAAAATTTAAAATGAATTATCGTACAAGTAAATCTTGAGACACCTTCAAATTTGAAGATACCTGGTTATATCATACACAAGAAGAGCACCTGCAGCTCCCTTGTAGTAAGACCTAGTAATAGACCTAAAGGATTCTTGACCAGCCTGACATATTACAAGCACAATCAGTACCATAAATCTAACACAAAATCAGGACACACAAAAATATGATTAGCACTATAGTTAGCAATCACGATTTTTCACTATACTGAAACAAGCATGTTGTGATCAACAAATCCATTTGAACAAATAGAAGTGATTCAATCACGATTTTTGCTCCTAACTGCTATGGCGACCACTATTCAACATATTATAATTAGTACAAACATCAAGAGAGATCAAATCGTTGTTGTTGTTGTTGTTTTTTTTTTTTTTTAGAAGTTCTACATACTCCTCACCTGTAAGAGAAACCTCCTTTTACAATGTTAGCAGCTGCCAAATCCAAATCAGCGTCTTCAAAAACAATGCATGTGTCCTTTCCCCCCAGCTCCATTTGGAGAGGAATTATTCTTGCCTTCTGATAGGAATCATAGGATACCAAACCATCCTCTAAAGAGGCGTTTGGATAAGATCAACTAAAGGAAATTTGGAAGTTAGGTTTATTAGGGGAAGTTTAGAATTCTATTATGTTTTATGTGTGTTTCATTAGGGGTTAGTTATTTATGATGTTTGTAGTAGTTAGTCAGTTGGTTTATTAGTCAGTTGGTTTGTTGGTTATGTTTCTTTATATATATATCCCCTTTAGATTGTAATCAGACTTATGAATGAATATATGAGTGTTTGAGTATTTTGGTCAAGGACTTAGATTCTTTGTTCTTGAATATATTGGTGGTTGATCTGGATCCCGGATCCATCAATTTGGTATCAGAGTAGTGTTCAATCTGTGGGCCAATTTTTGTGAGTTATGGGCAATAATAGGAAGAAATCACAATCCATTGATTCTGCATATCCCAATCAAGAGGCAGAATTTTCTAAATCACCAGAAACCGCAGAACTACCTTCAGCCCTAGAAAATGTGACACAACAACTGAATTTCATTGTATCTAAACTTTTAAGTTTAGATGCCGAGATGAAAGAAATAAAGAAGCAGAAAACTCCTACTGTTATGATCGAAGACATGGAGAAGGAACATGGAAAACCGTCAGAACCATATGAAGAAATCGAAGGAGAAATACCTTGGTGGAGTAAGAAACCAAACAATCGTCCTCATTCCAAAGTGGAATTTCCAAAATTTGAAGGTGGTGACCCAAGGGGCTGGTTAATGAAGGCAGAAAAATATTTCAGGTATTATCAAACCCCTGAAGATTTGAAAATAGAGGTGGCTGCAATGTATTTGGAAGGAGAAGCATTAGATGTGTTTACATGGGTCTCTTCCAGTCGCACCATACGCCATTGGGAGGAATTAATACAAATCTTCCAGGAGCAGTTTGGTCCAACAGAATTTCAAAATCCAGATGTCTACTTATGCGACGTTAAATAGACCGGTTTTGTTGAGGAATATTGGAAGGAGTTCGTGTGTCGTTCTTCATGTGTACAAGGATGGCCTGAAAACTGCCTTTTAGCGCTATTTATCAACGGATTAAAGGGTAATTTGAAATCAGATGTGAAAATCCAAAAGCCAAGGACCGTTTACAAAGCCGCTAGTCTTGCGCTGGAATTTGAATCTAAATATGCTCTGCAAACTTCTCATCTGAAGGCATCACAATTTAAGGACTCGCAATTTAATTCGAATTGCCGAATTCCCAATTTCAAGGATTCCAGAATAATTGGCAAATTATTAATTCCTCGCAATTTAAGGACTTGCAATCTAATTCGAATTGGCCAAATTCCCAATTTCAAGGATCACAGAATAATTGGGCAATTAATAATTCCTCCAATTCAGCCAATAATTGGGGAATTAATAATTCCATTAATTCGGTTAGTTCAAATACTAAGAAACCGCAACTTCCATCGAGATCTCCACAAAATCAATTGGGCGTGCAATCAGCGGGAATTTTTGATACAGAGAGACAAATCCGAAGGAGTAAAGGGTTGTGTTATCGATGTCGGGCCAACTTCTCGCCTGGTCACCGCTGCATTAGACCTGGCTATCATCCAAGAGGGAAGGAGGGTGAATTGGGTGTCTGATAAAACTTTTGATAGCTTTGAAAATCTTTGCACAATTTACTGAAATCAGTTCGTATGACAGTAATACTTTATAAAGCGATAAATAGACATTCAAATATATATGCTGGAAATATAAGAGATTAGGGAAGAGAATATGCAAACAGAGATTTGTACTGGTTCCGCCAATCCTTGACCTACGTCTAATCCCCAAGCTTCACTTGAGATTTTCAATCCACCATCTTCTTTCAACTTGATTACACGCTCAGTACTCGAAGTAATCCTCTCACTAGGATCCACTCCCCCTTACTGTAACGTCCCTAATTCCTATGTCCATTATGATGTCCATTTATGTCCTAAATCTCTTATTAGACTAATTGGTGTGAAATTATCAGAGTGAAAGCGTTAACATATCAAAGTGAGTCACAACAGAAAGCATGCATAACGTTTGGATGAATGAGTGACTGATAACATATGCCCAGACATATGCTGGTTAATTTAAATTCCCGGAGGAATACAATCGTGATACAACTTAAAATTCGATAATAGCCAGGGTTAATCCTATTTGAGGATATTTGTTATACAGTCATCCCGAATTGTCAGTCGTATAGTTAGCAAATATAATCCAAAACATTAAAATATGGAATTCAACTTAATTAAATCCCCTCCTTCGGGGTCTTCCTCAACTACTCCAATTGCACAGCCTTTCTTCTTGATCCAGCGCATCTTCTTAGATCTTTAGGTGTGACTGGGATTCATTAATCAGATGAATCCTAGGGTAACGGTTAATCTCACATTCAAAGTGTAAATCATACATGACAGATATTTCACATATTGCAGAATAAAAGAAAGCATTGAGCAAATACACCGCTACCCGACTACGTACATAGTACCTAATACATGCATCGTTAATGGTGAAAGCACTCGCACGTGCTATGTGTCCCAGACACGAATCCTCAGTGTTAGGAAAATAAGCATGCAACATTATCATTCAAAAACAATAGTCCATATCCGATAGAATAAAATGCATAGACTTGGGCATACAAACCTGGCCAAAAATCCACAACACATGAACATATAAGGCATATATAAAAACACAAGGAATTTGAGATTAAGTTACCAACCTCAACTTCGCGAATAAATAAAATCCTCGGATGTTAGGAACTCGAACTTCGTCAATGTCCTAAAGTAAGATCATCGTAACTATTAATTTCCTTTTCTAATTATTATTTATTACTATTTATTTATTTTGTTATTATTTTACTATTTATTATTATTTTTCTAAAATTTAATATATTTCTTATTTTCATTTATTTACTTTCTTTTAAAAGAATAATTTACGTATCAAATCTTTTTCCTTCTTTCTTTTTTTCCCCCTTGTAGTCTAAAATCTTGCTGTCCTTCCCATATCAACCTTCTTTTTAACACTTTAGTTGTCTATAAAAATATTTTTAGGTATAATTCTTTTCCCTCGGTCTACACTTATAAAATAGTAGTTTAATTAGATTTTAACATTTAGGCATTAAAACAATTATTTATTTTGGATAGAAAACAAGCTTTATGCCCATAAGGCTATAGATCTCGATACTTTATGGATTGACTCAATTTCCACGATACATAGAGAAATGAACCCCACATGGCAACAAAACTTTCAAGGTTTGGTTTTATATCTATATATACACAAACACTTAGCAACTTCCTTGTTCTTTCAAGGCATCGTTATAGGTGTTTATATATATATATATATGAACATCTAGTTTTTCTACATAAGTTTCTATCTGGGAGTATAACAAAATAGAAGGGAACTATGGAACATGTTTCTATTCCTATTTGTTTTGGATCAATAGTTTCTATTCCTAGTAACTAGAGGGCAAACTGATATGCATCTATATACCACAAGTTGTTCTTTCTTTCTTTCTTTTTTTCTTTTTTTTTTTTTTCTATGTGCAGTAAGTACACGCATATACAAATACTTGACAGTAAACTCTTTCCATTTTCTTTCTCACTAATCCATTATCTCACGGTACAATGAGCTCTCCTATTGCTAACAACGTGATTATTTTCTTCTAGGTGTGCAGTACATATATACTATTACAACAACATGCTTGTTCTTTTATCATGCAATAACGTTGGGTTCTTTTAAAAATACATGTTTGGTTCTTTTCTTACAAACTACAACTCATATATATATTTAGATGATAGCTTTCCTTCTTTTTCTTTTTCTCCAAGCTCAACGATAGGTTTATACATGTAGATATACATATATACGCACTTCATGGCAGCAAAATACATGGTATCCAATTATTTTCTGACAGTTTATTACCCTAAAGCTCACGTCGGTTTACTGTGGAAACTAGAAGGAACGAAAGCATAGTGACTTACCTTCGGTTGGTTTTAGTTTGCACTTTGAACTTTGCTGAATCTTACCGCCGCTATCTCCTCTATTTTTCAGTGAAAACACAGAGCAAGATTGCTTAGTGACTATTCACAGCGATCTCACTTTTCAACTTTTTTTTTTTCTCTCGGTCCTCCTTCCCTCTCGTGCTCACTTTGTGCTACTGAATGAAGGTAAGTTCAGAAGCTAGTAGATATATAGAAGATGTATGGTCTGGTCTGAGGAAAGAAAGCCAGCGGTCCAAGACATATACAGGGGTGGGTGGCGTTGAGTTCGTACGTTTGGCGACACTGGGCTCGAGGTGCCTATGTTTAAGAAGTATGGGTTCTTTGATTTCACTGTTGCGTGTCTCTCAGGGGTTAGCCGAAAGCAAGATCATAATCATGGTGTGATCTTCTTTCCACGTTTGCGGAAGTGACGCTGCTGCCCCCTACTGTTGCATCTTTGTGGGATTTGATTTTGCAGTCTGTTATCACGTGTTGGGGGTTATTAGGATGGATTGGGTTTGAATTGTTTAGTTGGGCCAAACATTGAGAATGAAAAAATGGTTTTGTTGGCGTGATGGCTGAAGAAGAGATAATGGATGGAGTATGTGTGTTGTATTTTTATTTCTATTTTTTTTGTTTGACCAATTTAACAATTGATTATTTAATAATAAATTATTCCCTTCTCTCTTTATTATTGTTTAATTACCAAAGAAATGCTAGAAATGACTCTTTGATGTTTTGTAAGGATTTTATTCCTTATTTAACTTCTTTAACCTTTAAAGAATTTCCCTAAAAATCTTAGGCTATAAATCAACCTCTAACTATTTTCTTTGAATTTCTCAAGAAAATAGGTCCTTAAATTTTAATAATTATTTTTCATAATTATTTTAGGCTAAATTTTCATAATTAATTTCCATATAATAATTCAATTTCAAATTCCAAAATTTGGGATGTTACACTTACACGCTGTAATCAATACACCCACTTGATTACACACTCTGTACTCGAAGTAATCCTCTCACTAGGATCCACTCCCCTTACAAGCTGTAATCAATACAATGGGTTTCCCACTCAAGATCACCCAATCTTGAGTATCGCTCAGATAAAGTGATAAGATGGTTACAATGAATCTCCTCTCTCAGAAGTAAATGAATAAGCACTGAAGAGCAATATGAATCATTTCACTCTCTATTAAAGTTTATATGATTATTGAGATAATCAGAGAGTAAGTGATATGAATATCAGAGTCTTGACATTTTGAAGATGTAAGCTCGTGTCTCTAGCTATCTGTCACTTTCAATCTTGAAGACTTCTCCTTTTATAGTTGATGTAGTGTATTTGACTGTTTGAGCAATTCTTCGCATTTAGCATATATGACCGTTGGAATAAATAAATATAGTCGTTGGACATTACTCTGGTTCTTCGAATTTATCCGTTGATTCCGTTATTCTCCATTGACATTCTTCTTTCAATTTTGTCCGTTGAGACTCAGTAAGGAATGTACGAAGTAAATAGTCATGTGACTTTATTGTTGCACAAAGGTTTCTTGCCAAAATGGTGAATGTCTCTGCTTTGCATTAAATGCCTCTGACACACGATTGCTTTAATTTGAATTTATCGTTAAACCATATAATAATCTTCTGAAACTCATTAGCAAGATTTGAGTCGATGGTTTGTGATCTGAGAAGAATTGGCTCGAGTCACACTTCTTTGGCTCGAGTCACGACCTCATACAGAAGCTTTTGCAGTTTGAAGAAAAACACAATCGGCTTGAGTCAAATGGAGCTGGCTCGAGTTTAGCCTTAAAGTTGAGTCACCTAACTTTGCCTCTAGTCAAAATCCCCTTCTCAAATTGCCTAACTCTCGGTCTTGCCATTGAAAATGGAGCTTAATACCCAAGAGGGGGGGTGAATTGGGTATTAATCAAATTTTCGTTTAAGAGCTCTGTTTTGAACAATGAAAAATAGAGATTAACAGAGATGAGGGAAGAAAAGCTTGGACACAAGGATTTATACTGGTTCGGTCTCAACAATTTGACCTACATCCAGTCCCCAGACTCTCTGGGATTTTCACTATCTCAATGATTACATACTCTTCACTCAAGAAGTGATTCTCTCACTAGAACTCACTCCCCCTTACAAGTTATAATCAATGAACCCAACCACCAAGTCCCCTGACTTGTGGTTTCTTACAATCAATGATCAATAATCAAAGAAAACTCTCTCTAAGAGTAGATGATGATAAACACTGAAGCTTATAATGTCAAAAGACAAAATACAAGTGAAAACTGAAGATAGTTGTAAGACTTGAATACTTGTGCGTTTTCAGATGTTGTGGTAGTTGTAGTGTCTTGAATACAACTCTATTTATACTCAGGGAGTAATAAATAAGCGTTGCAATGTTGATTGGACCGTTGGAGATGATCTGAAAGGATTAGGAGCTACTTTGGTCCTCTTCTCTATCTTAGTTTCTTCTTAATCCAGTTGGACTCTGGTTCAGAGTTGACTCTCTGAAAATTAATCCGTTGGAGAGGCTATTGCTTGTTGTAGAAATCTTCCTTTAATGCTTTGCAACCGTGTACAGATGGATTAACCAAAAGTGAGCAAGTTTCTGGGTTGAACATTTAATGTTCTGACACAATTTTTGCTTTTAGTCTAAACCTTGAATAATCCTTCTTTAATCTGTCTGAAGCTCACTAAAAAGATGATTAAACATATCTAGAATCATTATAGATTAATCATGAAAAGCATTGAGATCAAACGAGAAGGTATAGTAGATTTGGCAAATTCGAATTTCTGACAACGGATAGAAACCTGGAGGTTTGTTCTTCAAACCTCGAGGTTTTCATTATGTCCGGTGAAAAGGTTTTGGATTAAACACCAAACCTGGAGGTTTTAAAATGAACCTGGAGGTTTTCACAAAAGCAGAAAGAAGTTTAAGTTTCTGAGTGTCATAACCTCGAGGTTTCATGATAAACCTCGAGGTTTCATCTAAGAAAATGAAACATTCTGAAAACACAATGAAACCAAACCTGGAGGTTTTATAAGAAACCTAGAGGTTTCAAACATTGTGAAAATTCATTTTCCCTCTGGAACCCACAAACCTCGAGGTTTTCAGCAATACTCGAGGTTTGGCCAAAAATAGTGAAAAGCTGAACTTTGTTCCAAAGGCAAAACCTGGAGGTTTTGGTGTAAACCTCGAGGTTTTCACTAATGGGAAAACCTGATTGCTCTCTGTATGTCAGAAACCTGGAGGTTTCTAACAATACTCGAGGTTTTGTGTTAATTTCAAAATGTTCGAGTTTGAACCAAACCACAAAACTCGAGGTTTTCAAAGTTCTTGAAAACCAGTTGCTCTCTGGATGAAGAAACCTGGAGGTTTCTTCAAATACTCGAGGTTTCACATTATTTTTCAAAAGTGTCAGTTAGGCGCCAAACCACAAACCTGGAGGTTTTGTTACAAACCTCGAGGTTTGAAGGATTGATGTGAAACTGAGTTTTCTCTGGAAATCCAAAACCTCGAGGTTTCTTCACAAACCTCGAGGTTTCACATAAATTTGTGAAACCAAGTTTTTTTGAGAGAAGAAGCACTGAACCTTGAGGATTTCTTTGCAAGGCCAAACCTCGAGGTTTGCTCTTACTCAGGATTTTCAACATTTAAGAGCAAATCCTCATTCTTTGTTAACAATTGTTGGCAAGCATCAAAACCTTAAGAGAACTAACATTCTCCCCCTTTTTGATGATGACAACACTTATAAACAAATCTCTTTGCAAAGTTCAAGAGAGTTTTGAAATGCCTTTGAAAAATTATCAGAAATTTTGAGAGTTGAGATTTTAGGAAAGTTTGATGATTTGATATTGAGACTTAAGAAGTTATACAAAACATAGATATTAATCAGAGATGAGCAGAAGCATCAAGTGTATTCCATTTCAATAGATAAAGTCAGTCATAATACAATGGAACACAAAACACACAACATAATCAAGGTACAAAGTAGGTACATGAGTAAGATCATCAGAAAATTCCCTAAATTCTCTCTAAACATCAACTCTCTCTGAACATTAGAACTACTCCTAACTACTTGCTTTTCTCTCCCCCTTTGTCATCTTCAAAAATAACAGTGGGAGGAGTATCAGGAGAGGGAAGAACCACTGTGGCAGGTGTAGAAAGCGATGGTAGAGGTTCAGTTGTAGGAGTAGATGGAGAAGGCAAGATCTCAGTAGAGGGAGTAGGTGGTGGTGGGAGAAGAATAATGGTGGATGGAGAGGTGAAGATGGGAGTGGATGGATCAGGAGAGGAAGTGTGAACTTGTGGTAAAGGAAAGGTGAAGGAAGGTGAGGGTGACTTAGAGACAGGGCTAGAATGACTAGGACCAGGAGCTGAAGAAGAGCCAATGTTCAAGTGCTGTATGATCCGGTCTACTTTATCAGTGAGGTCCATCTGTGAAATAAGGTGAGTAGACATCTTAAGCTCTATCTCTTCAGCTTTCTCCTTAACCTCTAAGGATTGGCCAGCAATAGCTTCAAGGTGCTCCTTCATTGCATCCTGAATCTCAATAAGACCTTCTTGTCCACGTGTCATCTCAGCCTTCAGTTTCCTTAATTCGAATTCCATTCGGATAGACAGAGAGGCTAAAGAAGCGTCCACAATCTGCTTGATCTGGGAGACAAGATCAACTGGCAGAGAAGTCTGAGGAGGTGGAGGAGCTGATTGTGCCTCCTGAGCATGTGATCTTGCACGTGATGTAGAAGGAGCTTGGGATTGTACAGAGCCTTCTTCTCCAAACTTTATCTTCATCAGGTTCTTGCCAAAGAAGGGGGGGTACTCAAGTGTGTCAGGAGAACCGGCATACCAGATTTTATGGTAAAAGAGGATAAGGGAGACTAAGGAAGGATATGGTATATGTGATAGTTGCCTCTTTGCAAACTTGAACTCAGTCATCCCTTGAAAAAGCCAGTGGCCAATATTGAAAGGCTTTTTCTGAACAAAGGCAGTAAATGGGCGATAATCGAGCTGGGTGAAATAAGTGTAGTTGCCTAGAGTAGACATACCACAATACTCGGTTTTCAGGTGGCATAGAGCTGGGTTTGAATGTGAGTCTGAGTTGTTGATCAGGAGTGAAAGGCTCACCGGGTCTAAGTGTTTCAAACACCTCTTGGTTAGTGTATGCAAAATCAGGAATAGGTGGGGGATTCTCTATCTTCAGAATTTTGTTCAGAATGGATGCAGATAGGGTAAACTTAACTCCCCTAACAACTGATGTGACTCTTTCTTCAAGCAGCTCACCATCTTCATCTAGTTCATTATCATACTCCATCTTATAATAGAACAGACGTACAATGTTCGAAGTGTAGGGAGCAGATATGGAAATGAAAGACTCGTACTGTTTTAGCCAAGGTGATAGATCAAAGTGACACTCTCTTTGAAATTCCTCTAAGTTAATGACCACCATTGGACAAAATAGATGGTGAAGGTAAGCTTCTCTAAATTTTTCATTTTCTTCCTTAGGAAGACTAGCAAAAGCAGTTACAAAACCTTCAATTGGCGAGACAATTCGGTAGATGTCACATATTGCATTCTCCATGACAGCAGGTGCTTCTTCTTCTTCTTCTTCTTCTTCTTCTGATTCTGGAACATGTGAAGAAGATTGACCCTTTGGTGGTTGATAAGACTTAGCAATAGAGGCTCTCTTTGTCCTTGCCTTCGTTGTTGATTTCTTTGTCTTTTCCTTTCCAGAAGATTTTGTACTAGAGACCTTCTCCTTTCCTTTTCCCTTTGGCTCAGGCTGTTTCGCTTTCTTGGCTGGAGACTTTTCAGGTTCTTTGAACGAAATTCCTTTTCTCTTAGGAGTAGGCGATGGAGCATCAGGAAGTTCGCCTTGTACTCCTTTGATTGACTTGTCTACTCCATAGTAAAGCCTAGTAGACCGAGTCTTCACCCTTACTGGTTTGTCAGATGAAGAAGCTGGGACAGGTTGGCTCGGTTGGCGAGGAGGTGGAGGAGGAGGTGACCACGATTGAGTTTCGTCGTTAGGATTCGTGGTGGATTTGGATGGAGAATGTGGTTTCGATGACATTGTGAAGATTAAAGGGAAAGATTTGGACCGAAAATGAGGGATTCAGAGAGAGAAAGACGAGAGAAAATGAGAGTACTTGAGGTTTAGATAGGGTTCTGATGAAATTGCACAGTACTCATATATATATATGACCGTCAAACCTCGAGGTTTTAGTCCAAACCTCGAGGTTTGATGACTAAACTTCACTAACCTGGACTTCAAAAGTGTTTTGTGAACTTTTGAAATTCTGACCCCAAACCTCGAGGTTTTCTCCAAAACCTCGAGGTTTTGCTGCCTGTCAATTTGAGGTGCTCTCTGTCTCATCTAAACCTCGAGGTTTCTCTGAATACTCGAGGTTTCTTGACTCTGAAGCTCTCATCTTTTGATCATGCACCTCCAAACCTAGAGGTTTTCTCCAAAACCTCGAGGTTTTGCTTCTTTTTGATAGCAAAACCATAATTCATCTATGTCCTGCACAAAAACTATCTAGATACTCTGATGCTTAAGTTAGTGACTTATAATCATCAAAACCTCAATTTAATACCAAAATGAGTAGAAATTTCTTACAGCTCATTGGGATTTACCATTCCCAATTCTCTCCTTATGAAATTAAATTGATCTTTTGCTAAAGGCTTTGTGAAAATATCAGCAAGTTGAAGATGAGTTGGGATGAACATGACTTTGACATCTCTTTTCTGAACATGATCCCTTATGAAATGATGCCTCACATCAATATGCTTGGTCCAGGTATGTTGGACTGGATTCTTTGCCAAGCTTATTGTGCTTGTGTTGTCACACAATATTGGAATTTCTTTCAGATGGACTCCCAAGTCAGCAAGTTGTTGTTTGAGCCATAAAACTTGTGCACAACAACTTGATGCCGCCACATACTCAGCTTCAGTTGACGAGACGGCTACACTTGTTTGCTTTTTGCTGAACCATGACACAAGTGAATTCCCAAAGAACTCACATTGGCTACTTGTGCTCTTTCTATCAGTCTTGTAGCCGGCATGATCTGAATCTGAGTATGCCACCAAGTGTTCAGGTTGACCTTTGGGAAACCACAATCCAAGTGACTTTTTGTCTGCAAGATATCTGAAGATTCTCTTCACATGTTCAGTATGAGACTCCTTTAGAGAAGACTGGAACCTTGTACACATCCCAACACTGAATTGGATGTCCGGGCGACTTGCAGTTAGATAAAGTAATGATCCAATCATCCCTCTATATTTTGTGATGTTGAAATCTTTGCCCTCTTCGTCAGCATCCAATGAAGTGGTTGTGCTCATAGAAGTGTCAGCTCCATTGCATTGGTCCATCCCGAACTTTTTCAACAGATCATTGAGGTATTTTGTCTGGGAGATGAAGATTCCATCCTTTCTTTGCTTGATTTGCAGTCCAAGAAAATAATTGAGCTCTCCCATCATTGACATCTCAAATTCTCCCTGCATAATCTTAGAGAATTCCTCACACAAAGCATCATTAGTAGCTCCAAAAATTATGTCATCCACATAAATTTACACAATCAGGATCTCATTTAATTTATTTCTTTTTATAAATAGAGTTGTGTCAGCTTTTCCTCTGATAAATCCTTGATCAAGAAGAAATTGACTTAATCTTTCATACCAAGCTCTAGGAGCTTGCTTGAGACCATACAAAGCTTTCTTAAGTCGATAAACATGATCAGGAAATTGATCGTTTTCAAAACCAGGAGGTTGTTCAACATACACGTCCTCTTGTATAAAACCATTCAAAAATGCACTTTTCACATCCATTTGAAAGAGTTTAAAACCTTTAACAAGTAAGTTACGGCTGAACCCAAGAGGGGAGGTGAATTGGGTGAAGTATAAAAATTTCCATTCTTTAAAAGATTTTTGCAATTTAAGAAATTCATCTTTGTGTAATAAAAGTAAGATCACAAACAATTGGTAAATACTCAAATGTAAATGCTGGAAATGCAAGAGATAAGGGAGAAGAGCTTGCAAACAGATTTATACTGGTTCGGCCTTATCCTTGACCTACGTCCAGTCCCCAAGCCTCACTCGGGATTTTCAATACACTATCTTTAATCTTCTTGGTTACACGATCAGTAACTGAAGTAACCTTTTCTCTAGGATTCACTCCCCCTTACAATCTGTAATCAACACACTGCTTGATTACACACTCTGTATTCGAAGTAATCCTCTCTCTAGGATTCACTGCCCCTCACAAGTTGTAATCAACACAATGTATAATCCACTCAAGATTACCCAATCTTGAGTTGCTCTCAGAAAGATAATGTGTTTGCAATAAATTTACTCTCAAAGGAATGAATAAATGATCACTGAAGTTCAGATACAATTCATTTCACTCTCTAAGCTATTTAGATATGAAAAACAGAGTGAGAATGATGTAGAAGCAGAGTATCAGCATTTTAGCATTGTAAACTTGTATCTCCTCGTTTTTCTGCTTGAGTCCATGTCTTTTATAGGTAGAGAATGATGTGTGACTGTTTTTGACCGTTGTAAGATGAATCAGACCGTTGTAGTTGATTGTCATTAAGTGTGGTCTGCTTCTCTCTCTAAACTCCAACTAATCATGTGTTAATGTGATCTGATGTGGCTCTCTGAGGATTTGCCCGTTGGAGTAGACTTTGCTTGATGAAGAAATGATTCTTGACCGTTGAGAATGCGTGCTCAGATGGATTAACCAAAAGGAAGTTGATTTGCAGAAGTGCATTAAATGCACTGAACACCTTTTTGCTTTTTGTCTTTGATCTCATTAATCTTCATCTGTGCTGACTGAAATTCACTTAACAAACTTGTTAAACGTATCTGGGAACATAAGTGAATGATATATGTAAGCAATTAGATCAAACAATAAGGATTTGCAAATTCGTGTAATTCAAAAATCAATTTTGACCGTTGTATACTGCGGTAAGTTCCTCTATACTGGAGTATGGCACTGTGCATAAGTGTCCATACTGCAGTATCCAAAGTCATACTGCGGTATGCAGCTTCCAGAGGCAAATCATCGTGACTTGTGTTCGAAAGTCATGACCTATACTGCGGTATGTTAGTAGTATACTACAGTATGGCACTGTTTGTGTGAAAAAAGTTTAAGTTCAAAAAGCCTCTCTACTGGAGTATACAAATCTAATATCCTTCGTTTTAATCATCTGAAACTCACCAATAAAGTGGTTAAACATATCTAGGAACATTAGAGATTAATCATAGGAAGTATTAAGATCAAACAAGAAGGCATTGCAAATTCGTCAGATTTGATTTTCAAGTTTGACGTTCAATACTTGCGTCAATACTGGAATATGTTAGTGAAAGTATGCAATACTGGAGTATAGAACTCCATACTCGAGTATGCAAGAACATGTGTCAAGTTGAAAACAAGTTTAAGAGCTCAATACTGCAGTATGCAAACCTATACTGCAGTATGCAATAGTTATAAAATTTGGGAGCTCTCTGTATAAGCCTATACTGCAGTATACATATCCATACTGCGGTATTGACTTGCTTGAAAAAACTTGGTTGCTCTCTGGATGGCCCTATACTGCAGTATACATACCTATACTGCGGTATTGGCTTGACTTAGAAATTTAGTTGCTCTCTGGATGGCCCTATACTGCAGTATACATACCTATACTGCGGTATTGGCTTGTTTTGAAAAACTCGGTTGCTCTCTGGATGGCCCTATACTGCAGTATACATACCTATACTGCGGTATTGACTTAACTTGAAAAATTTGATTGCTCTCTGGAAGTCCAATACTGGGGTATAGCACCCTATACTGCGGTATTGACTTAACTTGAAAAATTTGATTGTTCTCTGGAAGTCCAATACTGCGGTATAGCACCCTATACTGCGGTATTGACTTATAATGGATTTGAGCAACTTCTTGAACAGACTATCAACTTCTGAGGGCCATATCTCTCTGGTCCGAGCTCCGTTTTGGTCCGTTCAACTCTTGATGGAAAGCTCTATGAGTCTACTTTCTTATGCCACTGATTTCAGCTCAATCGGGTTTGTCGTTTGTGAGATATACTCAAAATACCGAAGGCTGTTCCTGACTGTGACGCTGATCTTTGTGTCAACTTGTAAAATTCATCAATGATTCATCTGAACTCCTTTGGGCACGAATGTTTGTCACCAATACGTGTTAGATGCCTAGTTTCCAATGCTTTTGGTTTCGTCTCAATCCGATCTCTGGTTTGTGAGATATCATTTAATTACCAGACGTCGCCCGTGCTGAATGTGGACAGAGTGGAGCAGAAAAGCTGATCACGTTGCATATGATCTTGGAGCCTTCTAGCATCAATATAAGAACTTGAATATTGATATTCTCATTCCATTCAACAAGTTCTTCCTTCTTTAATCTCTCATCTTGATTAATCTTCATAATCCAACTCTTTCTTCCTTCTCTTCTTTTGATCATTCCATATCATTTGACTCACGTCTTCTTTGATTCAATTTCTTCTTCTTGTAATTTCTTATCTCCTTCTTGATTATTCTTCTTTCTAATTCAACTTGAACTAATCTACATTAAACATAGTAGTTAGTCAATGTAGGAGATATATTATATAAACTTTTTGCTTCTATATTAGACATCATCAAAACTAATCATAATCAACATTCTCCCCCTTTTTGATGATGGCAAATACCTTAAGAAAAATATATATGAATATGAGAATACATTAGATGCAACAATTTTTTTTTTCTTGCCATTCTCTCTCCCTTATTTGTCATTAGCAAAAAGTTGAAGTAAAGAGGAAATGATTAAAGAGACACATATGAAACCAGATTAAATGAGTCAAAGAAACTGATTTTCTCTCCCCGATTGAAAGTGCTTTCATTTTAAATATGATGCAATTTAGAATGTTTTTATGAAAACAAATTTGAGAGAATTTGGAGAGGTTTTCAAGACAACTTTCACACATAAAGCATAAAGATACCAAACATGTGCAAAATTTCTACTGAATAAAAAAAGATAGGGATTAGAAATGCTCATGTTGGTTTTGCAAATTGATGAATGATCTGGCCTAAGATGAAGCTGTCGTATGAGATTCTTTGATGAGGCTCAATAGCAGGATCATGAATATCCTATATGATGCAAATAAGATGAAAGTACTGGCTTCTTGTTATTCACATCTTAAGGATTATCACATCTAAATATGGTCTGTACTCAGCTTCCATCCTTTGCTCTTCCTTTATAGATCATCCATGTATAGCACATCTCAGCTTCAAAAATTGATCACCAAAGTTGTAACACATAACCAAATCTCCTGCTACAAATTAAAAACATCCTTTCCAGAAGAGATTTGTTAGTGCAACCAGATATCAAAGTATTCCTTTCGAAAAGATATTTTCAAATAATAATGAAAGGAAAATATAAGATATTTTCAAGAGTGAAATTAACTCATCATCAAAACTAATAAAAGATAGTGAATGTAGATGAGTATGTTTAAAGAGATTTTCTTCAAATAAACGAGAAGAACACATCTGAATGTGAAGCTCCCCCTTAATGAATGCATGACTAAAATGTGAAATTCCCTTTAATGATGCCAAATAATAATGTGACACAAAATGTTATGAAGTCTAAAGATCCTCCAACTCTAATGGACATAATATGGTATCTCAGAATTAAGAACTTTCAAAGGCACATGGATGGACTTGAAATTGGTATGAAGAAATCACTTATGCCTTTATGATGATAAAAGAGTTTTAAAGCATAAGGATCATTTTAAAAATGGATTTGCTCGGCTAAGATTCATGAGATAAAATTAAATGAATAAAATCAAATTAGCCTAGCATGATTATGATATACAATACACATATTGTTTCATAATACAATACCTCACTTGAATAATATCGTAATTACTCAAGTTAATCCTCTGTAGTCCATAGATGCATTACTAGATAGCTATTATCCATTATTTCGAATGCATCTTGGAAGCTGAAATCCTGAATGAGCTTTGTATAGGATTAGTTTCTGCTCATAGCTTCTCATCAAGCTAGCATGCTCCTTATCATCTTGGTTTAAGCCTCTTGCTAGTGATGGAATGTCACTCAAGTGATGCCACAAAATTTGCAGACATAGCCACTGAAATGATCTATTCTGTTTGCCTATATTCTTTGTATCCCTCAACAGAACATTTCGGTTAGCTCCTACAAAAATATGTGTCCTTTGGTACTCAATGATTCTTGAGTCCACACAAGATTAGACATGATAACTCTAATGCTCTTATAGAATTAAATCATATGATTTTTGAGCAAAGAGTATAACAATCAAAGATCAAAACATAGTTTTACCCAAACAAATAAGATCAAGCCAATGAATTGAATAGGGTAACAACTAAATGATACCAAAAATGTTATTTCTCAATGACAATTTGTGAATACACTTTATGCAGAAAAGATGTCATTGATAAAAATGAGTATAGAAAACCTTATCTATAACGATAAGCATTTATCCATTTGAAGTTCAGATTTTTCAAGAAAGATAATGAAATATGCAAAGTATTTCAAATCTTGAATGGTCTTTCAAAAATGTGATGACACATTATGAAATCAATATTTTTCATACATGAAAGATTTTTGAAACATGTTTGAAAACAATGTTTATTATAAATATGATGGAAGTCAATAGATTTAATGAATATATCAATATGCTTCAGTTTTAGAAAACATGTTGAACATTGAAGTTAACATGTTGAAGAATTTTCTGAAAAGCCAAAGTCATGCAAGTAAAGCATTATCAAGACATTCTTAGCACAACATATATAAGCTTAATGACTTTGCTATTGACCAAAAGATAATCTTGCCTTTTAGAGTAGAGTCTTGAAAACATAAGAACATTCAAGGCAAGAATTATGAGTATTCAGAAGTAGTTACTCAAAACATGGATGTAGACAAATGCTTATATATTTGAGTAACACAAGTAGTACTAGGATTCATGGACGATGAAATACAAACTCATTAATCCAAATTATTAGAGTTCCATAATATTATCATAGTAAGTTATTCCATATAATGGTTAATGCACTAACATTTAATGCATTAATGAACATTCATAATACTTGGAATAACTTAACCAATAAGAATTTATCCAATAAGCATGAGATTTTCACAAATTGAATTCCCTTTTTGGAGACAAGCTTGAGACTCATATAGATAAGTAAACCATACTTATCTATATGAGTATTTGAAGAAACCTCCAGGTTTCTTCATCCAGAGAGCAACTGGTTTTCAAGAACTTTGAAAACCTCGAGTTTTGTGGTTTGGTTCAAACTCGAACATTTTGAAATTAACACAAAACCTCGAGTATTGTTAGAAACCTCCAGGTTTCTGACATACAGAGAGCAATCAGGTTTTCCCATTAGTGAAAACCTCGAGGTTTACACCAAAACCTCCAGGTTTTGCCTTTGGAACAAAGTTCAGCTTTTCACTATTTTTGGCCAAACCTCGAGTATTGCTGAAAACCTCGAGGTTTGTGGGTTCCAGAGGGAAAATGAATTTTCACAATGTTTGAAACCTCTAGGTTTCTTATAAAACCTCCAGGTTTGGTTTCATTGTGTTTTCAGAATGTTTCATTTTCTTAGATGAAACCTCGAGGTTTATCATGAAACCTCGAGGTTATGACACTCAGAAACTTAAACTTCTTTCTGCTTTTGTGAAAACCTCCAGGTTCATTTTAAAACCTCCAGGTTTGGTGTTTAATCCAAAACCTTTTCACCGGACATAATGAAAACCTCGAGGTTTGAAGAACAAACCTCCAGGTTTCTATCCGTTGTCAGAAATTCGAATTTGCCAAATCTACTATACCTTCTCGTTTGATCTCAATGCTTTTCATGATTAATCTATAATGATTCTAGATATGTTTAATCATCTTTTTAGTGAGCTTCAGACAGATTAAAGAAGGATTATTCAAGGTTTAGACTAAAAGCAAAAATTGTGTCAGAACATTAAATGTTCAACCCAGAAACTTGCTCACTTTTGGTTAATCCATCTGTACACGGTTGCAAAGCATTAAAGGAAGATTTCTACAACAAGCAATAGCCTCTCCAACGGATTAATTTTCAGAGAGTCAACTCTGAACCAGAGTCCAACTGGATTAAGAAGAAACTAAGATAGAGAAGAGGACCAAAGTAGCTCCTAATCCTTTCAGATCATCTCCAACGGTCCAATCAACATTGCAACGCTTATTTATTACTCCCTGAGTATAAATAGAGTTGTATTCAAGACACTACAACTACCACAACATCTGAAAACGCACAAGTATTCAAGTCTTACAACTATCTTCAGTTTTCACTTGTATTTTGTCTTTTGACATTATAAGCTTCAGTGTTTATCATCATCTACTCTTAGAGAGAGTTTTCTTTGATTATTGATCATTGATTGTAAGAAACCACAAGTCAGGGGACTTGGTGGTTGGGTTCATTGATTATAACTTGTAAGGGGGAGTGAGTTCTAGTGAGAGAATCACTTCTTGAGTGAAGAGTATGTAATCATTGAGATAGTGAAAATCCCAGAGAGTCTGGGGACTGGATGTAGGTCAAATTGTTGAGACCGAACCAGTATAAATCCTTGTGTCCAAGCTTTTCTTCCCTCATCTCTGTTAATCTCTATTTTTCATTGTTCAAAACAGAGCTCTTAAACGAAAATTTGATTAATACCCAATTCACCCCCCCTCTTGGGTATTAAGCTCCATTTTCAATGGCAAGACCGAGAGTTAGGCAATTTGAGAAGGGGATTTTGACTAGAGGCAAAGTTAGGTGACTCAACTTTAAGGCTAAACTCGAGCCAGCTCCATTTGACTCAAGCCGATTGTGTTTTTCTTCAAACTGCAAAAGCTTCTGTATGAGGTCGTGACTCGAGCCAAAGAAGTGTGACTCGAGCCAATTCTTCTCAGATCACAAACCATCGACTCAAATCTTGTTAAATCTCTAAGTATGGTTTACTTTTCAAAACCTGGAGGTTGTTCAACATACACCTCCTCTTGAATGAAGCCATTTAGAAAAGCACTTTTGACATCCATTTGATAGAGTTTAAAGCCTTTTGTGCATGCAAATGCTAGAAGAACTCTTATTGCTTCCAATCTAGCTACTGGAGCATAAGTCTCTTCATAGTCTATTCCTTCTTCTTGATTGTAACCTTTGGCCACTAATCTAGCCTTGTTACGCACAATGATGGCTGACTCATCACGTTTGTTCTTGAATACCCATTTTGTCCCAATTACCGGATGGTCTTTGGGTCTAGGCACCAAGTCCCAAACTTGATTTCTATCAAATTGATGTAGCTCCTCTTGCATAGCAATCACCCAATCATTGTCTGAAAGGGCTTCTTCTATTTTAGAGGGCTCTATATGAGAAATAAATGCAGAAAATGTAACTTCATTCAAGGTACTATTTCTGGTCCTAACTCCTTGATTTACATCACCTATAACTTGGTCTAAAGGATGATTCCTTATAAATCTCCAAGCTCGAGGTTGAGACTGATCAGAATTTTCTAAATTGCTTTCAGGATTAGCCTCAAAAATATTTTCAGAATTTTCAGAAGGAGTAGGAGCATTTTTCGAAAAGAATTTGTTTTTGAAAATAGTCTCCTCTTCATCATCCAAGGATTTATCAGATTCAGATTCACAGAATACAACATGTATAGATTCCTCAACAATCTTAGTTCTAGTATTAAAGACTCTATATGCTTTACTCCTATTAGAATAACCAATAAAGATAGCTAAATCAGCTTTAGGATCGAATTTACCAAGATTGTCTTTACCGTTATTGTGCACATAGCACTTACAGCCGAAGACACGAAGGTGACTGAGTTTTGGCTTTCTTTCTTTGTAGAGTTCGTATGGAGTCTTATTCAGCTTCTTTCTTAAGTATGCTCTATTGGAGACGTAGCAAGCCGTACTCATGGCATCAGCCCAAAACACTTGCGAAGTGATGTACTCGTTTAACATTGCTCTTGCCATTTCAGTGAGTACTCTATTCTTTCTCTCCACAACACCATTTTGTTGTGGTGTTCTTGGTGCTGAAAAATTGTGATCAATCCCCATGTTGTCACAGAACTCAGCAAAAGCTTGATTCTCGAACTCTCCACCATGATCAGTCCGTATTCCTGAAATTGAGAACCCTTTCTCGTTTTGGATCTTCTTGGCAAATGAAACAAACTGATCAAAGGTTTCATCTTTAGAGGATAAAAATATTGTCCAAGTAAATCTAGAGAAATCATCAACAATGACCAAAGTGTATAAGTTTCCACCAAGACTTTTCACTCTAGCTGGTCCAACTAGATCCATGTGAAGAAGTTGAAGAGGTCTGTTTGTTGAAATCTCATTTTTTGCTTTAAAAGAAGATTTGGTCTGTTTTCCCTTTTGACAAGCATCACAAATCATATCATTTTTGAAATTCAATTTGGGAATGCCAATAACCAAATCCTTTTTCAATAACTTGTCAAGTTGATACATATTGACATGAGCTAATCGCTTATGCCATAGCCAACTCTCATTCAAGTTACTCACAAAACAATTTTCAGAAGTAGAAGCATTGCTAGAGAGGTTCAAAGTATAGCAGTTTCCATCTCTAGGTGCTCTAAATAAAGCTTTATTTTTCAAATCATTTATGGAGATCAAATCATTTTTAACAATAAAGCACTCATCTGAATCAAATATTACCAAATTACCCTTATCGGTGCTTTGGCTCACACTAAGGAGATTGTGACACAATCCTTCTACAAAGTAGACGTCTTTGATGAGTGGGCCTTCATTGTTGCCTATCTCACCAATGCCAGCGATTTTCCCGGATTGATCACCTCCAAATGTGACTCTACCTCCATCTTTTGGCTTTATTGATAAAAACTTTGATTTGTCTCCAGTCATGTGTCTTGAGCATCCACTATCGATATACCACTTGTTTGGCCTTGATGCTCTAAGATAAACCTGCAGATCACAAAGGATCAGGTTTTAGGTACCCATCTTTTCTTGGGTCCTTTGGGGTTAGCATGTACCTTGGGAACATATGTTCCTTTTGGTACCCAGACATAATTCCCTACAGGTTTAGCTTTTCTTTCTTTTCGATGAAAACAAGATGAAGTAGTATGTCCCTTCCTATTACAGTAATTGCAATGAGCAAAAGGATTTGAAGAATGAACAGATTTTGTAAAATAATTCATGTAAGATTTTTGACCATTCTTTTTCTTTCCTTTCTTTTTGTCAAAGTCTGGTCTATATCCAATGCCCGATCTATCATTTATAAAACGCTGTTGTTTTAAAATTACATTGAGCATTTCACTTCCCTTAGTGAACTTCTCAAGTGCTTTTGTTAATTGTAAATTCTTTTTCTCCAAAATAGGGCATTCGTCACAGACTAAAGATTCAGGAGAAGTAAGACTTTCAACATGTAATTCAAGAAAGGAATGTTTCCTTTTTAAACTCATATACTTATCTGCCAATTTTTCAAATTCCTTTTGAACCACATTGTACTCAGCAAATAGTTCATCATAGGAAGGAAGAGATTCGTATACCTCATTTGTTTCACTGGGTTGCTCTTCTTCTTCAGCAACAAGACATATGTTGGCTTTTTCACTTTCATTTTCTTCAGCTTCATCCTCATCTGATGAGCTATCCCCCCATATGGCTGAAACATATGCTTTCTTCTTCTTGAAGTTCTTGAACTTCTTCCTTTCTTTCTCTTGGTTCTTCAGCTGAGGACATTCAGATTTGATGTGTCCGGGCTTCTCGCATTCGTAGCATATGATAGGCTTCTTTGATTCATAGCTGGAGCTACCCTTTTGAAACTTCTTGAAGCCTTGATCCTTTTTGTAGAACTTCTTGAATCTCCGGACCATCATGCCGATTTCTTCATCCTCATCTTCATCTTCTTCATCTTTATCAGCATTGAGAGCGACTCCCTTGTTGCGATTGTTGGTACCATTGACTTCTTCCAAGTCCTTCTTGAATTTCAACTTGCTCTCATACTCAGATAGGCTTCCAAACAATGCAGCAACAGAAGTCATAGACTCACCACGAGCCTCTTCAATAGCAGTAACCTTGGCTTCCCAATCCTTCGTGAGAATATTGAGAATTTTTCTCACTTGAGACCTTTGATCGAAGATCTTTCCCAAGGCTGCTAACTGATTTGTGAGATGAGTATATCTAAGATGAAATTCACCGATAGTTTCTCCTTGCTTCATTCGCAACAGGTCATATTCAGTTGTTAGGATGTTGATGCGGTTCTCTTTGATTCCAGATGTTCCTTCATATGCGATTTCCAGAGCTTTCCACATATCCTTTGCTGTAGACAAGTTGCAAACACGAAAGTACTCCTTTTGACTAAGAGCACTTTGAAGCATCAGAATAGCCTTGCTATTAAGAGTAATATTCTTCTTATCATCATCGTTGAACTCAGCTTCGGTCTTTGGAACAGTGATGCCTCCTTCAATCTTAACTGGAACATAATCTCCAGTTTCAAATACTCTCCACAATCCATATTCCGTAGCCATCACGAACACGCGAAACTTTGCTTTCCAGAAAGAATAGTGTTCGCCATCGAAACCGGGAGGACGGTTGATTGAAGCTCCATCAGGAAGAATTCCTTCCATAGTGATCCTTCTCGAGTGGTTAAGCACTTCTGAGAAGACCTTGCTCTGATACCAAATGAAGAATGGAGCTAAATACCCAAGAGGGGGGGTGAATTGGGTATCTTTAAAAAAATTAAAGATTGAGCTCTGTTTTTGACTAATGAAAACAGAGGCTAACAGAGGAGTAGGGAAGGAAAGCTTTACACAATGTGATTTATACTGGTTCGGTCCTTTCTCTGACCTACATCCAGTCCCCAAGCCTCACCTGGGATTTTCAATCCACTATAATCAAATATTGATTACACACTCTGTACTAAGAGTTGTTCTCTCACTAGAACACACTCCCCCTTACAAGTTGTAATCAATACACCCCAACTACCAAGTCCCCTGACTTGTAGTTCTCACAATCAATAAATGATTTACAAGTGTTTGACTCTCTTACAGAGCAGATAAGATAAACACTGAAGAACTAAGTATCAAAAAGATACAATACAGATGTTAGCTTGATACAATGAATGACTCAATAAATTTTCGCTCTAAGTAGTTGTATCCGCTTGTAAAGAAGTTAATGCTCTCTATTTATAGGTAGAGAACATTAAATGACCGTTGTAGGATGATTCCAACCGTTGAAATTGATTAGCTTGGGTTCTGGTCATCTTCTCTCTCTAAACTTCTGCTAATCCAAGTCTTAATGAAGTCTGATGTGGATTTCTGAGTTTCTGCCCGTTGGAATTGACTTTACTTGATGTAGTAAACATTCTTTAACGTTAACAAGGCGTGCTCAGATGGATTAACCGAAAGTAGATGAGATTGTGCAGGTGCATTAAATGCACTGTTCACCTTTTTGCTTTTTCTTACAAATCTTCAATAATCTTGATCTGTGCTAACTGAAAAACACTCAACAAACTTGTTAAACATATCTGGGATCATGAGTGAATGATATATGAAAGCAAGTAGATCAAACAACAAGTTATAACAGATTTCACAGATTTGAAAAAGCTTCAACGGTCACTAACCTCGAGGTTAGTTCATCCAACCTCGAGGTTGGCCTGAAATCTTCAGGCAAACCTTTGTTTTAAAATCATTCAACCTCGAGGTAGCAAAGTGAACCTCGAGGTTTGAAGTTTGTTTCAAACCTTCAGTTTTTCACTGGAGCCCGACAACCTCGAGGCTGTACTTCTGTACTCGAGGTTGGCTCTTTGAAAGTGCAAGGTTCAAAGTTGAACATAAAGCCCAGCCTCGAGGTTACAATGTTAACCTCGAGGTTTTCAATACTTTGAAAACCAGTGCTTTCTGTAAATGATGAAACTCGAGGTTGCAACATCATACTCGAGGTCAAAGGTGTTTTCATCGAGCTTAAGTTTCAAAACAAAGTGTCCAACCTCGAGGTTGAAATATGGACCTTGAGGTTCATGTGCTTGATGAACAACATGACCTTTCTGTATGAGTTGAACCTTGAGGTTAGCTTTGCATACTTGAGGTTACAAGTGTTAATGAAGAAACTTGGATTCTCCAACTGAACCAGAACCTCGAGGTTGACTTCTCAACCTCGAGGTTTCACATATAACTTGTGAAACCAAGTTTTGCAACATTCGAACACTTGATTTTTAAAGCTTCTGTAAGGTCAAACCTCGAGGTTACAAACCCAACCTCGAGGTTTGCTCTTAAACAGAGTTTTGACACTTAAGAGCAAAACCTCTTCAATTGTCTGTAGTTGTTGACAATCATCAAAACTATCAGAGAACTAACACTAAGTTCATTTATTGTGTATTAGCTTTCATTTGTAAAGTATCATACTTGATACAAGCACTTCAGTGTTCATCATATCTACTCTGTAAGAGAGTCAAATACTTGTAAATCATTTATTGATTGAGATAACTACAAGTCAGGGGACTTGGTAGTTGGGGTGTATTGATTACAACTTGTAAGGGGGAGTGTGTTCTAGTGGGAGAACAACTCTTAGTGCAGAGTGTGTAATCAATATTGTTGAGTTAGTGGATTGAAAATCCCAAGTGAGGCTTGGGGACTGGATGTAGGTCAGGAAAGGACCGAACCAGTATAAATTGCATTGTGTTTAGCTTCTTCTCCTTATCCTCTCTGTTGTGCCCTGTTCTGAGTGATCAAAAACAGAACAAGTTTCGAAAATTTTAAAGATACCCAATTCACCCCCCCTCTTGGGTATAAAGCTCCTGCTTTCATTTGGTATTAGAGCAAGGTCTTCTCAGAAGAGCTTAACCACTCGAGAAGGATCACTATAGAAGGAATTCTTCCAGATGGAGCTTCAATCAACAGACCTCCCGGTTTCGACGGCGAACACTACTCTTTCTGGAAAGCCACATTTCGTGTGTTCGTGATGGCAACAGAATATGGTCTATGGAGAGTCTTTGAAACTGGAGACTATGTTCCAGTCAAGGTAGAAGGAGGCATCACTGTGCCCAAGATAGAAGCCGAATTCGATGATAATGATAAGAAGAACATCACTCTCAATAGCAAGGCTATCCTGATGCTTCAGAGTGCTCTTAGTCAAAAGGAGTACTTTCGTATCTGTAATTTGTCAACGGCTAAGGAAATGTGGAAGGCACTGGAAATAGCTTATGAAGGAACCTCCGGAATCAAGGAGAATCGCATCAACATTCTAACCACTGAGTATGACCTGTTGCGGATGAAGCAAGGCGAGAGTATTGGAGAATTTCAGTTGAGATATACTCATCTGACCAATCAGCTAGCGGCCTTAGGAAAGCTTTTCGATCAAGGAGCTCAAGTGAGGAAAATCCTCAATATTTTGACAAAGGATTGGGAAGCTAAGGTTACCGCCATTGAAGAAGCTCGTGGAGAATCAATGACTTTAGTTGCTGCATTGTTTGGAAGCCTATCTGAGTGTGAGAGCAAACTGAAGTTCAAGAAGGAGTTAGAAGATGTCAATGGTGGCAACAATCGCAACAAAGTAGTGGCTCTGAATGTGGAAAAGGATGAGGAAGATGAAGATGAGGATGAAGAAATTGGGATGATGGTCCGGAGATTCAAGAAGTTTTACAAAAAGGATCAAGGCTTTAAGAAATTTCAGAAGGGAAGTTCGAGCTATGAATCGAAAAAGCCTATCATTTGCTATGAATGCGAAAAGCCCGGACACATCAAGGCAGATTACCCTCAGCTGAAGAACCAAGAGAAAGACAAGAAGAAATTCAAGAAATTCAAAAAGAAGGCATATGTGTCTGCCATATGGGGTGACAGCTCATCGGATGAAGATGAAGCTGAAGAGGATGAAAGCGAAAAGGCCAATATATGCCTGGTTGCTGAAGAAGAAGAGCAACACAATGAGAGCAATGAGGTATACGAATCTTTACCCTCCTATGATGAATTATTTGCTGAATACAATGTTGTTCAAAAAGAGTTTGAGAAATTAGCAGATAAATATGTCTTTAAAAAGAAAAAACTCCTTTCTTGAATTGCAAATTGAAAACAACTCTTCTCCTCAATCTCTGGTTTGTGATGAGTGCCTTGTTTTAAAAAAAAACTTACAACTTACAAAGGCACTTGAGAAATTCACTAAGGGAAGTGAAATGCTCAATGTGGTTCTAAAACAACAACGTTTTATAAATGATAGATCGGGCATTGGTTATAGACCAGACTTTGACAAGAAAAAAGGAAAGAAGAAGAATAGACAAAAATCTTATATGAATTATTTTACAAAGTCTGTTCATTCCTCAAACCCTTTTGCACATTGTACATATTGCAATAGGAAGGGTCATTCTACTTCATCTTGCTTTCATAGAAAGGAAAGAAAGGATAAACTTGTTGGTAATTATGTGTGGGTACCGAAAGGAACATATGTTCCCAAGGTGCATGCTAACCCCAAAGGACCCAAGAAAAGATGGGTACCTAAAACCTGATCCATTGTGAATTGCAGGTTTGTCTTAGAGCATCAAGGCCTAACAAGTGGTACATCGATAGTGGATGCTCAAGGCACATGACTGGAGACAAATCAAAGTTTTTATCAATAAAGCCAAAAGATGGAGGTAGAGTCACATTTGGAGGTGACCAATCCGGGAAAATTGCAGGCATTGGTGAGATTGGCAACAATGAAGGTCCACTTATCAAAGACGTCTACTTTGTAGAAGGATTATGTCACAACCTTCTAAGTGTAAGCCAAAGCACCGATAAGGGTAATTTGGTAATATTTGATTCTGATGAATGCTTTATTGTTAAGAAAGATTTGATCTCCATAAATGATTTGAAAAATAAAGCTTTGTTTAGAGCACCTAGAGATGGAAATTGTTATACTTTGAACCTCTCTAGTAATGCCCCTACTTCTGAAAATTGTTTTGTGAGCAATTTGAATGAAAGTTGGCTTTGGCATAAGCGATTAGCTCATGTCAATATGTACCAACTTGACAAGTTGTTGAAAAAGGATTTGGTTATTGGCATTCCCAAGCTAAATTTCAAAAATGATATGATTTGTGATGCTTGTCAAAAGGGAAAACAAACCAAATCCTCTTTCAAAGCTAAAAATGAGATTTCAACCACAAGACCCCTTCAACTACTTCATATGGACCTAGTTGGACCAGCTAGAGTCAAAAGTCTTGGTGGAAACTTATATACTTTGGTCATTGTTGATGATTTTTCTAGATTTACTTGGACAATATTTTTATCCTCAAAAGATGAAACATATGATCAGTTTGTCTGCTTTGCCAAGAAGGTCCAAAACGAGAAGGGTCTTACAATTTCAGGTATAAGGACTGATCATGGTGGAGAATTCGAGAATCATGCCTTTGCTGAGTTCTGCGATAGCATGGGGATTGATCACAACTTCTCAGCACCAAGAACTCCTCAACAGAATGGTGTTGTGGAAAGAAAGAATCGAGTACTCACGGAGATGGCCCAGGCAATGCTGAACGAATACAACACTTCACAAGTGTTTTGGGCTGACGCGATGAGTACAGCATGCTACATCTCCAACCGAGCCTATGTGAGGAAGAAGCTGAACAAGATCCCGTACGAACTCTACAAAGGAAGAAAGCCGAACCTCAGCCATCTTCACGTCTTCGGGAGTAAGTGCTACGTGCATAATAATGGTAAAGATAATCTTGGTAAATTCGATCCTAAATCTGATTTAGCTATTTTTATTGGTTACTCAAATAGAAGTAAGGCATATAGGGTATTTAATACTAGAACTAAAATTGTTGAAGAATCTATACATGTTGTATTCTGTGAATCTAACTCTGATAAACCCCTTGATGATGAAGAAGAAACAATTTTCAAGAATCAATTCTTTTCAAAAAATGATCCTACTCCTTCTGAAAATTTTGAAAATGTTTTTGAGGCTGATCCTAAAAATGATTTGGAAAAACCAGATCAGTCTCAACCTAGGGCTTGGAGATTTATAAGGAATCATCCTTTAGACCAAGTTATAGGTGATGTAAACCAAGGAGTTAGGACTAAAAATAGTACCTTAAATGAGATTACATTTTCTGCATTCATTTCTCACATTGAGCCTTCTAAGATAGAAGAAGCCCTCTCAGATAATGATTGGGTGATTGCTATGCAAGAAGAGCTACATCAATTTGATAGAAATCAAGTTTGGGATTTGGTACCTAGGCCCAAAAACCATCCGGTAATTGGGACAAAATGGGTATTCAAGAACAAACGTGATGAGTCAGCCATCATTGTGCGTAACAAGGCTAGATTAGTGGCCAAAGGTTACAATCAAGAAGAAGGAATAGACTATGAAGAGACCTATGCTCCGGTAGCTAGATTGGAGGCTATAAGAGTTCTTCTAGCATTTGCATGCACAAAAGGTTTTAAACTTTTTCAAATGGATGTCAAAAGTGCATTCTTAAATGGATTTATTCAAGAAGAGGTTTATGTGGAACAACCTCTGGGTTTTGAAAATGAACACTTTCCAAATCATGTTTTCAAACTTAAGAAAGCACTTTATGGCCTTAAACAAGCTCCTAGAGCTTGGTATGAAAGATTGAGTCAATTCTTACTTGATCAAGGGTTTATTAGAGGCAAAGCTGATACAACCTTGTTCATAAAGAAAAACAAATTGAATGAAATCTTAGTTGTTCAAATTTATGTTGATGACATTATATTTGGTGCTACTAATGACTCCTTGTGTGAGTAATTCTCTAAGACTATGCAGGGAGAATTTGAAATGTCAATGATGGGTGAGCTGAATTATTTTCTTGGACTGCAAATCAAGCAACGGAAAGATGAGATATTCATATCCCAAACCAAGTACCTGAATGATTTGCTGAAGAAGTTTGGAATGGACAAGTGCAATGGAGCTGACACACCAATGAGCACAACCACTTCTTTAGATGCTGATGAAGAGGGCAAGGATTTCAACATCACCAAGTATAGAGGAATGATTGGATCATTGCTCTATCTCACTGCAAGTCGCCCGGACATCCAATTCAGTGTTGGGATGTGTGCTCGGTTTCAATCAGCACCCAAAGAGTCTCATGCTGAGCACGTGAAAAGAATATTCAGATATCTATCTGATACGAAGACTCTTGGACTGTGGTTTCCCAAAGGTCAGCCGGAGCACTTGGTGGCATATTCGGACTCGGATCATGCCGGCTACAAGACAGATAGAAAAAGTACAAGTGGGCATTGCGAGTTCTTCGGCAACTCACTTGTCTCTTGGTTTAGCAAAAAGCAAACTACCGTAGCCGTGTCCTCAACGGAAGCCGAATATGTGGCTGCCTCAAGTTGCTGTGCTCAAGTGCTGTGGTTGAAGCAACAACTTGCTGATCTTGGAGTGTACTTAAAGGAGATTCCAATCTTATGTGACAACACAAGCACCATAAGCTTGGCCAAGAATCCTGTTCAACATACAAGGACCAAGCACATTGATGTGAGACATCACTTCATCAGAGATCATGTCCAGAAAAGAGATGTAAAAGTGATGTTCATCCCAACTCACCTTCAATTGGCTGACATTTTCACCAAGCCTCTAGCCAAGGAGCCATTCACCTTTATAAGAAGAGAATTGGGAATGGTAAATCCCAATGAATTGTGAGTACTTTCTGTTCATTTCTATGTCAAATTATGGTTTTGATGAATACTAGTCACTAACTTAAGCATCGGAGTATGTAGACAATCTTATGCAGGACTTGGTTTTGCTATCAAAGGGCAAAACCTCGAGGTTCACTAGCCAACCTCGAGGTTGTCAGGGTGTCAAAAGAATTCAAGTTTTCTGAAGGATGGAACCTCGAGGTTCAGAAGCTAACCTCGAGGTTATCGGGGTAAATAGTCAAAACTGAAAATATTTGGAAGCTGGAACCTCGAGTATGGGATTGGAACCTCGAGGTTGGTGACAGACAGAAGAGACACCTCATCTAACAGACAGTAAAACCTCGAGGTTCTAGAAGCAACCTCGAGGTTGGAGGTAAGAAATTCAGAGGTTAGTGAATTTTTGTTCATCTAACCTCGAGGCTGAAATGTCAACCTCGAGGTTGAACGCATTTCTATATATATGCTGCTGTGAAATTTCATTTCTACTGAACCCTAACCTCGAGTTCTCACGCTTTCTCTCTTCACTCTCTCTTCAAATCTTCCATTTTCTGCCAATTTCTTCTGTTCTAAGTCCATAAATGGCTTCGAAATCTCCTTCCCATTCAAAATCAACCACTCATTCGAACGAGGAGACAGAATCTTGGTCTCCCTCTCCACCTCCAAAACGCCAACCTTCACCTGAACCTCAAGCGAGCAAGCCAGTGAGAAAGAAGACTCGGTCCATTCGCTTGCGCTCTGGGATTGATAAGCATATCCCAGGGGTTGCTACTGATCCTCCTCCATCTCCTCCTCCCAAGAGCAAACCAAAGGGCATTTCCATCAAGGAGCCAAGTCAAGTTGAATCCAAAAAGAGGAAAGTACCAGACGCAACTGGAAATGGGAAAGAAAAAGTTGGAGAAAAGGCCAAGAAGTCAAGAACCAAGAATGCTTCAAAGTCTCAAGGTCAATCTCCCTCTCAGGCTTCACAGCAAAAGAAGATGGGAAAGTTTGCTGTCAATGCCATTGAAGACATTCGTCATGTCAGATCACCTCCTGAGGGATTCATCACTGCTGCCTCATCCTTCTCAACCAAGGAAGAAAATGATAAGTATGGAGAAACTTATCTTCCCAAGGTGTTCTGTGCCTCAGTAGCTATTAACTTAGATGCCTTCTATAAAGAGTGCAATTTTGATCTGAGCCCTTGGATTAAGATATATGAACCATTTGTCTCTATATTCTGTCCATACACTCCTAGTCTTGTTAGGATGTTTTATTTTAAGATGGAGGATGAGAGTGTTCTGGATGCAGATGGTGAGTTGGTAGAGGAAAGGGTGTCAACCACTGTGAGGGGAGTCAAGTTTTCACTTTATGCTGATACCTTGAACAAGATTCTGAAAATCAAGAACCCACCTCCTGTTCCTGATTTTTCCTACACCAATCAAGAGGTATATGAAACTCTCATTCCTGCAAACCTTTCCCACCTGATCAACAGATCAAGCTTACCTTCAAGCCTAGGGATATGCCTAAGGAAAACTGGGTTCTTTGGTATGTCTATTCAAGGAATTTTATTCCTAAAGCTGGGAACTACACCCACTTCACTTCCTTAGACTATAGACCATTCACTGCCTTTGTGAGGAGAGTGCCTTTCAACATTGGGGATTGGCTACTTCAGGGGATGAAATCCTTCAAGTTTGCCAAGAAGCCTTTGACACACATACCCTACCCTTCCCTAGTTTCTGTGATACTCTACTATCACAAAATTTGGTATGTGGGGTCAACTGATACCCTTGAGTACCCCCTCTATTTTGGAAAACATCAGCTGAATCTTATGCATATCAAGTTTGATGAAGAGGGTGCAGCTCAGTCTCAGGCTTCTCAAGCCCCTGAGGAAGCACAGTCAGCTCCTCCACCTTCTCAGGCACCTCTACCAGATGATCTGTTGGGACAGATCAAACAGATTGTGGATCAAGCCCTAATCTCCCACAGAGCTATCATGAAGACTGAAGTTGATGTATTGCGGGCTGACATCAAGATGGGACTTATGGATGTCATAGTTGCACAAACTGAGGCAATGTCCCACTTGTATAAGCTAAAGGAGGAAGTGGATCAAAAGTTTACTGAATTGGACT